>CM060400.1:124170441-125370441 GCA_030545235.1 Helianthus tuberosus
ACTACTGTTTTTGTTCTTATCAATCCTACTGTCATTCCTATTGGCATCAATGCTTGGTCTTTCTTTTTCACTTTGTGTTACCGGCTATAGTTGCCCCGCTTGTGCACATATAATGTATATGTATGGGCTCTTGAGGGGGCAAAAGTGAAATTGCACTAATTTTAACGTAATTTTACTTTCTTAGAAGTCTTGATGATACGCACTGAAAAGTTAATACGCTATATGGTAGTTGCATAAGTTGTGTTTATTTGTAATGAATAATTATGGCATTAACTATAGAGGTATAACACTCCTAAGTCATGCTTGTTTTGATGAAACCGAAACTGGACAATATGCTATTCGCAATGGCTGAAACAGAACCATCGGTTATGTCAGTTTTCAGTTATATTTGGATCGGTTATGTTGGTTATTCAGGTATCTATGCTCACCCCAACACAAACCACAATTTATTCCATACACATCTCTAAATGCAGACATGGGCAAGAAAGAAAAACAATAACAGTTGAAATAATAAAACTATAAATTAATTTTCATATGATAGAAGTTCTAGTTGGTGGTCTATAATTCAAATACAAACTTCCTGCAGTTTCCCCCTTCTCTTTTATATCTTCATACATCTTCCATGATTCTTCACAATAGCTGGTCAAACGATCAAAAACCTTGGTCAAACTCCCATCAATCATGCTTAAATCCCACCCTGCAATCTTCTTCTCCTCTCCATTCTCAATCAAACTCAACTCCTTGTTCTTCATTTCTTCTTCCATCGAAAGCCGACGAATATGACATAACAACTCTTTGATCACATCACTAACTTTCTGCCAAGGCAGAGTTCGAACCCCGGCTGACCAATCAAGGCACAATATGAAAATCGGCGGGGCCACAGCCCGCCGAGGAGAAAATGCTCGACGGCCCTTGACCCGTTCCTTTGGTTGAGTGATGCAGTTTTGGAGCCAGTTGTTGATTGCTTCAACATATGATGTGTAGGATTTGACCAGGTCTGAAAAACTTGACCCGAAGCGCTCCACCTCATGTTCCAGCTCAGCAATGATCACTGAGTTCTTGGTCCGTGTTCGTGTTCTTGTATTCTTTGCATAGTTTGCTGTTAGGTATTGAGCATGGTGGCATTCGAGCATCGACTTCCACATTCTCATCATTCTGCGTAATTTAATCACCAAACAGACGTACGATAAGTTGTTGGAAAACACTAGATTGGTTGGAGTGTTACAATTACATATTTACATGCTTACCCTTGAATGAGTTCCA
Source organism: Helianthus tuberosus (assembly GCA_030545235.1). Taxonomy (NCBI): domain Eukaryota; kingdom Viridiplantae; phylum Streptophyta; class Magnoliopsida; order Asterales; family Asteraceae; genus Helianthus; species Helianthus tuberosus. The sequence continues at coordinate 124,171,705 of CM060400.1, forward strand.
TGAGTTGAGGTTGTAACTCTTCATCGCGCATTTTTTCAATCCGTTTTGATATGGAATCAACTGTATGCAATGCCACCTTCATACGCGAGTGCAAATCTTTAGCCACAGCTCGGGTTTTATCGATTAAATGAGGTTTGAGATCCTTGGCGAATTGATGTCTAAGTTCATCACACTTTTTTTCATACTCCTTCCTAATACTTTCACTAGCCTGCATATTTTAACAACGCAACAATCATAATAAACTTTCGGAAAAAAAGACATTTGACCCGAAAAGTCAAAATGTCAAAATCGACATTTGGTTTACCTTCACTTCATCATAAAGCTTCCTTTCCCAAGCATACAATCTGTCAAGTGTTGAGGAATGGCTTCCTGCTATCATGCAAAACTCTTCTATGAAATTGTTTTCGTTATCGTTATCTTCGTTTGATGGTGGGCCCGGAAGACGCAACAACGATGAATTTGTAGACATTGACCGCTTCCATGTAATGACTTTTGTTCTTTGTTGAGGTTCTACAATTGAAAAAACCGGTTACATTCGTAAGATGTTTGTTGGAGTCCTATTTCATTTAATATCCTTCGGATCATGCTTGACATATGTGCCATGTATTCAGGAGAACACAACATTCGGGACATGTATTCAAACGCGACACAAATTACACACGAAACTACCAAACTTACCATGTAAATCAAGTGGGTTTTCCCCTCGAAAACAACTCAGAAGCGACGAAGATGATCCAGTTGAGCCACCTGAATCAAACAACCATCTTAAATCACAAAACAATCATACAACTAAACCTTATAACCAACTTACAAACCAAAACAAAACAAAACATGACATACCATTCGCTTCGGAATAGCTAATCTGGATCTGATTCGCCTCAAGCATCCTCGAAACCTCATTCCCCGCTTTCGAACCTCTAACAAACCAATTCTCAACCTCTTTCATCCTCCAAACAAAACCTTTACCCCTATGAAACACAACCTCAGCAGGATCCTCTGTTTCACAACCATCTTTCAACCCACATTGTTCAATCTGACCGCTTTCACAAACCGAATCATCCCCAATCGCTTCACCATCATCTAACCCATCTTCCCCATACCCAATTTGACCCTGTTTCACCGCAACCAACCGGTCTTGACCCATTAACCTAAAGCTCCCATCACTGGGATCAAAATAGTCCCACGAGAACCGCGGTGGTGGGGGCGGTGGCGGTGGCGATGGTGACATTGTTAAGGAATCGACGTCGTCTACGTATACCTTACAACTGTTATTAACAACAGTGGATGGATTAGGATTAAGATTAAGTGTTACAGAAGCAACTCCAGCTGATTTCATGTAACTTAAGGTTGAATTGTGGGTTGGAGATGGTGGAAGAGAGGATTCCCCTGTTTCTTGTGCTAATTTAGCGAGGGTGATTCCGAGGTTATGAAGTGATTGGGTGTAGAGAAGATGGGATGCTGCTAAATTGTAGCGGGAATCGATTGCTTGTTTCATGAAGCGTCTTCGTTGTTTGCATAATCGCAATGGTTGGCAGGAGGGCTCTGTTTTTGAATTCGAAACACCCATTGTTGGAGTTTGATGTTTTGCTTGGGGATGATGATATCTAGTAATTGGTGTGGTTTATACAGGAGGAGGTTTCTAATGAGTTGGGGTTTTGAAGAAAAGTGAGATACAACGAGGAAACATGAATATCTGGGAATCTGATTCACTGGCTTTTTCAAAGTGAGGGCCCATACCTGCACAACACACCTGCTTACTCTATATTAACGTCATTTATAATACCTCCAATCCCGAATCCCCCCCCCCCCCCCCCCCCCCCCCCCCCCCAACAAAAAAAAAAAAAAAACAGTATATTACTAACACCCAGTTAAAACTTAAGTCATTACGTATCTATACGTCTCGCATAACTCTATACTAGACGTATAGTCCCTTTATATTAAGCGTATGAGCTAGGGCTGTAAACGAGTCGAGCCGAGCCGAGTCGAGCCGAGTCGAGCCAGGGTGGGGTCGAGCTCAAGCTCGAAATTAATTCAGGCGGCTAAACTTGGCTTGAGCTTTACGTCAGAGTTAAACGAGCCTAAGAACGAGCCAACGAGCCGAGCCATGGGCCGAGCCGAGCTTAGCTCGAGCTGGGCTTGGTTACAAAATGAGCCAGCTTGGTTCACGTCATCTCAAATTGAGTTTTTTTAGCTAGTTTTTCTCGAGCTTCTTTCGAGCGAGCTACGAGTCGCGAGCTTTATGAACAACCCTAGTATGAGCCTGTACTAAGGTTTTTTTACGTATACAATTGTTATCATTTTAGCAAATTATAATAAAAATGTAACTAATATTAAAAAAAAAAACAATATTAAATATAAGAGTATTAAATTTAGATTTGTTAGCATTAGATTAATAGTTTCTTTATAAAGTATAACTTTGTTAATAATCGAATGGTGATTTATTAAATATGTATACTATACTGGGCATATTATATGATACAATACTAGGGTCAAGTTATTCTACAAAGACTTTTAATTGTAAGAAGGATTTATAGAGTGACAAGTGTCCAATAACCTAAAACTAAACCCACTACATCACCACCAAAAACCTAAACACTCCCCCCCCCCCACCCCACCCCACCCCACCACCACCCAAAAACCTAACCCCCCCCCCCCCCCCCCCAAAAAAAAAAAAAACCTAAAAAAAAAATCTAAAAAAAACTAAACCCCCACCACCACCCAAAAACCTAAACCCCCACCCCCACCCCCTCGGCAAAAAAAAAAAAAAAAAAAAAAAAAATTGGTGGGTGATTGGGGGGGGGGGGGGGGGTTAGGTTTTTGTTGGTGGTGGATGTTTAAGGTTTTTTTTTTTTTTTTTGTAGTGTGGTTTTTTTATGTAGTGGGTTTTTTTAGGTTATTGGACACTTATCACTCTATAAATCCTTCTTACACTTCTTACAATTAGGATCCTTTGTATTTGATCCTAATCCTACAATACTATACCTATGTTATGCGATGATATACTATACGATACGATACTATATTACATATATACTATACATATAAGTATACTATGAGACCTATACTACTCCTATAAGCCTATATGAGACCTATATGGAACCTATACTACATTTATACTAATCTAATACTATACTATACGATACATATACTACACCTATACTACAACTATAAGCATATACGGTACCTTTACTACACATATAAGCCTACAGAGGCCTATACAGGACATATGCATATACAAGATCTATAGTACACCTATAAGCATGTAAGATGTCTATACATGACCTATACTACACCTAAAGCTTATACAAGGCCTATACGACACCAATACTATACAACGTGTATTCCTATACTACATTTATGCTACACATATACTATAGTATACTATACTATAAGATACCTATACTACACCTATACTATAGTTATAAGCTTATACGGGATCTATACTACATCTATAAGCCTATATGTGACCTATACTATAGTATACCATACTATTATAGACTATATAATACTACATGATATAATACTATACAATACGTTAGGATACGATACTACACTATACTAGTCTATACCTATACTAAACCTATGCCACACCTATAGGCTTGTACGAGGTCTATGCGGGAATCTATGGGTTTAAACAAGTAGGGTTGAGCCCGACTAGGCTCGAGCTCAGCTCGTCAAGTTTTTTTGAAGCTCGAGCTCGACTCAAGCTATTTTGAGAACAATCTCAAACGAGCTAAAATCTCAGCTCGAACTCGCTTTGATGTTACTTAAACGAGCCAAAGCTCGGCTCGAACTCGGCTCACCAATGTTATTAGTTTAAATCATATGGGCCTAAGTTGAAACCGACTTGAACTTTTTAGGATTTGATTATAATCATCATTATCATTAGAATATATATAAAAAACCTAAACTTTTGATTGGTCTTGTTTAGGCTCGTGAGCTAAACAAGCTTTGTATTTCAGGTTCGAGTTCGTGCTCAAGTTCGTTAAGGCTCGCCTCGTAACGAGACCTACCTACAGGCCTATACTACATCTATACTATATATAGTATACTATTAGTGACTACACGAAACGATACGATATCTATACGTATACTATACTATCCGATACATGTACCAAACCTATACTGCACGATAAATTTTTAAGAACGTTTTTACTTTGAAAATTAATTAAATTTTTATATGAATTTGTTCAAACTATAAATTACTGCATAAAAATATTTGCAAAAAAAAAACCCTTCAATACGCCTAGTATAGGCATATACGGGTAGTATATAGGCTCATACGAGGCTTATACGAAGGAAACCTATACGACCAATATAGACCTATACAAGGCGTATAGGTCCAGCCAGCTAGACATGATTTGACACATCAGTTTTTGTTGCAAATTGGAAAAGCCATATGCCCGCCTTGTGTATACAGGGCGTATCAAGGGTGTGCAAATAAGGAGAAAGGGTGTACGACCCTTTATAATTTGTGTGCACATGTGATGTTATACATTCATATAGGACATTCTATGTTACAATATACACGTGTATGAACATTGTATGTTACTATACACATCAATATAGGATACTAAGATATAAAGGTATACTAATATACGTAAAATGCATCATATAAATTATATCAAATAAGGTATAAAATCAACCTTTTTATGTAGTAATGTTAGAAAAAGTACGTTTCTTTGTGTACTTTTGATTTTCAGAATCAAAAGAGTTTAAATGTACAAAATGAACAAATTAACGGAAAAAAGTAACATAAATACAAAAGAAGAGAAAGTGACATGCCATGCTTACCCTCCAAGCTTCACCCCAAGACCAAAACAACAAATCAGAAGACAAGCACGGGGCCGTGCCACCAAGGCATGGGGTCGTTCCCCACTCCAGAGTCCATGAAGAAAAAGACAAATATAAGCAGACAAGAGACACGGGGCCGTGTCCCATGGATACGGGTCGTGGTCAACTCACAGATATGTAAAATCTCCTATAGTACAACAAGTACAAGACCACGGGGTCGTGCCTTTGATACACGGGGCCGTGTGTGCATACAGACTGACACAGCTTATTAAATGAAGACAGAGAAGAAGAAGACATGGGGCCGTGCCCCTTGGGCACGGGGCCGTGTGAAAGACATGTTTCCAGCTATAAATAGGGGTGTTTGATTCATTTTCAAGTCATACTTGGAAAACCACTTCTCTCACACCTGCCACCACTCCACCACCACTATACTATCATCACCCGCCACATTCCTTCATCATCCATCTTTAGAGTGTGTGTATTAGTGTCGGGATCCAAGATTGATAGTAAGTGTTTTTTGTCAAACAAAGGCCATACTTGGCGAATCTCTTGCATCACTTGGTGAAGACAAATCTTTTATTTATTAATTTTGATTTCCAAGCTTTTGGTTAACTTTTATTTGTGTATCTATTAATGACTTTAATAACTAGTTTTTTATATTGAAAGTGAACTTTATCCTATCATCTCTTCATGTTTTGTTGATTCAATCATTCGAGTCTATATAAAGCACGTTAACTGCCTGGAAGGGGGTTAGAAGGGTGGTTTGGGTAAAGTTCTTGCCTCGTTCAGTGTATAGATCATGCGAGGACTTGATTAAAGCTTATTAGGACTTCTCTTGAGCCAGATAGCATCAAACCGGGAGAAGTAAGAACGGCTTGAATCCCTTATAAATAAATTACTATTAAAACTTTAAACCGGTCTTGCAGGACTGTATCTCTGCTGACTCAGACCAATATGGCCGAGGGTAGTGTTGCCTCCAAAAAAGGGACATGACACTATAAATAAGATAATCTCTTAAAAAAACCCTAAGTGCAGAAATCATCAAATGATACGTAAAAGAAGAGTCGGAACCAAATGATTCTATCTTGTCTATTGTTTCTTTTTAATATTTTAGTTTCTTTCTAATTTTTATTTACTAAACATCTTTTTTCGTAAAAAATTGGTTAGATTAGACGTTGATGATATTCAGGTATTAAAAACTCTTGTGTCCTTGGACGACCTTGGTATCTTACCATCTACTACGCCAACAGTGGGTGCACTTGCCCTAACGTGTTGTAGAGAGTGACAGTGTTATATCGTGTTTTATAAATTTAAACTTTGATAAACGAGTAAAAGTGCTAAAAATATATTAAAAATTATAACTACACTCGCATCACGTCATATACAACTTTATAGATATGTCATAGGTGGACTTTGATTGTTAGATTGATGTAGTGGTTAAAGGGCACGGATTGACATAGAGGAAAACAAGTCAAGTCGAGCTGAACTTGACTAAGCTCAGCTCAACTTAGCTCGAGAAATAGATATTTTTATAAATAGTAAGCTAGTTTAGTTTCAGGAGTCAACTCGAGCTTCTGCTTATTTAAGCTTTATTTAATTTAAGTTTTTAACTTGTGGATTGCGAATTGCTAATTATCGAATCTTAAACATGTTAATTCTCTTTTAAAGGAATGTAAGTAATTTTTTTAAAAGACTTGAAATATTGGTTTTATGAATGTGGGCCATGGTGGATTTATGAAAAAAGTGAGAGGAATCTAACAGGATGACTCATCAATACCACCATTGTTCTTGATCTCATTCTTTCCCATGTACCTTTGTTCTACAAAAAGATATTGATTTAAATACAAAAGTGTATCATAAAAGATTAATGATAAAAGTTATGACTTTATGAATTAATTACATAAACTTAATTAAATCAGTCTTTTGCTTATATTTTTCTAACTTTATAAAATAGAAATTTAATCAGATTTGATTTAATTCATATAAAAATAACCGGTTAAAACGAAGAATGTACTTATTTAATTATAACTGATAATTTTGTTTTTAATTATTCTATTGATTAAGCAATGATTTTACTATTTAATTATTATGAATATAAAGTAAGCTAAATGAAAAATGAAATATAATTTATACAAATTTTTACTTTTTCTTGTGCACGACAAACTTTTTGATCTTACTATTTAATTATTATGAAAATAAAGTATGCTAAATGAAGATGAAATATAATTTATACACAATTTTACTTTTTCTTGTGTACCACAAACTTTTTTTATACCGCTTTTCCAGAAAAAAGAAATCGTGTAACAGCTACGTTTAGTTTTTGGCATGGATGAGTGTTGGAAATGAGTCTAAGGGCATTTTGAATAAGCTTTTTGACTTACGATAATACTTGGTTTTATATAATTAATTTATACGCAAAAGTAGGTATCATAGGTAAAACAATGTAACCTATTTACCAACCGGTTAAAGGGTTGAACATAATTTCCACACACTTTTATCCAATAAATAACAATACACATGACTTTCACACTCATTTAAGTTTCTAATTCTAGAAGCTATGTTTTTTTAACGGTTAAAGTCACACCACACATTTCATTTGCAAGATTTAAACCCATAATTTACCATCCGACTATCTAATTATTACAATTACAATAAATATAAACACACAACTAAAAGACAGTCTTGCTCCTAATTTGTTTATTTATTAACCAATGTAAGGTACTAGAGTAAAATCAGGACGTCTTTATTATAAATAGCCTTAAGAATTTTTCTTATGCAAAAAAAAAAAAAAAAAAAAGATTTTTTGTTCCACCTAAATTTTAAACATACTTTTCTCTATAATACATGCTTACCACAATCTATCTAAACTTACATATCAAAAAGTGTACTAGTAACATTAACTTGCTAAAACAAAACCTCAACATAAATAAGAGTGTACCATGTTTTAGCAAGTCTTCAACATCATTCTAATAGTAGATGCATTTAATACATCTTCCTTTAGTTTCCTCCTCTTGTGTCTTTTTCCCCACCACAGGACAAATGACAACACATATCACACTCATGGCCAACCCATAAACCCTTGTCAATTATCACTTTTGCTTTTTTGAACCTACAATCACAAGGTCCAACCCCTCTTCATCCCATCCCATGGCAATGAATATGATCTTGTCTATTTGTTTTCGTTTTAGGAACACATTGTAACACTTGATAATTTTTATATATTTCTCAGAGTTTAGGACAAGGCATTTTTAATTTATAAGCGGTTAGTGCATCCAAAATATATACAAATCCATGTAAAAAACATATATTATTAAAGTAATTTTAGATAACACATTCAATTTACAAAAATACGTAGGTAGTGTTTGGTATGCAGAAATGAGAGGCGGATGTAATAGATTATTACAAGAGAACAAAAAAAAATGTGTTTGGTTGGTCAATGTAATGAAATTACATTACATAAGGTATTCCATTGCCTCAAATTAATTTCATCCACCCCCTTTTGTTTAATTTATAAGCAGTTAGTACACCCAAAATATAACAATGTATAATTTAAAATTGACTATATACATATATGTATATTTTCAAATCTAGAATTATGCACATATGTATATAGTCAATTTTAAACTATACATATGTGTATATTACGAAAAGCTTAGAGAAAATGTGTGGTCCAGAATGTTTTTTAAGTTTGGTCCAGAATGTTTCTTAAGTTTCTCAATTAGCCTAGTGTTTCTTACACGATCTTAACCCTATATGTATAATAACTAGTAAATAATAAAATAATTCAGCCTAAGTTTGAGAAGCGACCAACGACAACACTCGAGCTTTGTAAATAGACATCGAAACGAGTCAAGCTCAAACTCAAGTTTACACAACTTAAACGAGCCAATCTTAGACTCAACTCTACTCATTCCTTCATACTCTTACATTTAGAAAAGCATGTTTGATTACAATTTCTTTTTCGCTTTTTAAAAAGCCGTAAAATTTAGATAAACTACTTTTCAAAAAGCTAAAACTTTTGATAAACAAAATTACTCAAATGATACCTTTTATTTCTATTTGAGGGTTTATTTGCTCTAGCTAAACTTATTGAATATCTTTTTTCAAAATTTGAGTTCGAGTACAAAAGCTTGTCAAAACTATAATAGTAATAATAACAATAATAAGCAAACAAATAACCTTATTATACAAAAGTTGAAACTTGATGACACATACATAATTAAAGTCCCTCCAAACATCATAAATCGTATCTAACACAATAGAGTAAGATCTAAAAACCTTAAAACTTTTTTTTCAACATTCTAATACTTTTGCCAATATACAGAGTTACAACTTACAAATGATCCACAGTTTTATAATTATGCTCAAGATATATAATTATAATAAAAAATATAAAGTTCATAGCAAATCAATGTTTTCTCACGCGGGATGCCAGATACAGTAATTCTTTCAACGATCCGAGCGGATTTAAAAACTTTAAAGGTCCGTTGCAGACTTGCAGCAGCCGCATTCAACTTATAACTTGGTCAACATTCTTTGCAGCATCAGATCCTTATAAAGGGCCAAATTCTGAAACACAAGGCATGATATATCACTTACCCATAAATCACATGACAATATTCTCACTCTTTATGCATCACCTGATCAAGTTTATCTATTACCAGATTTGCTTAGCTGGACCAGAGCCAAGCGTCACTAAATTAATCATTAAACAGAGATAATTATAAAGACAAACTTACAGGCAGATTAACTATGCAGAAGAAAAGTCCATTTTGGGGCAAATTAGTATAATGGATTGTCTCGGTCACAAATCCATGGAATACTACTATTTGGAGGGGTTTAAAATAATTGATTTATCGACAGGTTTTCGTCCAATTGGGTCTCTAAAAACCACCAAAACTCTTTTACACGCACGGACATGGGATCGTGTGTGAACTCTCTTTTTGTTAGAACCAAGAGAACACACAAGTTTAACGTTTTAATATTAACTATCTTCCAAAAGGTAGGCTTTTGAACATAAAAAATGGTACGAACTTTGCATTTTGGAAAAAGGCATCGAGCTTTTGAATTTGCTTTAGGCCACCAAAATGGTTGAGCCTGCCCTGATCTTTACATGTTCATTGTGATGCTAGTGCTAAGTTTGTATATTCAAAGCCATGTTGGTAGCACGAGTTTTTTATGGTTGAAATGAGGTTTGCTCATTCTAGTTACTTCATTAAACTGTTTTAAAAATTGTGGGTGGGTTGGGTAATGGGAAAAATGGTTGAATACATTGCTTCGTTTTCTATATACATTGTGAGGCTTGTTGAAATGTTTTAATGTTATGGGTCGAGTTGGTTACGGGTTTCTTTCTTGATGATTAAAAATAATTACAATTACATAGCTCGTTTCTATATAACTTGACCGTTTTTTAGTTATATTGGTTATATGACGAATTAACGACTAAAAAGGCTATAATAATATGACTATATGAGTCTAACAGGGTTCGTTTATTGATGATTAAACTGTTTACAGTTATACCAGTTAGGTTAGGTGACGGATTTCTTTTAGATGATAAAAGTGATGTAAGTAATATAGGCCGGTTTAGTAACTTGTTAATTTTAGATGATTAAAATGTTTATAGTTATATGAGTCAGGGTGAGTGAAGGATTTCATTATAATTTATAATGCTTAAAGAGTAAGTAAGTAAGTAACTATAAAACTCGAGTCCAGTAATGAGTTATTTGACAATGAAAACGTTTATAGATAGATGGATGGGGTCTATATATAGGTTATACCATAGTTATAAAAGGCACTAGGCGCACTCAAGGTGCACAGGCCTTGCCTGGGGCCTAGGCGCAAAGCGCAAAAAAAGCGAGGGCCTGAGAAAAATAAAGCGCATAATGAGAAAAAAATTAAAAACATATTATGTGACACTTTATATCATCTAATTAGTACCAAAATATTAGTGTATTAGTGTTATAAAGTAGTTTTCCTAGAATAAAAGTAGAAATCTGGCTAGAATCTTGTTGGAATTTAGAGAATTTGGCCGGAAGCTCTCCGGAATCTAGGAATCTCGCCAGAATGTGCGCCTGAACCATCACCTGAAGAATTAAAGCGCAATTTCCTCGACTGAAAGCGCAACTGCCTCGCCTCGCCTGAAAAATGGGCCTGGGCGCAAGAGGCGATGGCTTTTAACAACTATTGGTTATACATACATTTATATATGTGTGTGTGTGAGTTGTCTTACTGTCTTGTGGTGGGTTTCAATTATGTGTTGCAATAGCTTTCTTTCTGCAATTTAAAAAAAAAAATCTTTGATTTTAATATTTAAACAATGAAGTTGATTTTTTCTGATTTCTTTTGTATAATATGATAAATAAAGATATATAAATTATGGAAATACTATTTTTGTTTTCCAGTTTCTTTATATTTTTTAAAGCTTCTTTGGTTGTACATTGAGATTGTTCATGCTGTTTTAATAATAAATTGTGTGTGTTTCTTTTTATCTTCTTATTTTTGGGTGCTTAAGAATTAACAAATAGAAAATGTTATCTAGAATTAATCTGAAGGTTTTATATGAATACCTCGCACTTCACGTACACGAAGCTCTCACCTCACGTCTTAGCTTCCGAGACCTGCGTGCCTCGCGTTTTATAAAACTATGCGTGTGTGCTTAGTATGTGTTAATAAGCATCTTGGTTAAAATAGCATGCATCAAGCGCTAGGCGTCTCAGGTGCATCGCTTCTTGTATAGGGCGGCTGCAACTATAAAAGGCCACTGATCATAGTTGTTGATAGCGAATAGCGACAAGTAACGACGGCTATTTTATAAATAGCGATTACACTAGAAAAAGAATTTTGAAAATTTTTATATGTATATTACATCAAAATACCCTTGTATATATGCTATTTTACATGTATATTTAACAAAAACCTATAAATCCAGCTATATCTAATTGCTATTTACATAAAAAAAAACAATCGCTATCATCGCTATTTGTCGCTATGACTCATATAGCGACACTACGTCGCATGGCTACATAGCGCGCTATAGCGGTCGCTATAGCCGCTATTAACAACTATGCCACTGATTCTTCCTATTAGAAAAAGAGACTATTGATTCTTCCACGACTGCAACTAACCCTATAAGGTCACACACTTTTCACATTCACATCACAGTCTCCCACTTTACTATCCTGGTGTGATCCATATGTAGAAGACACTGTCGCAAGCTGGAACAGATTGCAAATACTTATTCTCATTTCTTGCCTTGATTCATGCTCTACAATCTCTTAACAACTACCTAAACTAAGCCTAGCATACTTACACATTAATTAAAAAAATAAATAACCTACATATTATCCAAAAAAGATTGTATCATGAACAGATAAATGTCAGATTTGTTACCGAAGTATAAGCATAAACACCAGCCTCCTTTGTTCCTGGAGGACTTCCCCTTCTGATGAATTTTCCATCTTTATAAATGTATAACATCGGCACCCCAGTAGAAAGCTCCAAGTTGATTACCTTTTAGAAACAAATAATATTAAACTACTGTAAAAAACATAAAAGCTATCCAGAAAGACAGATTTGTTACCTCTTGAGGACTTAGATTATCCAGATACATGATAATAGACCTCAGGGAATTCGCATGTGCAACAACCATCACATGCTTTCCCGCCATAAGTTGTGGTTCTATCTGTGCAATACAAACATTGTGAGCACCAGATTCTTTCAACAACGTTTGGTTGAAAATACAAAAAAGTAATATTACATTTTCTTTAAAGTAGGTCACGGCTCTTTGCAAGCACATTTCTAAGCTTTCACCATTCGGGGGGCGAACTTCATAAGTTCTACGCCACCTTAAAACTTGCTCTTTACCAAATACTTCAGCAGTTTCTTGCTTGTTAAGACCTTGAAGGTCACCATACCTGATACAAAGAAAACAACAATAATTTATTTATTAAATTGCTCAGCTACAACTCTTGTTTACAGATGAGATTAACACAAGATTACATTCTCTCATTTAATTGCCATGCTTTAACAACCGGAATAGACTGATTTTTGGTGTCTTCACTGTAGATTTGACTCCCAATTTCGGCTTCTTCATTCTCTTTGTGAATGATTATAGGAACCTAAAATTCAAAAGCTACTTATTATAACATGTTTTAAATGGACACTGTTATTATGCAAAACAGCATGCTAGTAGAATATTATTTTCAAGAGATATTAGTGAAGCGGAATTGTTGTTTCATCGTATCCAGTTTGTTATTAAGGAGCTTAGTAAACTGAAGAAGCTACCTTCTGGCAGCAGTGTTGGGTGAGGGTAAGCATCGCTGTCATTTGAGAACGAACCAATGCTGACGTGTACACAATGTCAAGTGGCATGGTACTGATCCTCTTGCCAGCTTCTATTGCTTCTTCCACACCTTTTTTTGTCAGGGGCACATCAACACAACCAGTAAACAGATTCTTTTCATTCCACATTGATTCTCCGTGGCGAACTATAATCAAAGTTGATTCGTCTGTCTTACATGATACACAAGAAAATTTGAAGAACAGTCATTTGAGTAAGTGAAAATATATCAAGTTACTGTAACTTAAAGGTCTTTTTGCATAAAATAGCAAGATACTAACCGATTCCTAATTCTAGCAACCAAATATGAACATTCTCTAAAATGGCAACATACTTCCATTTTTTTTGGCACAAAAAAATAGCTGTATGTTTTCTGTTTCCTCCTTTCCTAAGATTTTTTTTAAACTTTCAGTATTTTTGTACTTTCTTTTAATTAACAAAATAAAAAGTACTTTCTAGCAAGGTTTAAAAGAACGGAAACGAGTTTCGAGGCGTTTTCCCTTCGCCTCACGAGGCGTAAGGCCGAGGCGGTATTAATAAATAAATATAAAAATACTATATATTATAAGAATAATAATACTAACTAATTTCATCATCAGATTCATCAAAATCATCAAAAACACACATAAAAAGACATGAAATGCTTGAAATTGACACAGAAAGTCAAAAACATAAAAAACAACTATCAAAATCCCCTAAGGCGCATTAACACTAAAAACGCCATGAGGCACGCCACAGACTCGTTTTTTGGCCGTTTCGCCTCAAGGCGCGCCTTGAGGTGCACGCCTCAAGCGTTTTTTAAAACCATGCTTTCTAGTATTACTAATAAACTATAAACCAAAAAGAAATTCACAGACAAAGACAAGAAGGGGATGTTTCCTTTTTTTCCAAACGAAAAGTATGCACGCGTTTTATAAAGTTTTCATAGTTGGTTGCTAGAATTACAGGCCGAAGCATAGTATTTGCAACTTCATGCACACATCATCCCTACTTTAAACTGAAAAGCATGGAAAAGAAACTAATGAAACGAAAATGCACAGTTCTGATTCTGGATTGTCACTCACTTGTCCTAAACGGTTCATAACTGTCGTTCGGTGTAGACGATGCCACTGTATCACAAAGCGCAGAACAATGATTAACCGTTCCGTTCATACTTATTTGCAGTTTCCAGTTGGTTCTCGGTAATAACGTACGAAATCCATCACGCTTAAGCAGTAAACTCCAATAATGTTTTCTTGATGTTGCATTAAAACCCAAATTATCAACATTTGTTTGCACACAGTTGACCCCTGTTGCTAATTGACTAGCAGTCAAAGCCATTCTGATCAACAATGAAGTTAACAAATCACATTAACACAGCACTAAAATTACAGTCCTGCAGCATTTATAGATGACTAAGTAATTAAACCTAAAACATTTCATATGAACAATTGAAAGTTTGAAACGAATACTGCCTAATTCATGATCGTTTAATGAATGTTAACAGCTTGTTTATGTAATCATATATTCGCAACATTGTAACAGAAGTAGGGATGGATATACTTACGGCTGATCATGCAGAAATGGGAACTAGAATGCAAATGTTGGTCAGTTGATCATCGAAATCATAGAGGTCAAGATCGCCGTGTAGCAAAAACCTGAGATTCGGAACTTTACTGTATAACTAGGGCTTTGTAAATTCTTCCTTCGTGATAGTTCACCTGATTTGACTATTGTCATGTCGTTTGTCGGTATGAGTTTAGGGTTGAGATTTTTTACCGAAATAACGGTACCGTACTGATCATAAACGGTACCGGTATCGGTAATAGATTTTTCGAAATTCAGTATCGGTAAAAAACGGTATCGGTACCGGTATTTTTTGGTAAATACCGGTATTAATAATGAATTCCAAGGGGTTTTTAGGTTGGATTGAAGATGTGATAAATATGCAAAACGAAAGAGGAAAAGGGAAAATGCAAAGCGATTAGCGAGATTAAACCAATATCAAATTTCTTTTGTTTGGTTATTTTTAATCAATTATGATCCTGTTTTAGACATGATATTTTTTGTTTGATTTTTTTACTACTTAATATGTTTACCTTTTGTTTACATTCCTCTATATATTACCCTAGTTCAGTTAATAATAGATGGATGTGTTGCACATGATATTTTTTTAGGTAAAACAATGGATGACATCAAAGCGGTACCAATGTGGTAAGGTACCGAAATACCGGTACCGATACCGATACCGGTGCCGTACCGGTACCGAATCTATAAATACGGTACGGTAATCGGTATCCACATTTCCTCAATTTCGATAACGGTATTTATGGTATCGGTACCGGTATCGTACCGATCTCATCCCTAGTAGAGTTAAGTGCTTTTTATTTTGTAACGAATATGAATATATATGAATTTTAACACTAGTTTCGTTAATAGTATGTTAAATTTTTGCAAGACAACGACTTAACCCAGTTATATAATTTAATAAAACGCTTACAATCACCATAAGCATGTATTTATGTAGTAGATTGTTATATGACAAATCGAATTTTAGCTAAGATGCTTGTCTCAAATTAATTTTATTAAGAGTGAATTGCAAGAATTGTCCTTTTATCTTTATGCCTCTTTACAGGCGGTGTCTTTTATGTTTAAAGTTGACGAGTTTTGTCCTTTATGTTTAAAAATCAAGCACATTTTACTCTTTGGACCTAACCCAGTTTGTTTTCTCAGTTAAATGTGACCATGTGCAGGTCACATGAGGGTAGTTGTGTCATTTAATGTGCCCTGAGCATTTCCCCGCAATTTAAAGAACCCAAACCCTAGTTCTTCACATTTCCCCCAAATCGATTATGGTGTTTGTAACTTAAAATCAATGTTTTAAAAACCGGTTTTTAAATCAAACCGGATTAGGCTAAAAAATGGTTCAACTAGTTGAACCAGATTGTAGCGGTTCAACGGGTTGACTACCTAACTCTATAATTTTACAAATTACAACATCAACTCAAAAGTTAATCCAAAAATACATGATTACATATTAAAAGATGATCCAAAAGTAAATCAATAATAAAAAATTATCCAAAAGATAATAAAAAATCATTCAATTTTCCAACAAGCTCTTTTAAATGAAAGTGTACTATATGTTTAAGCCATTTGAGTGTTGAATACATCAAGTTCATGATTGCAAAAAAGATGAAATTCACTATTATCGGCATCCTCATCAACTAGAGGATAACTATTTTCGTTTCATACAATGTTAAATAACAAATTTTAGTTACGAATAATCATAATATATAAAAATTACATAAGATAAGTAACATATATAATAAAAATAAGTAACAACCCAAACTAAAATAACCATGGGCCAGTACCGGTATTACATTTCAAACCGGTATACCGGATTTTACCACCGGTACAAACCTTATGCCGTTTCACTTATTTACCGGGGTGTTTCGTACCGGATTTAAATCTGGAAACGATAATACCGGTATAACCAACCGGTATTTACCGGTTTTTTAAACATTGCTTAAAATACCATCAACATATACTGCTTAAGAGACTCTTGTCTATGCAACATCATATCTTCGTTAAATTTCAATTGCCTAAGTTGAATTGGACACACAATTATCGATACAACAATCAGCCTCAGCTTCCACAAACAAAACACCCTCACCATTACAAACAATCTCAATTTTGCCATCACCATCTTTTCCCAGCCTTCCGGACGTCGGATAAAACAAAACAAGAACATCGGCCAACGCCGCCTTTAAAACCTCAGAATCAAAGAAGTTAGAAGACTTGTTTGGTTAGTTGAAGTAAACTGTTTGGATATGGATCCTACCCACAACTAGATCAAGATTTGAGCACCATATTGTATGACACGACGTCGTTTTGGATGGTTTTATTGTTAGTGATTGTTTTACTGTTAGGTTCATCTTGTTTGTATAACTGGGGGTGATTGTCAAGGGGTTTTTGAGATTTTAAGCAGTATATGGAGATTGTATAACTGGAGATGGTATTTTAAGTTACAAACACCATAATCGATTTGGGGGAAATGTGAAGAACTAGGGTTTGGGATCTTTAAATTTGGGGGAAATGCTCAGGGTACATTAAATGACACAACTACCCTCATGTGACTGGCATATGGTCATATTTAACTGAGAATACAAACTGGGTTAGGCCCAAATGGTAAAACGTGCTTGATTTTTAAACATAAAGGACAAAACTCGTCAACTTTAAACATAAAGGACACCGTCTGTAAAGAGGCATAAAGATAAAGGACAATTTTTGCAATTCACTCTTTTATTAATTATTCAAGCTAATAATAAAACTTCAATTAAACATGATTAAACGAGTTCAAGTATATCAATTTCATGTCTTAACAAGTAGGCCTAAACCTTTCTAATAGCCATGTTAGACTAGGAAATAAAGGTATAGTTTTCTCGTTTAATCGATCTGATTCAGTACAAGTACGAATCGTTCTATAGCATCATGTGACTATTACCTTTTCAGGTAACACATGACACATCTTATGGTGACTTGAATAATACATGCATACGAATAACTAACAATGTCAATTTCAAATTCAATCCTCTTGGAGTTTGGTGATACATTTCTTATGTATCTTCTCAATAAAATAATGTAAGAGATTAGTTTGATCATGGTTAGAACATAATATGTGTGAAAGAGCACATGGTTTTTAATGCAAAAATCCTTATATTTGCTAATTTTTTTTGTTTTTAATGATTTGTAGGTAGTTAACCAAAAAGAATAAGGAAAAGGAAGGATTTCTACAGTGCAAGGAATATAGAGCTGGAAAAGAGAAGAGAAAATGCAAAAATCAGTTGAGTACGACATGTACCCTAGCGCCGTCATGCAAGAAAGTCAAACCCTAATTCCGGCCCATTATTACCCGGTATCGTCTGTACTCACTTAAACCATATTGGGCCATACTGTTGTCACGAAACCCTAAAACCCGCTTATAAAGATAGTGATGGCTGGAACCCTGGGTACCATGATAGAATAGTTGTGGACGACGTTTGCAGGCTATTTCGTCTTGTTCAAACACGAATCAAGGCTACGAAGCAAGGAGATTGAAAATCAAACGCACGGTTGGCTTGGAAGCTTAGCTAATCAAGAGTGATTGTTCTTTTAATTTTTGTACCTTTAGTCATGTTTTGATTATGACAATGGCGGCCAACAGCTTTATAGCCGGTTAAAAACAATAAAGCTGTGTTGAATGATTTGTTTTAATGGGCTGTTTATGAATATATAGTTTCTTATAGTTTGTTATCATGATGGTGATGTATATGGTTGCATGTTGAGTATTGATTTTTAAATTGGTTTGTGTGGATTGATTCGATTTTTCAACGAGGTATGTTAGTTACAATCAGTTTTATCTATCTCTAGATTATATATCGATCATTAACTTAGGCCTTGAAACTTACCCGGTAAAAGATAAACTAATTTATTGATTGGTAAAATGTATGAACTACATTTGAGAAGGATCTGGAAATTAGTTAGGGTTTTTTTAAACTAATCTGTATTAATTATAATCTGCAAGTCGGTGACCTGTAAGAACCCAGTTAAGAGGTCTAAAATCACAAGGAATTAGTAATTGCTATTTAAATAAGGATTGTGCTAAAACGTTTTTAGACTGGGCATCTTTTACTCACATGTGGATTTCATGTAGAGACGAGAGCGAGAAGAGTCAATCAACATTCAAGCAATCAAACAAACAACATAACGATTAGATAAATGAACAAATCAGTAACTAGTCGGCTTGATTATTGATACGAAAAAAAGTTTATATCGTTTAAACTCACATTGACAACCTAGATGTGCACCTCTAGGTGTCTTAACTCATAGGAGCTAGGTGCACTAAACTTACATGCGCACCTGCTCTCAAGCTCACATACAATTATAAACACACAACTATTTATTGTGAGTTGCCCCTGACTAGTTGCCTCTAGTTATCATGGGGCATAACTGGTAGTTGCACTACCTCATACGACACAAATGGTAGGTGCGCTACCAGCTCTGATGGCGCAACTGCTCAATATCATCAACAAGCTGCTCCAAATCACATTCGTCTAGCAACCGACACACAAAAGTGTACCAACATATTATTTATGCCTGTCTATAGCATAACTGCGTGCATTTGTGTTATTATTATGATATGACTCTAATCTTACTAGCACTTTTCACGTTGTTTTGAGAACACATATTTAAAACAGTTTTCATAAGTAACTTATCATTTCCTGTCTAATTGGTTGTTTTCCAAATTCTGAATTCACAACTATCTTTCTTGCTTTCATTCTCACTTTCGTAATACTTTTGTTTTCGTAATTAAAAATGAATTTTTGATCAGTTAAATATCGGTATAGGTTTTATGTAACACCCCGTGTTTCGAAAGTCAAAGTCAAAGCCAAGATTGAAGTCAAAGGGAGAAAAGATTGCTAATTGCGATCTGTCTCTCCTTGCTCAATTCCTGTTTTGACTTCTTTGACTTGTAGATAGCCTATTTTGTTATCGCTTTAGTTGTATTATGTAGAGTATCTATTAATAATCGCATAGTAATCGCCATTTATCGCATGATTAATCGCTTTATCGCTATCGCAATCACACTTGCAACTCGAATTACGCATTTTGGTTATTGTTATACGTGTGTGTGTGCCTTATGTGTTACTTGTGCATGTTTATTTATGTTACGTGTGGTAATCGATCGAAACGCAATCGAAACTCAATCGCAATCGAATCGCAAACGCAAAACGAATATGAAATAAGGATGATTGTATATTGATATAGTAGTTGGGATTAAAAGTAATTTAACTAGGAAATTCCATCGCATCGCAACGCTCGCAATCGCAATCGAAACGACAAAACTCGTCGCGTCAAACACTCGAACCAAGCGACTGATCAATCAGGAGGCCAGCCGATCGACCGGCCGTTCGATCGACCAGTCGCTCGATCAGACAGCTGTTCGACCGGGCTGCCATCCGATCGGCCAGCTCCTTTCCACTTTGGGTAACCCTATAAATACCCCCTGTCACTCTCATACTTTCTACTTTTGGCAACTCTCATCCGACCAGCGTTCTAACCTTGCTTTTTCTCCGATTTCTCGCAATTTCGGTAAGATCTCATCCTAAATCTTGTACATCCTTAATCTACACGCACTCCTACACCTTTCTATCTTTTGAATCTTAACTTTTAACCGTGAAATCATCAAGATTCAAGGTGTTCTAGGATGACGTCATCATGTGTTCTTAAGAACTTCATGTTTTGGCCTCAATCCACCAAGAACAACTTAGATCTAACCGATTTCCACATAAACGAACAAAGATCTTTCATAGATCTAAACATATTCACAATGAAAAGGATTGAAAGATGGTTTACCAACTTTCTTTCAACTCTTTTACACTCAATGCCTTCAAAACCGATAGAATCGGAGCTTGTGCCGACTTACTACTCATTCTTGTAATTGTGTTGGTCCAAGATCTGGATTCTATCCACGAGACTACCGATTTCGGGTTAAACATGGAACACCGTCTCGAACAGTTAACTGGTTGGATTTGGGTGATTCTTGTCCGATCAGGAGTACCAAGTATTGACGAGGTTTCTGTTGCTTAACATGTTATCAAAACGTCTCGATAAAACGACAACGATTAAAACAGCCAAGTGTAAGACGAACGGAACGATCAGGACGGAATGCCGTCCGATCGGACCACCGTCCGAACGGACTGTCGACCGAATAGGTTGTCAACCGATCGACTTGCACCTTGGGTCCCACACCTAACCATTTTTGCCAACATTTGAAGTTTGAATGTTGAACGAATTGTTGTCCGATCGGACTACCATCCGATCGAATTGCCATTCGAATCATGAGACATTTAAACTTCCACACTTAAACAATTTTCAACATGTTCAATGCACAAAGGATGCCACTCGATCGAACAACCGTCCGATCGAGTGACAACCTGCTGTGAACTTGTTCTCGCTGAAGTGCCCAACCTATCGGATTGTCGCCCGATCGAACGGTCGTTCGATCGATCGACCTAAAAGGTAGAGATACTTCTATGTTTTCAAAATGCTACAACGAAAACTTCAAAGGTCAAGCCATCATACACAAACACATCCTTCCCAAAGGAAGTAACAATCCACTCGAACGGCCATCCGACCGGACGACCGTCCGAATGGACTGTCACTCGAACGATCAGCCGTCCGATCGGACTACCATCCGATCGAACTGTTGTCCTACCCACTTGCACTCTGTATCGTTTTACTCGTCGCTTATCGTTACGCTATCAATCTGTTCAGGCTAACCTTACTCTCTAGCGCTCCCTTCAATCCGTCAATTGCTGTGAGTATACTATATCGCTTTTTGCTTTACGCACTTTTGGGTGTTACATACGTTACTTATACAAAATCACATCGAACACACTACGCAATACTTTAATCGCTAACCAATTACCGCATGTTATACGTGGCTTAATGAATGCTTGTTTGTTATGTTTACACATGGAATGTTGTCTACCTGCCTTAGCAGCGATAGTACTATTAGTTTGGACTCAGCACCTGTTCACTCAGGGGTTGTTAAGGACAATTACCTACATGGCTCACAGTGGTGAGTGTGTATCGCGAACTGCCTTGGGCAGTCAACCCGCAGTCATTGGTATCGATAGGTTCATGTCGATAACTAACATGCCTCATTTTACACTGTGTACGTGCCGGTTATGTGTAACGCTTTCGAACTCTATATGCTATTATCAAACTTGTATGCTCACATTTACACTATGTGTATTGACTTTTACTTTAACATATGTGACAGGTGCTTAGGATGTTTACATGCTTTGTGTGCTGGTGATGAAATCGAGGCTAGGGACGGAGTCCTAGAAACCAATAAATAAACAATTGTCTGCAATAAAAATCTGAGTTGTCGGGACATAACAATTTGACTAGATCTTTCTGTAATAATTACATTATCATTTATGACATGGTATGGGACGTGTTACTTTAAAATATTTGGTAAATATAGTTGTTATGGAAACTTCTGGACAATCTGTTTCGCTCAGTGCCATGCCCCGATGTTTCCGCCATCGGTTGGGGTGTGACAGATTGGTATCAGAGCCATAACTATAGGGAATTAGGCCAGACTCGACCTAGTCCGGGTCGATGTCTTAGAGACCTAGTCTATAGTTAGGAACCAACAAACCAACTCGTACATACCAATTAAGGATTATGTATGAGCTTACCTACTACATTCTCGCCATTCTCGCCTACGCTACTCTATCACTGCACTCGAATTTTCAAATATGAATGAGCAAATAAGTCGAGATTAGGTGTGGAAACCGCAAACTCTCGACTAAATTGCCTGTTCAACCCACATTTTATCTATAAACACGGGAAATTGCGTTGGAATAGGAGTGAAATCCATACTTTGACGCATAATTCTCTTCTATTTTATCAAAAACAGGAACAAAGTTGTTAAGCCAGGGATGAAACCCTAACCTTGACGACTTGTTCTGACCTTTACTTGGTTTTACAAAACTCTCACCAAAGTCTCGACGGACTCCAACGACTGGAAGTCACGCTGAAACTGGAAAGGATGCATGCCGAGCCCAAGACTCGAGGCAAAAGTACAGTCCTAAAAGTCAAAGTGTGTACAACAGGTCCTTGAGAATAGTCGAATCACTTTGGATAGTCAATGTCTAATAGCCGCAGACGACCTATTTCTCGATTTCTATGTGTTTCGATTCTGAGCCCACAACTACTGACTCTGATAATTCGTCGGTTTTATGTGTTTGTATGTGTATTTACCTGCTTATGTGTTTAATTTTTGGAGACTTATTTGATTTTCGCTTTCACTTTGATCGACACGCACAACCCGCATTACTTATCTACCACAAAACGCTAACAAATCGCTACTACTATGAAGAACGACCTTACGCCCAAATGTTTGCTGAGTTAACTGGTTATGCTATACTACTCGCCATGATAATCGTGATCGCTATCTTCGAACGCTCGCGAACTTTGAATGATAGGTTTCTGTATTCTGACTGCCTCTGTGTGCTTCTAAGTGAATTACGTGCTTATATGCTTCTGTGTTTTGTGTCCTACGTGCTTATGTGCTTCTGTGTTTCTGTGCCTTACGTACTGATGTGCTTCTGTGCTTATGTGAATCTGTGGTTATATGACTGTGTTCCTGAGCTTTAGTAGTATTTAGACGTGTGAGGTGAGATTCGATTATGACGTGTCTGAGACCTATGACGATGTCTGTTGCAGACAATGTCAACTGGACCATCATCTGGATCCCGTCACCCACGACTTTCTCACCAAGAACAGAGGGACAAACGCCTTACTGCCATCCTCGCTAAACAAGTGGCAAAGGTTGTGCCTCAGATCGTGAGTGAGATCTATGAGAATGTTAGCAAATCATCTGAGGAGTCCTAAACCGAAGCTCCTAAAGTTGCTACCAAGACTGCTTTCAGCTTTAAGCAGTTCAAGGCTTACGGTCCAAAGGAATTCACTGGAGAAGATGGCCCAACGACTATGTTTCAATGGTTCGATTCCGTCGAAGTCATTCTGCGCCAGAGTGCATGTCCAGAAAATCTCCGCACTCTGAACGCTACCGGCGTCTTTCAGTCCCGCGCATTAGACTGGTGGATGGCCGATAGAAACAAACGCGGAAATGATGTAGCCTATGAGCTGACGTGGGAAGAGTTGAAGGCCATTATGATGGATGAATTATGCCCTCCCCATGAACGCCAAAAGCTGGAGGACGAATTCTGGCACATTAAGCATAAGGAAGGTGACAACGCTGCCTTGACTGCTCGCTTTAAGCAGCTCAGCATCATCTGCCCCGATCAAGTGAAGACGCCCGACATGACGATCAAGAAGTACATCCGAGCTCTACCCGACTGTGTTGCAGATTTTGTGCATGCCGCAAAGCCAGCAACGATCGAAGAAACTTACTTGCTTGCCGCTGAAATCAACGACAAGCGAGTAAAAGCTGGTTTTTGGGATAAAGCTTCAAAGAACCTGCACCAAGTCACCGCTGCACCAACTGCCGAAACCGCCGCCGCTCAGTCGTCAAAGTTCTCACGCCGCAAGAAGAAGAACAACAACAGCAGCTCCAGCAACAAGAACTGTGCTGTCACTACCACTACTGCCCACTTCAAGCCGTACCGGCTCAGCAGCAATCTCACCACCGACCAGCACCAGTTACTTATACACCGCCTGCAAAGCGTGCATACACAGGCCCCCACCCGGCTTGCCCGACATGATCTTATCATCACCCGGTGGGTCTCGCCTGTCGTTTCTGCGCTCACTGCAATATGTACAGCCACTTCACTGCCAACTGTCGTACTGGTCCCCGTCAAGCACCAGCTCAAGCCACTGCGCATCAAGCTCTGCTCCCAGCCCCACAAGGCCAACAAGCGGCTCAGGCACCCGCGGTCAACGCCCGAGTCTGCTTCGCATGTGGTGATCCCAACCACTTTGCGAACATGTGCCCAAACAGGGTTGTGAAACAAGAGCCTTAGCAGCAGCACCAGCAGCAACAGCCGCAGCAGCAGCAACAAGCCGCACGCGCCAGAACTTTCAACATCAATGTGCGCCAAGCCCAGGCTGACAACAACGTGGTTAATGGTACGTTCCTTGTGAATGGTATTTATGCTTCGTGTTTGTTTGATACTGTAGCCGATAACTGCTTTGTGTCGTTTGAATTCGAGAAGCTTCTTAGTCGTAAGCGCTCCCATCTCTCCTCGACGTTCGATGTTGAAGTCGCCACCGGAAGAACTGTCGCCGTTAATTCTGTTCTTCGTGATTGTACTCTTGAGCTCAACAATCACATCTTCCCAATCGACCTTATTCTGATGCAGCTCGGAAGTTTTGACGTCATAGTAGGCATGGACTTTCTAAAACCATGCTAAAGTTGTGTGCTTCGATAAGATTATTCGATTCTCGCTCACGAATGGTGATTATTTGTGTGTTTATGGCGAAACTGCTTCGAAAGGTCTCAAGCTCATGTCGTGTGTCCAAGCTAGCAAGTATCTGCGCAAGGAATACAAAGCTTTCTTGGCCAACATTGTAGTAGTGGAGAAGGAAAAGAAAGGAGGACCCGGTGTAAACGATGTTCCAGTGGTTCGAGAATTTCCCAACGTCTTTCCTGAGGATCTTCCCGGACTACCGCCAAGTCGTGATATCGACTTTTGTATCGACCTTATTCCTGGAGCCAACCCTGTTGCCAAAGCTCCTTAACGACTCGCACCGTCCGAAATGCGTGAACTCTCGAGTCAGCTTCAGGAATTACTTGAGAAAGGCTTCATTCGCCCGAGCACCTCACCTTGGGGTGCGCCAGTCCTTTTCATCAAAAAGAAGGATGGTTCGTTCCGGATGTGCATCGACTATCGGGAACTGAATAAGTTGACTATCAAGAACCGTGATGTGTGCAAAATGCAACATATAAATTACATCAATTGTGGTATAAAACTAACCCTTTTTTAGTACTAATGTTGGAAAAAGTGTGCTTTTGCCTTCCTTTTGTATTTTCAGGATTAAATGAGCTCAAATTAACAAAAGAAGCAAAAATACAGCAAAATCTAACATAATTACAAGAAAAGGAACAAACGTGACATGCCCGACCCCACGACAGCATCTTCCCAAGCAAAACAAGAAGACAGAAGACTGAACACGCCCCGTGCTCAGCCAGCACGGGGGCGTGCCCAAGTGTCAGCAGAAAAGACAAAGTGGTAGAAGCTTCTATTGCCCACCACGGGGCCGTGCTCAGCGGGCACGGGGCCGTGGTCAACTATAAGATTCGCACAATCCAGACAAATCTTCATAGTACAAAGATTCTTCTGCACACGGGGTCGTGCTCAGTGGACACGGGGGCGTGGTCAACTAATAAAGACAAGCTGCATTTAATGAAGAAAGAGAGGATGTGGACACGGGGCCATGCCCACTGGACACGAGGCCGTGCCCGAGCTTCTGTTCAGCCTATAAATAGGAGTGCTTGGCTCAAGCTCAAACCATCCCTTGGCACACCACCTCTCTCACACTTCACCCACCACCCACCACCACCATAACACCATCATCCACCACCATCATCCATTGTCCATCATAGAGTGTGTGGGTCGTCTCGGGATCCAAGATTGATCGTAAGAGTTCTTGACAATCAAGGCCATGTTTGCCTATGTCTCTTACATCACTTGGTGAAGACAAGTGTCTAGTGTAATACTTTTTATTTCTAATCTTTTCGCACTTTTTACTTGGTTTTGTATTAATGACTTTAATAACTAGTTTCTTATGTTGAAGGTGATTCTTCCTTATCATTTGTCCGTGGTGTCTTGACATTATTTTACTATCTATATAAAATAAAAGATTTTCACCATTCGTATCTCCACGGTCTATATGGAAGTATGTTGGCTACCTGGTCGGGGGTTAAGGGAACGGTTTGGTAAGAGTCTTGCCATTGTTCAGCGTTTACAGGTCCTGCAATGGACCTGGGTCAAATTTAGTAGGACCTCCTTCAGTACTTAACGGTATTGGATGGCGGGGGTCCAAACTCTTTGATCCCCTCATAAGTTAAACTACTATTAATACTATAACCCGGCTATTTAGGACTGTATCCCTGCTGACTCAGACTACTTAGTCGAGGGTAACGTCACCTCCAAAAGAGGGGCCTACCATAATTTGCATTAATAACTTAATTCATTATCTTTCAATAATCCGACCCTTTAGGATTGTATCCTTGCTGACTCAAACTACTGGGTTGAGGGTAACGTCACCTCCAAAAGAGTGCCCTACTACAATAACTAAGATAATCTCTTAAATAAGTACAAAAGTGCGGAAATAATCAAAGGTTACACTATACACGAGTCGGAACCAAGTGATTCATCTTGTCTATCTGTTTTTCTTTTATTTTTATTTTTCAGCATTTTAATTAGTTTTTATTTTTCTTAGATTAAAACATTTTTCTAAACTTTTTGATTTGATTAGACGTTGAGGATAAACCGGTACTAAAAGCTCTTGTGTCCTTGGACGACCTCGGTATCTTACCAACACTATACTACGCTCACGATGGGTGCACTTACCCATATGTGTGTTTAGTGTTAGTAAATATCGTGTTTTATAAATTTAAAACTTGGCTAAAGAAAGTGTAAAAGGGCTTAAAATATACTTAAATTCATATACACACTTCACACGCATCAAGTTTTTGGCGCCGTTGCCGGGGACACAAGGATTTTAAGAAAGTTAGGAATCAACGGCCTAATCGTTTTTTTCTTATTTTTCATTTTTTTTAGGATTTTTCTTAGTTTTTCAGCTTCTGCAGAACTCAGCACGGGCCGTGCCTGGTCGGACACGGGCCGTGCCCAGCATTATCACTGGCAGTTTTTATTTTCCGAGTTACAGAGAGCTGAGCACGGGGCCGTGTCGGTGCAACACGGGGCCGTGTCCAACTCCCAGTAACAGGGATCCGGAGAAGAATTACTGTAAATTTGACCACGGGCCGTGTTCACTGAGCACGGGGCCGTGGTGAACCTTCTGACCAACATTCTTTTCTATTTTTTATCGCAGGACTTGGAACCTTGGTGCCACTTTTGAACTTCCTACGTAGTGCATGAGCTCCAGTTCTAGTAGAGACATAAAAGAACCTCTAGAAGAACCCGAACGCTTTCTCAGAAAAAGACTTAAAGCTAAAAATCAAGAGAAAGTTTCGGGGGACCCACTTCCAATGGCGGATCAACGTACCCTCATGGATTACCTACGGCCCACCGTAGGTAATCTCGGCGCCGCTATCAATGCACCGAATGTCGAAGCCAATAACTTCGAACTTCGACCGCATTTGATACAAATGCTTCAAAACTCCGCAACTTTTCATGGGCTTGCGGACGAGGATCCCCATCTACATATTACTAATTTCTTAGAAATATGTGATACCTTTCGGATCAATGGAGCATCAAATGACGCCATCCGCCTTCGAATGTTTCCATTTTCACTAAAAGACCGAGCTAAGGTATGGCTTAACACCCTCCCAGTTGGCTCGGTAAACACCTGGGATGAACTGGCCCAAAAGTTTCTATATAAGTATTCCCCTCCTGCTAAAACGGCTAAATTAATGACTGAAATTAATACATATTCACAAGAGGAAGAGGAATCCTTATATGAAACTTGGGAAAGGTTCAAGGAGCTACTAAGAAAGTGTCCTCATCACGGTCTTGCGGTATGGCAACAAGTATCCACTTTCTACAATGGGTTGTTGCCACACACAAGACAAACACTTGATTCTAGCTCCGGGGGACTTTTAGGTAATCGTCGCCCAAATGAAATATATAATCAAATTGAGGAAATTGCTCAAACCAATTTTCAATGGCACACTCCCCGAGGTGATAAATCTATTGCCCCAGGCGCCCATAAGGTTGATGAAAGCACTTCTTTACAAGCCCAAATCGAGGCCCTCTCTTCGAAAATCAAAAAGCTAGAAATGACAAAAACGGCCTCGGTTATGGCTTGTGAAGGGTGTGGTGGGCCACATGAAAATTGGAGTTGTATGAAAGAATTAGATGAACAAACAGAAATGGTAAACTACATTGATAACAGAACTAGGCCGTCAGGTCCTCCAACGGGTCCCTACAACCAAGGATAACGTAACCACCCAAACCTTGGTTGGAGAGATCCCGGCAATAGTAGTAACCAACAAAACCAACGAACTAACTTTCAACAACCACAAAACTTTTCTCAACAACAAGGTGGACGAGAAAGGCTTGAAGATACTGTATCTCGCCTCATCTCCGACACCGAAAAGAAAAACTCGGATCGATTTCAGCAATTGGAATCGAATTTTAGAAATCAACAAGCTAGCATTCAAAGCATTGAAAAACAATTAAATCAAGTATAACCATGGCTCTGTTGCTTGACAACCAATCCATCCCTACTACCACATCGAGGCTTCCTAACTTGACTGGCAGTAGGTCTAATGTAAGCTCATTTTCTCCCAGCTTTATCACGCATCCTCTGATGACTTCATTCCTTTCTACTAGCTTCCCATTAGCCGGTTCAATTGAGTACGGAATGTCTAACTTACTAGTAGTTAACCTAAGTATTTTCTTAGATTCTAGCGATTTAAAACTATAGTCGGCACCAGTGTCATAGTAAGTATAGTAAGTAAGTAATATGCGTATGTAATAACACAATAATTCATAACATCCCATGTCATAGCATAAAATAATCCAACAATGCATGTAAGTCACAATCAATGTAAGTAAGTAATCATCCTAGTCTTCCCAAGATTATCCCACCCAGTCTCTAAGACTAACTCCCTAGTTTCTCAAACTAGCTCCCTGGCCTCTAAGACCAAACCTCCCAGTCTCTAAGACTAAACATCCCCAATCTCTAAGATTGAATCCCTCAGTCTCTAAGACTGAACCTCCCCAGCCTCTAAGGTTGTACTCCCTCAGTCTCTAAGACTGAAATATAAATTTTTGGAAATGTGTATTTGTGCCTTTTGTTTGTAAAAATGTTTGTGCCCTGGATCTGGACGTTTAGTGTATGCAATTGTAAAAAAATGTTTGAAAACATTTTCGTGAGAGTCCTAGTGATCATAGTCTAGACTCGAGAATGAATCCTAGTTCGCTATGATCGAGGCTCTGATACCAAGCCGTCACACCCTGGCTTTGCGGAAGCGTGGGTTTATTTGGTGTGACTTCTTAATACCATAGCAACAATCATAACAATGCTATATGAAAGTAAAACACATGATGTTCATCCATTCATTAAACTTAAAGACACCACAACGTCATTGTCTAAAATATCGACACACAAAACAAGTTACAACCAAGACAAGATTAAAGCGTTTTCACATGACACAACAAAAGACTTAAGTAATACGTGATTTAAAGACATGTAACCGTCCAGGTAAGGGTTACACCTCCTAAACCTGGATGACATCGTTATTCATTACGCAGCTTGACACAATAGCATACTTCCCAGATCCATTAATTTCCTGAAATACATGTATTTTGAAAAAAAATCAACAAAAGTTGAGCGAGTTCATGTAAAAGTGAGTATGTATAAACCTTCAAAGTATGAATAAACGTCCCTGGTATGTAGCAATAAGGAAAAAAGAGATCACCATTGGGTTGCAAAGCCAATGATATGTGTGAAGTGATGCAGGAAGACTCAAACCTAGCAAATTTGTGCGTCGGGCTCAAAGTCACCCCATGGTCCGTACTGTGGACTCAGGAGCTGGGCTCGCTACACCTAAATAGATCTACCGCTCATGACCCTCGGTCCTACAACGAGGATTAATGGCCTTAAGTTCCACCTACCCACTCACATGATCTAAGTAGTAAACCCTCCTTAAGCTAACCATACCATGTATAAAATGTCTGTAATAATTGTAACATGTATTCCACCCCCGAAGTATAAAACTGAAAACTGTTAAAAGAAAAGGGGGACATGAACTCACCGTAGTGCGTCTTGAACCGTATTTCAACTCTGTCAGCTACACGACAACCTACAACGTACTAATGTCTATTAGACGAACGGGCCGTGCCTTGGCTTAGAGTTAAATGTTTTGAGTTACGTTTCTTTTATTATTCGGAGTAATAATTATTTGTCAAAATAATTAATATTTCAACTTAAATCATGTGTCGTGTTGGAATATTTGTTCGTGCGATTTTCTTGTATTAATACTTCTAAAGTATTTTATATATAAGTGTTCCCTTCCCAAGGATGGGACATTTTACCCACGTATGTTCGTATCGAAATTATATTTTTAAGTCCCTTTTTGAGAATATATACTTAACCATTTTTTTTATGTATAAAACCATCCTCCGATACTTTATACTTTGTTATAAAATTTATGGCGAGGTTTATCTTTGAAAACATAATCTGAAATATACTAGTAAACACTTGTCCAGAAAATATTTACTAAGTGTTAGGATTTTCGGAAAATTTCGCCATAGTCTCCTTTGTAAATGGAGGTGTCCATGCTTAATAGCATATCATTTTCTTTTACATATATCCCGTAGATCGTTCCCACATAGCCAACCCGACAATTAGACATGCAATAAACTACTTATGTCATTTCAGCATTATTAATCAAAACTGGACTGTTTTCGAGCATTTTAATAAAATAGTTAACCTTCTCCAAAAATTCTCAAATTTTTACAGAATGTCATATACCATCCAAATTTTATTGTGTAAAAATATCGGGGTCCAGTTCGTTACCAATATTTTATAGAAATTCATTTACCGGACTGAAATCAGATTCGTCACTTTCTGACTGCAGTTCACGGAAAAATTCATTTAAAATTTATCGTAAGTCCGATTGATGAAATTCCAGTGGGACAATTATTTGGACATCAGTGGTCATCTACAGTACCAATTTCATGATCTGAATCTACACAGAATCCAATTTATGACGGAAACAAGACGTTTATTTTCAGCAGTGAAAATACAGCTTGAGCTGCTGTTACAAAACGGGTCTTTAAAAATAGTAAACGAAGTCCAAAAATTATGATTCCAGTGCCATTAGAACCGTATTTCATAATATCATGTTATAGAATTAAGAAAATCAAATTTTTGTTGAGTTATGACCTGTTTACAGCCAGTTAAAGTCGACTGAAAGTGCAAATCAGCAAACTGTTTGTAGGTTAAATGTTACTAAAACGCATATATACGATCACCGTACTAACTTTTTAACCATGGAACAAGATGAATAAAGGTGTACAAGTAACTTACTACTAGCACAAGGCTAGGTATGATCAAGAGGATTAAAAGAAAACGAGAGCGGTCCTTGAGCTTCCGAGTGCACCAAGCTTACTTGTTCGGTCTCTAGCACCCTTGGATATGTAGGAATTGTTTGAAAAGAATTTGAAGGTGGATGTATGATAGAGATAAGATGGCTGCCAAAAATTTAGGGAAGGAGAAGGGTTCTTCTTTGTGGTTTTATTATGAAAATGTGATAGAATGATTGATATAGTGTTTTTCCTTTAATCATGCAAGACCATTTGCCTTTGTCCTCATGATAGTAAACATGACCTAACTTAATATCATAGAAAATTTAAGTGGGGAGTCCCACATTCTCCATAATAATCGGTTTGGGGTATGATTAGTTTGTAATTATTGAAGATGGTGGTGTTTATTTATAATTCAAGTGCCTTTAACAAAAGCACAAACTCAATTATATCAAAATTCCACTAAGACCACTAAATATTGTTGGAGATATTAGAAGATTAGAAAATCTTAATGGGTGGGGTCATGAGGGCCGAAAATTAGGCAAGGGGGGAGGTTAAATGAAAATTAGATGATAAGTAGGTAGTTAGTTAGGGGTTAAGTGGTAAAAGTCTAGTGTTATGTGAAACTTGCATTATGTAATAAGTTTAAGAGTTCGGGAACCAATACTAACTCAGAAAAATAAAAATCATGTCTCTGATAATAATTTAGTGTTCCGGGTAATGTCCGGTTGTCCGGTTAGGTACCGTTCCGTTAAAGTGCTTAATTGTTCCGTAAAGTGTCCTTTATAATGCTTTTTGTGTCACAATTTATTCCCGGCACTTAGGAAAGTATACAGGACCATTCTGTCATGTTTTTGAACTTTACTAATAATTTAAAATGCTGAATTATGCATTTAAAGTAGGTTTTTGGCACTTCCCGGCACTATAACTATCTCCTAGTGACGCAGTTTAATGGTCCTCACTCCCCTACACTCCATACTAGTGTAGTACCATATCCCTGGCTCATACAGGCCATAATAACACTGTCCGTCTAAGTGCTGACATTATCAGCATGTTTCTCAATTATCCGCTCAGTGTGCTAACTGTGCTTTGTGCATCAAGTATGTCACTAATGTTTGTGTGTAATGAATGGAGTGACAGTATAAAATATGATGCATGTGTATGTATGATATAAAAATCATAGAGCAGTTTAAATTGTCAATTGTAATCAAGCACAGTCATTAAACACGTAATTAAAATTAATTAATTGTACAGTACCCGAAATTTTGAGGGTTGTCACATTCTCCCCCCGTTAAGAAAATTTCGTCCCGAAATTTATTCGAAATAGATCATAGAATGAAATTGTAATGATTAACAATATAAGCAAGTCATTGTTTGGTGCTGATAATTTTGAGGAAATTATCATTGTATAGAAATTATTTTGCATGGCACTATGTTATGCTGGATTTGTAATGTAAACATTATGCAAACAATCGTGTGTACAAATGAGCAAATAATGGATAATCACATAACCACATAATGTTTTTATATGCCACCTTACTTAACAAGGCTTACTATGATTCTCATGCATCGAACCCCGTAATTAAGTGTGCACCCAAAATTACGCGTTTCGTTGCATGGTCCACATAGCACTTCTAGTTAGGTGAGGAAAACAAATAAGATTGAGGTATTGTTTAAATCAAACAAGCATCAATATAGCACAACATTAGTTGAATCAAAACGTATTTCAGATTCGTAATGATAGCATCGTTTGTTTTGTATACAAAAATTTAGTCGTAGGTATTTCATTCAAGCAAAATGAAATTTTGTTTCACATAAATCAAACTAATAGTGTGCATTTATAAACTAAGCATGGATTTTCATTAACAATGTAAGTTTACTGTACCAAGAGTACATGTGTTTGTAATTTATGCATTCAGTATCAATATACGAAGCAAACTGTATTTGTTTGAAGATTAAACAAACAAGTATAAACATGTCAAGAATGACACATAATTAATGGGACAATAAAACAATTATTAACAACATAAGGAGGATAAGTAGGTGTCTTTTAGTAAGAAGTAAGGGAGTTATTGTACATATGCTTATATTTAACCCAAAACGGAAATTTCACAAACTAGGCACCTAGCTCGGTTGGCTAGGCGCGCGAAAGGGTGTGGCCTAGACCCGAGTTCGATCCCGGGGACGGCCGGTTTCACCATTTTTTTTACAAATAAAAAAAATTTAACACTTAAACGAAAATTTTTGATACACTTGAGGTATGTAAGGTATGTTTAATATTGATAAATCGTACGGGTACATGTAGAACAAGTATAGCATGTTAAGTGTTAACACATAAGTGACATATACGTTTAAAAGATCGGAAAAGAATAAATAAAAGCAATTAAGGTATCATGTAAGTAGTTTCAAGCAAATCATAAGAATGAGGCTCTAAAACTATAGACTAGATTAAAGCATTCCTACTTCAATCACCTTTTGAGAACTAGGCATAAGGTTGTTCTCGTCTTAGGAGTTCAAAGATAAAATGGAAATTAATCAAATTCAGACTCGGAACTAAAAAGTGGTGGAAGTGGTAGAGTCAATTCCATCCGAGCAGCTAATTGTTTTAGCATGTCTTCCAACCAGTTATTTCTTTCTGTCAGCCATTGTACTTGTCTTGACAAGTCTTGGACCTGATTGCTTAACCTAGCCATTTCAACTACCACTCGATCTGGAGGTAGATGCATTTGAGGCATCGTACTTGGGCATGCTCTATCAGTTGGTGGTACTTGTCCTACTTCGTTCATCAGTGACTGGAAGAAATGTGGCGATAACGGTGACTGCAAAAATGATTCCGATCCTAATTGATCTTGGATCATCATGCTTCTATCAAACAATTCATCTTGCGTCATTGGAGCCTCCTCGAAGACTATCGGTGTGAAGTCTTGCGAGACGTTTGGTGCTAATGATTGGGGTGGGTCAGTTGGAATATTTTCGTGTATGTATGGCAGCTGTGGTTGTATATCATAACGATAAAAAGGCGATGGAAGAAATTGTGACGATGACTGTTGTAAATTTTGTGGGAAGGTATTCTCTAAGATGACTGGAGCTCCCTCCGACTGTGATGGTTGTGATAGTGTACTAATATGAATAGGGGTTAGCCTCATGGTGTAAGGATTTATAACCCCAGGTGCCTTTGGTGGAGATAATCCCTGGATAATCTGATCACTTAGGACACCTAATGATTGTGCTATTTTTGTAATGTAGGATCCTCCCATAGGACTCCTTATAGGGTTTGATTGTTGACTAGAAAAATATTCAGCAAGCTCGTGGGCAATATTACAAGGAACCTGCTCAAAAATACTATACAGATAGAAAAGTTCGATTGTTTTAACCCTTTGTTGATTATGTTTACGCCCCGTGATAGTGTGGACTAAAACACGGTGCATATATTGATAACAAGGGTCTATGAAGTTCGCAGAATTATTATGGTCACACCATTTTTTTAATGAATGGCGTTGCCAATAATCTACCATATCCGCGGAGGAACCAGAGGTTGATGCCTCCGTAAAAATGGGTTGTTTGACTTCTTCATCTGTATATATGCCCAGATGAACTGCGAATTCTGTTAATGACATGGTATGAAGTTGCCCACAAAGTTGAAAACGAATGGATTTATTGGTAAGATTATTATTATATTTGTAATAGAAAGTGGACAAGAACTCATACACCAGTTCGTCGTATGATGGTTCTAGGATGTCGAAGAAACGGCGCCAAGGTGTATTGTGTGATAGTAATATTGACAGTGGACCACTGGGGTCAACCATTTCTATTCGATGCCAATCAATACTGCCGATGGTAAAAACTTCAAGGTCCTTGAGTCTCTGATACTTCTCACGAGTGGGTAGCTCAGCAAACCGAAGGAATGGGTGAATTCCTGCTGCGGTTGAGGATTCAGCATGTGCTACTGGGAAATATGCCATTTGAATGTTGGCTTTTGTTGAACAAAGAAAAGTTTGAGTATGGGTTACTTTGGGTATTTCAGACGACGGCGGTGTGTTAGGTCGATACAGAGGAAAGTCTGGGAGTGAAAGAAATGATGATAGTGTGAGAAAATATTATATGAATGGCTAGATTTTATAGAGTTCGAGTCTCTTGAATGTTGAGGGTAAACTTGTGATAAATTGCATGCAGGTATGAGCGTAGCATGTTTCCATTACCAAAAAGAAATGCGTGTGTTGGTTTAATCCCTGAAAATCAGGGTGAAAGTTTAGTCGTGTTTTGGCGACATGATGAAAAGGAAGAAATGAAATGGAAGGAAACAAGCAATTTTGTCGGCACGATAATTCAGCGAGAGAGAAAGGAATAGGGATCAAGTGGTGGAATGGTTAGTGTCTTGGTAAGTTATAGTCTAGGTCAAGAGTAATTTCTAATAACCTAAATCCCTATAACCATGGCTCTGTTGCTTGAGAACCAATCCATCCCTACTACCACATCGAGGCTTCCTAACTTGACTGGCAGTAGGTCTAATGTAAGCTCGTTTTCTCCCAGCTTTATCACGCATCCTCTGATGACTTCATTCCTTTCTACTAGCTTCCCATTAGCCGGTTCAATTGAGTACGGAATGTCTAACTTACTAGTAGTTAACCTAAGTATTTTCTTAGATTCTAGCGATATAAAACTATAGTCGGCACCAGTGTCATAGTAAGTATAGTAAGTAAGTAATATGCGTATGTAATAACACAATAATTCATAACATCCCATGTCATAGCATAAAATAATCCAACAATGCATGTAAGTCACAATCAATGTAAGTAAGTAATCATCCTAGTCTTCCCAAGATTATCCCACCCAGTCTCTAAGACTAACTCCCTAGTTTCTCAAACTAGCTCCCTGGCCTCTAAGACCAAACCTCCCAGTCTCTAAGACTAAACATCCCCAATCTCTAAGATTGAATCCCTCAGTCTCTAAGACTGAACCTCCCCAGCCTCTAAGGTTGTACTCCCTCAGTCTCTAAGACTGAAATATAAATTTTTGGAAATGTGTATTTGTGCCTTTTGTTTGTAAAAATGTTTGTGCCCTGGATCTGGACGTTTAGTGTATGCAATTGTAAAAAAATGTTTGAAAACATTTTCGTGAGAGTCCTAGTGATCATAGTCTAGACTCGAGAATGAATCCTAGTTCGCTATGATCGAGGCTCTGATACCAAGCCGTCACACCCTGGCTTTGCGGAAGCGTGGGTTTATTTGGTGTGACTTCTTAATACCATAGCAACAATCATAACAATGCTATATGAAAGTAAAACACATGATGTTCATCCATTCATTAAACTTAAAGACACCACAACGTCATTGTCTAAAATATCGACACACAAAACAAGTTACAACCAAGACAAGATTAAAGCGTTTTCACATGACACAACAAAAGACTTAAGTAATACGTGATTTAAAGACATGTAACCGTCCAGGTAAGGGTTACACCTCCTAAACCTGGATGACATCGTTATTCATTACGCAGCTTGACACAATAGCATACTTCCCAGATCCATTAATTTCCTGAAATACATGTATTTTGAAAAAAAATCAACAAAAGTTGAGCGAGTTCATGTAAAAGTGAGTATGTATAAACCTTCAAAGTATGAATAAACGTCCCTGGTATGTAGCAATAAGGAAAAAAGAGATCACCATTGGGTTGCAAAGCCAATGATATGTGTGAAGTGATGCAGGAAGACTCAAACCTAGCAAATTTGTGCGTCGGGCTCAAAGTCACCCCATGGTCCGTACTGTGGACTCAGGAGCTGGGCTCGCTACACCTAAATAGATCTACCGCTCATGACCCTCGGTCCTACAACGAGGATTAATGGCCTTAAGTTCCACCTACCCACTCACATGATCTAAGTAGTAAACCCTCCTTAAGCTAACCATACCATGTATAAAATGTCTGTAATAATTGTAACATGTATTCCACCCCCGAAGTATAAAACTGAAAACTGTTAAAAGAAAAGGGGGACATGAACTCACCGTAGTGCGTCTTGAACCGTATTTCAACTCTGTCAGCTACACGACAACCTACAACGTACTAATGTCTATTAGACGAACGGGCCGTGCCTTGGCTTAGAGTTAAATGTTTTGAGTTACGTTTCTTTTATTATTCGGAGTAATAATTATTTGTCAAAATAATTAATATTTCAACTTAAATCATGTGTCGTGTTGGAATATTTGTTCGTGCGATTTTCTTGTATTAATACTTCTAAAGTATTTTATATATAAGTGTTCCCTTCCCAAGGATGGGACATTTTACCCACGTATGTTCGTATCGAAATTATATTTTTAAGTCCCTTTTTGAGAATATATACTTAACCATTTTTTTTATGTATAAAACCATCCTCCGATACTTTATACTTTGTTATAAAATTTATGGCGAGGTTTATCTTTGAAAACATAATCTGAAATATACTAGTAAACACTTGTCCAGAAAATATTTACTAAGTGTTAGGATTTTCGGAAAATTTCGCCATAGTCTCCTTTGTAAATGGAGGTGTCCATGCTTAATAGCATATCATTTTCTTTTACATATATCCCGTAGATCGTTCCCACATAGCCAACCCGACAATTAGACATGCAATAAACTACTTATGTCATTTCAGCATTATTAATCAAAACTGGACTGTTTTCGAGCATTTTAATAAAATAGTTAACCTTCTCCAAAAATTCTCAAATTTTTACAGAATGTCATATACCATCCAAATTTTATTGTGTAAAAATATCGGGGTCCAGTTCGTTACCAATATTTTATAGAAATTCATTTACCGGACTGAAATCAGATTCGTCACTTTCTGACTGCAGTTCACGGAAAAATTCATTTAAAATTTATCGTAAGTCCGATTGATGAAATTCCAGTGGGACAATTATTTGGACATCAGTGGTCATCTACAGTACCAATTTCATGATCTGAATCTACACAGAATCCAATTTATGACGGAAACAAGACGTTTATTTTCAGCAGTGAAAATACAGCTTGAGCTGCTGTTACAAAACGGGTCTTTAAAAATAGTAAACGAAGTCCAAAAATTATGATTCCAGTGCCATTAGAACCGTATTTCATAATATCATGTTATAGAATTAAGAAAATCAAATTTTTGTTGAGTTATGACCTGTTTACAGCCAGTTAAAGTCGACTGAAAGTGCAAATCAGCAAACTGTTTGTAGGTTAAATGTTACTAAAACGCATATATACGATCACCGTACTAACTTTTTAACCATGGAACAAGATGAATAAAGGTGTACAAGTAACTTACTACTAGCACAAGGCTAGGTATGATCAAGAGGATTAAAAGAAAACGAGAGCGGTCCTTGAGCTTCCGAGTGCACCAAGCTTACTTGTTCGGTCTCTAGCACCCTTGGATATGTAGGAATTGTTTGAAAAGAATTTGAAGGTGGATGTATGATAGAGATAAGATGGCTGCCAAAAATTTAGGGAAGGAGAAGGGTTCTTCTTTGTGGTTTTATTATGAAAATGTGATAGAATGATTGATATAGTGTTTTTCCTTTAATCATGCAAGACCATTTGCCTTTGTCCTCATGATAGTAAACATGACCTAACTTAATATCATAGAAAATTTAAGTGGGGAGTCCCACATTCTCCATAATAATCGGTTTGGGGTATGATTAGTTTGTAATTATTGAAGATGGTGGTGTTTATTTATAATTCAAGTGCCTTTAACAAAAGCACAAACTCAATTATATCAAAATTCCACTAAGACCACTAAATATTGTTGGAGATATTAGAAGATTAGAAAATCTTAATGGGTGGGGTCATGAGGGCCGAAAATTAGGCAAGGGGGGAGGTTAAATGAAAATTAGATGATAAGTAGGTAGTTAGTTAGGGGTTAAGTGGTAAAAGTCTAGTGTTATGTGAAACTTGCATTATGTAATAAGTTTAAGAGTTCGGGAACCAATACTAACTCAGAAAAATAAAAATCATGTCTCTGATAATAATTTAGTGTTCCGGGTAATGTCCGGTTGTCCGGTTAGGTACCGTTCCGTTAAAGTGCTTAATTGTTCCGTAAAGTGTCCTTTATAATGCTTTTTGTGTCACAATTTATTCCCGGCACTTAGGAAAGTATACAGGACCATTCTGTCATGTTTTTGAACTTTACTAATAATTTAAAATGCTGAATTATGCATTTAAAGTAGGTTTTTGGCACTTCCCGGCACTATAACTATCTCCTAGTGACGCAGTTTAATGGTCCTCACTCCCCTACACTCCATACTAGTGTAGTACCATATCCCTGGCTCATACAGGCCATAATAACACTGTCCGTCTAAGTGCTGACATTATCAGCATGTTTCTCAATTATCCGCTCAGTGTGCTAACTGTGCTTTGTGCATCAAGTATGTCACTAATGTTTGTGTGTAATGAATGGAGTGACAGTATAAAATATGATGCATGTGTATGTATGATATAAAAATCATAGAGCAGTTTAAATTGTCAATTGTAATCAAGCACAGTCATTAAACACGTAATTAAAATTAATTAATTGTACAGTACCCGAAATTTTGAGGGTTGTCACATTCTCCCCCCGTTAAGAAAATTTCGTCCCGAAATTTATTCGAAATAGATCATAGAATGAAATTGTAATGATTAACAATATAAGCAAGTCATTGTTTGGTGCTGATAATTTTGAGGAAATTATCATTGTATAGAAATTATTTTGCATGGCACTATGTTATGCTGGATTTGTAATGTAAACATTATGCAAACAATCGTGTGTACAAATGAGCAAATAATGGATAATCACATAACCACATAATGTTTTTATATGCCACCTTACTTAACAAGGCTTACTATGATTCTCATGCATCGAACCCCGTAATTAAGTGTGCACCCAAAATTACGCGTTTCGTTGCATGGTCCACATAGCACTTCTAGTTAGGTGAGGAAAACAAATAAGATTGAGGTATTGTTTAAATCAAACAAGCATCAATATAGCACAACATTAGTTGAATCAAAACGTATTTCAGATTCGTAATGATAGCATCGTTTGTTTTGTATACAAAAATTTAGTCGTAGGTATTTCATTCAAGCAAAATGAAATTTTGTTTCACATAAATCAAACTAATAGTGTGCATTTATAAACTAAGCATGGATTTTCATTAACAATGTAAGTTTACTGTACCAAGAGTACATGTGTTTGTAATTTATGCATTCAGTATCAATATACGAAGCAAACTGTATTTGTTTGAAGATTAAACAAACAAGTATAAACATGTCAAGAATGACACATAATTAATGGGACAATAAAACAATTATTAACAACATAAGGAGGATAAGTAGGTGTCTTTTAGTAAGAAGTAAGGGAGTTATTGTACATATGCTTATATTTAACCCAAAACGGAAATTTCACAAACTAGGCACCTAGCTCGGTTGGCTAGGCGCGCGAAAGGGTGTGGCCTAGACCCGAGTTCGATCCCGGGGACGGCCGGTTTCACCATTTTTTTTACAAATAAAAAAAATTTAACACTTAAACGAAAATTTTTGATACACTTGAGGTATGTAAGGTATGTTTAATATTGATAAATCGTACGGGTACATGTAGAACAAGTATAGCATGTTAAGTGTTAACACATAAGTGACATATACGTTTAAAAGATCGGAAAAGAATAAATAAAAGCAATTAAGGTATCATGTAAGTAGTTTCAAGCAAATCATAAGAATGAGGCTCTAAAACTATAGACTAGATTAAAGCATTCCTACTTCAATCACCTTTTGAGAACTAGGCATAAGGTTGTTCTCGTCTTAGGAGTTCAAAGATAAAATGGAAATTAATCAAATTCAGACTCGGAACTAAAAAGTGGTGGAAGTGGTAGAGTCAATTCCATCCGAGCAGCTAATTGTTTTAGCATGTCTTCCAACCAGTTATTTCTTTCTGTCAGCCATTGTACTTGTCTTGACAAGTCTTGGACCTGATTGCTTAACCTAGCCATTTCAACTACCACTCGATCTGGAGGTAGATGCATTTGAGGCATCGTACTTGGGCATGCTCTATCAGTTGGTGGTACTTGTCCTACTTCGTTCATCAGTGACTGGAAGAAATGTGGCGATAACGGTGACTGCAAAAATGATTCCGATCCTAATTGATCTTGGATCATCATGCTTCTATCAAACAATTCATCTTGCGTCATTGGAGCCTCCTCGAAGACTATCGGTGTGAAGTCTTGCGAGACGTTTGGTGCTAATGATTGGGGTGGGTCAGTTGGAATATTTTCGTGTATGTATGGCAGCTGTGGTTGTATATCATAACGATAAAAAGGCGATGGAAGAAATTGTGACGATGACTGTTGTAAATTTTGTGGGAAGGTATTCTCTAAGATGACTGGAGCTCCCTCCGACTGTGATGGTTGTGATAGTGTACTAATATGAATAGGGGTTAGCCTCATGGTGTAAGGATTTATAACCCCAGGTGCCTTTGGTGGAGATAATCCCTGGATAATCTGATCACTTAGGACACCTAATGATTGTGCTATTTTTGTAATGTAGGATCCTCCCATAGGACTCCTTATAGGGTTTGATTGTTGACTAGAAAAATATTCAGCAAGCTCGTGGGCAATATTACAAGGAACCTGCTCAAAAATACTATACAGATAGAAAAGTTCGATTGTTTTAACCCTTTGTTGATTATGTTTACGCCCCGTGATAGTGTGGACTAAAACACGGTGCATATATTGATAACAAGGGTCTATGAAGTTCGCAGAATTATTATGGTCACACCATTTTTTTAATGAATGGCGTTGCCAATAATCTACCATATCCGCGGAGGAACCAGAGGTTGATGCCTCCGTAAAAATGGGTTGTTTGACTTCTTCATCTGTATATATGCCCAGATGAACTGCGAATTCTGTTAATGACATGGTATGAAGTTGCCCACAAAGTTGAAAACGAATGGATTTATTGGTAAGATTATTATTATATTTGTAATAGAAAGTGGACAAGAACTCATACACCAGTTCGTCGTATGATGGTTCTAGGATGTCGAAGAAACGGCGCCAAGGTGTATTGTGTGATAGTAATATTGACAGTGGACCACTGGGGTCAACCATTTCTATTCGATGCCAATCAATACTGCCGATGGTAAAAACTTCAAGGTCCTTGAGTCTCTGATACTTCTCACGAGTGGGTAGCTCAGCAAACCGAAGGAATGGGTGAATTCCTGCTGCGGTTGAGGATTCAGCATGTGCTACTGGGAAATATGCCATTTGAATGTTGGCTTTTGTTGAACAAAGAAAAGTTTGAGTATGGGTTACTTTGGGTATTTCAGACGACGGCGGTGTGTTAGGTCGATACAGAGGAAAGTCTGGGAGTGAAAGAAATGATGATAGTGTGAGAAAATATTATATGAATGGCTAGATTTTATAGAGTTCGAGTCTCTTGAATGTTGAGGGTAAACTTGTGATAAATTGCATGCAGGTATGAGCGTAGCATGTTTCCATTACCAAAAAGAAATGCGTGTGTTGGTTTAATCCCTGAAAATCAGGGTGAAAGTTTAGTCGTGTTTTGGCGACATGATG
Source organism: Helianthus tuberosus (assembly GCA_030545235.1). Classification (NCBI taxonomy): domain Eukaryota; kingdom Viridiplantae; phylum Streptophyta; class Magnoliopsida; order Asterales; family Asteraceae; genus Helianthus; species Helianthus tuberosus. The sequence continues at coordinate 124,215,102 of CM060400.1, forward strand.
AAAAGGAAGAAATGAAATGGAAGGAAACAAGCAATTTTGTCGGCACGATAATTCAGCGAGAGAGAAAGGAATAGGGATCAAGTGGTGGAATGGTTAGTGTCTTGGTAAGTTATAGTCTAGGTCAAGAGTAATTTCTAATAACCTAAATCCCTATAACCATGGCTCTGTTGCTTGAGAACCAATCCATCCCTACTACCACATCGAGGCTTCCTAACTTGACTGGCAGTAGGTCTAATGTAAGCTCGTTTTCTCCCAGCTTTATCACGCATCCTCTGATGACTTCATTCCTTTCTACTAGCTTCCCATTAGCCGGTTCAATTGAGTACGGAATGTCTAACTTACTAGTAGTTAACCTAAGTATTTTCTTAGATTCTAGCGATATAAAACTATAGTCGGCACCAGTGTCATAGTAAGTATAGTAAGTAAGTAATATGCGTATGTAATAACACAATAATTCATAACATCCCATGTCATAGCATAAAATAATCCAACAATGCATGTAAGTCACAATCAATGTAAGTAAGTAATCATCCTAGTCTTCCCAAGATTATCCCACCCAGTCTCTAAGACTAACTCCCTAGTTTCTCAAACTAGCTCCCTGGCCTCTAAGACCAAACCTCCCAGTCTCTAAGACTAAACATCCCCAATCTCTAAGATTGAATCCCTCAGTCTCTAAGACTGAACCTCCCCAGCCTCTAAGGTTGTACTCCCTCAGTCTCTAAGACTGAAATATAAATTTTTGGAAATGTGTATTTGTGCCTTTTGTTTGTAAAAATGTTTGTGCCCTGGATCTGGACGTTTAGTGTATGCAATTGTAAAAAAATGTTTGAAAACATTTTCGTGAGAGTCCTAGTGATCATAGTCTAGACTCGAGAATGAATCCTAGTTCGCTATGATCGAGGCTCTGATACCAAGCCGTCACACCCTGGCTTTGCGGAAGCGTGGGTTTATTTGGTGTGACTTCTTAATACCATAGCAACAATCATAACAATGCTATATGAAAGTAAAACACATGATGTTCATCCATTCATTAAACTTAAAGACACCACAACGTCATTGTCTAAAATATCGACACACAAAACAAGTTACAACCAAGACAAGATTAAAGCGTTTTCACATGACACAACAAAAGACTTAAGTAATACGTGATTTAAAGACATGTAACCGTCCAGGTAAGGGTTACACCTCCTAAACCTGGATGACATCGTTATTCATTACGCAGCTTGACACAATAGCATACTTCCCAGATCCATTAATTTCCTGAAATACATGTATTTTGAAAAAAAATCAACAAAAGTTGAGCGAGTTCATGTAAAAGTGAGTATGTATAAACCTTCAAAGTATGAATAAACGTCCCTGGTATGTAGCAATAAGGAAAAAAGAGATCACCATTGGGTTGCAAAGCCAATGATATGTGTGAAGTGATGCAGGAAGACTCAAACCTAGCAAATTTGTGCGTCGGGCTCAAAGTCACCCCATGGTCCGTACTGTGGACTCAGGAGCTGGGCTCGCTACACCTAAATAGATCTACCGCTCATGACCCTCGGTCCTACAACGAGGATTAATGGCCTTAAGTTCCACCTACCCACTCACATGATCTAAGTAGTAAACCCTCCTTAAGCTAACCATACCATGTATAAAATGTCTGTAATAATTGTAACATGTATTCCACCCCCGAAGTATAAAACTGAAAACTGTTAAAAGAAAAGGGGGACATGAACTCACCGTAGTGCGTCTTGAACCGTATTTCAACTCTGTCAGCTACACGACAACCTACAACGTACTAATGTCTATTAGACGAACGGGCCGTGCCTTGGCTTAGAGTTAAATGTTTTGAGTTACGTTTCTTTTATTATTCGGAGTAATAATTATTTGTCAAAATAATTAATATTTCAACTTAAATCATGTGTCGTGTTGGAATATTTGTTCGTGCGATTTTCTTGTATTAATACTTCTAAAGTATTTTATATATAAGTGTTCCCTTCCCAAGGATGGGACATTTTACCCACGTATGTTCGTATCGAAATTATATTTTTAAGTCCCTTTTTGAGAATATATACTTAACCATTTTTTTTATGTATAAAACCATCCTCCGATACTTTATACTTTGTTATAAAATTTATGGCGAGGTTTATCTTTGAAAACATAATCTGAAATATACTAGTAAACACTTGTCCAGAAAATATTTACTAAGTGTTAGGATTTTCGGAAAATTTCGCCATAGTCTCCTTTGTAAATGGAGGTGTCCATGCTTAATAGCATATCATTTTCTTTTACATATATCCCGTAGATCGTTCCCACATAGCCAACCCGACAATTAGACATGCAATAAACTACTTATGTCATTTCAGCATTATTAATCAAAACTGGACTGTTTTCGAGCATTTTAATAAAATAGTTAACCTTCTCCAAAAATTCTCAAATTTTTACAGAATGTCATATACCATCCAAATTTTATTGTGTAAAAATATCGGGGTCCAGTTCGTTACCAATATTTTATAGAAATTCATTTACCGGACTGAAATCAGATTCGTCACTTTCTGACTGCAGTTCACGGAAAAATTCATTTAAAATTTATCGTAAGTCCGATTGATGAAATTCCAGTGGGACAATTATTTGGACATCAGTGGTCATCTACAGTACCAATTTCATGATCTGAATCTACACAGAATCCAATTTATGACGGAAACAAGACGTTTATTTTCAGCAGTGAAAATACAGCTTGAGCTGCTGTTACAAAACGGGTCTTTAAAAATAGTAAACGAAGTCCAAAAATTATGATTCCAGTGCCATTAGAACCGTATTTCATAATATCATGTTATAGAATTAAGAAAATCAAATTTTTGTTGAGTTATGACCTGTTTACAGCCAGTTAAAGTCGACTGAAAGTGCAAATCAGCAAACTGTTTGTAGGTTAAATGTTACTAAAACGCATATATACGATCACCGTACTAACTTTTTAACCATGGAACAAGATGAATAAAGGTGTACAAGTAACTTACTACTAGCACAAGGCTAGGTATGATCAAGAGGATTAAAAGAAAACGAGAGCGGTCCTTGAGCTTCCGAGTGCACCAAGCTTACTTGTTCGGTCTCTAGCACCCTTGGATATGTAGGAATTGTTTGAAAAGAATTTGAAGGTGGATGTATGATAGAGATAAGATGGCTGCCAAAAATTTAGGGAAGGAGAAGGGTTCTTCTTTGTGGTTTTATTATGAAAATGTGATAGAATGATTGATATAGTGTTTTTCCTTTAATCATGCAAGACCATTTGCCTTTGTCCTCATGATAGTAAACATGACCTAACTTAATATCATAGAAAATTTAAGTGGGGAGTCCCACATTCTCCATAATAATCGGTTTGGGGTATGATTAGTTTGTAATTATTGAAGATGGTGGTGTTTATTTATAATTCAAGTGCCTTTAACAAAAGCACAAACTCAATTATATCAAAATTCCACTAAGACCACTAAATATTGTTGGAGATATTAGAAGATTAGAAAATCTTAATGGGTGGGGTCATGAGGGCCGAAAATTAGGCAAGGGGGGAGGTTAAATGAAAATTAGATGATAAGTAGGTAGTTAGTTAGGGGTTAAGTGGTAAAAGTCTAGTGTTATGTGAAACTTGCATTATGTAATAAGTTTAAGAGTTCGGGAACCAATACTAACTCAGAAAAATAAAAATCATGTCTCTGATAATAATTTAGTGTTCCGGGTAATGTCCGGTTGTCCGGTTAGGTACCGTTCCGTTAAAGTGCTTAATTGTTCCGTAAAGTGTCCTTTATAATGCTTTTTGTGTCACAATTTATTCCCGGCACTTAGGAAAGTATACAGGACCATTCTGTCATGTTTTTGAACTTTACTAATAATTTAAAATGCTGAATTATGCATTTAAAGTAGGTTTTTGGCACTTCCCGGCACTATAACTATCTCCTAGTGACGCAGTTTAATGGTCCTCACTCCCCTACACTCCATACTAGTGTAGTACCATATCCCTGGCTCATACAGGCCATAATAACACTGTCCGTCTAAGTGCTGACATTATCAGCATGTTTCTCAATTATCCGCTCAGTGTGCTAACTGTGCTTTGTGCATCAAGTATGTCACTAATGTTTGTGTGTAATGAATGGAGTGACTGTATAAAATATGATGCATGTGTATGTATGATATAAAAATCATAGAGCAGTTTAAATTGTCAATTGTAATCAAGCACAGTCATTAAACACGTAATTAAAATTAATTAATTGTACAGTACCCGAAATTTTGAGGGTTGTCACATCATTGCAATTAGTTAACTTAGGCGAAGAATGCTCCGCCTTAGTACTCAACAAACTTCCACAAAAGAAAATCGATCCCGGAAGCTTCACAATTCCTTGCTCGATTGGGGAATCCCCCGTTCGTAATGCATTAGCCGATCTTGGGGCTAGCATTAACCTCATGCCCACATCGATGTTCAGACGACTTGGCCTAGGAACAACGAGTCCTACAAAGATGAGCATACAACTCGCCGACAGATCCGTCAAAATTCCACAAGGTGTCGCTGAAAACCTATTGGTTAAAGTTGACAATTTCGTTTTCTCAACCGACTTTGTCATCCTAGACATGGAAGAAGACACCGATGTTCCTCTCATCCTCGGGAGGCCATTTCTAGCCACCGCCCAAGCAGTGGTTGACATAAATGACGGAACACTAACGTTGAAGTTTGGGGACGAGGAAGTAAAGTTTGGAGTTGGAAAGAGAGTAGAAGACGAAAACCCGGTCGACTACATGAAGGTCATAGACTCAAGCTTGGATGACGCTCTCCGACGGTGCAACATGGGATGCGAAACATCCCACTTGAGTGATATATGACCAGGCTTTGGGTCTAGCCAAGGACCTTTATAAACGTGGCGCACCACGGAGGCATTCCGCGGAACTATCCTTAGTTTAGTTTAGAATAATTTTTATGTTTTCTACTTAGTTTTAATTTTCAGGAATAAAACACACTTGAGATAGCAAAGGATACAAGGGAAGCTTGAACCAGCACCCCATGCAGGAAAACAGGACCATCCGACAAAATTCTTCGTTTACAGTAGGTTCGGCACGGGCCGTGTCCGCCCAACACGGCCCCGTGCTGCACAGTATGCAGAAATACCCAGTTCAGGTAAACTGGACACGGGCCGTGCTCACCCAACACGCCCCCGTGTCCAGGCTTCTGTTTCTCTTGATTTAATTTTGTTACTGGCACTTGAGCACGGGGCCGTGTTCAGCGCCCAGTAACACAAAATTTTTGCTTTTTCACACCTTTTTACACATTCAATCAACCTAAAAACTTATTTTTGGGACACATTGAGGATAATGTGTAATTTAAGTGTGGGGGGATGCTAAAAACTTGAATCTTGCAAGTCCTAAATACAAGCCTTACACAAAACTATATTGGAACCGCTAATCACCCCAATTTTTTTTTTTAAAAATATTCATTTTTTTACTTGTCTAGGTTTAATTTGGGAATTTCAAGTTCTAACAAGGTTATATTTTTACGAATTTACAACCGATAGCGTCGTGATAAAAAGAACCAACATAAGAAAATTATGAAAAGGCATGACAAGCTTAGTTAAAATTTAATTATATATACTTGATCACATAAAAACTCATTCCCACAAAAGTGAGTTTTGAGCCTTTATTGAGCATACAAATATATATCTTTAAATTAAATGCTCATTTTTCGTTTCTTGTGTGAATAGCCGCTTGGTTCTTACGACTCTAGAACTTGCCATGACGATACATTCTCGGTCCTTACCAACTTAAACCCGAGTAAGTAAATGATAGAGGCATTAGGACTAACCCCTTTTTATTTCTACAACATTATTTTTTTTATTTTTTATTTTTTTTACCACCTACCCAAAAATCCCCCTAGTTAGCCCCTTTGAGCCTAAACCTTTTCATTTCATAACCCAAACAAACACCCTTTCACCCACCAAAACTTTTTTTCATTTTTAACCCTTTGTTTTAGTAACTAGCTCGGTTCTTTATATGACTTTTCAAAAAAAAATGTTGATTATGAAGCAAAAGAAAATAAACAAACAAGTTTATCAAAAATAACTTTGTTTGAAACATAGCTTCATCGAAATAAAAAGTTGAAAAATAGAAAGTCTTACGAAAACCGATACTTTTTACGCATTTCGCCCTTTTCTACTAACCACTAACCCAACCACCTACCTTTAACCCAAGCCTAACCCTTCACCCAAAAAGTCCTCTTGATATTTACAAAGGTATATAAGTTAAAAAGGAGGAGGATTGATTGCTTGGCAAGCATATGGTAGGAGTAAGTTCCATGCCGCTCTCGAGTGATCCACAAAAATACATTTTCGGCCGAGTGTTGAATGATCCCCGTGAGGTACGTGAACTTGTATATAAATAGAATTTTAAAGAGGCATGTTATGCCTTAATAAGTAGTTTATCTTATGAAAAGTTTTAAATAAATCATGACGAATAGGATTGTAAATAAATAAAAATAAAACTTAATAAAGAATCTTGGAAATCCCGACACTCTATGACAAGCCTAAAAACTTTCTCTTCTACCCATTCCATTTGGGAGTGTAAAGCCACATTATAAAGAGTTTTGCTTGAGGACAAACAAAGATTCAAGTGTGGGGGTATTTGATGTGTGCAAAATGCAACATATAAATTACATCAATTGTGGCATAAAACTAACCCTTTTTTAGTACTAATGTTGGAAAAAGTGTGCTTTTGTCTTCCTTTTGTATTTTCAGGATTAAATGAGCTCAAATTAACAAAAGAAGCAAAAATACAGCAAAATCTAACATAATTACAAGAAAAGGAACAAACGTGACATGCCCGACCCCACGACAGCATCTTCCCAAGCAAAACAAGAAGACAGAAGACTGAACACGCCCCGTGCTCAGCCAGCACGGGGGCGTGCCCAAGTGTCAGCAGAAAAGACAAAGTGGTAGAAGCTTCTATTGCCCACCACAGGGCCGTGCTCAGCGGGCACGGGGCCGTGGTCAACTATAAGATTCGCACAATCCAGGCAAATCTTCATAGTACAAAGATTCTTCTGCACACGGGGTCGTGCTCAGCGGACACGGGGGCGTGGTCAACTAATAAAGACAAGCTGCATTTAATGAAGAAAGAGAGGATGTGGACACGGGGCCGTGCCCACTGGACACGGGGCCGTGACCGAGCTTCTGTTCAGCCTATAAATAGGAGTGCTTGGCTCAAGCTCAAACCATCCCTTGGCACACCACCTCTCTCACACTTCACCCACCACCACCATAACACCATCATCCATTGTCCATCATAGAGTGTGTGAGTCGTCTCGGGATCCAAGATTGATCGTAAGAGTTCTTGACAATCAAGGCCATGTTTGCCTAAGTCTCTTACATCACTTGGTGAAGACAAGTGTCTAGTGTAATACTTTTTATTTCCAATCTTTTCGCACTTTTTACTTGGTTTTGTATTAATGACTTTAATAACTAGTTTCTTATGTTGAAGGTGATTCTTCCTTATCGTTTGTCCGTGGTGTCTTGACATTATTTTACTGTCTATATAAAATAAAAGATTTTCACCATTCGTATCTCCACGGTCTATATGGAGGTATGTTGGCTACCTGGTCGGAGGTTAAGGGAACGGTTTGGTAAGAGTCTTGCCATTGTTCGGCGTTTAGAAGTCCTGCAATGGACCTGGGTCAAATTTAGTAGGACCTCCTTCAATACTTAACGGTATTGGATGGCGGGGGTCCAAACTCTTTGATCCCCTCATAAGTTAAACTACTATTAATACTATAACCCGGCTATTTAGAACTGTATCCCTGCTGACTCAGATTACTTAGTCGAGGGTAACGTCACCTCCAAAAGAGGGGCCTACCATAATTTGCATTAATAACTTAATTCATTATCTTTCAATAATCCGACCCTTTAGGATTGTATCCTTGCTGACTCAAACTACTGGGTTGAGGGTAACGTCACCTCCAAAAGAGCGCCCTACTACAATAACTAAGATAATCTCTTAAATAAGTGCAAAAGTGCGGAAATAATCAAAGGTTACACTATACACGAGTCGGAACCAAGTGATTCATCTTGTCTATCTGTTTTTCTTTTATTTTTATTTTTCAGCATTTTAATTAGTTTTTATTTTTCTTAGATTAAAACATTTTTCTAAACTTTTTGATTTGATTAGACGTTAAGGATAAACCGGTACTAAAAGCTCTTGTGTCCTTGGACGACCTCGGTATCTTACCAACACTATACTATGCTCACGATGGGTGCACTTGCCCATATGTGTGTTTAGTGTTAGTAAATATGGTGTTTTATAAATTTAAAACTTGGCTAAAGAAAGTGTAAAAGGGCTTAAAATATACTTAAATTCATATACACACTTCACACGCATCAAACCGCTATCCCTTGCCTCGCATTGATGATTTGTTCGACCAGCTACAAGGTGCTACGTGTTTCTCGAAGATCGATCTATGCTCAGGCTATCACCAGCTACGCATCCAAGAGGAGGATATACCCAAAACCTCTTTTCGCACTCGATACGGCCATTATGAGTTCGTTGTTATGCCTTTTGGTTTAACCAACGCACCCACGGTTTTCATGGATCTGATGAATCGCGTGTGTAAACCTTATCTCGACCGTTTCGTCATCGTGTTCATCGACGATGTCTTGATCTATTCCAATTCGAAAGCCGAACACGCGCAACATCTACGTTTGGTTCTCGAGCTACTCCAAGGGAATCGACTCTATGCCAAGTTCTCCAAGTGCGAATTCTGGCTGGAGGAGGTTCAATTCCTCGGTCACATTGTAAATACTCAAGGTATTCACGTCGATCCCGCGAAGATTGAAGCTGTTAAGAGTTGGATTACACCCAAGAACCCGTCCAAAGTCCGTTCTTTTCTCGGACTAGCGGGCTATTATCGACGATTTATCGAAGGATTCTCAAAGATCGCTGTGCCGCTTACCGCTCTCACGCATAAAGACAAGCCTTTTGTCTGGGGAACTGAACAAGAGTCTGCTTTCCAAACCCTCAAGCGCATTCTTTGCAATGCTCCTGTTCTCTCATTGCCCGACGGAAACGACGACTTCATTGTCTATTGCGATGCTTCCAACCTTGGTCTTGGTTATGTTCTCATGCAACGGGACAAGGTTATAGCTTAAGCATCTCGTCAGCTCAAAATCCACGAAAAGAACTATACAACCCATGATCTCGAGCTAGGCGCTGTTGTTTTTGCGTTAAAGATTTGGCGACACTACCTGTATGGTACAAAGTGTATGATCTTCACCGATCATAGGAGCCTACAACATATCTTTGACCAGAAGTAACTTAATATGCGTCAACGCCGATGGGTAGAACTTCTCAACGATTATGACTGTGAGATTCGTTATCACCCTGGCAAAGCAAATGTCGTTACCGACGCTCTCAGCAGACAAAGTTATTTACTTAGCATTCGTGATACCCGACCCCAATACGATCTTGAAACCCTCATCCGCGAAGCCCATCTTGAAACCCCAATACGATCTTGAAACCCTCATTCGTGATACCCGACCCCAATACGATCTACCACGATGGAGCCCAGCTTGTGAATAAGTCGAATGGGATATTCCATTATCTGGACCGGATTTGGATCCTTAAACGAACCAATTTGCGACAGATATTGATGGACGAAGCCCATAAATCCCGATATTCCATTCATCCCGGTGCCGATAAAATGTACCAGGACCTTCGCTACAAGTACTGGTGGCCGAGCATGAAAAGGGATATTGCCCTCTACGTTGGAAAGTGCCTGACCTGCTCGAAGGTTAAGGCTAAACACCAAAGACCCTCTGGCTTACTCGAACAACCCCCGATCCCTGTGTGGAAGTGGGAGAGTATAGCTATGGACTTCGTAACCAAGCTCCCCCGCGCGCCATCAGGTCACGACAATATCTGGGTTGTTGTCGACCGTTTGACCAAATCAGCCCACTTTTTGCCAATACGGGAAGACTACAAGGTAGAACGATTAGCCCGAATCTACACCAATGAGATCATTTGTCGACATCTTGGTTTAAAAAATCGCGCCTTAAGCGCGAAGCGCATCTGGGCGCAGATCTGTGCGCCTTATGTAGCATAAGGCGAGCAACGTACGGAAAGCGCGCGCTTTTTGCGATTTTATGGTAAGCGGAAAAGCGCAGGCATAGGTAGCTTTTTGTACAAGCTTGCTGTTGGCCCACATAACTTATAATCAGACCCCTAAAGTGACAAAAATAGGCCCAATAGCACACATAAAAGGCCCGATATCACACAATAAAAGTCCTGATAGCGCCAAAACATATATGGCGGTAAAAAATAGCGGGATTTTACCCTAATCATCATAACAACTGGAGCCAATTTTACGCATCTGCTGGGTTTTTTTCACCAAATCTTCTGGTCGATCATCCTTCTTCTTCGCTGGAAACAGGTTAGTATCTTTAATTATTAAAAGTATTTAACTTTAATAGTTGATTTCAGTTTTCTACTTGTTTCTTTTTGGACGATCTCCAATCCTCTATTCTTTGCTCAAAATCTGGAAGTTAAATTCTTTATTTCAGTTATTTTTTCACTTCTCTTGTTTATGTTTAGTTAACTTATATGTGATTCTTACATGCTTGTTTCATGTTTAGTTATTTTTTCACTTCTCTTGTTTATGTTTAGTTATTTTTTCACTTCTCTTGTTTATGTTTAGCTGTAGACAGTTCAGTTCAGTTAAATGTTCTTCATGTATATATTTTTGTCACAGTTCAGTTAAATGTTCTTTCACATTTTGTTAATTGTTATTACTTAATACTTATACATGAAATATGTCACAGTTCAGTTAAAGTTAAATGGCTACTGATGGTGGTGAAGCTGGTCAAGCAACTAGTACGGGTGACCCGAGTAGAAAATATGGCATACAAGATCCAGCCAACAAAAACCGGTGGACTTGCAAGTTCTGTGGAAAACCATCAACAGGTGGCGTATACCGGCTGAAGCAACACTTAATTGGTGGGTTTAGAAACGTTGCATCATGTGGTAGGTGTCCCGAAAATGTACGCCAAGAGATGAAAGACTTTATGTTGAAAAAAGCTAAGGGTAAACAATCATATGACCCCATGGTTGATGATTATGATTTTGGTGATGAAGAGGACGAAGAATGTGTTGTAACGAAGGTGAAGAGGACAAGTGGTTCGAGCCAAGCAAATGCGCCAAAAAAACCAAGGCAAAAAGGACTTATTGATGCGTTTTATCCTCCTAACCCTTTAAACATACTAAAAGGTAGGAAAGGAGGAAAACAACAAACCATAAATGAAATTTGTAAAAAAGAATTGAGGGACAAAGTTTGCATGGAGATTGCTCGGTGGTTTTATGACGCGGGTATTCCTTTTCACGGGGCCACCTATGATAGCTTTCATATTATGTTGGAAGCCGTGGCACAGTTTGGTCCGGGATTCCGAGCACCTACTATGTACGAATTGAGGGTGCCTTTACTTACAAAAGAAGTAGAGGACACTAAATTGGAGATTGATAATTACAAAAGGAATGGGCTGCCAAAGGATGTTCTATTTTATCAGATGGATGGCGTGATTCGACTGTCCAAAAAGATATTATCAACTTCTTGGTTAATTCTCCTAAAGGGTCGGTGTTTGTGAAGTCGATAGATGTATCAGAGATCATGAAGGATGCTCATCAGTTGTTGGGGATGCTTGAAGAAATGGTGGATGAAGTAGGAGAGGAAAACGTGGTGCAACTGGTGACGGATAATGCATCCAATTATAAATCGGCAGGTAACTCTTACCTGTTTTTTACTGTTTATTATCTTGTTTATGAAGAATTCATGATGTTTTAGTGCAGAATTCATGCAGTTAGTGCAGAATTCATGCATATTAGTGTAGAAATCATGCTGCTTATTCAGAATTCATGCAGTTAGTGCAGAATTCATGCAGATTTAGTGCAGAATTCATGCAGATTAGTGCAGAATTCGTGTTTTAGTGCAGAATTCATGCAGTTAGTGCAGAATTCATGCTGTTTATTGAGATATTTATACGGTTTATTGGTCAATTATATACTTGTTTTGTTGTTTATTGTAGGTACGTACTTAGAAGCTTCAAGAAAGCATTTGTACTGGACACCATGTGCAGCCCATTGTATTGATCTCATGTTAGAGGATATAGGGAAGATTCCAAAGATCAATGAGTGTTTGAAAAATGCAATGTTCGTGAATGCATATATATATAATCATACTAAACTTGTGAATCTGATGAGAAGATTCACGAATCAAAGAAATTTGCATAGGCCCGTGGTGACATGGTTTGCAACATCATTCATCACCCTTGTGCAAATGCACAAGCAAAAGAAAAATTTGCTAAAGATGGTCCTGTCCGATGAATGGAGGGCTGGCAAATGGGCGAAGGAAGCGGGTGGGAGGAAAGTAGCATCTACCTTTCAACAAGAAAGATTTTGGAAAAACATTGTTTATGCTCTCAAGTTGACAGGACCGCTTGTTAAAGTTCTTAGGATTGTTGATGGGGATAAGAAACATGCCATGGGGTACATCTATGACGCTATGACAAGGGCTAAGGAAGCCATTGCAGCTAGTTTTTTTAATAGAAAAGCTCAGTATAAAAAAGCCTTTGCGATCATTGACAAAAGATGGGAATGTCAGCTTCATAGGCCTTTACATGTTGCTGGATTTTTTTTGAATCCGGAAATGTATTATGACAATCAAGAGAAAGCAAGTGGTGGACCGATTAGGAGGGGTTTGATTGATTGTATTGGAAGGTTAGTTGCTGATCCACATACTCAAGACATAATCAGCAGCCAGTTGGATTCATATGAAGAGGCAATAGGTGTTTTTGGCAATCCAATGGCTATACGTCAAAGAAAGACGAGATCACCAGGTAAAAATATCATTTTTATTTTAATAGTACCAATTATATAAAAACATCTCATGGATTTAAGACTTTCATTTGTTAATAGCGGATTGGTGGGCTAGTTATGGATGTGATACCCCGGAGTTGCAAAAGTTTTCCATTCGGATTCTTAGTCTCACATGTAGTGCCATGGGGTGTGAGAGAAATTGGAGTGTCTTCCAACAAGTAAGTTCACAATTAAACTTTCATTTTAATTATATTATTTTTTATAGTCATTAGTTATCTAAAATTTATTACTTTTACAGCTTCATACTAAAAGAAGAAACCGATTGGCACAAAAATGATTAAATGACTTGGTGTATGTAAAGTTTAATCGTGGATTGAAACAACGATATGAAAGAAGGAACACCACCGACCCTATACTTTTACAAGAAATTGATGATAGTAACGAGTGGGTCATGGGTGTTATGGATGATGAGAATGAGGAGACTTCGGAGGTTGTGTTTGATGATGATAGTGGTTTGACATGGCGTGTTGTTGAGAAGGCTTCGGGGGCATTTGAACCGATATATGCAACAAGATCAAGTACACAACAACAATCCAAAGAAAAGGATCCTTCTTCCTCCACCCCTACTCCTAGTGTACCACCACCTAGGAAAGCACCATCTAAAAGACTACATGTATTGATTGATGAAGGTATTCAAGATGATGAAGAAATCGAAGAAGAACTTGGCTTGAGTGAAGATGATGGCGAAGATGTGGTACTTGGAGTTGACGATGATCATGGAGATAGTGAAGAAGACTACTAGTTTGGCTATATTGTCGTTTTTGATTACCTATTCTAAAGTTGCAAACACTTAAGCAACCTTCTTTTGATTACCTACTACATAACTATTCGGGTTTTTGCTACTTAACTTGATATATATCTATATTATGGTGTTTTACATGTTAAATATACATATATTAATGTGTTTTATGTGTTATAGGTGCCTTATATGTAATTTATAAGATTTATTTTAAATATGTGTTCCTTGCGTACAAAAAGCCCGCCGCTTTTGCGCTTTGCGCTTTAATTTTAGACCTCGTCGCTTTTGTGCGCTTCCCGCTTTTTTAAACCAAGGTCGACATGGGACGCCTCGCGACATCATCTATGACCGTGATGCTCGGTTTACCTCGCAACTGTGGGAACCTTTTCCAGCTGCTCTCGGTACAACGCTTAACCTAAGTACCGCATTCCACCCTCAAACCGACGGTCAGACTGAGAGAACGATCCGTACTCTTGAAGACATGCTCCGTTCGTGTGTTATAGATTTCAGTGGTAATTGGGATGCATACCTGCCGTTAGTCGAATTCTCATACAACAACAGTTATCATTCCAGCATTCAAATGGCACCATTCGAGGCTTTATACGGAAAAAAATGTCGATCGCCTATTGTATGGCACGAGATCGGTCACTTGCAACTAACCGGTCCCGAGTTATTGCAAGAAACGACTGACAAAGTCCTCCAAATTCGAGACAACTTGTTGAAAGCTCGAAGTCGACAGAAAAGTTACGCCGATAGATGACGCAAGCCCCTTGAATTTGATGTTGGCGACTACGTACTCCTAAAGGTATCACCTTGGAAGGGTGTGGTCAGATTCGGCAAGAAAGGGAAACTAGAGCCTCGATATGTTGGACCTTTTAAGATTCTGGAAAGGATCGGAAAAGTCGCCTACAGACTCGAACTACCGGAGGAACTTAGTAATGTCCACCCGACTTTCCATGTGTCAAACCTCCGAAAGTGCCTGGCTGAGCATGATCTAATTGTACCTCTCGATGACCTCCAAGTAAACGAAACACTACACTTCGTGGAGAAGCCTGTCGAAATCATGGATCGCCAAACCAAGCAGCTCAGACGCTCGCGCATTCCTATTGTGAAAGTCCGATGGGAAGGCAAACGAGGCGCAGAGTTCACTTGGGAACTCGAAAGCGACATGAAGGTGAAGTACCCGCAGTTGTTCTCTACGGCTTCGGCCTAATTTCGGGACGAAATTCCCTCGACTAGGGGAGGCTGTAACACCCCGTGTTTCAAAAGTCAAAGTCAAAGCCAAGATTGAAGTCAAAGGGAGAAAAGATTGCTAATTGCGATCTGTCTCTCCTTGCTCAATTAATGTTTTGACTTCTTTGACTTGTAGATAGCCTATTTTGTTATCGCTTTAGTTGTATTATGTGGAGTATCTATTAATAATCGCATAGTAATCGCCATTTATCGCCTGATTAATCGCTTTATCGCTATCGGAATCGCACTCGCAACTCGAATTACGCATTTTGGTTATTGTTATACGTGTGTGTGACTTATGTGTTACTTGTGCATGTTTATTTATGTTACGTGTGGTAATCGATCGAAACGCAATCGAAACTCAATCGCAATCGAATCGCAAACGCTAAACGAATATGAAATAAGGATGCTTGTATGTTGATATAGTAGTTGGGATTAAAAGTAATTTGACTAGGAAATTCCATCGCATCGCAACGCTCGCAATCGCAATCGAAACGACAAAACTCGTCGCGTCAAACACTCGAACCAAGAGACTGATCGATCAGGAGGCCAGCCGATCGACCAGCCGTTCGATCGACCAGCCGCTCGATCGGACAGCTGTTCGACCGGGCTGCCATCCGATCGGCCAGCTCCTTTCCACTTTGGGTAACCCTATAAATACCCCTTGTCACTCTCATACTTTCCACTTTTGGCAACTCTCATCCGACCAGCGCTCTAACCTTGCTTTTTCTCCGATTTCTCGCAATTCCGGTAAGATCTCGTCCTAAATCTTGTACATCCTTAATCTACACGCACTCCTACACCTTTCTATCTTTTGAATCTTAACTTTTAACCGTGAAATCATCAAGATTCAAGGTGTTCTAGGATGACGTCATCATGTGATCTTAAGAACTTCATGTTTTGGCCTCAATCCACCAAGAACAACTTAGATCTAACCAATTTCCACATAAACGAACAAAGATCTTTCATAGATCTAAACATATTCACAATGAAAAGGATTGAAAGATGGTTTACCAACTTTCTTTCAACTCTTTTACACACAATGCCTTCAAAACCGATAGAATCAGAGCTTGTGCCGACTTACTACTCATTCTTGTGGTTGTGTTGGTCCAAGATCTGGATTCTATCCACGAGACTACCGATTTCGGGTTAAACATGGAACACCGTCTCGAACAGTTAACTGGTTGGATTTGGGTGATTCCTGTCCGATCAGGAGTACTAAGTATTGACGAGGTTTCTGTTGCTTAACATGTTATCAAAACGTCTCGATAAAACGACAACGATTAAAACAGCCAAGTGTAAGATGAACGGAACGATCAGGACGGAATGCCGTCCAATCGGACCACCGTCCGAATGGACTGTCGACCGAACGGGCTGTCAACCGATCGACTTGCACCTTGGGTCCCACACCTAACCATTTTTGCCAACATTTGAAGTTTGAATGTTGAACGAATTGTTGTCCGATCGGACTACCATCCGATCGAATTGCCATTCGAATCATGAGACATTTAAACTTCCACACTTAAACAATTTTCAACATGTTCAATGCACAAAGGATGCCACCCGATTTGTAACAACCATAATTTTACTTAGCGATTTCCGTAAATAATCACAAATTACTGAGTATTTATATTTAAACATTCATGCTAAAATACGGGTTTATTAAAACTTTTCTAACTTGAAGCAAAACAACATAGTGTAATTTAATTCATCGTTTTAGAATAACGACGAAACAACTTGCGGAAGCTTCATTTAACATGTGTTCGGTTCTTGCTCGACTCTTGATCTTCATCCGGGACTCCCAACATTCTCCTACGATCAATACCAGCTTAAATGTTAGTATTGATAGTTTAAATAACGGTACAAAACAATATATTGATAAAGGAAGGAAATCCAAACGTTAATTTCTTGATCCAAAAACAAGGTTTACAAACTGGCCTCCACCGTAACTTACGGTGGACACCGTAAGTTACGGTGGCTCCTGTATGAAAATTCCCCCACCGTAACTCAGTAGGCAACTACCGTAACAATTTCAGCTCCACCGTAACTTATGGTGGGCACCATAAGTTACGGTGGCTCCTGCATCAGTCCTTTCCTTTTTGTCGTTTTTGACACGAAAACTTTCGTATCTTTCAATCCGCTTGTCCGTTTGACCTACCGTTTCTTCCTACGTGTTTGTAATTTGATTCTTCATCATATGGAGTTAAAATCTGACATCTGGCTTAATAAATTTTGAGACTTTTATGCCTTTGGCTTATTACCTTTTTACAAATTTTTGACCCGTTTACGCATTTATCAAACAAACATATTTGTTTGATCGTTATTTCACATGAACCACTCCAATTCAATATTTTCTACCATGTTAGGTTCTAATTGCGGGTTTCTTATATATTTTAACCCGTTTTTGCTCGTATGCTTATTTTGACCCGTTAAGGGTATTTAAGTACATCTTTAGACTTAAATCATGCTTCTATTGGGTTACATCCTATCCCCAATTCCAAAGACTTAATTTAAACAAGACGCTTATTTCAAAACAACTTTTTGAAAGTTGTTTGCCTTATTTACCCCTCAAGGGCTTTTTGGTCAATTTTAGCCCTTCATTCATGCGACGAAAGACTTCTACTAATATTTGACCAAAATGTCGCTTTTAACTATAATTCTAAGCATGCGTACCTGGCTCGGGTCATAAGATTGACCTGTTTGAATACCTTTCGCTATCAATTTCTAATTAATAGCCATGCGAGTCATGTGTTAATTCCTGTGATCACAAACTCAACAAGCGATCATCAAATATTATTGATAAATGGTATTAACAACACCATTTGACTCGTTTAGTCGAAGTGACTAATTATAATTATGAGATGGTATTTAATTACCATTTCATCCCTTTAAGCTATTCCGATTTACTCTTTGAATTCATCTTGCTTAAAAGTCGTTTCTTGCTTTGTTTGACCCATTTTGACTTATGTCAAATGATGTCCTTTCAAATCCTTTTTATTTATTCGTTAACTCATGTCCGGATTACCATTCTATCGTTTTTGCCCTTTTTACCATAACTTATGGTTTCTTGACATTCCCACTTATTCCGACGTGCATTATAAGTAACTGGTAGTAAGAATAAAAGGCGTAAGCTTAACTTACCTCGTATCCGAGCTACGCTTTTCTTTTCCTTCTTGATTCGTTTGACCCGTTTCTTCCCAAGCCTCCACCTTGCTCGTTAAGTGTCAAACTATCGTCATCATTCAAAGGTGGTTAGATTAGTCATTAATAATCACAACTTTTCCACCTTACGTATTTTCTATGTCGAAACTACCGTTCGACCTTATTGTTTATTAATTCAACTTATCAAAAGTTAACTACTTTTGATCACATGATTTACACAATTAAGTCTAGATTAACTTTATGCTTTGAACCCTTATCGGTTCATGTTACTTTATCATTTATGACATGGTATGGGACATGTTACTTTAAAATATTTGGTAAATATTAGGGGCGTGAATTTCTGACACGACCCGAAAACACGACGCGAACCTAACACGAAATTCGCGGGTTTAGGTTTAGTCTAAACGGGTTCGGGTCAGTTTCAGGTTGAACCCGCGAACCCGTTTAGGTTAACGGGTCGGGTTCAGGTCAACCTGGTCGGGTTGGCGGGTTGACCCGATTAACACATTTATACTATATTATATTTTTTTTACAATATATTTTATGTCATAAATTAAATGGGGTGTGTATTTTATGCAATGATTATAACTTAAAAAGAGAAATTAACATATATTTTATAATTTAAATATGATATTTTTATATACATTTGTGTTTTTTAAGTAAATTTTAATTGTAATATATTAATTTCAGAAAAAAAAAATAAAAAAATTCGGGTTGAACGGGTCGTGTTCGGGTCAACCTATGAAACTTCGGGTCGTGTTCGGGTTCTTATGTATAATACGATTTTCGGGTTCGGGTCGGGTTCGGGTTTGTGTAAAATTTTCGGGTTCGGGTCGGGTTGAACCTGCCAACCCGCGAACCCGACCCGTTTAGCACCCCTAGTAAATATAGTTGTTATGGAAACTTCTGGACAATCTGTTTCGCTCAGTGCCATGCCCCGATGTTTCCGCCATCGATTGGGGTGTGACATTTTAGTATCAAGACCCATTGTGTCCACGACTTGATATTCGGTAGCTTTCATTCTATAGCATAGTCGGGTTTCACAATGAAATCACACACAATAAAATACATAATATATAATAAACAAGCCAAACTCAAGTTTAGGTGAGCACAAGCTCGGCTCTGCTCGACTCGTGGAGACAATGCAACGGACAAAAACATGCATGTTTGTAATGTTTCGAAAACCATATATGTTATTGAACCATTTGCTTTAGTGGTCGAGTTGCTTGGTTTTGTTTTTGTTCATTTTAACCCAATAAGTGGATCCACAAATCCACTAGTTCAAATACAAGAATGGCCCAACACCTTAATCTCTTTATATACTTGGCCCACCTTGATGATTTAATGATCCAGTCTTCGGGTTTGGTTTATGGAAATCTCAGTTTGGGCCTGGTGCGATCCAGCTTGGCTCCAAGTCTCCAACTTAAAGTCAGTTGAAGAAGAAAATTTACCTTACATACTAAAATCATAGATAGCACATTTAATCACAAAAAGAGAATATCCTCATGACTCCTTTGAGGAAAGCCGGTTCGAAATTGTCTTAGTTTGTAAATGAGTTGATGCCGAACCAAGGTAAGCTTGCTCGTTAACCAGCTTATTCGGCTCTTTAATTAAAGCCCAAATTCTAATATAATAAACTTTAACCCAAAGTAGTATGCATAAAAAATACATAATGTATAAATTTTCACCTGATATGTGTGTATATATATTAATATTAATATTGAATTAAAAAAAAAACAAACGAGTTGGCTCGATAAGTCACTACCTGTAAGCTCGAGCTCAAACCCGAGCTCGAGCCCAATCTGACTTGGCTAGACATGTTTACAATCCTTAAATATCCATTGTTTTTTTATTTACAAAAACAGATTTAAAAATAAATAAATCTTTTTCTATCTAAAAGTTGTTTATATGGACAAGAAGTCACAATATTGATTTTTGCATCCATGCTCATGGATTAGCATCTAAAAAGCTAATCAAACCCATTTATTTGATCGTGTAATTATAGTTAAGTCTTATTATTAAACCATCTATTTAAAGTTGCATTGTCTTTTCAAATGAAAAAGACATGTATCAAAAGTAATTTAATTATCAAATAAAAGAAAAAAAACTAATTTTAATAGAAAGTTTGAGCCTTGAAAGGTTATTCAATAAAGACGGACAAAAGAATTATGGGTTATGCGATCAAATTTCCTTAAAAAAGATATATTGTAACGTTATTTCAATGAAAATAGAAAAATGGCATTTTCTTAAAAACTATACAATTATTATTTTGGTTTATTATGCTCAGGGGCGGCCTGAGGTGGGCGGGGAAGATCAATGGACATAATTTGATAATGAAAATACACTAGTATATTTTACGATTTAATGATATAAATCAATGCATAGGATTTGTTCACTCAGTTTACAAATACATTAATGTTCACTTTATAACCCCACCATATATATATATAGGGGATGGATCACGAAAAAATTAGTTTAAATGAGAAAACCAAAAAAATTAACTAAAAAAGCCTAAAAACATATCAATTTTTTTTTACAATTTTTTTTATTAATTTTCACTAATTTTTATATATAAAAAAACTTAAAAAAAAAATAAAAATAAAATAAAATTTGTACTGCCATGTGCAATAATACGGAAAAGCCTAACCCACCCCCAAAAACCTAACCCCCCCCCCCCCCCCAAAAAAAAAAAACTAAAACTAAACCCTAAACATAAACCCCAAAAACCTAACCCCCTCCCCCCACACCCAAAACCTAATCCTAATCCTAAACCACCAAAAAAACATAACCCTAAAAGCTAAACTAAACTCAAAAGCTAATTTTAAGCATGTAATGCACATGTGTAGTACACATATAATGCACATGTGCAGTACAAGTTTTTTTTTTTTTGAAATTTTTTTTATATATAAAAAGTGTTCCAATTAGGTCACTCAAGTTTCAAAAGTGTTTCAATCAGGTCACTCAAAATTCATTTTTCATTAAAATTAAGGGGTTTTTCATCCATTTCATAGGTAACTGTGGATATATGGATTTTTGTTTATTTTTCCCTTTTATTTGATGCTAACGTCGAGTGATGACGTCGATTTTAACTTGTTTTTTTAATTTTAATGTAATTAAAGTGTTTTTAATTTTTATAAATATAATTTCATATATTAATATAATCCGACCCTAGCATCTTATGCTCCATTTTTTTCTTGACACATGGAAAATAAGATATGGCTCGATTTGAATTTTAAGTTATTTAATTGTGACAAAAACGATACGGGTGATCTAATTAGAACACTTTTAAAACTTTGTTACTATTCTGTGGCATTTTCCCTAAAAGAAATAAAAAAAAAATTGGTATGTTTTTAGACTTTTTTAGTTGGTTTTTTAGTTTTCCCATTTGTATGTGGTTTTCTCATTACCCTCTCCCTATATATATATATATATATATATATATATAGGGATGGAGTAAAATATGAACCACCTTTAGATGCGATAACCGTAGGAAAACCATTATCCACCCTAGATCTCTCATGTATGAGTGGTTGAGATTGAATTGTTAAAGTTTTATATGTCTTGTAATGATTTTATTTATTAAAAAAAGAATAAATAGTACAAGAAGTGTATTTTGAAAATTTGACTTGTGTACTATTCATGTCAACTTGTCAAACTAACAATCAAACATCATAGACTACATCACTCTTTATGTCAACATTAATTACGTTTATCTATTTAAAAAAATTAATTATAACACATGATTTTTTATACAAAAAAATTGCACTACATGTATAAAAAGAAAACGTTTTCAAACTCTGATCTTGATCTTCATTTTTTATTCGTTATCATCTTCGTCGGAACATAAAAGCCCCAACACCTACGAAAATCAAAGAAAAAACAGAGCGTTTACATTCCACAAACGTTTAGAGGAGCTCTGGCAGTCGATCAGGGACGTAAAAAACATTTTTTTATCGTGTATAATAAAAAAAACATTTTTTTACATTCGACACCATGCACGATTTTTTTTACATTCGACACCGTGCGCGAAATTTTATTACATTCGACAACGTACGAGAAATAAATTTTCAAACGTATGTAAAAACTAAATATTTACGCGTGCCGTTTTTACATACGTTTGAAAATATATTTACGCGTAATGTTTAGAGGAGCTCGGACCGACGATCAGGGGCGTAAAAAACATTTTTTTCATTAGACACCGTACGCAAAAAAATATTTTATATTCGACAACTTACATAAAAACTATTTTCGCCTTCCTTTTTTTACATACGTTTGAAAATTAGATTTACGCGTGATGATTAGAGGAGCTCGGGTCAGCGATCAGGGGCGTAAAAAAACTTTTTTTACGCACGTTGTCAAAACATTTTTTATTTATTTTTTACATAGTGGTGTTCTCATACTCAGTTCGTGTAAATGTTTACGCACGTTTTCAAACTTTTTTACGCACGTTGTCAAAACTTTATTACGCACGTTGTCAAAACCATTTTTACGCACGTTGTCGAATGTTTTTTTTTTAACAGTTGTAGTGCAAAGTCATCAAACGTTAACGAATGAAACAGAAATTCTTAATAAATATATAAGACAATATAGCTTGAATTTTATAAAGAACATTATGTCAGAATTAGGGAAAATAGAGCAAAAAGAAATAGATATCATTTTCTATAATTTTGTATTTTCTAATAAACATATAAGAAAAATATAGCTTGCATTTTATAAAGAACATTATGTCATAATTAGGGAAAATAGAGAAAAAAGAAATAGATATCATTTTTGATATTTTTGTATTTTCTAAATTACGTAATACTTTTGATTTTTGAATTTAAAACCTAAGATATTTTTTCCCAATTTTAAATATGAAAAGTATAAAAGAGATGAGAGAAGATTGATATTGTTATGTTAGACATATAAATGATGATGTGATGTGATTTAGAGATACGAGAGAGGGGATGTGACATTGAGAGAAAAAGATTAAAATACCCTTTTGAATTAAAATTATTATATGTGATATGTTAAAATTCTATTGGATGGGAGAAGTTCTCACAGTTCTCGCAACTGGTAGTGGTTTCTCATTGAACTGAATCCTATATATATAAATATATAGGGGATGGATCATGAGAAAACCGAAAAACTAACTAAAAAAGGCCTAAAAACATACCATTTTTTTACAGTTTTTTTTTTATAAAAAATCGCTATTTTTTACGTATGGAAAAAAAATTTCAAAAAAATAAAAATAAAAATAAAGTTTTTTTGTTGTACTGCACATGTGCACTAATACGGATATAATGAACATGTGTAGTACACATATAATGCACATGTGCAGTACAATAATTTTTTTTTTGAAATTTTTTTATATATTAAAAAATAGCGATTTTTTTTATAAAAATTTGTAAAAAAAATTGGTATGTGTTTTAGCTTTTTTTTAGGCTTTTTTAGTTAGTTTTATAGTTTTCTCATTTAGATGTAGTTTTCTCATGATCCTCTCCCTATATATATATATATAACATACTTATATAAAACACCAAGTTATTGACAAGTTCATTTACAAATCTATCTTAATTTATATAACGTAGCCCATTACTACATTAGGTTTAGCCCAATACCAGTTTGATTTTCAAACACAAATAAAAAATAAACTGATATCGTTTCTTGGCGGCAATTTGGTACTTTTAGGAGCAGTAAAAGAGACAAACAGATGACAGTGAACGAAGCACGAAGCAAACCAAGGCTACCACACTAGTCACCAGCCAACCACGCACCACCGTGATTCCGTGACACCAACTGACCGTCTGGTGTTTGATCGGCTGATCGCAAGGCTGCTAAAGCAGTGAGGCGCGAAGCAATCCACAAACACATAACTCCGACTCGGCGAATCGCAACTCGCAAGGCTTTATGGCACTGACTAGGTATGATTAGTTAGGTGTTATTTGGCGTATGAATGTATGATTGTTGATTATTTGGCGTTAATTATCGATGTTAGGCATTATTTAGAGTTAATTGTCGATTATTTGAACGTGATTTGGCATTAATTTCGATTATTTGGTCGTTAATTAACCTAATTTGTTAGAAACTTCCTTAGATATCAAGGTTTTGCACTTTTTCTAATAGTCTTGTTAACACCTAAAAGGCATATTTTTTTCGTGCTCATACAGAGTACGTAAATTCTCAGGAACAGTCCTGATTATGTATTTGTTATCTAACAATAAAACTAATGTTATCTTTAAATAGAAAATAATGAGTCGATGTAAATGAATATATTATAATAATTGTTATGAACAAATAAATATGTAACATACGAATTAAAGGTTTAAAAATATAAAAATATGGGGATGATTATTAAGGGGATATAACTAAACTAGGTTAGAACCCCGTGTAATACACGGGTTGAATAATGTAATTTATATACCAAATAATAAAAAATATATCTTTAAAAACCTCGTTTATTACACGGGTTAAATAAATGTAATTTTATATACCAAATAATAAAACAATATATCTTTAAAAATCTTGTTTATTACATGGGTTGAATAAATGTAATTTTATACATTAAATAATAAAAAAAATTATATCTTTAAGAACCCCGTATATTGTATTTGTTGAGTAATTTAATTTTATATATTAAATAATGAAAAAAGTTACATTTTTAAAAACCTCATGTATTATATGGGTTGAACACATGTAATTTTATATACTAATCAATAAAAAGTTATATCGTGTTATATCAGTATAAACCCTGTGTATTATAAAACCTTTGTACTAAACTGACAAAATGACCCAAACCATATGGACTAAAATGACATTTAACTCTTTATATTATATTAATTTATATTTAGTGTACTTCTTTTGTTAATTTCAAAATAAATAATTTTGAAATCTAATAAATATTTCAAAAGACTATATTATCTCCTATACGAATTGTTTAAATTTATACTAAATTTTATTTTATAATTATTTTTATTAATATTAATTATAATTAAGTAGGAGATAGAGATGAGAAAACTAAAAAATAGATGGCTCCAATAAGTGACATGTGTCCTCCCATTTGTAATTACGTACCGGTACACAATCACGTGACATTATACTTGTTACACATGGTATGTGATTGTAGATGTATGGTCACATTGAGTATCTGTTACTGCTTGCACATATGGTACGTAATTATGTATTGGAACATAATCACGTAACATTACACAATCACGTAACTTTATAGCTTGTAAAATATTTTTTATAAAAAAATTAAGAAAACTATAGCTATAACCTACTTCATTAAAAAGAATGAAATGCTTGTTAATATGGTGTATTTTTTTTTTACAAAATATTATAAAAAAAATTTGTAACTGTTTGAAAATTGGAGAACTAATTACATGTTAATACTTGGGTTTACTTATTTTGTCATTTTATGAGGAAAAAGCATTATTGTTTGTGCATAGTGTAATCTAATAGAAAAATCATAAAATAAAGAGGTTATCGATGTTTCGAGTTATCGCCGGCGTGGAGTTCCATTATGAGGACGTGACCACTTGTTTTACGGTCCCATGGTTTCACATCACCAACTGTTTCCGTTATAATTGGTTAAACACAAAAGACAAATTATGTTATCATTAGGCTGGAGGGTGTGGGGGCGCCACGCAACCCAGCTGGCCATCTATAGCGCCCCGTGGCGCTATTGTTCCACACCCCCGGCGCTATACCGGGGCGCCATTGAATCCTCGCGAGCATGGTAACGCCAAGTTTCAAAGGATCAGGTGGGGCCCACATGTGTTTGCACCAATCAAATTTTTTTATTTTTTTTAATATGGGGCTCCATCCATACCATGCAAATTAAAGGGGGCTCCATGGCTAAGGTGGATCCTACGTGACGCTGACGTGGATCCTAGTTGGACTGATAAAGCCCTAAGGGGCTCCAACCACACCCTATAGCGTTATTATCGTATCATCAAAAAACTACAAACTATGAAAACAATACAATTTTCACACAAATATTATATATAAAGATATAAAAATATACGACATTTCTAGGAAATAGTTAAATAATAAATATAGATTGATATAGTTAAAAAACTTAGGATGCATGTACTTAGGCTAAGGGGTACGGACATGATTTGACACGTAGAACATGAATGAAAGGCTATATCACCATCTTTTTTAATCCACCATGGTTTGCATAGATTAAACCATGACAATCATGGTTCTCCTTTCCATTTTTCAAGTAATCATTTCTTTTTTCTTTAGACAAACATAAATTAAAATAAATAAGGGGATAGTGGCTTAGGTCATGACCACACCCTTAAGGTAGTGATTTTGGATTATGGATTAGAGGTAAATGACATGACATGACACTGACATAAAGAGTCATGGTGGTCATGACTCTCATGACCACACCCCATGACCACACCCAGTTTATTCAAAATAAATAGTTACCTTTTAAATTTGCCTCTTCCGAGCATTTTGTTTATATGATTTTATTGAACTTGAGGTCCATGTAAGCCGTGTTAGGAAACTTGATGGAGCTTACAAGAACTTTGAGAAATATAATTTTTTGTGTTAAAAAGTCAGAGCACTCATTGACATAAAAAAATGTTTGGCTTACAAAGTTTTGTTTTGTTTTTTTTTTTCATCTAAAACAGTGGCGAAGCTTGACACGAATGATGGGAGGGTCGAAAACGTATATAC
Organism: Helianthus tuberosus; assembly: GCA_030545235.1. NCBI lineage: Eukaryota > Viridiplantae > Streptophyta > Magnoliopsida > Asterales > Asteraceae > Helianthus > Helianthus tuberosus. The sequence continues at coordinate 124,241,836 of CM060400.1, forward strand.
CCAAAATTTTCTATAGAACCGGGGGGTCGAAAACGTATATACCCAACAATTTCTATACGAAAACTACATATATAACACTACTGAGCGAAAAGTTCAGGAGGTCGGGCTAGGGGTGTTCATGAGCCGATCCGATCCGATCGAGGGTCTGCTCATGCTCGGATTGAATTGAATTACAACCGATCCGATCCGATCGGATCGAATTTGCAAAACCGAGCACAAAAGTGATGCTCATGCTCGGATTGAATTTGAATCGATCGGATCGTTTTCGCTCGGTCCTTATCAAATCCTAACTAAAATCGAGCGGATCGTTTTCGCTCGGTTCGCTCGATTGAATTATAAGGTTGCGTTCAACAAAAACAAATCCTAACTTAATTAAAACATGTCGAACACTTTACTAATAAAAGCAATACATAACTAAAATCATGATTCTAAAAATGTTCTTAACAATATCAAGAAGCACAAAATAAAGTGCGAAATGCAAATTGTCATTTAGTTCAAAAGCCATAAACTTCTTCTTTAAGCTTGATCATCTCCATCTACAAAATTCAACTTCAAATCAACATATAACCTATAAGTTGGGCTAGTATATATTTTACGTTTTTAATTTTTTGGGCTAGTATATTTTTTGGGTTTTTAATCTTTAAAATCTATAGTATATATATATATATATATAGGCTAATGCTAAACAAAAAACCCTATCTATCTTAGGAAACTCTGGAAACTCAAAGCTCCCGACTTTTTTTTTTGAAAAAAATAACACATGTAATATACATGTTTTTAAGAGTTTTGGGCCAAAAAAAACAAAAAAGCGCCGAGTACTTTTTTTTTAAAAAATAAACAAGTTCCAAAAACTTCGTTGACTAACATGTGTTAGACAAAAAATGCTGAAAGTTGCTGAAATTTGTTTTTTTTTTTTAAAAAACCGTTCGGCGCTTTTTGATTTTTTTGGCCCAAGACTCTTAAAAACATGTATATTACATGTGTTATTTTTTTCAAAAAAAAAAAGGTCGGGAGCTTTGAGTTTCCCGGGTTTCCTAAATATTTAGGGTTTTCTATATAGCCCAACCCTATATATATATATATATATATATATATATATAGGGTGGGGTTCTAGATTGAACACTAGTGTATTTGCGAACTGAGTGAACAAATCCTGGCCATTGATCTACACACGTGTATGGCCAGGATCTCATCATCAAATCGTAAAATACACTAGTGTATTTCAACATCAAATCCTGGCCATTGATCTACACACGTGTATGGCCAGGATTAGTTCACTCAGTTCGCAACCTACACTAGTGTTCACTCTTGAACCTAATCCTATATATATATATATAGGGTCGGGATTTAGAGAAAATGGTAGAAAGTGTGAGAACGGTGAGTACGCTTATGGATCGTCCGATCAAAACAATCTATGGACTAGATTGGCGCGGTGGCTTTTTCGTAAATAACACGAATTCTATTGAGTGGACGCGCTTCATTAAAGGTAAAAAAGTCTTTACACTTCTATACCAAAACGCCAAAGTAATGAATAAAACGCTATTACTTGCCAAAACGCATCCCTATATAAACAAAACATTCTCATACATAAGAACACAGCTCCCCCAATCTGAAAAACGCCATATTTTCTACTATATAACATTCATCTTACAACGCCAAAAATTCCAAAACATCAAACACACCTACTAAAAAACGCCATATTTTACTATATACCAATCATCTTAGAAAACGCCAAATCTCTCAAATATCAAAAATTTCCAAAAAATGGACGTTTCTTTCAGATACACTATTTCCTCAGTAAAATGCCAAAAAACGTTTCTTGTATATTCAATATTGTTCTACGCGAAGTTTCGGAGAATGCAATTTTTCCTGAGGTCCTGTGACTCAAATAACATTTTGCTGAATGAGATGGACAAAACTTCAAGAAAAAGATACTGGTGTCAGACTTATGTCAGTTTTTGTGTTTTGTTATTGATGAATAATATAATGGCATGAATAGACGAATGACACTGATGAGTGGTTTGAAGATACATATTCAAACAAAAAACTCATGTCATATTGTCTTTCCAAACGGCCACAAAAACACAAGCATGACAAAGCCAAACCACCAGTGAACATGTTTCAAAGAAAAAAGAGACTGATGACAGTGAAGATTTCGAAGATGAATTTTTCTATTTTCAGTTTTTTAATTTTCCTTTTCTGTTGTTTGTTATGTATTTTTCGACTAAGAATAAAAAAGTTTAATAAAGTGCCAAAAAGTCATAAAGATTGGGAAACGCCATAATGCAGTAAAACGCCAAAAACTCCCAACCTATAATAAAAGTAATTTGGAGAAGTATTATTAAAAGCTAAAAAATGGAAAAAACGCCAAAAACTACTTAAAGCCATTCAAAAACGCCAAAGTTGGAAGATGGAATGTCTATGACCATAAAAGCTCATAAAAAGCTGAACAAAAACAGTAAAAAATACACACAGTAACCGAAAAGAAGGCTACTTTATTAATATAATTTATTATAAATAAAAATCCTGCCTAAACTATGCGCCAAAAACATCCTATAAGAGAGACGTCTCTGCACAATCAACTGATCACACCACCAAAAAATAAACGCCATTTTCCAAGAAACCATTCACTTTAAAACGCCAAAAAAGATACTTAAAAAGCCACAGATGCGGAACCTCATTTCTTCTATATTGAGTATTGTTCTGAATAAAGTTTCACTGAATGGATTCTACTATGAGGTGGATATATCTATAAGCTTTTGCTGAATGAGATAGACAAATATTCAAGAAAAAACGAAGTAAAAAACACTTTTACCCCTTAATGAAGACGGACGTTATGTAGGAAAATAAGAATCTACACAAGGTATTCAAAACAGGTTCAAAACGCCAAAAAGGTTAAAGTAGAAGAGGCTGATAACAGTGAAGATTTGGAAGAGAAATTAGATTATAATTTTTATTTTTTTTTCAATTTTTATTGTTTGTTATCTAATTCTCTGATATTATTATCTAATTTCTACTTACAAAAAAAAATTAATATAAAACGCCAAAAACACCAAAACGCCTGATAGTGTGAAAACTGAGAGAACGGATGCTAGCAAAGCACGATGTTGCTATAAAACACCAAAAACGCCAAACAAGGTATTACTGAAAAATCAACACTAATTCACAGATGAAATTGAACGAAACAGTAATTGCTAAACAGTAAAATAAAAAGACGGTACCATTATTGCCAAACATTTATTATATTAAAAGCCACTACATGGAAAACTGAATTTATTTATCTTTTCAAAACGCCATAATTGTCTGTCACATAATAGACCTGAATCCTACTTGATATAATAAACATCAAGAAAATTACTGATGTTTTTTACATCATATACATGCATCCTGATTTAGAAAAACAATAAAAACGCCAAAACATACTTAAAACGCCAAAATGTTTACTATGATCCTGATCTACAAACAATAAGACGCCGCGTATTTATTATACGCCAAAAAAATGGAAACGGGATGTGACACGCGTTTAAAAAAAGAAATATGAAAGGACAAAAAAGCCCCTCCGCCCTTCTCTATGCCGCGTGACACGTGTTGGGCCAGGATGCGTTCTCACCGTTCTCACACTTTTTGCCGTTTTCTCCAGAACCCGTTTATATATATATATATATAGGGAGGAGTTCATGCGAGAACCACCCTTATTGCGAGAACCGCAAGAACCAATGTGAACACAACCTAAAATAGCTAAAAAAACCTAAAAAAAAACTTAAAATAACCTAACCCCCACCCCCCCCCCCCAAACCTAAACCCCCCCACCCCCAAAAAAAACCTAACCCCCCCCCCCCCCCCAAGCTAACCCCCCCAAGCTAAATGCTAAAAACTAAAACCCCAAAAAAACCTAAAAAAAAACCTAACCCCCCCCCCCCCAAACCTAAACCCCCCTCCCCCACCCCCCAAAAACCTAAACCCCCCAAGCTAAAATGCTAAAAACTAAACCCCCAAAAAACCTAAAAAAAAAAAATCTAATTTTTTTTTAATATTTTTTATGCTCAAATCGCTACTTTTAGTGGCAAAAAAAAAATTAAATTTTTTTTTTTTTAAATTTTTTTTGGCTTCGAAAAGTAGCGATTTTTATATAAAAAATATTAAAAAAAAAATTTGTGTGATTTTTAGCTATTTTTAGGCATTTTTGGTTGTGTTCACATTGGTTCTCGCGGTTCTCGCAATAAGAGGTGGTTCTCGCATGATCTTCTCCCTATATATATATATACATATATATATATTATTAATAAAAATAATTCGAGCGAAACCGAACGATCGACGAGCGAGCGGACCTTTGCTCATGCTTGGATTGAGTTTGAATCGAACCGATCCGAGCGGCTCATTTACAAACTGAGTGGGAATCGAACAAGCATTTTTTGAGCATTTTTCGGGCGATCGTCGAGCGATCCTCGATCGTCGAGCAGTTTGGACAGCTCTAGGTCGGGCGCCCCCCAACCCCTTCTATACTTCACCCCTGATCTAAAAGATGCTACGAAATTACATTTAATAAAGAACTAAAACATTTGTTTAACAAAATTACTCATGAATTTTGTAATTAGTTGTGATTTTCATTAATTTAGTGTTCAATTTATGTGTTTTATGTGTCCCAAGGAGTTTGAGAATTCCGTGTGCTCATAACCAAAAAATTAAGAAATTAAATCATATATTGCGTAGATTATAACGTAGATGGCTGCTTTTATACCCGGTTATAAAACCATGTCTCATACTCAGCCAAAAACCCGTTAGGTATTTATTAGGTAATTACCCTCGTGTATACCCATTAGTGTTTTAAAAAATGTGCGTTGGGATTTTCAATTATATGTTTTCTTTCTTTTATAAATTTATGTTTTTAAAATCTAAAGAAATAAATATAAAATAACTTACATACATATTGTTATCACCATATAATATTTGACACATCCTAAGGCTGCATCGTATGGAGAAGGGCTCCATTGTACCATGTCAACGACACCTCAGCTTCACGTAAGCACACCAGTGCCACATAAACAATAGAGCCCCCACCTTTAGCAACCAAGGTATGGGTCAAAGCCCCGAATAGTGCCCCCTATTTATTATTTGGTTTTAAAAGGTTTAATCTGGAAGTGGGGTCCTGTAGCGCCTCGCTTTTTGAAACTTTCCTTATTTAGAAAGTTTGTTTGTTTTTCTATTTTTCGAAACTTGTATTCTCCTTGTATTCGTATTTCATTTCCAATCATTGTAACCCGAGGCTTTGATCCTAATAAAAACTTGATCATTTTACATAATTACACATTGATTATACATGTTTGTCATACGTTCATCACATATACGTGCAAACTCAATACATGCTCTCTCGCGCAAACTCGTACTTGTTTTACATACAATCAGTCGTAAATACGTGTTTTGGTACTATTTATACGTGCAAATACTTATACATGGATTCACGATACTCGAATTGTGGTTGCATACATGTTTTATAGTTAAAAACTTGCTAAAATGCAAGTTATGGCTTAAAATGATAATAATATCAATGTTCAGGGGTTGAAATGAAATAAAATCAAAATTCCGGATTTAATGTAGCGCCGCGCTACGCGGGGCTCAACCCTTTTCTCGTCGTGTGCCGTGAAGGTCATGAATCTATAACACCCAAAAAACGGGTTTAATAATTAAACCAAGATAATTCTGATAAACGGGTAAAATACCGTAAGGGGTAAAAGTTACCCGGTAAACATTAGGATTTAATTAAATAAATCTAATGTTAAATAAGGTGTGAACAAATACTTTTTTTGTTAGTAAATAAAGTTTATAAAGGCCTGGGTTAGCGGGACTTGAAATAAACGGGGATTTAACCTCCCCGAACTAACTAGATTAATTAGGGGTTGTTTAACCTAGTTAATAAGAAGTATTAAATTGTGGAAATAAGTGGATTTCAACCCATTTAACTATTAATAAAACTACAAGGGCTGAATTGTAGTTTCTAAATGTTGAAAATATATATATGAAAAAATAAAAATAAAACACACATACATGTGTGTGTATGTGTCGTGAGTTAGAGGGAGAAAGAAGGGAGAAACCCTTACAACCTCTAAGCATAAAACCAAGAAATCAAGGGTGAAATCAAGTAAATTTTGATTGCATATTGAAGATTTTATCTCTCTAACATCATCTAAACAAAGGCATGTGAACAATTTAGTGAATTTGATTAAGTGTTCAACATGACTTGACATGGGTTTAAATGATATGATGAAATTGATGATGTTGTAATGTTCATAACCAAAATACTTGCTTGTATGGGTGAAGTACATAAACAATTTTGTGATTTGAATAAGTGTTCATACATGACTTGAAATAGGTTTAGAAGATATGATGAAATTGATGATATATTGATAGTATAAGGTGCTTGAAATCATCATATCTACTAGTTTGTATGAAGAACTTAATTGTATTAGGTGTTCGGATGAATGCCTAGTAATATGATGAAATGGGGTTTACATAAAGATGAAACCCTTAGTTCTAGCATGATAAATGGATGAACTAGTATTAATAATTGAAAGCTAAGTTAACTTGAAGTTAATAATTGCATGAAATTGTAAAAGTAAAAGTAAAAGGAATGAGATGAACTTGGTTGGGAATTTAGTTAAAAGGGTAGCCTAAAAATTAATGCCTACCAAGTATTCGATAAAATGCCTAGATTAGTTCATTAAACTTGTTAATGCATTGCATATGTCAATAGGCAGTTGACTTTTAAAAAGTCAAACTGACCTATAATATGATCAAATGGTAGTTTTGTTATAAAGTAAGGTGGGATAGTCGTGATAAAGAATGACTAATCTAACCATCTTGCGAATGATAAATGATAGTTTGACGCTTGACAAGCTAGGTGGAAGCTTGGGAAGAAGCGAGTCAAACGAATCAAGTACGCGGGAAAAAACATAATCAGATGCAAGGTAAGTAAAGCTTACATCCTTTAAGTAGAATATCCACTTCTGTATTGATATAGAACAAGGTGATCTAGTATTTGAAACGAGTCTTTGAAATACGACGTTCCGACACGAATTGAGTACGGGTCGGAATAAGTGAAAACGGAACCATATCTGATGGTACAAAGGGGTAAAATGGTAATTTGGTCGTGTGTTGATGAATAAATAAGGAGTTTTGAAAAGTTACCCTATGGTGTAAACCATAATAGGTAAAAAGGGTAAAATAATAATATGGTCACGAGTTGATGGATAAATAATGAGTTTTGAAAATACACCCTATGGCGCAAGTCATAATGGGTCAAACGGATAAAAAACGACTATTAAGTAATATGATCATATGGTCCAAACCGAAACAAGCTAAATGGGTGAGATGGTAAATAAATACCATCTCACAATACATATTGTTTTAGTCATCCCAATGCAATAAGAATAAGTTAAAATGCTGGTAAAATGGTCATTTAGGCCAAACGGGTCAAATGGTGATGTTATCTCCATTTGACAATAGTGACTTATGGTTGCTTGTCCAGTTTTGTGCTCACAGGAAGAATAGCGTATGGCTTGCATTGCTTTTAATTAGCAACCAATAATGCAAGGTAATAAAACGGGTCAACGCTATGACCCGAGCCAGTTATGTGTAATGGGTCAAAATCTCAATGAGGACTTATGTGACACCTCGAAAATTCATGTCCAGTGAAATAAAGACACGTGTCATGTTATGCAAACGTGTTATAAAAACGGATCCAGATAAAGATGTACGGTAGAATTTAAAAACGTCGACATGTTAAATTATACCTCTGAGCGACCTATTAATAAATCCCTAACCAGGATACATTTAATCAACATCTGAATTATGTATATAAATCTGGCTATCCTAAATAATAAATTGGTTACAACCTTAGACATGGATCCAATATGAATTTCTTGGTATTTCCGACATTAAAAACCTCCCACAAGAATACAAGTTGTGTAAGTGCATGGCTAGGCATGCAATGGCTGACTTCATGGTCCCCATACTGATTAAAAAGCACAAGAGTCGGAGATGTCATAGTTGCATGGTCACAGCCTGAAAGAAAACAAATTTTTGTCCTCTGGCGAAGTCTTACGGACCGTAAAGGTCTAACCTTACGGTCCGTAAGGGAAACGGTTACGGACCGTAAGCTCCAAGCCTTACGGTCCGTAAGACCTGTATCTGGGCGAATTTTTGGACAGCTGCCTGTTAAAACGGTTGCACCGCCTTATTCGAGTGGTATTCGAAAATCAGGGGCTCTATAGGTGGTTTTTAGCATCTTAGGGACACCTGGGATGATCTTGCAACACATGTAGACTATTTTGGCATGATCTAATGCATTTGGGTTCACTATATAAGAGAACCAAGTTTGCTACATTTTGGTCTTTCACTTGCAACTTCTTTCAAGCTAGTCTCTGGAGCTCCCCTGATCAGCAACAACTTTCCTAGTGGTCCCTAATCATACTTAGGACATTTGTAAGTGTCCTTAACCCTTCCTAATTCAGTTTAGCTTAGTTAATTAGCTAAAAGTCAAACCGTCGTAATTAAGGTTTGACTTCGAGATTAATTAAAATTGGTTTAGTCAAATCTCGAATTAAAAGTACCTTTAAGTAGGTAATTATGTGGGTAATAAACCCTTAAAAGGGTACTCCCTGATTCTCACTCTAACTAGGTCAATTGTCGGGTCAAACTTGTTATTAAAAAGTCAACAGAATGCTTATTTTCAAATTAATGCATAATTAGCAATGTAGAACCCATACAACCTGTTTTATCATTAATATAACTTGGTAATTAATGTAAGAACATGTCTAAACATGTTCAACCCGACAATTTTCAGTAGAGACCCGGTTCGGAACCGAAAGTCGCATAATTTGACTTTTGATTTGACTTTCAGTTCTGACCCGTTTAAGCATGTTTTAGAAATGCCTTAGAGCTTTAATTGGACTAGGTTACATGCTAGTATAACCCTCCGTGATTATACACCTTGGTTCATTAGTTATCCAATTAATATGCATGATTCCGTTAATTGCTTATATGTTGACTATTATGCCCTTTTCACCATAAAACGTGATTTTTAAAAATGTAAAAGAGTAGAAACCTTAGTTACTGATTTATAAACTTGTACCAAAAATTTGACATCAGTTTGAGGTGTAGATTGAGAGTTATACCCATTAGCGTAATTAGAAAGCTTTTTAGCGATTAAACGGCATAATTAGCATATCGCCTATTTAAACCCACTTTTTGATATCAAACATTTTACCCACTGATGTAATATAATATTTTGAGATTTTTGAAGATTTTTAATTAATTTTAGGCTGAGCATAACTTAGAGTTATAAGCTTGATTCAGTAATTGTCGGTTTTGCCCTTTTGGGCTATAAAATGAGTTTTACATATCTTTTTGACCCCAAACCTTTTGCTACTGATTTTATACGATAAATAAATTATTTTAAACCTCCTGGAATAATAAAAATATCAGCTTTCTATATAGAACCCGGAAATGGCTCTTAATCACCTTTTAAGCGTTTTTAACGCATAGTATGTACTAAAACTATTTTAAACATATAAGGGTTGATACCTACTGATATTTTAGGTAAATTATAATATTTTAACAGTAAGCAAAAGTTGTTTAACTCAGATTTCAGTTTTGACCTTTTTGGCTTAAGAGAAATTACCAAAATGCCCTTTTAAAGCATAGTATGGTTATAATTAATAAGTTTCACATATAGGATATACCCTACTGTTATAACTTAGAAAACTAAGTATTTTTTACTGATTATATCAGACCTGTAACTCAGATTATTGTTCAAACTCTTTTATAACCTTGTAAATGACCAAAATACCCCTACGGGGCATAGTTTGAGTTTAAATTCGTTTCGGGCATAATAAAAGATATCTTACTGATGTCACTACATATTTAAGGCATATTAACTTAGGGAACCTGTATATGGCTCTTATGGTTACCCGTTACGCATTCTTCGCGTTCGGTTCGGTTTATGTAACTAGTTTGCATAAATTGACCAAAGCGGGTCAAACCTTATCATTTTGATCTCAAAATCCAGAATGTGTTTAGCTTACCCATATTATACAAGTCTTCAAACTTGTCGGGTCTAAATCACATTCTATTCCGGTCTTCGCTTATTCATGCGTTCGAACCGTATCTTTCTTTATAAACTAACCGGTCTAAGCTTAACCTTAATTAAAGACCCGTTAGAAATCTAATAGGTTATTGTAAACCTTCGTTCCAGAATAGGAGGCCCAGTAAAAGCTATTTGTACTTGCTGAATTGATATACGGCTGGGATTAAATTTATATTTAGCTCAGGTAAATACTTTTAACTTATTTCCCCTATACGGGCTTAGGGTATGGTATATAAAATACCGCTTGGTCGGGCATTGAATCTTTAATCGAATAGAGGTTAAATCATTGAAATGCTCCGTTTGGAAATGTTTTGTTTGCTTAAAGCCTTTGGGGGGTTAATGACCATGTCCCGGATATCCTTGGCATCATTTTACGAAATGGCCACGACCCAAGCACGGGGTGTAGGCGTACACCCGTCAGTGCCAAAATAAATAATGTGGTGTGTCTATTGATCTTTAACCTGGCACAAACCGGGCTACTGAACGCATAAGAAACATGTAATTCTTTTACAAGATTATATTCAAATAATTATCCCAAGTTATAAAAAGTTTTGTGCCACGTGCATTCAAATCAATTTTATTAAACTTTTCAAAATGAGTCAGTTAATTGTATTTACCAGTGTAAACTGACGTATTTTCCCAAAAAGTTTAAGTGCAGGTACTACTCGAACTAGGCTGGCTTTCTCCTAGCGTCCACAATAAGTCTCGCAAGCTTGGATGTCATAAAACTGTTGAACAATGTTTCCTTTTTATTTTGATCCGCCTGTGGATCTGTTTCAACTACTTGTGATACTTAATATTACAATTTATTAAAGTTGAAACGAATCTATCTTTTGCTTCCGCTGTGCATTTAAATTTGTGTTGTTTGACTATGATGATATCAACTACGTCACGATACTCCCCACCGGGCCCACCGGTAATTCGTGGAAATATCGGGGTGTGACAACTTAGGGTCCGACGAGAGTTAAACGAGTCATGGTTGGACATTCGATTTCCTAAAGTAAGGCACATCTAATAATTTAGATGGAAGGTATTATGTCCTTAGGAAGCCAATGATTTTAAATAGATTATGGGTTAAAAGTGTCCACTTGGTCAAAACAAGTTTTTAAATGTCCTTCGTGGTTAAAGGACTAAAATTGACAAAAACGCCCTCAAATGACAAACCGGGCAAACGACCCTTATGGGTAGTTTAAATATGAGTTTTATATTTCGGTCAAACGTTCCGGTAGTATAAAATGGAGGGTTTAAACCATTTGGCTTAATGCTACATAATTGGTCATTTTCGTAAGAGTGTTAAACTCGAAGGTAGAATGGGAATATAATGATTTCTCCTATCATAATCCATCACATTTGAAGTCGTGATGATATATAAATGAAGACCTTAAAGTGGGAATTAAGAAATATAAAGGGATGCGGACAATTTAAGTTTAAGTGCTTAAATCCTATAACGGGTCAAAATTTAATACGCGCCTAAACTAGGTAATAGTTGTGTAATCCATAAAATTTATGAATCCGGGTTGAGGACTTTGGATTAATTACGTAGACAAATGTTTTACGATAAATTAGAAACAAGTTTGGAGCGAACCAGATAAAAATTGGAAAAGTTATGTAATTTATGTAATTTATTGTGAAATAGTATAATTGCATAACAATCAAAAACAAAAACTGTAGACATGTGCCGTAAGCTAAGACATCAAGCCTTAACTTACGACGAGCCTTTGCTGAAACAAAAAGACTATGGATGTCGTAAGCTACGACACCATGCCATAACTTACGGCGGGCCTATACTGGATCAAGCAGATTGCGGGTGCCATAAGCTACAGCACAAGGCCGTAACTTACGGCGCGATATTGAACAAAATATTTGTTTTTTGTTTTGGGCCTTCAGGTTTAATTTGTTACGTTATATACTCCTTATAACTAACGTATTTCATGATTTATGAAATGTAGATAATGGTTCGAAGTACCGGATGACGATCAAGCTTGACAAAGAACTGAACACGATCAAAGTTCAAGCTTTCGCATTTTGGTTTAGTTGTTTATCAAATTGAACATCGCTAACATGTAGTGATTTTATTAAAATGATCTAAAATTTTAATGACCATACAATGACGTATGGTCTCCTATTTGCATTTCAAGTATAAAAATGTAAATTTTTTATAAATTCTCAGTTATGTAAGTCTGGGTCTTACAGAATCCGCAGCCAGTTGTTTCTTGGCTGCGGGTTGGCCAATTCTTCCACCTCCAAACTCACCCAATCACCTTTAAACTCCATTAAAACTCCACAGCTAACTAACCACTATATAAACAAGCTTCCTAACACTCATTTTCACTTTCCAAACTCCTCTACAAACTCAAAACTCTCTCAAATTTGCTAAAATTGCAAGAACAAGGAAACATATTATAAGTGCTAAAAGTGAGTTCAAACTCACTTTTCTTCATCTTTTCTCCATCTTTTCTTCCTTTACAAAGCTTGGAACACCTTTAGGAGTGTTTCCACAAGTTTACCATGGTAAACTAAGGTGGAACATCACCATTTTGAGGTCCAAACTTTCTGTTTTGAAAGATTATATGGAAAACTTTTATGAACTTTACTTTTTCTTCATGGATCTCATACTCAACATCTTCCCAAACCCATCTATGGTTAAGGGACATGTTGAAGATTGATCCTTACAAGTTTAGAGGTGCAATTACCCTCTAAACTTTCTGTTTTGATAGGGTTTAAGACAACCCACAAGTGTTGAAGTCAACCAAGTCTACCATAGTTCATATGGTAAGACTTATGCTTGATGAAAGTGTGAGCCTTGGAAGCCATGGCTATCCTAACTTGTTCCACACCTCACTTGATGTTTTAATCTTGCTATTCCAAGTAGCTTACTAGTCCTAAAGTAACACAACCCCGTCTAGCCTCCAACACTTGGTTCACTCTTTCCATGTTGAGACGACATACCCGGGTTGATCTTACTTGGCTACTTGATGAAATGTAGATAGTTGTATATTTCCTTTTCATTCATGACCATCCGAATCATCCTTGTGATGATTTGTGCATTGGTGAATTCATACAAAGAGGTTAATCTTACCTCCATGCTTGACTTATATGACATCTATGATACTCTTGATGGACTTAGCTTTAGGATTATATTATATAAAATATAAATATAAATATAAATATAAATATATATATATATACACACACATAGCCGAATTCATGATGCTAATTGGTTTATAATTGTGTGTCATGAACCTAGGCTACTTTATCTAATGTTCTAAGTTTCTCGTTTTTTATTCTAATGGGCAAACTAGGACCCATGAAATCACATAGAACGTAGTGTCAAAACGAGTACTTAGACAAGATATTCTTTTATGCATATATACTTTTTGTAACTTAAATTCCAATCCAAATCCTTTGTCAAATTCCGAATACTCACACACCTTCGTTTACCCCATGTAGGGTGACCTCGGTGTTCCATCCTCCAACTCTTCAACTCGCGGGATTAACAAAGGAAAGCTTTGCAAAACCGTGAGTATACTCGAACGCCCTCTTTACGTTTTACACTTTTGGGTGCAATATGTTTACATTATCAAATTACACACTGACACTTATACTTTATGCAAACACAAACAATCCAATCATACATGCTTAAATACGTGATACTTGATTTGTATTCTTGGAACATTCTTATGTGATTCACTTGTCATTAACTTCGTACGAGCCTCCCCTTAACATGTATAGTGCTATAGGACTATCGCACCGCTCATAGTCTTGTGGTCATGTTAAGTCTTTAATTCATGCGGTAATCGGAGGATTGACTTGTATAATTGCATACCGTGATTACATTAATCTAGTTAACTGTTTTTGCCATGTGGATTCGTTTAAACCTTTTTATATACTTATGCTATTATTAAACTTGTGTACTGGCCAATACATTGTGTATTGAACTATACTTTTAAACATGTTGCAGGTTGATGATGTTGATATTGACGAAATCTTGTATGGACGACTTAGAAACATACTTAGATTCTAGATTATGTTGTCGTATCGTTGTTGAATTATGTTGTATTGTTTCTTGAACCATGTCGTACTTTATCTTTCAAATGTTTCACTTTGAATTTCAATTTGTTGTAACTTGAATTATTTGCAATGAAATGAAATCGGTTTTGATTAAATATTGTCATAATAGTGTTTTGAAGTCTCGAACAATCTCGTTTTCGTCTCACTCCGATGTTTCCGCCATCGGTTGGGGTGTGACAGGCCCACATTTCATCCGCTAATGCTCGCTATTCCTTTGACTAGCCGCAATCCCCCCTGGATAGCTAGCATGGTATAGGGGAGGGTCGCTATTGATGGAAAAAATGCTGAGGTGGTAGAGCAATCGCTCCCCATAACTTGCAGCCTAAATATGTTAACTATCATAATAATATAAATTTCAATTAACAGATAATATTCCTAACATGCAAATATAAATAACATCATCATCATCATTATATATATATATATATATAGAGAGAGAGAGAGAGAGAGAGGTCAGTTAATGTAAAAAATGGCTTAACGTACATTGCGTACGCCATTGTTTTCCAATGTGCGAATTTATGTTTCAAACATGCGATTTGTGATTTTTGACACCCCATGCGAATCTAAGTATGTTTTAACTTAAATGAAATTTATAATTTATAATTTTAGTGTTTTATTGTTAAGTTATAATTTAAAAAAAAAATAAAAAAGGTTGTGAGTGATTGAATTCCATCATAAGTGATGACCATTTCCACTAAAAAGGGTTGTGAGTAATGGAATAATGGTTGATGACATGGTGGAACTTGATTGGATGTTGTGAGTGATGAGTGATGACCACCCTTACCCCCTAAGGAGTATTGAGAATGCAAGCAAGTTTTATTGAATTCTACCATCATTTATGGCGTTTTATTATTCTCCATCATCATCATCATCATCATTTATGGTGTTTTATGTTACACTTACCATTTTGGCATTTTACTTTCATTAAGTGTTTATAAACTGTCTTTTAATCATTTTTAACCAACATATTGACGTTGATCATAGAATGCCAAGGCATTTAATATTATAGGAAAACAACAAATAAAACATTATAGAAAAATACAAGAGAGCAACTAAAATTCTTCATCGTATGAGATTATGTCCGAGAAGTACCCATCACTCCCTTCCTCCTCTTCTTCTGATTCCTCACCAAAATGCTCATCTTCATCTCCAGTTTTAACGGCATCCTCGTCCTCAAGTTCTTGACGCCTTCATTGACACATCCCCTGCAATGAAGTCACTGTTGGAGTTGTATCAGTGTTTAAACATCTTGCATTGCATAATTGTTCTATAAAAGAGAGCCCCTGTTCGGTCAGTATGTTATCAATTGTGTGGTTTTCCTCTTGACCGTTGTTCTACACAACTGTCACCCACTCATATTCTTCATCATAAGGACATGATTCGATGATTGGACCTTCAAATTGATATGCATTATTTAGAGGAATTTTTTTTCTCAATCTCCTTATGACAGTTTGTGTTTGTTCACACAAGTTGTCCGTAGAAACTCCAAGTTCCAGTATCATCATCTACACTTCTTCTTCCATATTCAGTATGGCGTTTATAGTTTTCACCATAACCTTTATTCTGGAGTCGAATTTTATACTGGACCTGTTGATTGAAATTTTGAACCCCCAAGAGATTACAATTTCCATTTTCCGTTTGTGTAAATTTCTTGAAAGTATTATGATGTTTGGCGTCTTATAGAGACTAGCGTTTTTGTTTTTCGAGTATCCTCAATGAAAGGGAAGTTTAGTTCATTTATATAATGAGTTTTAGGCGCGTGATTTTGGGCGGGAATTTTTCTACATTGAATGTAAAGCATTAAAGCTCTGGTCTTTTTTTGGCGTTTTGTTTTGCTTTTTTTATCGATACAATAATGTTATGCGGTTTCAGATGTTTATAATTAATTTGTCAGCGAGTGCCGTTTTTGGCGTTTTTATGTCTCGTCTTATTAAGTAAAAAGACTAGTTTACCCTTAATGAACCTCGCAACATTACCAAAATCATTGATATCTAAAAAAATGCCACCGCTTCAATTTAGTCTATAGATTGTTTTGATCCAACGACAGTGATCCGTTTTTACCGTTCTCACATTTTGGGGAGTTTTCCCCAGATCCTGACCCTATATATATAGTGGAGAGTTCAAATGAGAAGGATTTTTTTTGTAAGAAAAAAAAAAAGAAGTTTTAATCAATAAGAATGCTTCATTTTACTTCATTTAATATTTGCATTTAATTTTAATATAAGGGTATATTTGTAAACTTAAATAGATCATTAATTTATAGTCTTCCTCTTTAATAGCTACCAAATTAAATTTGTAACTTATTTTTCAAAATATATATTGTTTCAAAAAAAAAAAAATTAATTTAGAGTGTAGCATAAATTATGAGTTGTGTAGAATAAATTAAAATATGTGTCGGATAAATTTTGAAATGTGTAGGATAACTTTTTATGTGTGTAGGCAAAAAATTAGTGTAGTGAATGATAATCTTTATGAGTAATTCATTAGTTAACGATAGTAATAAATGAGATGAATGAAAAACTACTTAAGATTTTACAACTATACCCTTTGTTCTTTTTCTTCTCAAATGAACCCCCTATATATATAGGAGAAAGATCCGTTAGGAACCACCATTTATTGCGAGAACCAATGTGAACACAACCAAATATACCTAAAAAAATCTAAAAAACACACAAATTTTTTTAATATTTTTTATATAAAAATCGCTACTTTTAGTAGGCAAATAGCCAAAAAAAATTTTTTTTGACCAATACGCTGCGTAGACAAAACCCTAATTTACTAGGGTTTGGTGTGCCAATAGGCACACCCTAACTTACTAGGGTTTGTATAACATGCTAAATTGTATAATATGCTACACTGTATAACATGCTAAATTGTATAATATGCTAAATTGTAAAACACGCGACATTATAAACATGTGAAATTTTATAACATGCGACATTATAAACATGTGAAATTGTATAACATGCGAAATTGTATTTCATGCTTTTTATAACATGCGACTTGTTTAAATAATAACATGCGAAATTAATTTCTATTGGAATGCTCACTGACGAATTCAACGTCTTCAAAATCAACATCTGTATTTCGTCCGGTGTTGTTCTGTGGATCCATTGAAAACAACAATCGATTAAACTGATACGATTCATAATTACATTACATTTGTTTCCTAGTCTGTATTTCCGGAACTCAGGTCCGTAAATGTAAACCACATCCGGATGCTATCGCAACCTAATAATCAACACTACAAGAGAAAAAGTGCTGTATATCTGACACAAATTTTATTTTTTTTAAGTTACACTTTACTATAATTTACCTTAAAAACAATTAACATGGTTTTCTCTGACACTCACAAATTTAAAAACTTTAAGTTATATTTTACTATAATTTACCTCAAAAACATTAAACATGGTTTTGTTTGAATCCGGTTTCATTAAATTCGCAGATGCATTCTTCTATTCAAGATTATTTACACGTGAAAGAAGATAAAAGTAATATGGTCATTTTTAATTAACGAACTACTAAAATACACAAAAAAATAAATAAATAAATAAATAAAAATAGTAAAAACATGAATCATATTTATACGAGTCAATTTAAAAAATAATCTATGTGGTTTGGTCATAGTTACAGGTGTAAGTGTAAAAAAGTTAAATGTTTAGGTTATAAGATTCTAACTTTTTTTAATAGTAGGGGACAATAGTCATTTTATAAGATATTTTTTAGTGAAACTATATGTTACTCCTCAAATTTGTTGAATAAGAAAGGCCCTAACTATCTGCACATCCAGTTTGCCTATCTGCACACTTAGGGTTTACCTACGCTGCGTATAGGTCTACACGCAGCGTATAGGGTTAACCATATGCGCTGCGTATAGAGCTATACTCAGCGTATATAAACCATGGATTTCAGAGCCTTATCAGCAATCATTGCACAGAAAACAAGGGTTTATATACGCTGCGTAGGGACCTATACGCAGCGTATATAAAGCTCAATTTTTGTATTTTTTTATGTATTCCTTTGTTTATTTATAAAAAAAAGAAAATTATTTATAAAAAAACAATATTATTGGTAAATAATACAATTATGAATTATAAAAATTAAAAATAATACAACTATTATGAATTATAAAAATTAAAAAAGAAAATTATTTAGAAAAAAAAAACAATATTATTGATAAATAATACAAATATGTCCCGTATAGGTCTATAGGTGTATATATGTCCCGTATAGGCCTATAGGTGTGGTTTAGGTCCCGTGTAGGCCTATAGGCATATACAAGACCTACATGGAACCTATACGACACTTATACTATACACTATACGATACGATAATATACGATACGATATAACACCCGTATAGGTCTATAGGCGTATATACATCATCTATACGAGACTTATACTATACACTATACATTATACGATACGATACGATGCAACACGATACGCTACTATACGATACGATATAACACTCGTATAGGTCTATAGGTGTATATATGTCCCGTATAGGCCTATAGGTGTAGTTTAGGTCCCGTGTAGGCCTATAGGCGTATACAAGACCTACATGGAACCTATACGAGACTTATACTATACACTATACGATACGATGCAACACGATACGCTACTATACGATACGATATAACACCCGTATAGGTCTATAGGTGTATATATGTCCCGTATAGGCCTATAGGTGTGGTTTAGGTCCCGTGTAGGCCTATAGGCGTATACAAGACCTACATGGAACCTATACGAGACTTATACTATACACTATACGATACGATGCAACACGATACGATAATATACGATACGATATAACACCCGTATAGGTCTATAGGTGTATATATGTCCCGTATAGGCCTATAGGTGTGGTTTATTTCCCGTGTAGGCCTATAGGCATATACAAGTCCTACATGGAACCTATACGAGACTTATACTATACACTATACGATACGATGCAACACGATACGATAATATACGATACGATATAACACCCGTATAGGTCTATAGGTGTATATATGTCCCGTATACACTATACGATACGATACAATACGATACGATACGATAATATACACTATACGATACGATACAATACGATACGACACTATAGTATAGGTCCTGTATAGGCCTATAGGCAGATACAAGACATATATGAGACTTATACGAGGTTTATACGAGACTTATACTATACGATACGATACTTAAAAATGTTTTTTTTAATTCACCCTTTATATACGCTGCGTATAGGCCTATACGCAGCGTATATAAAGGGCCAAAAAGTATATTTTTACCACAAGTTTATGGTTAAAAATAAAAATTACCCTTTATATACGCTGCGTATAGACCTATACGCAGCGCATATAAAGTGTCAAAAAGACAATTTTACCCTTGCATATGGCTGCGTATAGCCCCAAATGCAGGGGTAAAATGGTCTTTCCCACTATACGCTGCGTATATAAAGGGTCAAAAGACATTTTTACCCTTGTATTTGGCTTCGTATAGCCCCAAATGAAGGGCTAAATGTTATTTTGACCCTTTATATACGCTGAGTATAGACCTATACGCAGCGTATATGAAGGTTATATCGAATCGTATAGGTGTAGTATAGGTCACGAATCGGCCTCGTATAAGCCTATAAGTGTGATATCGTATCGTATATCGTAGTATATGTCACGTATTGACCTCGTATAAGCCTATAAGTGTGATATCGTATCGTATTGATGTGTGCAAAATACAACATATAAATTACATCAATTGTGGCATAAAACTAACCCTTTTTTAGTACTAATGTTGGAAAAAGTGTGCTTTTGTCTTCCTTTTGTATTTTCAGGATTAAATGAGCTCAAATTAACAAAAGAAGCAAAAATACAGCAAAATCTAACATAATTACAAGAAAAGGAACAAACGTGACATGCCCGACCCCACGACAGCATCTTCCCAATCAAAACAAGAAGACAGAAGACTGAACACGCCCCGTGCTCAGCCAGCACGGGGGCGTGCCCAAGTGTCAGCAGAAAAGACAAAGTGGTAGAAGCTTCTATTGCCCACCACGGGGCCGTGCTCAGCGGGCACGGGGCCGTGGTCAACTATAAGATTCGCACAATCCAGCCAAATCTTCATAGTACAAAGATTCTTCTGCACACGGGGTCGTGCTCAGCGGACACGGGGGCGTGGTCAACTAATAAAGACAAGCTGCATTTAATGAAGAAAGAGAGGATGTGGACACGGGGCCGTGCCCGAGCTTCTGTTCAGCCTATAAATAGGAGTGCTTGGCTCAAGCTCAAACCATCCCTTGGCACACCACCTCTCTCACACTTCACCCACCACCCACCACCACCATAACACCATCATCCACCACCATCATCCATTATCCATCATAGAGTGTGTGAGTCATCTCGGGATCCAAGATTGATCGTAAGAGTTCTTGACAATCAAGGCCATGTTTGCCTAAGTCTCTTACATCACTTGGTGAAGACAAGTGTCTAGTGTAATACTTTTTATTTCTAATCTTTTCGCACTTTTTACTTGGTTTTGTATTAATGACTTTAATAACTAGTTTCTTATGTTGAAGGTGATTCTTCCTTATCGTTTGTCCGTGGTGTCTTGACATTATTTTACTGTCTATATAAAATAAAAGATTTTCACCATTCGTATCTCCACGGTCTATATGGAGGTATGTTGGCTACCTGGTCGGGGGTTAAGGGAACGGTTTGGTAAGAGTCTTGCCATTGTTCAGCGTTTAGAGGTCCTGCTATGGACCTGGGTCAAATTTAGTAGGACCTCCTTCAATACTTAACGGTATTGGATGGCGGGGGTCCAAACTCTTTGATCCCCTCATAAGTTAAACTACTATTAATACTATAAACCAGCTATTTAGGACTGTATCCCTGCTGACTCAAACTACTTAGTCGAGGGTAACGTCACCTCCAAAAGAGGGGCTTACCATAATTTGCATTAATAACTTAATTCATTATCTTTCAATAATCCGACCCTTTAGGATTGTATCCTTGCTGACTCAAACTACTGGGTTGAGGGTAACGTCACCTCCAAAAGAGGGGCCTACTACAATAACTAAGATAATCTCTTAAATAAGTGCAAAAGTGCGGAAATAATCAAAGGTTACACTATACACGAGTCGGAACCAAGTGATTCATCTTGTCTATCTGTTTTTCTTTTATTTTTATTTTTCAGCATTTTAATTAGTTTTTATTTTTCTTAGATTAAAACATTTTTATAAACTTTTTGATTTGATTAGACGTTGAGGATAAACCGGTACTAAAAGCTCTTGTGTCCTTGGACGACCTCGGTATCTTACCAACACTATACTACGCTCACGATGGGTGCACTTGCCCATATGTGTGTTTAGTGTTAGTAAATATCGTGTTTTATAAATTTAAAACTTGGCTAAAGAAAGTGTAAAAGGGCTTAAAATATATTTAAATTCATATACACACTTCACACGCATCAAGTTTTTTGCGCCGTTGCCGGGGACACAAGGATTTTAAGAAAGTTAGGAATCAACGGCCTAATTGTTTTTTCTTATTTTTCATTTTTTTTAGGATTTTTCTTAGTTTTTCAGTTTCTGCAGAACTCAACACGGGCCGTGCCTGGTCGGACACGGGCCGTGCCCAGCATTATCACTGGCAGTTTTTATTTTCCGAGTTACAGAGAGCTGAGCACGCGGCCGTGTCGGTGCAACACGGGGCCGTGTCCAACTCCCAGTAACAGGGATCCGGAGAACAATTACTGTAAATTTGACCACGGGCCATGTTCACTGAGCACAGGGCCGTGGTGAACCTTCTGACCAACATTCTTTTCTGTTTTTATCGCAGGACTTGGAACCTTGGCGCCACATTTGAACTTCCTACGTAGTGCATGAGCTCCAGTTCTAGTAGAGACATAAAAGAACCTCTAGAAGAACCCGAACGCTTTCTCAGAAAAAGACTTAAAGCTAAAAAATCAAGAGAAAGTTTCGGGGGACCCACTTCCAATGGCGGATCAACGTACCCTCATGGATTACCTACGGCCCACCGTAGGTAATCTCAGCGCCGCTATCAATGCACCGAATGTCGAAGCCAATAACTTCGAACTTCGACCGCATTTGATACAAATGCTTCAAAACTCCGCAACTTTTCATGGGCTTGCGGACGAGGATCCCCATCTACATATTACTAATTTCTTAGAAATATGTGATACCTTTCGGATCAATGGAGCATCAAATGACGCCATCCGCCTTCGAATGTTTCCATTTTCACTAAAAGACCGAGCTAAGGCTTGGCTTAACACCCTCCCAGTTGGCTCGGTAAACACCTGGGATGAACTGGCCCAAAAGTTTCTATATAAGAATTAGATGAACAAACAGAAACGGTAAACTACATTGATAACAGACCTAGGCCGTCGGGTCCTCCAACGGGTCCCTACAACCAAGGATGGAGTAACCACCCAAACCTTGGTTGGAGAGATCCCGGCAATAGTAGTAACCAACAAAACCAACGAACTAACTTTCAACAACCACAAAACTTTTCTCAACAACAAGGTGGACGAGAAAGGCTTGAAGATACTGTATCTCGCCTCATCTCCGACACCGAAAAGAAAAACTCGGATCGATTTCAGCAATTGGAATCGAATTTTAGAAATCAACAAGCTAGCATTCAAAACATTGAAAAACAATTAAATCAAGTAGCTCAAAATTTCTCCGAGAGACCTCAAGGCGCGTTACCTAGCAATACCGAAACCAACCCAAAAGCACAAGTACATCTCATCACGTTGAGAAATCGAACCGTGAGTCCTGAGGAGGCTCCATTACCATCAGATGAAAGAAGCCAGTCCAGCCAAACCACGACTCCACCCGCACCCCAACCAGAAAAGGCTTCTTTACCGAATCAAGAGCCCACCAAGACTCCTCCGATTCCGTACCCCGGTAGGTTAAATCGTCAAAAGACCGATGAGCAAGCCTAAAACTCAGCGGGGGTAAAACCCTAGTTACGATTATCCACATAACTATCTGTCAAAAACGAATTTTACGAAACTGTCAATTCAGCAAGCCTAGTTAGGGACGTGGCTACCTATAGAAAATAGGTGACCCCTCGCGTCACGCGACGCCCAGGGGGGTACCCCTCGCGTCACGCGAGGGGGTCCAAATTTTATGTATAAATAGGGGTGTCTGGGACTTGATTTTGGGCACTGAAACGACGAAGAAATTCGTTATATAAGCTGAGATATCGTAGAATTACTATCAAAACACACACGGATCACTAATCGCCGCCGCAATACAGGGTAATAACTCGATCGCTGATACGATTCAATGTCCGATCGATTAAACTATCCAATGGATGTTTAAGTGCTGCCCACATTAGGGTTTATGCTTTGTCATTCGTTGTTAATTCAATGGATGTTTAAGTATCGCACTTTGTCATTCGATGTGAGGGTTTAATCTCGTGAGTTATCGTAAATGCTGTATTAAGTTACTAACCGAATTGTGTGCCTGTTATTAATTTAGGTTAAACGGCTAATCAGTAGGCTAGGCTCTGCTCCAATTAAATCTGCAATGTGAGTCATTCTCTTTTTATCAAATTTGATTTCAAAATCATGTTTATTTTCAAGGTTATAGTTACAGGGATTAAGTCTTTGTAATCACCATATTACAGCCGGTATGTGGGGTTTTGTATACATTACTTGATAATCTTCACCATTGGACAACGAGTTAGCCAATGGGTGATATGACCATGGTCACAGAAACGAGTCGAGTGACAAATACCGAGGGTAGTTGGTTGATATAAAAACATTGTAATCGCTCTTAATACTGTACATTATAACAAATGAGTCGTTTTGGTAAAAAGAATGATTCACTCAGTATTTCCCGCTGACAAAACCTTTTTCAAACATGTTTTAGGTGATCTGTTGTGATCCAGGAAAAGTGCCGAGAAGCACTACAAGCTTAAGGAAGTGGCTCAATATAAAATAAAGAAACATGTTTTGTAAAATAAAGATTTCTCTGAGAAATCATATGATTGTAAATTACCGGGTTTTATCCCGAGTTGTGAAAATAAAATAATTGGGAAATATTTCAGTTTTTAAAAGATCCTGATGAAAACTTCCGCTGTTAATTAAATACCACGGGATTTCTGTCCAGCGGCTCCTGAAACGGGTCAAACCGGGTCGGGGCCGTGACAGAAAAAGGTGGTATCAGAGCCACTGATTTAAGCCTATTAAGTATTTAGAAAATACTTAATTTTTCTACTTGTCATTCTGTAATTATGTGTTTTCTTATTTGAATATTTGTGTACAGTATGGGTAAACAAAAGCTGTCAAATATCTATCTTAAATTAGATAGGTCATCCAACGAAAAGGGAAGTTCATCCCAAACCAAATCCTCAAATCACTCTGAAATTCCTGAAGAAGGAATATTTGTGCGAAAGGCACAATATGAAGAACCACTTTCTCCTAATAAAAGAAGTTTGATTTTTAAGAAAAGTCAGGAGAAAGTAAAGAAAATCCGAGAAAAGAAGATTAAACAGGAAACTCAGGAATTAATCAGTAAATCACCTTGGGAAGACAAGTTAGATGAAAAATGGACAGATCTTTATATGCTAGCCACTGTAGCAGTAAATGCAAATCTTTAAATAATCTGACCAAGGTTTTAGTACCTTTATCATCTACAGTCCAGAACCTTTATCCAGTAAATAAATAAGGAAACCCTAGTGTGTTTTAATTTTCGGTTGTTTTGTAATTAACCAATATGAAATAATATTTAAAAAGTTTTCTATGAAATTTTGTTATAAAGTTTTAACTTAGTATTTGTATGTATTTTGTTAAACAGCATGAGTGACTTGTCTGATGCCCTTCAGAATTTAAATCTCTATCCGGTAAAAATAGAGGTTTCCAGAGATTTCAATAGGTATATACCAGATATAGAAGAACCTATTGAATTCAATGCTTCACCACCTCCGGAGAAACCCAAGCCCAAGAAAAGAAGGAGATTTGTAGGATGGAGGCGTGTGCGTAGGAGGAAGCCCGTCACTAGAAAGATGCCTAAAATAGAAAATCCTTTAGATAAAGGGAAGGGAATTGAAGTCGGGGAAGAGTCTAAGCAGATGGGATTACAGTTTGATGAATATTCTAAGCAAATAGAAATGGAGATTGGAGGAGGTTCTCAGGTAGAAGTTGGAGAAAGTTCTAAACAAACTCAGGAAATGACATTGCAGGAATAGCTAGATTTTATATTGGCAAGCTGTGATACTATTCAGCCTGTCAATACAAATGTTTTTACTCGTCCTGTTGAATCTCAACTCCCTATAAACTTAGAACCAGCAATCCCAGAACCTATAATCCACACCCAACCTTTGGGAATGGACGAATGGTGGACGAATGATTGGCAATTCCAAAACTTGCTCAACAGTCCTTATTCCTTTATTCCTCAATTCGACCCTAAACCAATACCTAATCCACCTATGAGCAATGAGAATTTAGCTAAACTCCGCCACTTTGGCGAGGAGTTAATGGATGCAGGAAATAGGATCAGGGAAGTAGGAGAACAGATCTCCTGGAAGTATGATGAGAGGGAGCGCCGTTATTAAAATATTAGCTGACAAGGGATAAGGGGGTTATGAGACTGTGGTTGTAAATTAGCAATAATCATGTGAAATAACCTAAAATAAAACTTTGTAAGATAATGGTGTGTATTGATGCATACTATTAAATATAAACGAAAACCGAGAAATCGATAGTTTTGGTTATATGTGTGTAATTGAAATTTGTATGATTGTTTTGTGTATAATTGTTATTTAATCGATACTAATAAAATTAAATTAGCAGATGGAAAATGCTAATAATGAACCAGTTAACGAGGTTAATCAATCTGAGCAACACCAGGAGGATCAATTTCTAAATAGGCAGGATATAGAAAATATTGTTGCCCAGGGAATAGCCAATGCTATTCCAGCAATAGTTGCTGCTGTTAGAAATCCAATCGAACCTCAACAAATCGTTCCTAGCAAACGTATTTCTGAAGATAACTTCAGTAATAGCGTAAACGGAGACAATGATCATATTAATCATGATAATGAACCACGGCAGGCTCCACTCCCTAAGAAAATAAAAGCTGCAACACCTAGTTGCACTTATAAAGAATTTCTTGCTTGTAAACCCACTGAGTTTGCAGGCAATGAAGGAGCGACTGCGGCACTACGTTGGTTAGAGAAAACCAAGGCAGTAATTGCCATAAGTAAATGTGCCAAGGATGATCATGTCATGTACGCATCAAATCTTTTTAAAGAAGGGGCGTTAGAATGGTGGAACACGGTGTTACAAGCAAAAGGAAGGATGATGGCATATGCTATGAACTGGGAAGAATTTAAGAGTCTTGTAGAAAGAAAATTCTTTCCTAAATATGAAAAAGATCAAATGGCGAATAAGTTCCTAAATCATCGAATGATGGGTGTAGATTGTCGCAGTTATACCTCGACATTCTTTGAATATGCTAGAGTGGTACCAACACTGGCTTCGCCAGAATCGGTACTCATTTCTCGCTATATTTGGGGATTAATTGGTGAAATCCGCAATATCGTTAAAGCTGCGAGACCTCGCACTATTGACGATGCTGTGGAATTAGCTAATACCCTAACCGACGAATTGGTACGCACGAAAGATGAAAACAAGAAAAAGGAACTGGCTCATAAAATTACCCAAGGATTTCATATGGGTAATAATAGCAGCTTCAAGAAAAGAGGAACAGGGCAATCTTCAACTTTGCCATTCTGCAAGAATTGCAAGAAGAAACATTATGGAAGATGTAGTATAACCTGCAACTTTTGTAAAATGGTAGGACATCGTGAAGAAGACTGCAGAAAGAAAACAATGATCTGCTATAACTGTGGAGAAAAGGGACATTTTAAGGCAGAATGCCCTAAATTGGTCAAATCAGCAGACAACAAAGTCAAGACAGCCGACGGAGCTACTAAGAAGAATGTTCGAGCCTTTCAGTTAACTACTCAGGAAGCCGAGATGATTCCTGATGTAATAGCTGGTATGTTCTTAGTTCACAACATTTACGCAAAAGTATTATTTGACTCTGGTGCAAACCAAAGTTTTATCAATACTTCATTCTTCCAAGCTCTTAATTTACCTTTAACCAACCTTAGGCAGATTTTTACAGTCGAAACAGCAGACGGAAATTCTGTTAGCATAGATAAAGTTTTGAAAAAGGAAAATATAGAACTCTCAGGCCATAAATTCTTTGCAAACTTGTTACCTATGAAATTAGCTGAATTCGATGTTGTGTTAGGAATGGATTGGTTAGTAGCCAACCATGCTCGAATTCTTTGTGATAAAAATTCCATAGAAATTCAAGCACCCACCGGAGAAGTAATTATGATTACAGGAGATAAACCACGTAAGCCCATGAAGTTCGTATCAGTAATGAAAGTTGCTAGTTATGAACGAAAGCAAGGAATAGTATATATGATTTCAGTAATCATTAGTACTAAGGGTAAAGAACTTAAGGAGATTCATGTAGTCTCGGAATACCCAGATGTATTCCCAGAAGAGTTACCAGGGTTACCACCAGATAGGGAAGTAGAGTTTAGGATTCATCTAATTCCGGGAACTATACCGATAGCCAAGGCACCTTATCGGTTAGCACCCACAGAAATGTTAGAATTGAAAAAGCAATTAGATGAATTACTAAGTAAAGGTTTCATACAACCTAGTTCATCCCCGTGGGGAGCACCATTGTTGTTTGTTAAGAAAAATGATGGTTCAATGAGAATGTGTATTGATTATAGAGAATTGAATAAAGTTACAATTAAGAATCGATACCCATTACCTAGGATTGATGATCTATTCGATCAACTTCAAGGAGCTAGATATTTTTCTAAGATTGACTTACGCTCCGGATATCATCAATTGAAAGTACAAGAAGAAGACATACCTAAAACTGCTTTTAGAACTAGGTATGGTCATTACGAGTTTACAGTCATGCCCTTTGGGTTAACGAATGCACCTGCAGCATTCATGGACATGATGAATAGAATCTGTAAACCGTATCTGGATAAATTTGTAATTGTCTTCATTGACGATATACTTATTTATTCCAAAAGTCAAGACGAACATTGTCGGCACTTGCATGCACTCTTAACTTTGTTAAGAAAAGAAAAGCTGTATGCCAAATTCTCAAAGTGTGAATTTTGGTTACAAGAAGTGCAATTCTTAGGGCACATGGTGAATCACGAAGGTATTCATGTAGATCCTGTTAAGATAGAGGCAATTACCAAATGGAAGGTTCCGCAATCCGCAATGGAAATTAGAAGTTTTATAGGTTTAGCTGGATATTATAGACGGTTTATTAAAGATTTTTCCAAGATAGCTGTACCATTAACTAAGCTAACCTGTAAAGCAGTTAAGTTTGAATGGGGACCTAAACAAGAAGAAGCCTTTAGAATCTTGAAACATAAATTAACCAATGCTCCAATCTTAGCCTTACCAGAAGGAAATGAAGATTTTGAAGTATATTGTGATGCTTCAACACTAGGATTTGGATGTGTGCTAATGCAACGCAAGAAGGTAATTGCGTATGCCTCAAGACAATTGAAAAAGCACGAAGAAAACTATACGACTCATGATTTAGAATTAGGAGCCGTAATTTTTGCCCTGAAAATCTGGAGACATTATCTGTACGGAAGTAAGTTTACTATCTATACAGATCATAAAAGTCTAAGATATATATTTAGGCAAAAAGAGTTAAATATGAGGCAAAGAAGATGGATGGAAATTTTAAGTGATTACGACTGTGATATTCAATATCATGAAGGAAAGGCAAATGTAGGTTTAGATGCCTTAAGTCGTAAGTACCATGAAAAGCAAAAGCGAGTTCGTGCTCTCAGATTAAATCTACAATTAGATTTAATGGAACAATTAAAGAATGTTCAGGAAATAGCAATCAAGGATGATGCTGAAGGAATGAAAGGACGAATAAAGGAATTAGAGCAAGGAGCTGATGGAATTTGGAGATTCCACAAAAATAGAATTTGGGTACCTAAGCAGGGAGAATTAAGAAATAAGATTTTAGAAGAAGCTCATAAATCTAGATATACCATGCACCATGGAAACAATAAAATGTACCAAGATTTAAGAAATAATTTCTGGTGGATAGGCATGAAAAAGGATATAGCTAAATATGTCTCTAAGTGTCTTACTTGTTCACAAGTTAAGGCAGAACACCAGAAACCTTCAGGTCTACTACAACAGTTAGAAATGCCTGTATGGAAATGGGAACTCATAACAATGGATTTTGTTACTAAGTTACCCAAAACCAGAAAAGGTAATGATGCGATTTGGGTAATTGTGGATCGATTAACCAAATCTGCTCACTTTTTACCTATGAAAGAAACCTTTAGCATGGAAAGATTAGCAAAATTGTATGTAGATGAAATAGTATCCTTACATGGAGTTCCACTCTCCATTGTTTCGGATAGGGATAGTCGGTTTACTTCTCATTTCTGGAAAAGTTTCCAAGAAGCAATGGGAACTCGACTAAACCTAAGCATTGCATATCATCCTCAAACAGACGGACAAAGTGAAAGGACAATCCAAACTCTAGAAGACATGCTCCGAGCATGTGTAATAGATTTTGGTGGAAATTGGGACAATCACTTATCATTAATTGAATTCTCCTATAACAATAGTTATCATTCAAGTATTGAAACTGCCCCATTCGAAGCACTTTATGGAAGAAAGTGCAGAACTCCAGTTTGTTGGGCAGAAATAGGAGAAAATCAATTGTCAGGTCCCGAGATAGTGCAAGAAACTACTGATAAGATTACTCAAATCAAGGAAAGACTAAAGACAGCTCGAGATCGCCAGAAGAGTTATGCAGACAATAGATGCAAGCCGTTAGAATTCCAAGTTGGAGACAGAGTTTTATTGAAAGTTTCCCCTTGGAAAGGAGTTGTTCGATTCGGTAAGAAAGGAAAGCTAAGTCCAAGATACGTAGGACCATTTCCAGTGATCCAACGTATAGGACCAGTTGCTTATCGTTTACAACTACCGGAGGAGTTAGCTAGAGTACATGATGTATTTCATGTATCCAACCTCAAGAAATGTCTATCGGATGAATCTTTGGTAGTACCTCTCCAAGATATAGAGGTAAACGAAAAGTTAAAATTTGTTGAGAAACCTCTTCAGATAGAAGACAGAAAAGTGAAGTTTCTCAAGCACAAACGACTAGTGCTAGTTAAAGTCAAGTGGGATTCGAAACGAGGACCCGAATACACTTGGGAGCTGGAATCAGAAATGAAGCGAAAGTATTCTCAATTATTCCAGTAAATCCCGAGGACGAGATTTTTATTAAGGTGGGGAGAATGTAACAACTCGTATTAAAAAGTCCTAATTATTATTTTAATTGTCCAATAGGAAACCCTAATTGAGACACCCAAGTGATTCTGCACAAACCCGAAAATTTTCAGAATTTTTAGAATCAGGATCAGGGCTCCTAAAACTCAGGGGGGGTAAAACCCTAGTTACGATTATCCACATAACTATCTGTCAAAAACGAATTTTACGAAACTGTCAATTCAGCAAGCCTAGTTAGGGACGTGGCTACCTATAGAAAATAGGTGACCCCTCGCGTCACGCGACGCCCAGGGGGGTACCCCTCGCGTCACGCGAGGGGGTCCAAATTTTATGTATAAATAGGGGTGTCTGGGACTTGATTTTGGGCACTGAAACGACGAAGAAATTCGTTATATAAGCTGAGATATCGTAGAATTACTATCAAAACACACACGGATCACTAATCGCCGCCGCAATACAGGGTAATAACTCGATCGCTGATACGATTCAATGTCCGATCGATTAAACTATCCAATGGATGTTTAAGTGTTGCCCACATTAGGGTTTATGCTTTGTCATTCGTTGTTAATTCAATGGATGTTTAAGTATCGCACTTTGTCATTCGATGTGAGGGTTTAATCTCGTGAGTTATCGTAAATGCTGTATTAAGTTACTAACCGAATTGTGTGCCTGTTATTAATTTAGGTTAAACGGCTAATCAGTAGGCTAGGCTCTGCTCCAATTAAATCTGCAATGTGAGTCATTCTCTTTTTATCAAATTTGATTTCAAAATCATGTTTATTTTCAAGGTTATAGTTACAGGGATTAAGTCTTTGTAATCACCATATTACAGCCGGTATGTGGGGTTTTGTATACATTACTTGATAATCTTCACCATTGGACAACGAGTTAGCCAATGGGTGATATGACCATGGTCACAGAAACGAGTCGAGTGACAAATACCGAGGGTAGTTGGTTGATATAAAAACATTGTAATCGCTCTTAATACTGTACATTATAACAAATGAGTCGTTTTGGTAAAAAGAATGATTCACTCAGTATTTCCCGCTGACAAAACCTTTTTCAAACATGTTTCAGGTGATCTGTTGTGATCCAGGAAAAGTGCCGAGAAGCACTACAAGCTTAAGGAAGTGGCTCAATATAAAATAAAGAAACATGTTTTGTAAAATAAAGATTTCTCTGAGAAATCATATGATTGTAAATTACCGGGTTTTATCCCGAGTTGTGAAAATAAAATAATCGGGAAATATTTCAGTTTTTAAAAGATCCTGATGAAAACTTCCGCTGTTAATTAAATACTACGGGATTTCTGTCCAGCGGCTCCTGAAACGGGTCCAACCGGGTCGGGGGCCGTGACAGACTACATGAAGGTCATAGACTCAAGCTTGGATGACGCTCTCCGACGGTGCAACATGGGATGCGAAACATCCCACTTGAGTGATATATGACCAGGCTTTTGGTCTAGCCAAGGACCCTTATAAACGTGGCGCACCACGGAGGCATTCCGCGGAACTATCCTTAGTTTAGTTTAGAATAATTTTTATGTTTTCTAGTTAGTTTTAATTTTCAGGAATAAAACACTTGAGATAGCAAAGGATACAAGGGAATCTTGAACCAGCACCCCATGCAGGAAAACAGGACCATCCGACAAAATTCTTCGTTTACAGTAGGTTCGGCACGGGCCGTGTCCGCCCAACACGGCCCCGTGCTGCACAGTCTGCAGAAATACCCAGTTCAGGTAAACTGGACACGGGCTGTGCTCACCCAACACGCCCCCGTGTCCAGGCTTTTGTTTCTCTTGATTTAATTTTGTTACTGGCACTTGAACACGGGGCCGTGCCCGGACAACATGGGGCCGTGTTCAGCGCCCAGTAACACAAAATTTTTGTTTTTTCACACCTTTTTACACATTCAATCAACCTAAAAACTTATTTTTGGGACACATTGAGGACAATGTGTAATTTAAGTGGGGGGGGGGGGATGCTAAAACCTTGAATCTTGCAAGTCCTAAATACAAGCCTTACACAAAACTCTATTGGAACTGCTAATCACCCCAAATTTTTACAAAAAAAATTCATTTTTTTTACTTGTCTAGGTTTAATTTGGGAATTTCAAGTTCAAACAAGGTTATATTTTTACGAATTTACAACCGATAGCGTCGTGATAAAAAGAACCAACATAAGAAAATTATGAAAATGCATGACAAGCTTAGTTAAAATTTAATTATATATACTTGATCACATAAAAACCCATTCCCACAAAAGTGAGTTTTGAGCCTTTATTGAGCATACAAATATATATCTTTAAATTAAATGCTCATTTTTCGTTTCTTGTGTGAATAACTGCTTGGTTCTTACGACTCTAGAACTTGCCATGACGATACATTCCCGGTCCTTACCAACTTAAACCCGAGTAAGTAAATGATGGAGGCATTAGGACTAACCCCTTTTTATTTCTACACCATTATTTTTTTTACCACCTACCCAAAAATCCCCCTAGTTAGCCCCTTTGAGCCTAAACCTTTTCATTTCATAACCCAAACAAACACCCTTTCACCCACCAAAACCTTTTTCATTTTTAACCCTTTGTTTTAGTAACTAGCTCGGTTCTTTATATGACTTTTCAAAAAAAAAATGTTGATTATGAAGCAAAAGAAAATAAACAAACAAGTTTATCAAAAATAACTTTGTTTGAAAAATAGCTTCATCGAAATAAAAAGTTGAAAAATCGAAAGTCTTACGAAAACCGATGCTTTTTACGCTTTTCGCCCTTTTCTACTAACCACTAACCCAACCACCTACCTTTAACCCAAGCCTAACCCTTCACCCAAAAAGTCCTCTTGATATTTACAAAGGTATATAAGTTAAAAAGGAGGAGGATTGATTGCTTGGCAAGCATATGGTAGGAGTAAGTTCCATGCCGCTCTCGAGTGATCCACAAAAATACATTTTCGGCCGAGTGTTGAGTGATCCCCGTGAGGTATGTGAACTTGTATATAAATAGAATTTTAAAGAGGCATGTTATGCCTTAATACGTAGTTTATCTTATGAAAAGTTTTAAATAAATCATGACGAATAGGATTGTAAACAAATAAAAATAAAACTTAATAAAGAATCTTGGAAATCCCGACACTCTATGACAATTGACAAGCCTAAAAACTTTCTCTTCTACCCATTCCATTTGGGAGTGTAAAGCCACATTATAAAGAGTTTTGCTTGAGGAAAAGCAAAGATTCAAGTGTGGGGGTATTTGATGTGTGCAAAATGCAACATATAAATTACATCAATTGTGGCATAAAACTAACCCTTTTTTAGTACTAATGTTGGAAAAAGTGTGCTTTTGTCTTCCTTTTGTATTTTCAGGATTAAATAAGCTCAAATTAACAAAAGAAGCAAAAATACAGCAAAATCTAACATAATTACAAGAAAAGGAACAAACGTGACATGCCCGACCCCACGACAGCATCTTCCCAAGCAAAACAAGAAGACAGAAGACTGAACACGCCCCGTGCTCAGCCAGCACGGGGGCGTGCTCAAATGTCAGCAGAAAAGACAAGGTGGTAGAAGCTTTTATTGCCCACCACGGGGCCGTGCTCAGCGGGCACGGGGCCGTGGTCAACTATAAGATTCGCACAATCCAGGCAAATCTTCATAGTACAAAGATTCTTCTGCACACGGGGTCGTGCTCAGCGGACACGGGGGCGTGGTCAACTAATAAAGACAAGCTGCATTTAATGAAGAAAGAGAGGATGTGGACACGGGGCCGTGACCGAGCTTCTGTTCAGCCTATAAATAGGAGTGCTTGGCTCAAGCTCAAACCATCCCTTGGCACACCACCTCTCTCACACTTCACCCACCACCCACCACCACCATAACACCATCATCCACCACCATCATCCATTGTCCATCATAGAGTGTGTGAGTCGTCTCGGGATCCAAGATTGATCGTAAGAGTTCTTGACAATCAAGGCCATGTTTGCCTAAGTCTCTTACATCACTTGGTGAAGACAAGTGTCTAGTGTAATACTTTTTATTTCTAATCTTTTCGCACTTTTTACTTGGTTTTGTATTAATGACTTTAATAACTAGTTTCTTATGTTAAAGGTGATTCTTCCTTATCGTTTGTCCGTGGTGTCTTGACATTATTTTACTGTCTATATAAAATAAAAGATTTTCACCATTCGTATCTCCACGGTCTATATGGAGGTATGTTGGCTACCTGGTCGAGGGTTAAGGGAACGATTTGGTAAGAGTCTTGCCATTGTTCAGCGTTTAGAGGTCCTGCTATGGACCTGGGTCAAATTTAGTAGGACCTCCTTCAATACTTAACGGTATTGGATGGCGGGGGTCCAAACTCTTTGATCCCCTCATAAGTTAAACTACTATTAATACTATAAACCGGCTATTTATGACTGTATCCCTGCTGACTCAGACTACTTAGTCGAGGGTAACGTCACCTCCAAAAGATGGGCCTACCATAATTTGCATTAATAACTTAATTCATTATCTTTCAATAATCCGACCCTTTAGGATTGTATCCTTGCTGACTCAAACTACTGGGTTGAGGGTAACGTCACCTCCAAAAGAGGGGCCTACTACAATAACTAAGATAATCTCTTAAATAAATGCAAAAGTGCAGAAATAATCAAAGGTTACACTATACACGAGTCGGAACCAAGTGATTCATCTTGTCTATCTGTTTTTCTTTTATTTTTATTTTTCAGCATTTTAATTAGTTTTTATTTTTCTTAGATTAAAACATTTTTCTAAACTTTTTGATTTGATTAGACGTTGAGGATAAACTGGTACTAAAAGCTCTTGTGTCCTTGGACGACCTCGGTATTTTACCAACACTATACTACGCTCACGATGGGTGCACTTGCCCATATGTTTGTTTAGTGTTAGTAAATATCGTGTTTTATAAATTTAAAACTTGGCTAAAGAAAGTGTAAAAGGGCTTAAAATATATTTAAATTCATATACACACTTCACACGCATCACGTATAGCGTAGTATATGTCCCGTATAGGTCTATAGGTGTATACAAGGCCTACATGGAACCTATACGAGACTTATACTATACACTATACGTGTATA
This sequence comes from Helianthus tuberosus, assembly GCA_030545235.1. NCBI lineage: Eukaryota > Viridiplantae > Streptophyta > Magnoliopsida > Asterales > Asteraceae > Helianthus > Helianthus tuberosus. Next base: position 124,277,486 of record CM060400.1, read on the forward strand.
TACATCACCTATACGAGACTTATACTATACACTATACGATACGATGCAACACGATACGCTACTATACGATACGATACGATATAACACCTGTATAGGTCTATAGGTGTATATATGTCCCGTATAGGCCTATAGGTGTGGTTTAGGTCCCGTGTAGGCCTATAGGCGTATACAAGACCTACATGGAACCTATACGAGACTTATACTATACACTATACGATACGATGCAACAAGATACGCTACTATACGATACGATATCACACTTATAGGCTTATATGAGGTTAACACATGACCTATACTACGTTATACGATACAATATCACACTTATCCGCTTATACGAGGTCAATACATGACCTATACTACACCTATACGATACGATATCACACTTATAGGCTTATACGAGGTCAATACGTGACCTATACTACGCTATACGATACGATATCACACCTATAGGCTTATACAAAGTCAATACGTGACCTATACTACGTTATACGATACGATATCACACTTATAGGCCTATACGACGTCAATACGTGACCTATACTACACCTATACAATATGATATCTCACTTATAGGCTTATACGAGGTCAATACGGGACATAAACCACACCTATACGATACGATATCACACTTATAGGCTTATACGAGGTCAATACGGGACCTAATATTTGTATTATTTTTAATTTTTATAATTAGTAATATTTGTATTATTTTTAATAATATTGTTTTTTATAAATAAACATGGAAATACCCCAAAATACACACAATTAATTTTCTTTTTTTTTTATAAATAAAAAAAAGAATACACAAAAAAATACAAAAATGGAGCTTTATATACGCTGCGTATAGATCCTTACGCAGCGTATGAGACATAAATGACAAAACTACCCTTGTATTAGGCTTCGTATAGCCTCAAAACAAGGGTATAAAAGACATTTTCAGACCATTATATACGCTGCGTATAGGTCTATACGCAGCGTATTTAAACTTTGTGAAAAAATGATCCCTCAAACCTACCAAAATGACCCAAAAAAATCTAATGGTTTATATACGCTGGGTATAGACCTGTACGCAGCGTATATAACCCTTGTTTTCTGTGCAATGATTGGTTATTAGGCACTGAGATCCATGGTTTATCTACGCAGCGTATAGGTCAATACGCAGCGTAGATAAACCCTAATTTACTAGGGATTGGTGTGCCAATAGGCACACCCTAATTTACTAGGGTTTGTATAACATGCTAAATTGTATAATATGCTAAATTGTATAACACGCGACATTATAAACATGTGAAATTTTATAACATGCGACATTATAAACATGTGAAATTTTATAACATGCGACATTATAAACATGTGAAATTGTATAACATGCGAAATTGTATTTCATGCTGTTTATAACATGCGACTTGTTTAAATAATAACATGCGAAATTAATTTCTATTGGAATGCTCACTGACGAATTCAACGTCTTCAAAATCAACATCTGTATTTCGTCCGGTGTTGTTCTGTGGATCCATTGAAAACAATAATCGATTAAACTGATACGATTCATAATTACCTTACGTTTGTTTCCTAGTCTGTATTTCCGGAACTAAGGTCCGTAAATGTAAACCACATCCGGATGCTATCGCAACCTAATAATCAACACTACAAGAGAAAAGTGCTGTATATCTGACACAAATTTTATTTTTTTTTAAGTTACACTTTACTATAATTTACCTTAAAAACAATTAACATGGTTTTCTCTGACACTCACAAATTTAAAAACTTTAAGTTATATTTTACTATAATTTACATCAAAAACATTAAACATGGTTTTGTTTGAATCCGGTTTCATTAAATTCGCAGATGCATTCTTCTATTCAAGATTATTTACACGTGAAAGAAGATAAAAGTAATATGGTCATTTTTAATTAACGAACTACTAAAATACACAAACAAATAAATAAATAAATAAAAATAGTAAAAACACGAATCATATTTATACGAGTCAATTTCAAAAATAATCTATGTGGTTTGGTCATAGTTACAGGTGTAAGTATAAAAAAGTTAAATGTTTAGGTTATAAGATTCTAACTTTTTTTAATAATAGGGGACAATAGTCATTTTATAAGATATTTTTTAGTGAAACTATATGTTACTCCTCAAATTTGTTGAATAAGAAAACTATATGAAACATATATCTCAAAGGTGTAATTAACTTAATTCATAAAAAGTTTCCAACAACACAAATTTCATGATCTTTACGATTACTTTGATTATTTTGTACTTTTAATATATCCATGAGTGGTCAGACACTAAACCAAGAGCGTATTCAGTTATTATATCCTAAAGCATGGCCTCTTAAAAATATAAATTATATCAACTCAATTATTAAGTATCACAGAACTAATTTGGGAACATGAATCCAAACAATCACTTAAACATGAAAACATGTATCCAAACACTCTGATTTTCAAGTTTTTTGTTATTTGAAAAAGGGAAATATGAGGTGGAGATGAAGGTTGGAGAAACTACTAAAATGGATCAGTTGTATAGAGACAAACCCAACTATACAAAGTTTTGGTTGAATGTGCCGACCTCTAAAAGTGATAATAACTACACCTTTAAAAAAGCTATATATTATATTACTGATGGGATGAAGGCTCTTATTCATACTTTTTGGAGAAAATTTCACTTTTTGTCCTTTATGTATTACCTGAATTTTGAAACATGCCCTTTAAAAGTTTTAGTTTTAATTTATGTCCTTAAATCACATGTTTTGTATCACTTTAAGTCCTTTACACCGAATTGAGTTAAATAATTCAGTTAGGTTTATTTAATGCAAGGGTATTATTGGTATTTCACATTTTTACTTTATTACTTGCCCTTTTATATCCCTCTAATCTGCATCTTCTCCCTCAATTAGGGTTTCAGGTTGATTGTCTGCATCTACTTCCTCAATCAGGGTTTCAAGGTTGATAAAATGGTGCTTTGTGGGTGTGGAAAGGAAGCAGCGATTCCTCTCCCCCTCTCTCTCTAGAACACCAACTTCAATCATCATCCAATGTTTCACATTCATAACCTGCAAAATCTTGTCAAACCCCAGAGCAGACTATGGCACTCACATATGGAATCTTAACATTTGCAGCACCATCAATCCCATTGAAATCCATTAACGACACACCAAAGGTACGCAAAACCCTCAATTCATCTTATATATCCTGCTCAACTTCAGTTTCCAATGAACAACAACAACGAGAAACACCACCTTCAAGAAAATTTAGCTACAGAGAGCATCCCCATCAATCAGATACCCTAATCTTAAAGAGCCCACCAATAATCATAAAATAAAGCAGACCCAGATGCCAATTTCACTTCAAACCCCTAAAATTGATGGTTTAGAAGAAGAGAGTTTGAAACTTGAGCCACAAGAGAAAGAAACTGGTGAAACCCTAGAATTTTTGAGTCGTCGGGTGGCTAAGAAAATTACTAAATTAGCCTTGAAAAGGGCTAAAGATTGGAGGGAAAGGGTTCAGTTTTTAACTGATAGGATTCTAGGGTTGAAAGCTAATGAATTTGTGGCTGATGTGTTGGATGATAGAAAGGTTCAAATGACACCTACTAATTTCTGTTTCTTGGTGAAAGGGGTCGGGAATTCGAATTGGCAAAGGGCGTTAGAGGTTTATGAATGGTTGAATCTTCGAATCTGGTACTCACCGAACGCGCGAATGCTTGCAACTATATTGTAGATTCTTGGTAAAGCGAATCGAGAATCTTTAGCTGTAGAGATTTTCGAAAGATCAGAAGAAAGGATTGATAGTATGGTACAGGTGTATAATGCGATGATGGGGGTCTATGCTCGAAATTCAAGCAACCATGTTTAATGAGGCTGCAAGGAAGTTTTGATTTTTATTAAAAAGAAGAGTTCTTTTTTGAATATTCTGTATTTTTTAGTCAAAGATTAATAGTTTATCTTTTTTATTATTAATTAGAGTAAATTTCATTAAAATACCAATAATACCCTTACATTAAATAAACTTAACTGAATTATTTAACTCAGTTTGGTGTAAAGGACTTAAAGTGATACAAAACATGTGATTTAAGGACATAAATTAAAACTAAAACTTTTAAAGGGCATGTTTCAAAATTCAGGTAATACATAAAGGACAAAAAGTGAAATTTTCTCTACTTTTTGTCTCAAACAAGTGTCAAAATTTGAATCAAGATCAATTGCTACAACTATGATCAGTACAGTATGATGCTATATATAATCTAAAAAGTATATACTTAAAATTCTTTGTTATCGTTCAAATAGTTAGTCTTCTAAAAATAGGAAGTTGTAGGAAGGGTATCAAACGAACTCCGATTAAGCTCATTCTAGCGCATTTGAACTGTCTCATCGAACTCTACGATACTAGATTTTAGGTTTTCTCTTTTGGTTTTTTACCTTGTAGATTTTAAAATTTTTGTTTAAATCATTGTGCCTTTTTTATTTACGTCATGTGTTTTTTTTGCGATTCATTGTCTTTTTTCTTCAGTATTTTGTTATATTTCTTGGCATTGGTTATATTTCGCGATCCGTTGTGTCATGATACACTTCCTAATTTAGGAAACTTTGTCGGATAACTTTACCCATCTTTTTTAATCTATCATTCAGTAATCATATTAACCGTTTTTGCTAATGTGGGGTTAATTCACTTGGTAGAGGCTATTGCCTTTTAGTGAGAGGTCTTGGTTCCAAGCAATGTGATAATTCGGTGTAATTTAGTAGTGATTAGGAGTTATGTACAATTAGCCGTTAAATATATATATATATATAGGGTGGAGTTATTGTAAAAAAGACCAAAAGTGTGAGAAAGGTAAGAAAGAATCTCAACCATTAGATCTAAATTAATTGAAAAGGGTAAGATTGTAAATGCATTAACAAATTCAAATATGGTAATCCTTGATTTAAGGATTTGGAGAGAGAAAAACCTGGATTTTAGGAATTATAACCGTCCATAAATATAACACCATTCAGATCATGTTCATACATGGTGTTTTAAATATAACACAATTCAGAAAATATAACACCATTCAGCACAAAATAACACCATTCAGTACAAAAATAACACCATTCAGCAGTAAATAAAAAAAAAACACCATTCAGTGCAAAAGAATATAACACCATTCAGTACAAAAATAACACCATTCAGCAAACAAAATAACACCATTCAGTAAACAAAATAACACCATTCAGAAAAAAATAACACCATTCAGGAAAATAAAATAAACACCATTACTGAAAAGAAAAAACTAACACCATTCAGTACAAAAAATAACACCATTCGACTCCACCGTTGTCGTCATCATCATATTCACAACCTGCAACTCCATAGATCACCGTTCACAACCATCCATCGTCTCCCATTTGCGTCGCTTCCATCATCTCTGGTCGTCGTCGTTCACCACCTCACCATTCCGGGATACAACTTATTCATCCGAGATTCATCACTTCACCACCGTCAACCACCATTCCGTTGTCCATCTCCGATCGTTACTTCTTCCGTCAATCACCGCATCATCATCATTCTCCATCGCCGTGAAAACCTGCAACTCCGTCGGCACCTTCATCATCATTCCGATCACTGTTAACATCTCCGATATCCTTCATCTTCTCCAGCGACCGAACAAAAACCTGCAACTTCAACTTTTCCGGTCATCGTCTTCATCTCATCATACATCGTCTGATCCTCCGACCACCACTCATCAGATCACCATTTTGGCGGCTGAAAGAAAATAGGGTTTTTGGTGATAGAGAGAGATCTGGAGAGAGAGAGAGAAATTGTAGGGATTTTGATTTAGAAAATGGGGATAAAAAGACACAATTGCCCCTAGATATTTCAATTCAGTCTAAATTAATAAAAATATTTTACAATTTGGTCCCTATTGTCTCAACCATTAGATCAAAGATCTAATGGCTGAGATTCTTTCTTACCTTTCTCACACTTTAGGCCTTTTTTTACAGGATCCTCTACCTATATATATATATATATATATAGGGGAAGGTTCATTTGAGAAGAAAATTTAATTGAGAAGAAAAAGAACAAAGGGTAATTTTGTAAAACATTAAATACTTTTTTTACTTATCTCATTTATTATCATTTTTGACTAATTAATTATTTATAAAGACTATTATCCTCCACACTATTTTTTTTGCCTACACACATCAAAAGTTATCCTACATATTTTGAAATTCATCCTACACGTTGAAATTTATCCTACACAACTTGCAATTTATCCTACACAACTCGTAATTTATCCTACACTTTAAATTATTATTTTATATTTTGAAAAAATATATATTTTGAATATAAGTTACAAATTATTGTTGGATCGTTGGGTGACCCTAAACAGTCAATCTGAGTAGTTCATCATCATTTGCAAAGGCGGAATCAATGTAAATGACGTCAAACAGCTTGTTTCCTTTTAATCTTTATCTATTGATGATTTCCTGAGCTTTTACAGTTCTGATTACAATTCGGCAGCACCTCGGCTCTCAAACACACTCTCGTAATTCCGTTTTAAATGACAACAGCACATGGGTATTTATAGATGGACTGATTCCGCTTGAACATTACATAACATTTCAAGCGGAATATGTTATTTCGCTTGAACCTGTCACATTCCATTTCAAGCGGAATCATCATGTTGATTTCGCTTGAACTGGTCTCAGACACCTTCAAGCGGAATCACCCACTTTAACATGTAAAACCCTAATTTCTAACCCTGTTATGTGCTCGTTTATCCTATCTAGACAAAAGACTCGATTAAGACGAAGTTAACAGACAGTAGATGCACCAACAATTATTTAATGTAGTTAGCTATTAAAGAGGAAGACTACAAATTAATGACCTATGTAAATTTACCAATGTACCCTTGTAGTAACATTAAATACTTATATTAATGAAATAAAATAAAGCATTCTTATTGGCTGAAATTTCTTCTTACAAAAATTTCTTCTCATTTGAACTCTCCACTATATATATATATATATATATATATATATATATATATATATATATATATATATATATAGTAGGAGTTGGGTAGAAAGTGTATTTTTCCTAGAAAGTCTAGGAAGCAATGAGAATTGGACATGTGGCATTAAGTTATTTTAACTAAAAGGGCAACTATGTAATTTCACATTTTAATTTTATTTTTGTAATTTATTTTTCATTAACTAACATTCCATGATTTTCGGATTTTTTGTTGTTTTCGAATTCAAATCTGGAAGTCAATGTGTTTATCTGGAAAACTATCAGCATGTTCTTGGTGATGTGTTTTACCAATCAGAGAGGTTGAAGTCAGTGTGTTTTAACACTCTGAAGTCAATATATAATCAGGTTCTTGGTGATGTGTTTTAATGATTTACCAGTAAGAGAGGTTGAAGTCAGTGTGTTTTAACACACTCAAGTCAGTGTGTTTTAACACTCTGAAGTCAGCATGTTCTTGGTGATGTGTTTTACCAGTCAGAGAGGTTGAAGTCAGTGTGTTTTAACACTCTGAAGTCAGTGTGTTTTAACACTCAGCATGTTCTTGGTGATGTGTTTTACCAGTCAGAGAGGTTGAAGTCAGTGTGTTTTAACACTCTGAAGTCAGTGTGTTAACACCCGTAATCGCTTTGTAAAACACGTAGTACAATGACAACTTGATCTTACGTATATAGAACAAGGAAAACCTAAACCCCCCCCCCCTCTCAAAGCTAAAATGCTAAAAACTAAACTCCCAAAAAACCTTAAAAAAATCTAAAAAAGACACAATTTTTTTTTAATATTTTTTAAGTTAAAATCGCTACTTTTAGTAGCAAAAAAATTTTTTTTTTAAAGTTTTTTTTTTATTTTGGCTACTAAAAGTAACGATTTTTTTATAAAAAATATTAAATTTTTTTGTGTGTGTTTTTTTAGCTATTTTTAGGTATTTTTGGTTGTGTTCACATTGGTTATCGCGGTTCTCGCAATAAAGGGTGGTTCCTAACGGATCTTTGTCCTATATATATATAGGGCTCGGTTCAAATGAGAACCACCACGAGTTGTGAGAACTCCTTCTTCCCACGCGAGTTGGGCCAATTTTTTTTTAAACACATCTATAAAAAAGTAAAAAAAAGTTGTCTAGTCGGTTGTTTTGATTGATGCAAGTGTTTTTACGCGCTGGTGTAAATTTTGTACGAAGATAAATACTTTTTTACGCCTCATGTAAATGTGTGTATGCGGCATTTTTAATTTTTTTTTCTGCTGAAACAAGTGATTTTTTATGACCTTTGAGAATTTTTTTTTCTTCAGAAAAACCTTTTAAATGGCCTAATTCTCACGATTCTCACAACTCAAGGTGGTTCTCATTTTAACTCATCCCTATATATATATTAACCATTTCTCTATAAATGATGTGAAGAGTTATTGTTTTCATATATTTAGTTTTATATATTTTTCTTTAATTATTTTTGTTTGTCTTTTTAGGTATTTATGACTTTATTATTTATTTAAATTTATTATCTCATACAAACAAATGCATGTAAATAAATAAATAAATATATGCATGTATATATGTAAAGGTAGGTTAATGTATAAAGCCCTTTTAGTGTGCGAAGGTACAAAACCATCAGAAAGCGACAGATTGGCTTGTGTGTGACAGCCGAAAGGTGTATTTGCCTGCATGATAATTATGCACACTGTTAGATAATTACACACAAGTATTATACAACATATATAAATAGTTACACAAAATAAATAATTACGCAACGTATATACATAATCACACAATAATTTTTTATATGGTATAACAATGCTATACTCTCTAATTAAAGGTTACAAATCTCAATTTTATAGAATCACTTTTACAACAAAAAAAAGTATAAAAAAGCTATTGAGTAAAAAAATTATGAAACTAGATAAAAGTCAACAATCATAAGCCTTTACCTATTCTGCACCTCCCACCCATTAATACTTTTATTTTATATGCGACACCTCAACATCTCAATGATTGATTAGTATTATCAATGGCTTAGACTGGAAGGTATGGAGGAGGCAAGTCCTCCAAGGATGGGCCGCCACGTCACCGCCACGTAGGAGTGGTTTGGAGGGGATGGACCTATGGGGGTGGGGGATGAACCCCTTTGTGTATATATATGTATGTATGTATAGGTATATGTGAGAGAAGGAAGGAGAAGGAGGCCCGGCGAGTTCGGCTGTGGGCTGCTGGTGAGGCCGGGACGGAAGGGAGGGGGTGGTGTGGGGGACCGGCGCCGGGCCTCAGGCCCTCAGCCGGCCCCATACCTTCTAGTCTTAGATCATTTCTTACACTTCATACATTATAATTACTTTGCATGTCTCCCCACATTATGTCTGTATATAATAAAGATTACATAAAATGTGAAACTAATGTGAGAAGTGTAGGAAATGATCTGATTCATTGATCAAGGCTAAATAATGATTGAGATGACAACATGTGCGATAGGTACACAATGAAACAAATTAAATGACCTAGAGGGATGTAACATCCATAAAAAACAACGGACCTCCAAAACCCGACTCGTATTGCAAAACTGGATCCTTCGAAAATAAATAAAAAATGGGATTTTTTTATGATTGCTATTATTTTAATTAGTCTATTCTTTAATGTTGGTTACGTACCATGTTGGATAAAAACCGGGCTAAAAAAGTTAAACTTATAAACATTTTCAGTTAGTTTTGTTAGATTTGTATAAGGGAAACCTTAACGAAGTTAAATTTGTTAGCGATATAAAGTTATAAGTTAAGGTGTTTTTTTTGTAAATAAAAGAAACTATAAAATAAAGGAAATTTATTTAACAAAGTTAGTTTGCAAGTTAATTATATAAAAGAAATACACTAACTTACACTAACTAAGTTAGTGTAATAAGTTAACCAAATTAGCAATAGTTAACAAACACGAGGGGTATTAGTGCAACTATTTGAAACTTGGAAATAAAAGAAAAGGAAAAGAACCGGGTGGGCCAGGATTCGAACCGGGGTCTCCACCCTAAAAACACAACAACACACCAAGCAAACCACTGGACCACCGCCCCTTTTGTGAATAAAACCTGCACGACATAATACTTAAACCGAACCAGGTTAGTCTTCTCCCCCACCCGCTGACAACAGGAAACACGCTCGTGAACCACCAAACTAAACCCGATCAATCCAAGCGTTTTACTTATTATTTCCATTTCATTTTTGTCCCAAGCAACTCGTAATAATGCGGATTAATGTTAGCATTATCTAATCGTTCGTTTAAACGTCCAAAACCAATTAAATTAAAACTAATCATGTTCACCATTAAAGTCTTGTGTTCATTTTCGTAAAATTAGATCACAAACCTTATACCACTTTAATCTCTTCTGATCAAACCTAACAAAATCCCACTGAAAGTTTTTTGTTTCATCAATCCTACATCGTGAATTTGATCCAAGAAGATTCTAGCGCTCATAACTTCAAACGGTAAATTTTCCTTCAATACATAACCAATTGAGGTGATTCTTGAGCCTATTGTGTTTAGTTTTTCGTGCTCTATAAAACCTCACAATCCATTTATGTGATAGGGGCATTATGAATACGAATTTAATTTCTTGTTAAACTAGGGTTCTTAGACTATAGAAATTGGGGCTTTTGATCTTAGGATTATGTTTTGGTGAAATTGAACTTATGCTGCTAATCATTATCATGTTAGGTTGTTTTGGCAAAATTTTGGGATCTTTTTAGATATCAATTGGATTTTAAATGTGTGACAACCCGCAACTTCAAGTTACTACTTTAACCTAACCACAGTTAATTTAATCATGCATTCATAGCACTGCATTTAACTAGGGTTAGTTAAACGAGTCTACGTTGGTAATTCGGGGAATTACCGGAACACACACATGATAACTCTCGAACATTGGCGATTATCACGAATAATAATTATAAACGGATGGTTTATAAGAAACTTATGTGCTGCATGACAAATACATGAACTACATGTTTTAAATGTAAATTACATATTATTATGTGTCTTATGTAAAAGACGCACTTATGATGTTGTATAATGTCCGCATTTGTTAAACACCTGTAACTATTTAATCTGTCCGTATTTGTAACCATTTACACTGTCCGCATTTGTGGTTTAACAAAGATCCGAACTTGTTTGATGTTATAAAGGTCCGAACTTAATCAACTACACAATGTCCGCACATGATTACATATGTCCGCATATATATTAAAAAGATGCAGTCCGCACTTATGAAGTTAAACAAGTTCGCACTAACATGTATTTATAAGGGTCCGCACTTATGCCCATTTGAAATGATCTGCACTTAACTGGACTTAAATGATCTGCACTTAACTTGATTGGAATGATCCGCACTTAGTTTGATTGGAATGATCCGCACTAAGTTGATTTGAATGATCCACACATAGGGTTTTAAAGGGAGTCCCCACTTGTTATATATATATATATATATATATATATATATATATAATACATGAGTCCGCACTTGTTATATAATTGATATATGAGTCCGCATATATATATATATATATATTTACATGATCCGTACCTGTGATGTTATGTCCGCACTTATATGTTAATCGATGATATCCGCACTTAATATATGTCTAGAACTTGTAAACTTACATGTATGCTCCTGAATGTTACAAACATGATAACCTGATCACAAAAGCACTGAGTTGTTTGGACACTTAGGGTACCGCAAACCCTACTCATATACTTATCAAACACAGAATGTATATTAGGTCCGTGTAACGGATCTAACTTGTATTTAACGCGTAAAACACGTTATCATATCCCGAGCAAACTAAGGTAAGTTCACTACTTTTCACAAGCATGCGTCCCGGGGGGATAAACAAACTAATATTCCTAGGAGGAATACTTTTAAACGTCTTGGTTTAATTTCGATGTTAGTTAATAAACTCAACTCTGTCACGAAAGTCCCTACTTACATACCGAGCTAGTTGTCTGGGAGGCAACGGGGTATTAGTTGATAGCGCTATTAGGCTTGAAAAACCTCACACCATACCTGGGAGGACGGGCGTGAACTAATGTCCTTAAACACTTTGATCAATGATGATAGACATTGATGAGGGCACAAAAAAAGAGCAGTCAATCAGTATAAAGTTTATTATTCGTAACATGTCTTTAAACTAAACACTTACATGATTTTTCGTTAAACAAAACTGTGAACTCGCCAACTTTATGTTGACACACTTTTCTGCATGCTTGCAGGTCGTTAGGTATCTTCATGGAACGGGGCTTACAATCGGAGGAGTTGAGGATGTCATGGGTCGTGCCGTTTATTAACACGTCTAATGTTTTGCTATGCTTTGTGAACAGTTGTTTTCAAATACTTAGAACAATTTCAAATGCTTCCGTTGAACGTATACTTGTTTAAATCAGACGTTTTGAAATGCACTTTTCATATTGAATCAGATTTCGCATTTATTATTTACTGTTAGTTCAATGTGATTAATGGCTAGATCCTGATACGTCACACGCCCGTGGTGAAAACCATGTGTGGTATTTTGGGGGTGTGACAACATGAAATCTACATGTTTTAATCATTTAGATAAATTAATAAAAAAACACAAAATTTTACAAGTTAATTCTATAAATATTTTAACTGATTTTTAAAGATCACATAAATATTATGGATTTTTAAAGAATTTTTCTATAATTTTTGGTAATTATTTGTAACGAAAGGATTTAATAAAATTGTTAATAAAATTGTTAAACAAATAAATTCTCTTGTAAAATTAATTAGTTTAAATAAAAATATGTGATAATCATTAAATCTGATTTATAAAATTATCACATAAATTTAACTAGTTTATATAATTTTTGGCAATTAAAAAATATTATAACCTATTAAATTAGTATTTTTTAAGAATTAATCATATTTAATTATTCTAGAAATACAAATACTATTGTAGTTATTATTTTGAATAACTGTTTTGTATACTTTAAGTCCTAATTAGGAGAACCCAATTTGCTAGAATTATTATATTATTTATTTATTTTGTCTTTGTTATATTTGCTATGTATTTTAGGGTGATTTGTTGATATTCCTTATTCGTACGTTAGCGTGTATTTAGGATATAATCGTCGCAAATAGTGAGTAAATTCTATCCCCCTTTTTACATTAACTTTTTGGGGTGTATTATTGAGTAATAAGGTTTCTTGAATTATTTTAAATCATTTACCAAGCATGCAATGTTAATGGGTATTACATATATTATTTGGTTATTTATTTGTGTCACACCCCAACCGATGGCGGAAACATCGAGGCAGGACGAAAATAGATTGCTCGAGACTTTATAACCTTGTTAAATGTTACAATAATTTTAATAACAATATTTCATTCCATTCTCAACGAAAATACATTGTCTTGAAATGGAAAATACAACATCTTGCAAATTAAATGCAACAAAACATAAGGAAATGCATAACACAAATTTAATTCTCGTTTCTTGTTCGCCCTAAATCAATTTCTTGAGCGTCATCATACATTTCCTGCAACTTATATTAAAGTAAAAGTCAACACAAGGTTGGCAAGTATACATGTTTGATTACATAACATACGTATAGAAGATTGTCTCAAATCTAAACATGGCAATTTGTATACTAAGTTACATATCATACTGGCATTCAAAAACTATAAGTCAAGCCAAAGTGTTCACTAGCGTAATCTTGTCATCGCAATAAAAAGACCATAAAGAATCATTGAATACTTAACAATGCCCCAACAAACAGCCGGTGTGCTACTCCTATAGCGCTATACATGTTAAGGTAAGCTCGCGAAGTTAATGACAAATAGGTTGCATGAATGTATTTGGTGTGAGCAAAGCGTGATATGTTTTTATTGATATTTTGAGCCCATTTTACACATTAGTCAAGTTTTAAATTTATAAAACACGATATACTACTAACACTAAACACACACTTGGGCAAGTGCACCCATCGTGAGCATAGTATAGCGTTGGTAAGATACTGAGGTCGTCCAAGGACACAAGAGCTTTAGTACCGGTTTATCCTCAACGTCTAATCAATCTAATTTTTTTTTGAGAAAAGGTTTTGAAACATAAAAATAAAAACTAAAAATGAAAAGATAAATAAAATAAAAACAGATAGACAAGATATAATCACTTGGATCCGACTCACCTTTAATGTATCCTTTGATGATTTTTGCACCTTCGGACCTTTTAAGAGATTATCTTAGTTATAGTAGTAGGCCCCTCTTTTGAAGGTGACGTTACCCTCAACCCAGTGGTTTGAGTCACCAGGGATACAATCCCAATGTCACACCCCTTTCTACGGCGGAAGCACGAGGTGTGATCATGAAAGGTTCTCATAGCATACGAAAGGTAAACATGCTACATGCTCGTAAAAATACTTCAAATACCATAATTTGAAAACATAAGATAGCGTTTACATCGCTAGACAGCTTAAAACATTGTCTTAAAAGTTTACAACTTTATTTAAAGTTAAACACAAGCGACATCCACGAGCATAAGCAAGACCGCGCACACATCCATCCTAGTTACCTGAAATACATGTGAGTTTTTGGAAAAACGTCAACATAATGTTGGTGTGAATTCATGCAGTTTTGTATTTCACGTTTGTATACTTTGTATGAAAACATAGTTTGTGAATAAATCAAGTTTTCATATATAAATTCAGTTTCATGTGTACACCACGTACTCATGTATAATTCAATTTCTTCTTGAGTACCCCACGTACTCAAGTATAATTCCCATTTTCTTGCGTACCCCACGTACTTCAAGTATAATTCAATCTTTTCTTGAGTACCCCACGTACTCAAGTATTCATCAATTTTTAGTATGGTATGACTTTTATGTTAATAAAGTATTCATGTAAGTATCAGGATTGTTAATGGGTTGCAAAGCCATTAACATGTGACACGACATAGGAAGTCACCAAACCTTAGGAATTTAATTGGTATATTCTGAGACACAAAAGCACTACTCGATTCTCGCCCTCACCGAGAGTGTGGCTGCCCGGCACCCGTTAGATCTAACCTTTTGTTCTGCGGTCTAGGTATATTGTTGATTAATGGTGCTTCTGTACCCTATCCGTGACACTATTTCTCATAACGCATCCTACTTGGTTCTCGTCCTCACCAAGCGCGTTTCTTGTCATCAATTCTCATAACGCATCCTACTTGGTTCTCGTCCTCACCAAGTGCGTTTCTTATTATCATTTCTCATAACGCATCCTACTTGGTTCTCGTCCTCACCAAGTGCGTTTCTTATTATCTTATATTTCGTCACACTTGGTTCTCGTTCTCACCAAGTGTACTTCTTATATTTATATCATACCAATTATAAATATTGTACATTTGTACATGCATTTCACCCCCGAAGTTATAAAAACTGAAAACAGTTAAAGAGAAAAGGGGGAGCATGAACTCACAACTTTGCGTTCCTGTGCGTCGTAAACTTCACCGGATTTGCTTAATTAACGTCGTAACCTATACGCGTTTTCTTAACGTTAGTCACTAGACTTGCGTCGCACAAGTACAGTCACTCTCTTTTGTGTATATTTTCTTGTGTTAAAAATATTTTATATTTTTAACTAAATATCTTACTTATATTTTATATTATTTTCTCTAAAATTAATATAAGTATCTCGTGTTTTGCACTTTGCACCCGAATTATGTATCTTGTATGTGTATTTTTATGTTTATACTCCTCATGAGTATTTAGTGTATTTTAAGTCTTAATACACTAGCACGTATAACACATACTATATACACTTAGCACACAAGTTGGTGATCAAATAATATATATTTTTCTCTCAAAAATATATATACTTAATATCCATTTTTATTTTTGAAGAAATCCTCATTTCTAATCACCAAAAATTAGGGAAACCTTGGTAATACTCTTAAATACATTTTTAGGGAATAAGTTTCTCAAAAACTTATATTTTTCTAAGTGTCAAAATTTATAGGAATTTTGACAGAGTTTCCCCTAAAAATGGAGGTTTCCCATGTTTTCAAAACATGTGTTTATTTTCTTTTAAATCGTCAACAATCATCAACAACAGTTATCAACAATAATCACTAATTTCTCCATTTCATGAACTTGAATATTTACAAAGATGTGTAGTAACTTACTAGCACATTTAGTAAGTCTTGTTATCTTTAAAAATAAGTTTAATTTCTTAAAAACTTTATTTTTAAAGATCTTGAAGTTTCACAACTTCTAGTCATGATTTACCAAACATATTTCTTGTTAAATTTTTCTTGTGACACAAGTGTTTACACACTTGTTTATTTACTAAAATGCTTCTAGTTTATGTAAGGTCCGGGTTTTAACAAAACTAGCATCCTCCGCTTGGTTCTTCCGAAAAACCACTCGTAGATCTTTAGATCTACATGTTTAGAGTCTTATTTTACAAGAAAAATTACTTTTACTCAAGTTCATGTTTCATGAGTGGAAGGGTTCATCATCTTTCACATCCCTAGCACTAACATACTACTAGTTCATGTTCTTGTACATGATCTAGTATGGTTAGATGATGATCCATCCCACTTTTAGTAACAAACATCATCAAATAATCTAACTAGGCAAGATTCACATGATTTACACACATCTTTACTCTTTATCCATCCTTTAACATTCTATGTTTAAGACTTTAGATTATGTTCATAGTTTCTTTAACATTTCACCATTTATCCATCTATTAACCACCATAAACAAGAACAAGATGGTGTTTTAGAGCACTTACTACTAGCTCAAGGCTAGGGAAGAAAAAATGATGAAAGTCGAGTGGGTAAAAGCAAACGATAAAGGTTCTTCAACTTCCGAAAGCTCCTAGCTGAACTATGCGCCTTCTAACACACTTGTGTGAGCTTGGAATGTACAAGGCTTGATCGAAAATGGTGGGTGTATGGGGGTTTGGGTTCGGCCGAGAGCTCCCAAGGGGAGTAGAGGATTTGTGTGTTTTGCTAGTGTGTGTATGAATGAAGTGATGATCATGTGTGTAATCTTATAATCCATTTCAAGACTTTACCCCAATGTTTTTATGTTTCAAAAGGACATAACATGAACTAATAAAATATGAAACTTAAATCCCATGTGGGATTATGTCTCCCAACCATCCAACATATGGGGGGGGGGGTCTTGGTTACATTTCAACTCCAAGTTCACAATCTAGTTACAAGCTAAGCATTAGATTTAGGTGTTTAAGTATGTTAAGTAATATATAGTGTGTTAGGGTGTTCGGGGACCCTAACTAGCTTAGAAAAATCAAAACAATGCTTCTAGCATTATTTTGGTGTTCCGGGTAATAACCGGTTGTTCGGTTATATACTGGTTCGTTAAAGTGCTAAATTACACTTTTTAGTGTCTTTTTTTTGCTTTCGTATTGCATATATATTAAACTCTTGTATGTACTCTTGGGTTTTAATGCATTCTTGCTGTCGGACCTACACCTAGGCTCCAATTTTATTGTCTGACTGCTTTCTGCAGTTCCGTTGACACATAGTGTCTTACCGGTGAGTTTACTTAGTATTTTTGACGCAACGCTCTCGTTTATGCATAAAGCAATATTTTGTAGTATACAACGTGCATGAATTCACTTGTTTAATCACGTGTTCAGACATTGCTGACAATTAAGCACATAATTGCATTCATTAAATAATAATTAAAGTGTACGGAAATTACCGGTTTAGTGCCAGTTGTCACAGTCTCCCCCCGTTAAAAGAATTTCGTCCCGAAATTCAGGCTGAACTAACTCTCGCAGGAGTCTTCTTGAATAGGTGGGGATACTTTTCTTTGAACTGGTCTTCACGTTCCCATGTGTACTCGGGTCCGTGCTTAGAGCTCCAACGTACTTTGACAAGTTTCACACTGCTCCTCCTGGTCTTGTTGACTTTCCAGTCGGTAACCTCAACGGGTTGTTCTGTAAATCGGAGGGCTTCATCAATATGCACTTCATCCATCGGGATGATCACGTTTTCTTGTGTTGGACTCTTCTTCAGGTTGGATACATGAAACGTATCATGTACTCCATTAAGTTCTTCCGGTAACTCCAACTTGTATGCCACGGTACCAATTCTTTTCAATATTCTGAATGGTCCAATGTATCGTGGATTCAGCTTTCCACGCTTTCCAAATCTGACTACGCCTTTCCATGGTGAGACTTTTAACAACACTTTGTCTCCCACCTTGAATTCTACTGATTTTCTTTTCGGATCGGCGTAGCTCTTTTGTCGATCTCGAGCCGCCTTAATGCGCTCTCGGATCTGCGCAATCTTGTCGGTTGTCTCTTGTACAAGTTCAGGACCAACCATACGTTTATCCCCGGCATCTGCCCAACATAAGGGCGATCGGCATTTGCGGCCATACAGAGCTTCGAACGGTGCGGCTTTTATGCTCGTATGATAACTGTTATTGTAGGAGAACTCAATTAACGGTAGATGAGTATCCCAGCTGCCGCCTAGATCCATGACACTTGCGCGAAGCATATCTTCTAACGTTTGTATAGTCCGTTCGCTCTGGCCGTCTGTTTGCGGATGGAATGCCGTGCTCAGATCTAACTGAGATCCAAAGGCTTCCTGAAATGATTGCCAGATTCTTGAGACAAAGCGTCCATCTCTGTCTGAAATGATTGAGATTGGCACTCCATGACGTGCCACAATTTCTCTTAAGTATATTTCAGCAAGCTTTCCAGTGCTGTCTTTTTCACAGATCGGCAGGAAGTGCGCAGACTTTGTTAACCGATCAACTATTACCCATATCATATCGTGCCCTCTCGGGGTCCTGGGTAATTTCGTTATGAAGTCCATCGAGATTTGTTCCCACTTCCACACGGGAATCTCTGGTTGTTGTAATAGGCCGGACGGTTTATGATATTCTGCCTTAACCTTGGCACAGGTTAGGCATTTTCCAACATAAACAGCAACATCGCTTTTAAGTCTCGGCCACCAGTAGTAATCCTTTAAGTCTTGATACATTTTGTCCGATCCGGGATGGATCGAATATCTCGATTTGTGGGCTTCATTAAGGATGACTTCTCGTATGCCACCATAGAGTGGAACCCAAATACGCTTCTTGAAGTATAAGGCTCCCTCTTCGTTTGGCACCATGTATTTCAGCATACCCCGTAGGTATTCAGCTTTACGGTTCTCTTCTTTAAGAGCTTCTTGTTGTGCATCACGAATGCGTGCAGTGAGGTTCGTTCGAATCGTCATTTCCAATGCTCGAACCCTTAGGGTCTTAACCCTTTCTTTTCGGCTCAACGCGTCCGCTACAACGTTTGCCTTTCCAGGATGGTACTTAATCTCACAGTCATAATCGTTCAGCAGCTCGACCCAACGTCGCTGGCGCATATTCAATTCCTTCTGATCAAATATGTGTTGTAAGCTTTTGTGATCTGTGAAAATTGTACATCGAGTACCATATAAATAGTGTCGCCAGATCTTCAGGGTGAATACCACTGCGCCCAGCTCCAGGTCGTGAGTGGTATAGTTTCTTTCATGTACCTTCAGTTGTCTTGAAGCGTAAGCGATGACTTTTTGGCGTTGCATGAGCACGCAACCCAAGCCTTGTCGTGAGGCGTCGCAGTATACCACGAAGTCTTCAGTGCCTTCGGGTAATGATAGTATCGGTGCATCGCAGAGCTTGTTCTTAAGTAGCTGAAAGGCTTCTTCCTGCTTGTGACCCCAGTCGTATTTCTTGTCTTTCTGTGTAAGGGTCGTTAGCGGTTGAGCTATCTTTGAGAAGTTCTCGATGAAACGTCGGTAATAGCCCGCTAAGCCCAAAAATTGTCGTACTTCGGTTGGGGTCTTGGGAGCTTCCCAATTCTTTATTGCTTCTATCTTGGATGGGTCTACATGAATGCCCTTCTCATTCACAACGTGACCAAGAAATTGTACTTCGCGAATCCAGAATTCGCATTTGGAGAACTTTGCATAAAGCTTCTCTTTCTTCAGTAGTTCCAAGATGGTTCTGAGATGTTGCTCGTGTTCTTCTTTCGTTCGCGAATAAATCAGGATATCATCGATAAATACAATCACGAATTTATCGAGATATGGTTTGCAAACGCGGTTCATCAGATCCATGAAGACCGCTGGTGCATTCGTCAGCCCGAATGGCATCACCAGAAATTCGTAGTGCCCATAGCGTGTTCTGAATGCAGTCTTTGGTACGCTTTCCTCTTGGATTCTCAGCTGGTGGTATCTAGACCGAAGGTCGATCTTGGAATAGTAGCTTGATCCTTGCAATTGATCAAATAAGTCATCAATCCTTGGTAGCGGATACCGATTCTTGATCGTGAGTTTGTTCAGTTCCCTGTAATCGATACACATCCGCAGTGTTCCATCCTTCTTCTTCACGAATAATACCGGAGCTCCCCAGGGTGAGAAGCTTGGCCTTATAAATCCCTTATCCAACAACTCCTGGAGTTGTGTAGATAATTCTTGCATTTCGGATGGCGCAAGTCGATAGGGTGCCTTGGCTACAGGAGCAGCTCCTGGAACCAACTCTATAAGGAATTCGACTTGTCGTTGCGGAGGTAGTCCTGGCAGATCTTCAGGGAACACATCAGGAAATTCCTTCACCACAGGAATGTCTTCAAGTTTTGGCTCCACAGCCTTCTTGTCTATAACGTGTGCTAGGAAAGCGACACATCCTTTCCTTAAGCACTTCCGTGCCTTTATGCAACTGATGATTCGAAGAGGTGCGTCTCGTTTTTCTCCATGCACGATGAGAGTTTCACCATTCGCTAAAGGGATGCGAATGATTTTCTCATGACAAATAACTTCAGCTTTGTTCTTGGACAACCAGTCCATCCCGACTACTACATCGAAGCTACCCAATTGAATAGGTAGGAGGTCGATGCTAAATCTACGTTCACCAAGTTCTAGTGTGCAGCCTCTAACAACTTCGCCCGATTCAACAAGTTTACCATTGGCTAGTTCTATGGAATAAGGAATTTCTAATCTACTAGATTCTATTCCGAGTATGCGTTTAAATTCCACAGACATGAAGCTATAATCGGCGCCAGTGTCAAATAATATGGCTGCAAAGTGATTGTTAATGAGAAACGTACCGGTGACCACGTTAGGGTCCTCGCGTGCGTTCTTTGCTCCAATCACAAATGCTCTAGCCTGAGCATTGTTTCCCTCTGGGCAGTCCTTCATGAAATGATCATTGCTTCCACACTTGAAGCATCCTTGGTTCCGCCCTTTCCCGTTACCATTCTTGTTACCAGCACCGTTTCCATTTCGGTTCTTTCCTTTTCCCCAACAGTCTTCTGTTTGATGACCCAATTTACCACATTTGTCGCACCTTGGAATGCGACAAGCTCCATCATGATGATACTTACATTTTTGGCATCTAGGTATGGAGCCTTGGTATGCCTTGGTTGCATGGGTTTTTGCCTCCTGAGACGGGTTAGCGTCGCGCTTCTTGCTGAAACCCTTGTTGTTACGAGTTGCTTGGTTCAAACTTGTATGCTTTCTCTTTTTGTCGCCGGACGACTCAGCATGTGTCTCGGTCTTCTCTGTTGGGTTTAGTGATAACTTCTTCATACGAACACAATCTTCAGTCAGACTGACAGCCAGGGTTACAGCCTCAGTGATTGTTTGTGGTTTGGCCGACGTCACTATGCCACGAAACTCTGGGGCCAGTCCCCAAATGTAGCGTTCAACGCGCTTGAATTCGGGAGTCACCATGTAGGGAAGTACTCTAGACAGATCGTGGAACCTTCGAGTATAACCATTGATGTCAGCACCTTCCATGGTCAAGTGCCAGAACTCCATTTCCAGCCTTTGGAGTTCAGCGCGAGAGCAATACTTCTCTCTCATTCTTTCCTTCAGTTCTTCCCAAGTTAAGCCATAAGCGGCATCATCACCCAAAGTTTGGGCTTGTAGGTTCCACCAAGTCAGAGCTTCATCGACAAACAACCCAGTAGCAAAGGTGACTTGTTGTTCCGCGGTACACTTGCTCATGCGGATAGTAGCTTCAGTCTTCTCCGTCCAGCGCACAAATGCTACTGCACCTCTTGTGCCGTCATAGTTCATCGGCTTGCAGTCGAGAAACTGCTTGAAAGTACAGCCTTGAGCTGCATTGCCTCCAGACGAATCTCCATTCCTATTACGCCTAGCGTTGCTTGGTCCTCCACTGTCTTGAGTACGGTTCGCCTCGTACTGGGCGATAGCAGCGGAGATCCTTTCTTCTAGTAGAGCGTTCAGCTCTTCAGCAGTTCTTGGCAGTGGGGGAGGTGGAGGTTGATCGTCATTGCGAGCATTCACAGCTTTCCTGGGTGCCATGTTCTGACAGAACATAACACAACAGGGTTAGACATTTGTTTGATATCGTCCTACTAGACAGTAGTAGTATATATATTCACAGGTATATACCACATAAGTGACATCAAACAATTATTACTCTAGCAGAGTACTTAGTAGGCTTGCACTGAGGGAATCTATACGTGACAAGACTTGCTGTGATTTCTGTGCACTGAATCCCATAATTATGAATGCATCCATAATTACTTAACTCCTTGCACAGTCCGCACAGTTCGTTTCATCCTCGTATTTCTTCCTTCAGATGGGCCATCGCTTTCAGATAAAGTCACGTATACTTGTGACATTCTACTTCTAGTATATGCTAATTATCACACATAATTGCAAGTAGTTTCTTAGTTAAAGACAAGTGCTACTCTAGTGCACTCTAAGTCTCGTAGTGTCTTTTCTAGACTCATGTAGACAGTTTCAGGTAGTGGATGTCGCGGGACGTTTTATGCAATGAAAACTCTTTGAAAAATTGTTTTCGTGAATGGATCCTAGAGATTGTAGACTAGACTCGAGAAGGAATCCTGGTTCACTACAATCGCAGCTCTGATACCAATCTGTCACACCCCTTTCTGCGGCGGAAGCACGAGGTGTGATCATGAAAGGTTCTCATTGCATACGAAAGGTAAACATGCTACATGCTCGTAAAAATACTTCAAATACCATAATTTGAAAACATAAGATAGCGTTTACATCGCTAGACAGCTTAAAACATTGTCTTAAAAGTTTACAACTTTATTTAAAGTTAAACACAAGCGACATCCACGAGCATAAGCAAGACCGCGCGCACATCCATCCTAGTTACCTGAAATACATGTGAGTTTTTGGAAAAACGTCAACATAATGTTGGTGTGAATTCATGCAGTTTTGTATTTCACGTTTGTATACTTTGTATGAAAACATAGTTTGTGAATAAATCAAGTTTTCATATATAAATTCAGTTTCATGTGTACACCACGTACTCATGTATAATTCAATTTCTTCTTGAGTACCCCACGTACTCAAGTATAATTCCCATTTTCTTGCGTACCCCACGTACCCCACGTACTTCAAGTATAATTCAATCTTTTCTTGAGTACCCCACGTACTCAAGTATTCATCAATTTTTAGTATGGTATGACTTTTATGTTAATAAAGTATTCCTGTAAGTATCAGGATTGTTAATGGGTTGCAAAGCCATTAACATGTGACACGACATAGGAAGTCACCAAACCTTAGGCATTTAATTGGTATATTCTGAGACACAAAAGCACTACTCGATTCTCGCCCTCACCGAGAGTGTGGCTGCCCGGCACCCGTTAGATCTAACCTTTTGTTCTGCGGTCTAGGTATATTGTTGATTAATGGTGCTTCTGTACCCTATTCGTGACACTATTTCTCATAACGCATCCTACTTGGTTCTCGTCCTCACCAAGCGCGTTTCTTGTCATCAATTCTCATAACGCATCCTACTTGGTTCTCGTCCTCACCAAGTGCGTTTCTTATTATCATTTCTCATAACGCATCCTACTTGGTTCTCGTCCTCACCAAGTGCGTTTCTTATTATCTTATATTTCGTCACACTTGGTTCTCGTTCTCACCAAGTGTACTTCTTATATTTATATCATACCAATTATAAATATTGTACATTTGTACATGTATTTCACCCCCGAAGTTATAAAAACTGAAAACAGTTAAAGAGAAAAGGGGGAGCATGAACTCACAACTTTGCGTTCCTGTGCGTCGTAAACTTCACCGGATTTGCTTAATTAACGTCGTAACCTATACGCGTTTTCTTAACGTTAGTCACTAGACTTGCGTCGCACAAGTACAGTCACTCTCTTTTGTGTATATTTTCTTGTGTTAAAAATATTTTATATTTTTAACTAAATATCTTACTTATATTTTATATTATTTTCTCTAAAATTAATATAAGTATCTCGTGTTTTGCACTTTGCACCCGAATTATGTATCTTGTATGTGTATTTTTATGTTTATACTCCTCATGAGTATTTAGTGTATTTTAAGTCTTAATACACTAGCACGTATAACACATACTATATACACTTAGCACACAAGTTGGTGATCAAATAATATATATTTTTCTCTCAAAAATATATATACTTAATATCCATTTTTATTTTTGAAGAAATCCTCATTTCTAATCACCAAAAATTAGGGAAACCTTGGTAATACTCTTAAATACATTTTTAGGGAATAAGTTTCTCAAAAACTTATATTTTTCTAAGTGTCAAAATTTATAGGAATTTTGACAGAGTTTCCCCTAAAAATGGAGGTTTCCCATGTTTTCAAAACATGTGTTTATTTTCTTTTAAATCGTCAACAATCATCAACAACAGTTATCAACAATAATCACTAATTTCTCCATTTCATGAACTTGAATATTTACAAAGATGTGTAGTAACTTACTAGCACATTTAGTAAGTCTTGTTATCTTTAAAAATAAGTTTAATTTCTTAAAAACTTTATTTTTAAAGATCTTGAAGTTTCACAACTTCTAGTCATGATTTACTAAACATATTTCTTGTTAAATTTTTCTTGTGACACAAGTGTTTACACACTTGTTTATTTACTAAAATGCTTCTAGTTTATGTAAGGTCCGGGTTTTAACAAAACTAGCATCCTCCGCTTGGTTCTTCCGAAAAATCACTCGTAGATCTTTAGATCTACATGTTTAGAGTCTTATTTTACAAGAAAAATTACTGTTACTCAAGTTCATGTTTCATGAGTGGAAGGGTTCATCATCTTTCACATCCCTAGCACTAACATACTACTAGTTCATGTTCTTGTACATGATCTAGTATGGTTAGATGATGATCCATCCCACTTTTAGTAACAAACATCATCAAATAATCATAACTAGGCAAGATTCACATGATTTACACACATCTTTACTCTTTATCCATCCTTTAACATTCTATGTTTAAGACTTTAGATTATGTTCATAGTTTCTTTAACATTTCACCATTTATCCATCTATTAACCACCATAAACAAGAACAAGATGGTGTTTTAGAGCACTTACTACTAGCTCAAGGCTAGGGAAGAAAAAATGATGAAAGTCGAGTGGGTAAAAGCAAACGGTAGAGGTTCTTCAACTTCCGAAAGCTCCTAGCTTCACTATGCGCCTTCTAACACACTTGTGTGAGCTTGGAATGTACAAGGCTTGATCGAAAATGGTGGGTGTATGGGGGTTTGGGTTCGGCCGAGAGCTCCCAAGGGGAGTAGAGGATTTGTGTGTTTTGCTAGTGTGTGTATGAATGAAGTGATGATCATGTGTGTAATCTTATAATCCATTTCAAGACTTTACCCCAAGGTTTTTATGTTTCAAAAGGACATAACATGAACTAATAAAATATGAAACTTAAATCCCATGTGGGATTTTGTCTCCCAACCGTCCAACATATGGGGGGGGGGGGGTCTTGGTTACATTTCAACTCCAAGTTCACAATCTAGTTACAAGCTAAGCATTAGATTTAGGTGTTTAAGTATGTTAAGTAATATATAGTGTGTTAGGGTGTTCGGGGACCCTAACTAGCTTAGAAAAATAAAAACAATGCTTCTAGCATTATTTTGGTGTTCCGGGTAATAACCGGTTGTTCGGTTATATACTGGTTCGTTAAAGTGCTAAATTACACTTTTTAGTGTCTTTTTTTTGCTTTCGTATTGCATATATATTAAACTCTTGTATGTACTCTTGGGTTTTAATGCATTCTTGCTGTCGGACCTACACCTAGGCTCCAATTTTATTGTCTGACTGCTTTCTGCAGTTCCGTTGACACATAGTGTCTTACCGGTGAGTTTACTTAGTATTTTTGACGCAACGCTCTCGTTTATGCATAAAGCAATATTTTGTAGTATACAACGTGCATGAATTCACTTGTTTAATCACGTGTTCAGACATTGCTGACAATTAAGCACATAATTGCATTCATTAAATAATAATTAAAGTGTACGGAAATTACCGGTTTAGTGCCAGTTGTCACAGTCTCCCCCCGTTAAAAGAATTTCGTCCCGAAATTCAGGCTGAACTAACTCTCGCAGGAGTCTTCTTGAATAGGTGGGGATACTTTTCTTTGAACTGGTCTTCACGTTCCCATGTGTACTCGGGTCCGTGCTTAGAGCTCCAACGTACTTTGACAAGTTTCACACTGCTCCTCCTGGTCTTGTTGACTTTCCAGTCGGTAACCTCAACGGGTTGTTCTGTAAATCGGAGGGCTTCATCAATATGCACTTCATCCATCGGGATGATCACGTTTTCTTGTGTTGGACTCTTCTTCAGGTTGGATACATGAAACGTATCATGTACTCCATTAAGTTCTTCCGGTAACTCCAACTTGTATGCCACGGTACCAATTCTTTTCAATATTCTGAATGGTCCAATGTATCGTGGATTCAGCTTTCCACGCTTTCCAAATCTGACTACGCCTTTCCATGGTGAGACTTTTAACAACACTTTGTCTCCCACCTTGAATTCTACTGATTTTCTTTTCGGATCGGCGTAGCTCTTTTGTCGATCTCGAGCCGCCTTAATGCGCTCTCGGATCTGCGCAATCTTGTCGGTTGTCTCTTGTACAAGTTCAGGACCAACCATACGTTTATCCCCGGCATCTGCCCAACATAAGGGCGATCGGCATTTGCGGCCATACAGAGCTTCGAACGGTGCGGCTTTTATGCTCGTATGATAACTGTTATTGTAGGAGAACTCAATTAACGGTAGATGAGTATCCCAGCTGCCGCCTAGATCCATGACACTTGCGCGAAGCATATCTTCTAACGTTTGTATAGTCCGTTCGCTCTGGCCGTCTGTTTGCGGATGGAATGCCGTGCTCAGATCTAACTGAGATCCAAAGGCTTCCTGAAATGATTGCCAGATTCTTGAGACAAAGCGTCCATCTCTGTCTGAAATGATTGAGATTGGCACTCCATGACGTGCCACAATTTCTCTTAAGTATATTTCAGCAAGCTTTCCAGTGCTGTCTTTTTCACAGATCGGCAGGAAGTGCGCAGACTTTGTTAACCGATCAACTATTACCCATATCATATCGTGCCCTCTCGGGGTCCTGGGTAATTTCGTTATGAAGTCCATCGAGATTTGTTCCCACTTCCACACGGGAATCTCTGGTTGTTGTAATAGGCCGGACGGTTTATGATATTCTGCCTTAACCTTGGCACAGGTTAGGCATTTTCCAACATAAACAGCAACATCGCTTTTAAGTCTCGGCCACCAGTAGTAATCCTTTAAGTCTTGATACATTTTGTCCGATCCGGGATGGATCGAATATCTCGATTTGTGGGCTTCATTAAGGATGACTTCTCGTATGCCACCATAGAGTGGAACCCAAATACGCTTCTTGAAGTATAAGGCTCCCTCTTCGTTTGGCACCATGTATTTCAGCATACCCCGTAGGTATTCAGCTTTACGGTTCTCTTCTTTAAGAGCTTCTTGTTGTGCATCACGAATGCGTGCAGTGAGGTTCGTTCGAATCGTCATTTCCAATGCTCGAACCCTTAGGGTCTTAACCCTTTCTTTTCGGCTCAACGCGTCCGCTACAACGTTTGCCTTTCCAGGATGGTACTTAATCTCACAGTCATAATCGTTCAGCAGCTCGACCCAACGTCGCTGGCGCATATTCAATTCCTTCTGATCAAATATGTGTTGTAAGCTTTTGTGATCTGTGAAAATTGTACATCGAGTACCATATAAATAGTGTCGCCAGATCTTCAGGGCGAATACCACTGCGCCCAGCTCCAGGTCGTGAGTGGTATAGTTTCTTTCATGTACCTTCAGTTGTCTTGAAGCGTAAGCGATGACTTTTTGGCGTTGCATGAGCACGCAACCCAAGCCTTGTCGTGAGGCGTCGCAGTATACCACGAAGTCTTCAGTGCCTTCGGGTAATGATAGTATCGGTGCATCGCAGAGCTTGTTCTTAAGTAGCTGAAAGGCTTCTTCCTGCTTGTGACCCCAGTCGTATTTCTTGTCTTTCTGTGTAAGGGTCGTTAGCGGTTGAGCTATCTTTGAGAAGTTCTCGATGAAACGTCGGTAATAGCCCGCTAAGCCCAAAAATTGTCGTACTTCGGTTGGGGTCTTGGGAGCTTCCCAATTCTTTATTGCTTCTATCTTGGATGGGTCTACATGAATGCCCTTCTCATTCACAACGTGACCAAGAAATTGTACTTCGCGAATCCAGAATTCGCATTTGGAGAACTTTGCATAAAGCTTCTCTTTCTTCAGTAGTTCCAAGATGGTTCTGAGATGTTGCTCGTGTTCTTCTTTCGTTCGCGAATAAATCAGGATATCATCGATAAATACAATCACGAATTTATCGAGATATGGTTTGCAAACGCGGTTCATCAGATCCATGAAGACCGCTGGTGCATTCGTCAGCCCGAATGGCATCACCAGAAATTCGTAGTGCCCATAGCGTGTTCTGAATGCAGTCTTTGGTACGCTTTCCTCTTGGATTCTCAGCTGGTGGTATCCAGACCGAAGGTCGATCTTGGAATAGTAGCTTGATCCTTGCAATTGATCAAATAAGTCATCAATCCTTGGTAGCGGATACCGATTCTTGATCGTGAGTTTGTTCAGTTCCCTGTAATCGATACACATCCGCAGTGTTCCATCCTTCTTCTTCACGAATAATACCGGAGCTCCCCAGGGTGAGAAGCTTGGCCTTATAAATCCCTTATCCAACAACTCCTGGAGTTGTGTAGATAATTCTTGCATTTCGGATGGCGCAAGTCGATAGGGTGCCTTGGCTACAGGAGCAGCTCCTGGAACCAAGTCTATAAGGAATTCGACTTGTCGTTGCGGAGGTAGTCCTGGCAGATCTTCAGGGAACACATCAGGAAATTCCTTCACCACAGGAATGTCTTCAAGTTTTGGCTCCACAGCCTTCTTGTCTATAACGTGTGCTAGGAAAGCGACACATCCTTTCCTTAAGCACTTCCGTGCCTTTATGCAACTGATGATTCGAAGAGGTGGGTCTCGTTTTTCTCCATGCACGATGAGAGTTTCACCATTCGCTAAAGGGATGCGAATGATTTTCTCATGACAAATAACTTCAGCTTTGTTCTTGGACAACCAGTCCATCCCGACTACTACATCGAAGCTACCCAATTGAATAGGTAGGAGGTCGATGCTAAATCTACGTTCACCAAGTTCTAGTGTGCAGCCTCTAACAACTTCGCCCGATTCAACAAGTTTACCATTGGCTAGTTCTATGGAATAAGGAATTTCTAATCTACTAGATTCTATTCCGAGTATGCGTTTAAATTCCACAGACATGAAGCTATAATCGGCGCCAGTGTCAAATAATATGGCTGCAAAGTGATTGTTAATGAGAAACGTACCGGTGACCACGTTAGGGTCCTCGCGTGCGTTCTTTGCTCCAATCACAAATGCTCTAGCCTGAGCATTGTTTCCCTCTGGGCAGTCCTTCATGAAATGATCATTGCTTCCACACTTGAAGCATCCTTGGTTCCGCCCTTTCCCGTTACCATTCTTGTTACCAGCACCGTTTCCATTTCGGTTCTTTCCTTTTCCCCAACAGTCTTCTGTTTGATGACCCAATTTACCACATTTGTCGCACCTTGGAATGCGACAAGCTCCATCATGATGATACTTACATTTTTGGCATCTAGGTATGGAGCCTTGGTATGCCTTGGTTGCATGGGTTTTTGCCTCCTGAGACGGGTTAGCGTCGCGCTTCTTGCTGAAACCCTTGTTGTTACGAGTTGCTTGGTTCAAACTTGTATGCTTTCTCTTTTTGTCGCCGGACGACTCAGCATGTGTCTCGGTCTTCTCTGTTGGGTTTAGTGATAACTTCTTCATACGAACACAATCTTCAGTCAGACTGACAGCCAGGGTTACAGCCTCAGTGATTGTTTGTGGTTTGGCCGACGTCACCATGCCACGAAACTCTGGGGCCAGTCCCCAAATGTAGCGTTCAACGCGCTTGAATTCGGGAGTCACCATGTAGGGAAGTACTCTAGAAAGATCGTGGAACCTTCGAGTATAACCATTGATGTCAGCACCTTCCATGGTCAAGTGCCAGAACTCCGTTTCCAGCCTTTGGAGTTCAGCGCGAGAGCAATACTTCTCTCTCATTCTTTCCTTCAGTTCTTCCCAAGTTAAGCCATAAGCGGCATCATCACCCAAAGTTTGGGCTTGTAGGTTCCACCAAGTCAGAGCTTCATCGACAAACAACCCAGTAGCAAAGGTGACTTGTTGTTCCGCGGTACACTTGCTCATGCGGATAGTAGCTTCAGTCTTCTCCGTCCAGCGCACAAATGCTACTGCACCTCCTGTGCCGTCATAGTTCATCGGCTTGCAGTCGAGAAACTGCTTGAAAGTACAGCCTTGAGCTGCATTGCCTCCAGACGAATCTCCATTCCTATTACGCCTAGCGTTGCTTGGTCCTCCACTGTCTTGAGTACGGTTCGCCTCGTACTGGGCGATAGCAGCGGAGATCCTTTCTTCTAGTAGAGCGTTCAGCTCTTCAGCAGTTCTTGGCAGTGGGGGAGGTGGAGGTTGATCGTCATTGCGAGCATTCACAGCTTTCCTGGGTGCCATGTTCTGACAGAACATAACACAACAGGGTTAGACATTTGTTTGATATCGTCCTACTAGACAGTAGTAGTATATATATTCACAGGTATATACCACATAAGTGACATCAAACAATTATTACTCTAGCAGAGTACTTAGTAGGCTTGCACTGAGGGAATCTATACGTGACAAGACTTGCTGTGATTTCTGTGCACTGAATCCCATAATTATGAATGCATCCATAATTACTTAACTCCTTGCACAGTCCGCACAGTTCGTTTCATCCTCGTATTTCTTCCTTCAGATGGGCCATCGCTTTCAGATAAAGTCACGTATACTTGTGACATTCTACTTCTAGTATATGCTAATTATCACACATAATTGCAAGTAGTTTCTTAGTTAAAGACAAGTGCTACTCTAGTGCACTCTAAGTCTCGTAGTGTCTTTTCTAGACTCATGTAGACAGTTTCAGGTAGTGGATGTCGCGGGACGTTTTATGCAATGAAAACTCTTTGAAAAATTGTTTTCGTGAATGGATCCTAGAGATTGTAGACTAGACTCGAGAAGGAATCCTGGTTCACTACAATCGCAGCTCTGATACCAATCTGTCACACCCCTTTCTGCGGCGGAAGCACGAGGTGTGATCATGAAAGGTTCTCATTGCATACGAAAGGTAAACATGCTACATGCTCGTAAAAAT
The DNA here is from genome assembly GCA_030545235.1 of Helianthus tuberosus. NCBI lineage: Eukaryota > Viridiplantae > Streptophyta > Magnoliopsida > Asterales > Asteraceae > Helianthus > Helianthus tuberosus. The sequence goes on from CM060400.1 coordinate 124,309,087, forward strand.
ACTTCAAATACCATAATTTGAAAACATAAGATAGCGTTTACATCGCTAGACAGCTTAAAACATTGTCTTAAAAGTTTACAACTTTATTTAAAGTTAAACACAAGCGACATCCACGAGCATAAGCAAGACCGCGCGCACATCCATCCTAGTTACCTGAAATACATGTGAGTTTTTGGAAAAACGTCAACATAATGTTGGTGTGAATTCATGCAGTTTTGTATTTCACGTTTGTATACTTTGTATGAAAACATAGTTTGTGAATAAATCAAGTTTTCATATATAAATTCAGTTTCATGTGTACACCACGTACTCATGTATAATTCAATTTCTTCTTGAGTACCCCACGTACTCAAGTATAATTCCCATTTTCTTGCGTACCCCACGTACTTCAAGTATAATTCAATCTTTTCTTGAGTACCCCACGTACTCAAGTATTCATCAAATTTTAGTATGGTATGACTTTTATGTTAATAAAGTATTCCTGTAAGTATCAGGATTGTTAATGGGTTGCAAAGCCATTAACATGTGACACGACATAGGAAGTCACCAAACCTTAGGCATTTAATTGGTATATTCTGAGACACAAAAGCACTACTCGATTCTCGCCCTCACCGAGAGTGTGGCTGCCCGGCACCCGTTAGATCTAACCTTTTGTTCTGCGGTCTAGGTATATTGTTGATTAATGGTGCTTCTGTACCCTATTCGTGACACTATTTCTCATAACGCATCCTACTTGGTTCTCGTCCTCACCAAGCGCGTTTCTTGTCATCAATTCTCATAACGCATCCTACTTGGTTCTCGTCCTCACCAAGTGCGTTTCTTATTATCATTTCTCATAACGCATCCTACTTGGTTCTCGTCCTCACCAAGTGCGTTTCTTATTATCTTATATTTCGTCACACTTGGTTCTCGTTCTCACCAAGTGTACTTCTTATATTTATATCATACCAATTATAAATATTGTACATTTGTACATGTATTTCACCCCCGAAGTTATAAAAACTGAAAACAGTTAAAGAGAAAAGGGGGAGCATGAACTCACAACTTTGCGTTCCTGTGCGTCGTAAACTTCACCGGATTTGCTTAATTAACGTCGTAACCTATACGCGTTTTCTTAACGTTAGTCACTAGACTTGCGTCGCACAAGTACAGTCACTCTCTTTTGTGTATATTTTCTTGTGTTAAAAATATTTTATATTTTTAACTAAATATCTTACTTATATTTTATATTATTTTCTCTAAAATTAATATAAGTATCTCGTGTTTTGCACTTTGCACCCGAATTATGTATCTTGTATGTGTATTTTTATGTTTATACTCCTCATGAGTATTTAGTGTATTTTAAGTCTTAATACACTAGCACGCATAACACATACTATACACACTTAGCACACAAGTTGGTGATCAAATAATATATATTTTTCTCTCAAAAATATATATACTTAATATCCATTTTTATTTTTGAAGAAATCCTCATTTCTAATCACCAAAAATTAGGGAAACCTTGGTAATACTCTTAAATACATTTTTAGGGAATAAGTTTCTCAAAAACTTATATTTTTCTAAGTGTCAAAATTTATAGGAATTTTGACAGAGTTTCCCCTAAAAATGGAGGTTTCCCATGTTTTCAAAACATGTGTTTATTTTCTTTTAAATCGTCAACAATCATCAACAACAATTATCAACAATAATCACTAATTTCTCCATTTCATGAACTTGAATATTTACAAAGATGTGTAGTAACTTACTAGCACATTTAGTAAGTCTTGTTATCTTTAAAAATAAGTTTAATTTCTTAAAAACTTTATTTTTAAAGATCTTGAAGTTTCACAACTTCTAGTCATGATTTACCAAACATATTTCTTGTTAAATTTTTCTTGTGACACAAGTGTTTACACACTTGTTTATTTACTAAAATGCTTCTAGTTTATGTAAGGTCCGGGTTTTAACAAAACTAGCATCCTCCGCTTGGTTCTTCCGAAAAACCACTCGTAGATCTTTAGATCTACATGTTTAGAGTCTTATTTTACAAGAAAAATTACTTTTACTCAAGTTCATGTTTCATGAGTGGAAGGGTTCATCATCTTTCACATCCCTAGCACTAACATACTACTAGTTCATGTTCTTGTACATGATCTAGTATGGTTAGATGATGATCCATCCCACTTTTAGTAACAAACATCATCAAATAATCATAACTAGGCAAGATTCACATGATTTACACACATCTTTACTCTTTATCCATCCTTTAACATTCTATGTTTAAGACTTTAGATTATGTTCATAGTTTCTTTAACATTTCACCATTTATCCATCTATTAACCACCATAAACAAGAACAAGATGGTGTTTTAGAGCACTTACTACTAGCTCAAGGCTAGGGAAGAAAAAATGATGAAAGTCGAGTGGGTAAAAGCAAACGGTAGAGGTTCTTCAACTTCCGAAAGCTCTTAGCTTCACTATGCGCCTTCTAACACACTTGTGTGAGCTTGGAATGTACAAGGCTTGATCGAAAATGGTGGGTGTATGGGGGTTTGGGTTCAGCCGAGAGCTCCCAAGGGGAGTAGAGGATTTGTGTGTTTTGCTAGTGTGTGTATGAATGAAGTGATGATAATGTGTGTAATCTTATAATCCATTTCAAGACTTTACCCCAAGGTTTTTATGTTTCAAAAGGACATAACATGAACTAATAAAATATGAAACTTAAATCCCATGTGGGATTATGTCTCCCAACCGTCCAACATATGGGGGGGGGGGGTCTTGGTTACATTTCAACTCCAAGTTCACAATCTAGTTACAAGCTAAGCATTAGATTTAGGTGTTTAAGTATGTTAAGTAATATATAGTGTGTTAGGGTGTTCGGGGACCCTAACTAGCTTAGAAAAATAAAAACAATGCTTCTAGCATTATTTTGGTGTTCCGGGTAATAACCGGTTGTTCGGTTATATACTGGTTCGTTAAAGTGCTAAATTACACTTTTTAGTGTCTTTTTTTTGCTTTCGTATTGCATATATATTAAACTCTTGTATGTACTCTTGGGTTTTAATGCATTCTTGCTGTCGGACCTACACTTAGGCTCCAATTTTATTGTCTGACTGCTTTCTGCAGTTCCGTTGACACATAGTGTCTTACCGGTGAGTTTACTTAGTATTTTTGACGCAACGCTCTCGTTTATGCATAAAGCAATATTTTGTAGTATACAACGTGCATGAATTCACTTGTTTAATCACGTGTTCAGACATTGCTGACAATTAAGCACATAATTGCATTCATTAAATAATAATTAAAGTGTACGGAAATTACCGGTTTAGTGCCAGTTGTCACACCCAAAGGGTCAGAATATTGAAAGACAGTTAAGTTAGTCATTAATGCGAAAAGTGTTGGGCCCCTCTTTTGAAGATGACGTTACCATCGGCTAAGTGGTTTGAGTCAGCAAGGATACAATCCCAAGAAGCCGGTTTAATGTATTAATAGTAGTTTACATATGAGGGGTTCAAGCTATTCGCACCCCCGCCATCCAATACCCGTGGGTATTGAAGGAGGTCCTAGTAAGCTTGAACCATGTCCTTGCAGGATCTATACACTGAACAAGGCAAGAACCTTACCAAACCATTCCCCTAACCCCCCGACCAGGTAGTCAACATGCTTTTATATAGACCGTAAAAACATGAATGATGCAATATTTTACTTTATATAGACAGTAAAGTAACTTCAAGACACCACGGAAAAATGATAGGAAGAATTCACCTTCAACATAAGAAACTAGTTATTAAAGTCATTAATACAAAACCAAATAAAAAGTGCCAAAAGATTAAAATCAAAAGTAACACATAAAGACTTGTCTTCACCAAGTGATGTAAGAGGCTAAACCAAACATGGCCTTTGATTGGCAAGAACATACAATCAATCTTGGATCCCGAGACTACTACACACTCTAAAGATGGATGATGGTGGTGGGTGTTGGTGTTGTAGTGGTGTAACACCCTTGCTATTATTTTAAGATTTTCGTATAGTTTATGAAAATAAATATGTAATTATGATTGCATACACATTGAAAAATATGGGTAAATTAAAACTTTTACAAATTTAAATTAATGGGACATAATGTAATTAAGTTCGTCGTTTTAAAATAACGACGAAGCAATGTGCGGAAGCTTCTTTTCCCATGTGTTCGGTTCTTGTACGCCGCTTGATCTTCATCCGGGAACTCTTGATATTAACCTATGATCAAAACCAACTTAAAAGTTAGTTTTGATAGCTTATAAACAAGTTTAAACAAGTTCTATGCGTCAAACAACAAAATAAAATCAAATTGCCAGCTTTTTCAGCTCTCGCGGGCCGCGAGAGCTTAGCCTTAATCCGTCGCGGGCCGCGACGACTGTCGCGTGTCGCGCCCAAACATCTGGAACCTGTTGTGTGTCGCGTGGGGATCAGTTTTCCAGCAGGTTTGTTATAAAAAACCTGCATTTCACCCAGCTCTAGTTTTAATCAAATTCCAACTTTAAATTGTCATAACTTTTAATCTAGATGTCCGTTTTACACGATTCTTTTTCCTACGCATTTGTAATTTGATTCTCCATCATGTGGAGTTATAACCCGACATCCGAATTTATAAAATATATGATTTCAAGACCTCGGCTTGAAATTGGTTTACAAAGACTTTTGACCGGTTTAAGAAATTTAAACAATTTAGTCTAAAACTAGCTCATTTCTTTTCACACCTCATAATTCCATATCTAAAATATCTGCTTATATTCCACCACAACTATTTTGTGGTGGATTTAGCGTAACGAACTTATTATCCCAAATTTACCCATCGGTTGGTCATTTTACGCAAATGACCCATTTTTTTGGCATTTAACCCACTAATATGTATGCCTAAAACTTTTATTCAAATTTAATGGTTCCATAGTCATAATGCAAATTCCCAAACAACCCACATGGGTCGTTGCCCATTTTACCCTTCAAGGGTGTTTTGGTCAACTTTAGTCCCTCATTTTACGACGAAGGACTTTCGTCACCTATTTGACCAACCTCGTATGTTTAACTAAAACTATTTTATACGTACCTGGCTCGGGTCAAAACTAACACCCGTTTTAATACCGCATAAATTAGTCGCTAATTAATAGCAATGCAATTCCTTACGCTATTCACCTTGTGATCATAATACTCGACAAACATCATTAGTCGATATTGTCAGATGGGGATATCATCACCATTCAACCCCTTTTGGTCTAACGACCATTTTATCCTCATGAGATGGTACTTATTTACCATCTCGTCCATGTAACTCGTACCGGTTTACTCCGTTCTATCATATTGCTTAAAAATCTTTTCTTTATTCATTTAACACATCAGATTTATGCTGTTGAGCGCCTTTTTCAAAAACAATTGTTTATTCGTTAGCTCGTAGCCAAATTGTCGTATTACCCTTTTTACTCATTAAAGTTTACGCCATAATGTATCTTTTCTCAGAACTCTTTGTTTATTAGGTCTACACATGTCCGAATCAATGTTTTGCTACTTTTACTTATTCCGAAGCGTATTATTACGCCTCGGGTTACCATAATCAATCTACCATTTTATCTTATTCATAACGACTACAACAAGTAGGTGTTCTAATAGTAAAGTGTAAGCTTTACTTACCTCGAATCCAAACCATGCTTTTCTCCGCGTGCTCGATTCATTTGACCCGCTTCTTTCCCAAGCCTCCATCTAGCTTGTCAAGAGTCAAACTATCATCATAATTCATAAGACGGTTAGATTAGTCATTATCACATACGACTATTCCATCTTACGAATTCTATGTCAAAACTACTATTCGACTTCATCATTGGTTAATTTGACTTATAATAGTCATTTACCCTTAATCATACAAAATGCAAATTTGCGTTCAATAACTCATTTAGGCAATCTCATCAATTATCAAAGACACTTTATTCATTCTTTAGACAAAATCTACGGGTTTTCATCTATAAATGAAACCCCTTTTCTTCATGTTATTAGGCATTCCTACGGACACCTAATCAAATCAAATTCTACTTACAACCGAGTAGACGCGCGATTTCACTTAGGCATTTTAACAAACACCTAGTGGGCATAATTTTTACACTTTACAAACTAGTTCATAATTAGTTATTTCTACCTAACATAAACATAAATTTCAAATCCATTATTTCTAGCATGCATACTATTCTCAGATTCATCTTATGGAAATCAGTTAACACCATTTTAATAGTCATAATTCTAGGGTTCATCTTATTTCTACAAAACCCATTTAACACATAAATGGATAATTATGAAATTCATATTTTGAACACTAATTTAACAAGCTATTGACTAGGGTTTACTCCTAGACATGATTTCATCCTCAATTTCATCCAAACATCAACTAATCAAGTTCATATTTTGATTTCACAAGTTTATCAAGAATTTGAGATGAAACCAAATTGTGAATTTTGACATACCTTATGATCCCTTCACTTAGGTGATCACTAATATGAGCTTGGATTTCAATTTGGGACTGATTTGGCCCTTTGATTCAATTGATTTGCAAGAGTTAGGGTTCATGTAGGAGAACCCTTTTTGTCTCCTGTGAAGAACTCGACCAGAACACACACTAAAGTGTGTGTTTTGGTGTCTTGTTTTAATTAAATAAAATCACTTCCAATTTTGTCAAGTTTAGTCCCTTTACTTGTTCAATCTTTTCATAAGGAGTATTTTAACCAAGTTTTCTTATTATTTTAAAACGCTTACTAACTAGGTTGATTTTCCTAGTTACTTGGTGGGTTCCGGGAGTTATAACCCGTCTTATTTTAAGTCCCGTTAACTCGGGCCTCTTATGAGCTTTGTTTCTTTAAAAGCTTTTATTCTCTTTTATCTAATATTAGGTTCATTTATTTAAATTCTAATATTTACCAGGTTAATTTTTACCACTAACGGTATTTTACCCGTTTATTAATATTGACGTGGTTTGACTATCAAACCCGTTTTCGGGGTGTTACAAGTGGTGGTGGAGTGGTGGCAAAGTGAGAGAGTAGTGGTTTGCCAAGGGATGCCTTTGAAGTGAACCAAGCACCCATATTTATAGCTTGCAGAGTACTCTAGCCACGGCCCCGTGTCCTGCGGGCACGCCCCCGTGGCCAGCCTTTTCTCTTCCTTCATTAATTGCAAGTTTCACCAGAGGGCCCCACACGACCCCGTGTCTCCTGGGCACGGCCCCGTGGTCAACTTTATATCTGTAATATCAAGATTTGGTAAGATTCTGCGTATCTTTGCGTTGACCACGCCCCGTGCTGAGCTGGGCACGCCCCCATGGTGGGCGTGGAAACTTCTACAGGTTTGTCTTTTGTGCAGGACCCTGACCACGCCCCGTGTTCAGCTGGGCACGACCCCGTGGTCACTCTTCTGTTGCCTTGTTTTTGCTTTGGGGATGCTGCCGAGGGGTCGGGCATGTCACGTTTATTCCTTCTTTTTGTATTTATGTTGGTTTTGGCTGCTTATTTGCTCCTTTTGTTCGTTTAAGCTCATTTGGTCCTATAAATTCAAAAGGAAGACAAAAACACGCTTTTTCCAACATTAGTACTAAAAAAAGGGTTAGTTTTATGCCTTATTTGATGTAATTTATATGTTACATTTTGCATACATCAGTATTCTAGCAATTATAAACATCAAGTATAACAAGTAGCATGCTTTTAACGGATTAAGTGTTTGCATAAGATTGGATGTGTGGGTCTTGTGAATTCGATAGATTGTACATGTTACACCCAAAAATGGCTTAAAGCGTAAAGTGGGTCAAGTATACTCACGGTTTCCGTAGAATTCCATGTGAGTGAGTTTGATGAGTCTATGAGTTTGGAACACCAAAATTACAATACGATGGGGGAAACAGAGGTGTATGAGTTCGTGGATTCGATTGATTGGATTGGGTTTGGAATTAAAATGGTGGAAATATATATTATGGTTATAGTGTTATAAGGTACCATGAAATGGTCATGCAAGGAGGTAGGATGATCAACATCCATTAAACTTCATTATATGATTCAGCAAAGCACAAAATCATCAACTTAGTTGATGATTTCGGTTGGTCATGAATATTGACTAAAATTGAAAGTACATAATTTACAAAGTAGCCAAATGAGGACAACCCGACGAGTACATACCTAAGATTGAAAATGTTAGAGAAGGGGTGGGGTTGGTTCATTTTGGTTCTTTAAAGCTACTTGGAATATTGTATTATCTAAATCACCAAGCAACCAAGTGAGCACAAACTAGACTAGTGCATTCCAGACATGGCAAATATTTGAAGACTTGGTGTATTTTGGTCACTTTGTTACTAGTAAGCTTACTTGGTAGCTTAGAGGTAAGATTGACTAACAAATCAAGCAAGTGAGGTAGTGGAATCATAGTTGGAAGCCAAGGCTCCATTGTTCACACTTTAACCAAAACACAGGTCTCTCAACATTGAGGGTTATGAGCTTTGATTGTTTCAACACTTGTTTAGGTTACTTGGAACCTTTAGAACAGAAAGTTTAGGAGGTTATGAACCTCATAACTCCTGTAAATTTACCATAACACAAGTCCCACAACATGGGTTTACTTGGGAACAAGGTTTGGTGCAACCTTTCCTTAAGATTTAATGTAACAAGAACAAGTTAAACAAAACATAATTTTGTACTCACTTTGGAGCCTCATATAGGTGATGTACCACCTTGTTACACCTTGGTGAACACTGGGTAACATCCCTAGAGGTTATCCAAGGAATTAGGAAGCAAGAAATGAGAAGAAAGGGTTGAAGAAGTGAGTTAAAAACTCATTTGAACACTTAGAACTTTCTGCTCGAAGTTGCAAGTTTCTTGAGAATTCTTGAGTGTTTTGGAGTAGATTTGAGGTGTGGAAAGTGAAAACAAGGTGATGGATGCTTGTTTATATAGGGGTGGATTAGGGTTTGAGTTTAAATGAGGTTAGTAGGTGATTGGAGGAGATGGGAGGTGGAAAAGAGGCCCAATCCATGGGTTTTAAACACTTCTGCAACATCTGGGCATACATTCGGCCTGTATGTCTTTAGGTTCTGGCCCGTATGTGTGACGCTCTAGGTTTTCCCGGGCAAATATCTTGTATTAACATTATGTGTATATACGTTATTAAATGTTAGTGCGTGTTATCTCGATGATTTTATGTGATCCTTGTGCTATGTGTGTATATTATATATATGTATGTGTGTTATATGAGTGGGCCGAGACCTCAAAGGACCCGACTCGAGACCACCCTCGGTCTCGAGTGAACAGTAGACACTCGGGCCGGTTGGGCCATGCAACCTAGAAGCCCACCCGGAAACCCCTAACCCACTCGACATATATAACCGGCCAACCCTCACAACTTTCACCATTTTGCAACATCACTCTCACACTCCCTCACTCTCCCCCTCTCTCTCTAAAAACCCTAAAACCCTAAGGTTCTAACATCACCCTCTCCTCCTCTCCTTCTCGGATCCAACCGGCAACAAGATCACCCTCCTCTTTTCTTCTCGGAATCACCATCGGCTAAGGAAGGGCTCTCGGACCTCGGTGAATCCCTACACACCTCCACACTTTAGAACCGGTTAGTGTTTCACTCTATGCTAAGAAAATTATGTGTGCTTAATGATTAAGATGCATGATTAGTTTAGAGGTCTTGTTGTATGAATTCTTGTATGACTAGCGACTTGGTAATGTGATGATTGACGTGTGTGAGCTATGATATGATGATGTCTTGTTAGGATGTTTTTGTAGGGAAGATGATTAGGCTATCCGATTCATGTTAGATGTTTTGTTAGATAATTTTGTTAATCCGATTTATGTTAACCGATTTATGTGGTATGATCTTGTTACCCGATTTATGCTAGATGTTTTGGGACAAATGTGTGTTCAATAAGATGATGCAAGATTTACTTGATCTTTATATTTCATGCTTGAATAATCTCATGAAGAACATCATGAATATGTATTAAATATAGTATGAACAAATGAAGAACAATTTGAATGTCATGAAAATATTTGAAATATGCCTTGTTTGATCTGATTTAGTGGAAAATTAGACAATAAAACATGTTAGTGGAGATAGTACACAATTTACATGAAATTGCAATCTCATTGGCTAGTACATCAGAGGTTCTAGAAGGATTCTTGTGCACGTATCCAAGGTTGCGACTCGAAACCCCCGGTTGCGACTCGCAACCAAAACATAACAACTCGAGACTACGACGGTTGCGACTCGAAACCCCCGGTTGCGACTCGCAACCAAAACATGACAACTCGAGACCGCCCGGTTGCGACTCGTAACCAAAACGTGACAACTCGAGACCACGGCGGTTGCGACTCGCAACCAAATCATGACAAGTCGAAACACCGGTTGCGACTCGCAACCAAGGCATGATAAGTCGAAACCTCCGGTTGCGACTCGAAACTGTGTGTTCTCGAGTCGAGACCTCCTGGTCTCGACTGGGCTGCTTGTCTCCGTTATTGGGCCCAAAATGCGTGGACTGTGCATACTGTTCTATTTGGTTTCTGTGATGCTGTTAACCGTTAATGTGATCTGATAGGCCCAATAACACTTATGATTTGTATGATAGTTGTTGAGGTTCACTGTTTAACTGCTTCGTATCAGAATAGGCCCGATAACTTGCTGGATGATCATGTGTTATGTGCTAGTTATGTGTAGATTATACGTGAATACTTGTACCCCAACTTGACCTATATTGGTAACCATGCTAGGACGTGGTGACCAACGTGATCGACCGGGTAATTAATCTACCGAGCAACCCAAGGTGAGTTCACAACCTAAAGCATGTATTCCCGGTGGTTTGGGAAACGGAACTAAAAACAACACTATCCCCTTATGAGGGATACAACTTACTTTTCTTCCCTTGTTATTGGGAACCTTTTAGTTAATTACTGTTTATACGGATTGCAACAAACGGCACTAAACGAAACTCTATCACTTAAAGTCCCTACTACATAATACCGATTAGTCGCCGGGGCCAGGCGAACGGGTTATTAGTTGATAGCGCTATTTAGGTCTTACCAACCTCACACCGTGCCAAGGTATGGGATCGGTCGTGAACTAATGTACTCAGGCATCCGTCAATGATGATAGAACATTGACATCGGGGCACTCTGCGGATACGCAACGGTCACCTAGTGTTCGGTATTGGAAAAACAGTTTAGTCGCTAACTTTTGGGGTAGCTCCCCATGGCATGTATAAACGGATAAATTAACTGGTGAAACAAGTTTTTGGTAATTAAAACTGGACAACTAGTGAACTCACTCAGCATTATTGTTGACCCCTTACTGCATGCTTTGCAGGTAACCAGTGACTCAGGAGCTTGCAGCTTGGGAAGTGTAGTGGTCGTCTAAACCCGCGTGTTGGGTTCTAAATAAATTGAACTATGAACTTTGTTTAAACTATTTTATCTATGCTTCCGCTACTTACTTAACTGTTATTTGAACCTAAACATTTGAACTTTAAACCATGGTGTTTACTAACCATTATGGCTGGTGATCATCCTTACTATTATCCAATGCTCAGTATAATTGGTGGCTGGATCCTGGTCGGTCACGCCCTCAAGCGGACGGTACTCCGCAGGTGGAATTTGGGGGTGTGACAGATTGGTATCAGAGCCATTGGTTATAGTGAACTTGGTTTTAAAAAGAAGAGTCTTTTTGAGAAAAACCAGACTATAACCCGTGACTCGTGACGACACTACACTCCAAGGGCAAGACTCGGCATATTAGACCTCATAGCTCGGACTTGTGCTTACATGCTTATTTATCTTATATTGACTGCTCTACTATACGTACTAGTTTGCCTGATTAGATAGATACACATCTCTCTTCTGCCTTATTCTCGCTACGTTACGACATCACACTCATACTGTGTTTTCTGGTTATGAAGACAATGAGTGGACGCGGAAGAGGAAGCGTTAACATGACTCAGGCTCAATTCGCCAACTTGCTCAACACGGTGGCTGCAGCTTTCGCAGCACACCCTGGAGGTCAGCCTGTGCCTGCGCAACCACGTGTTTGTACTTTCAAAACCTTCATGGATGGCAAGCCTCTCCCTTTCAACGGCACTGAGGGTGCCATAGGCCTCCTGCATTGGATTGAAAAGGCCGAAGCTGTCTTCGCTGTCTGCGAGTGTCCCCCTGCTAACTGGGTTAAGTACGCAACTGGTACGCTTGAAGGAAACGCGCTTTCATGGTGGAAAGCACAGATTCAGATGCTTGGTCTGGAAACTGCTAATGCTACTGCATGGGAAGATTTCAAAGACATGATCAAAGAGGAATACTGTCACAGGGATGACATCCACAAACTCGAGAACGAGTACTATGCGCTCAAGATGGTTGGGTCAGAGATTGAGACCTACACTAAGCAGTCCAACGACTATGCTGCACTTTGCCCAAACATGTCCCAGCCTATGTATCGAAGGGTCGAATTGTACATCAAAGGCTTGGTCCCAGAAATCCGGAGCCACGTGACCTCGGCCAACCTCAACACCATACAGCCTGTGGTTCGTCTTGCTCACAAACTCACCAATCAGGCTGTGGAAGAGGGCAAGCTGCCCAAGAGGATCGGTGCTACTGCTGGAACTTCGGGCGATAACAAGCGAAAGTGGGATGGAAGTCAGGGAAAGGATGCTAACCCCACTCAGGCCCCAGTTCAACAAAGGAAGACTGAAAGCAACAAGGGCCCTCAGCAACAGGGTGGTTATCGAGGAAACCACCCTAAGTGTAACAAATGTAACCGACATCACAGTGGGCCATGTGGAAAAGGTCAATGTCAGCGATGCAACAAGATGGGGCACGAAGCCAAAGACTGCCGAAGCCAGTTCCCAGCTAGGCAGAATCAGCAACAACCACCGCAACAGCAGCAACAAGGAAACAACCGTGGATGCTTCAAGTGTGGAGCAATGGGGCACATGCGAAAGGATTGCCCTGAACTGAATCAAAACAACAACAATCAGGGTGCTGGGAACAATAACAACAATGCTGGAAATGGTGCTAGAGGAAAAGCTTTTGTGATTGGAGCTGGGGAAGCAAGGAATGACCCCAACGTTGTAGCGGGTAAGTTCCTACTTAATGATCGTTATGTTTCCATGCTATTTGATTCCGGGGCAGATGTTAGTTATGTATCCCTACGTATTAGAAAGAAACTTAAGCTCACTCTTACGCCGCTAAGCTCTAAGCACACCGTTGAAATAGCTAATGGTAGAAACCTCGAGGCCTCACACATAATTCGTAACTGCAAATTAGAGTTGTCTGGTCAGACCTTCTGTATCGATCTTTTCCCCATCGTTCTTGGAAGCTTCGACGTCATTATTGGTATGGATTGGTTATCCAAACATCAAGCTGAAATCCTCTGCCAGGAGAAAGCTATCCGTATTCCCCGTCCCCCTGGCAAACCCCTTATAGTTCAAGGCGATAAGAGCGGAGAAGTCACAGGCATCATTTCATTCTTAAAGGCCCAGAAGTATCTACAAAAAGGGCACACCGCTATCTTAGCACTCATTACCGACACACAGAAAGTGGAAAACAGGATTGAAGATTTTCCAGTTGTACGCGACTATCCTGAGGTATTCCCGGAGGAACTACCTGGACTCCCCCCTCACCGTCAGGTCGAATTTCAAATCGAGCTAGCTCCCGGAGCAGCACCCATAGCTCGTGCACCTTATCGCCTAGCTCCTGCAGAGCTCAAGGAGCTTTCTACTCAACTACAAGAACTTTTGGACAAAGGTTTTATCCGTCCTAGTTCATCACCCTGGGGAGCCCCAGTGCTCTTCGTCAAAAAGAAAGATGGCTCATTCCGAATGTGCATTGACTACCGCGAACTTAACAAGGTTACCATCAAGAATCGTTATCCACTTCCCCGTATCGACGACCTGTTCGACCAGCTGCAAGGGTCGAGCTATTATTCCAAGATCGATCTGCGATCGGGTTATCACCAGCTGAGAGTCCGCGATGAAGACATCTCTAAGACTGCTTTCAGAACCCGCTATGGTCACTACGAATTCCTTGTTATGCCTTTCGGAATGACCAACGCACCTGCAATCTTCATGGTTCTCATGAACCGAGTATGCAAACCCTACCTCGATAAGTTCGTAATCGTGTTCATCGACGACATCCTAATCTACTCGAAGAGCCAAGAGGAGCATGAACAACACCTACGTCTTATTCTCGAACTTCTTCGCAATGAGCAACTGTACGCCAAATTCTCGAAATGTGATTTCTGGCTTAGAGAAGTCCATTTACTTGGACACATCGTCAATCAGGAAGGGATTCATGTTGACCCTGCTAAGATTGAGTCCATTAAGAATTGGCCTGTGCCCAAGACTCCGACCGAAGTTCGCCAATTCTTGGGATTGGCGGGATACTATCGAAGATTTATCAAGGGATTCTCTAAGATCGCTCAACCACTTACGACACTCACTCAGAAGGGTGTTGCTTACAAATGGAGTAATGCTCAGGAATCTGCCTTCCAGGAACTAAAGAAGAACCTTTGTAGTGCTCCTATCCTCTCCTTACCCGAAGGTACCGACGACTTCGTCGTTTACTGCGACGCTTCTATTCAAGGACTTGGCTGCGTATTGATGCAACGCGAGAAAGTTATTGCTTACACCTCGCGACAACTCAAGGTCCACGAACGGAACTATACGACGCATGACTTAGAATTTGGAGCTGTGGTCTTCGCGCTCAAGCTTTGGAGACACTACTTGTACGGCACCAAGTGCACGATTTACACTGATCACAAGAGTCTCCAGCACATAATGGGACAAAAGGAGTTGAATATGCGGCAACGCCGATGGGTCGAACTCCTAAATGACTACGAGTGTGCAATCAAATACCATCCAGGCAAGGCTAATGTGGTAGCCGATGCCCTCAGCAGAAAGGAGACCAAACCCAGGCGTGTTCGTGCCTTACAGCTCACTATCCACTCGAACCTCCCTAATCAAATTCGGAATGCTCAGGTTGAAGCATTGAAAGCCGAGAACATCAGGGCTGAGTCCCTGCGAGGATCGAGACAACGATTGGAGCAAAAAGAAGACGGTGCTTACTACGTAGCCGGACGCATATGGGTCCCGCTTTATGGAAATTTACGTGACCTTGTGATGGATGAAGCCCACAAGTCCCGTTACTCAGTACATCCGGGTTCAGATAAGATGTACCACGACTTGAGGGCTACCTATTGGTGGCCTGGCATGAAAGCCCACATAGCAACCTACGTCAGAAAATGTTTAACTTGTGCAAGAGTCAAGGCTGAGTATCAGAAACCATCAGGCCTACTCCAACAGCCAGAGATCCCGCAATGGAAATGGGAGCAGATTTCCATGGATTTTGTTACTGGCCTGCCTAGGTCTCAACGAGGAAATGACACCATTTGGGTAATAGTGGATCGCTTGACTAAGTCTGCACACTTCTTGGCTATTAAAGAAACAGACAAGTTCTCTACCCTAGCAGAGGTATACTTAAAAGAAGTGGTCTCGAAGCCCGGAGTGCCTACCTCTATTATTTCTGATCGAGACGCGCGTTTTACTTCTGAGTTGTGGCAAGCCATGCACAAATCTTTTGGCTCACGTTTAGACATGAGCACCGCTTATCACCCGCAAACGGATGGACAGTCTGAACGCACCATCCAAACCCTCGAAGACATGCTTAGGGCATGTGTGATCGATTTTGGCAAGAATTGGGAGAAGCACCTACCGTTGGTGGAATTCTCCTACAACAACAGCTACCACACCAGCATTCAGGCAGCACCCTTTGAGGCATTGTACGGCCGTAAATGTCGATCGCCCCTCTGCTGGGCTGAGGTTGGTGACAGCCAGATCACAGGCCCGGAACATGTAGTCGACACCACAGAAAAGATTGCCCAGATTAGGCAACGCATGGCGGCAGCTCGTGACCGTCAAAAGTACTACGCCGATAAAGATAGGAAACCGCAAGAGTTCCAGGTTGGTGATCGGGCTCTACTTAAGGTCTCACCCTGGAAGGGTGTGGTTCGTTTTGGAAAACGGGGCAAGCTTAATCCAAGATATGTCGGACCCTTTGAAGTTACCGAAAAGATCGGCACGGCCGCTTACAGATTGAATCTGCCTGAAGAACTGAGTGCTGTGCACAACGTCTTCCACGTGTCTAATCTGAAGAAGTGCCTATCAGATGAAACACTCGTCATTCCTTACAAGGAACTTACTATTGACGAACAGCTACACTTTACTGAGGAACCGGTTGAGATCACGGATCGTGAGATCAAAACCCTCAAACGTAGCCAGATACCCCTCGTGCGAGTTCGTTGGAACTCACGCCGTGGCCCAGAGTTTACCTGGGAGCGGGAAGACCAGATGAAGCGCAAGTATCCCCAGCTGTTCCCAAATGAAACCCCCAGCACTGAAGCTACAGCTGAATTTCGGGACGAAATTCCAAACTAACGGGGGAATGATGTGACACCCTGTTGAAACTCTCTCACTTTTACTAGCATTGTCAGTGGCTGCCTTAACTTTCGGGACGAAAGTTCTTAAAACTTGGGGATAATGTGACACTCTAGGTTTTCCCGGGCAAATATCTTGTATTAACATTATGTGTATATACGTTATTAAATGTTAGTGCGTGTTATCTCGATGATTTTATGTGATCCTTGTGCTATGTGTGTATATTATATATATGTATGCGTGTTATATGAGTGGGCCGAGACCTCAAAGGACCCGACTCGAGACCACCCTCGGTCTCGAGTGAACAGTAAACACTCGGGCCGGTTGGGCCATGCAACCTAGAAGCCCACCCGGAAACCCCTAACCCACTCGACATATATAACCGGCCAACCCTCACAACTTTCACCATTTTGCAACATCACTCTCACACTCCCTCACTCTCCCTCTCTCTCTCTAAAAACCCTAAAACCCTAAGGTTCTAACATCACCCTCTCCTCCTCTCCTTCTCGGATCCAACCGGCAACAAGATCACCCTCCTCTTTTCTTCTCGGAATCACCATCGGCTAAGGAAGGGCTCTCGGACCTCGGTGAATCCCTACACACCTCCACACTTTAGAACCGGTTAGTGTTTCACTCTATGCTAAGAAAATTATGTGTGCTTAATGATTAAGATGCATGATTAGTTTAGAGGTCTTGTTGTATGAATTCTTGTATGACTAGCGACTTGGTAATGTGATGATTGACGTGTGTGAGCTATGATATGATGATGTCTTGTTAGGATGTTTTTGTAGGGAAGATGATTAGGCTATCCGATTCATGTTAGATGTTTTGTTAGATAATTTTGTTAATCCGATTTATGTTAACCGATTTATGTGGTATGATCTTGTTACCCGATTTATGCTAGATGTTTTGGGACAAATGTGTGTTCAATAAGATGATGCAAGATTTACTTGATCTTTATATTTCATGCTTGAATAATCTCATGAAGAACATCATGAATATGTATTAAATATAGTATGAACAAATGAAGAACAATTTGAATGTCATGAAAATATTTGAAATATGCCTTGTTTGATCTGATTTAGTGGAAAATTAGACAATAAAACATGTTAGTGGAGATAGTACACAATTTACATGAAATTGCAATCTCATTGGCTAGTACATCAGAGGTTCTAGAAGGATTCTTGTGCACGTATCCAAGGTTGCGACTCGAAACCCCCGGTTGCGACTCGCAACCAAAACATAACAACTCGAGACTACGACGGTTGCGACTCGAAACCCCCGGTTGCGACTCGCAACCAAAACATGACAACTCGAGACCGCCCGGTTGCGACTCGTAACCAAAACGTGACAACTCGAGACCACGGCGGTTGCGACTCGCAACCAAATCATGACAAGTCGAAACACCGGTTGCGACTCGCAACCAAGGCATGATAAGTCGAAACCTCCGGTTGCGACTCGAAACTGTGTGTTCTCGAGTCGAGACCTCCTGGTCTCGACTGGGCTGCTTGTCTCCGTTATTGGGCCCAAAATGCGTGGACTGTGCATACTGTTCTATTTGGTTTCTGTGATGCTGTTAACCGTTAATGTGATCTGATAGGCCCAATAACACTTATGATTTGTATGATAGTTGTTGAGGTTCACTGTTTAACTGCTTCGTATCAGAATAGGCCCGATAACTTGCTGGATGATCATGTGTTATGTGCTAGTTATGTGTAGATTATACGTGAATACTTGTACCCCAACTTGACCTATATTGGTAACCATGCTAGGACGTGGTGACCAACGTGATCGACCGGGTAATTAATCTACCGAGCAACCCAAGGTGAGTTCACAACCTAAAGCATGTATTCCCGGTGGTTTGGGAAACGGAACTAAAAACAACACTATCCCCTTATGAGGGATACAACTTACTTTTCTTCCCTTGTTATTGGGAACCTTTTAGTTAATTACTGTTTATACGGATTGCAACAAACGGCACTAAACGAAACTCTATCACTTAAAGTCCCTACTACATAATACCGATTAGTCGCCGGGGCCAGGCGAACGGGTTATTAGTTGATAGCGCTATTTAGGTCTTACCAACCTCACACCGTGCCAAGGTATGGGATCGGTCGTGAACTAATGTACTCAGGCATCCGTCAATGATGATAGAACATTGACATCGGGGCACTCTGCGGATACGCAACGGTCACCTAGTGTTCGGTATTGGAAAAACAGTTTAGTCGCTAACTTTTGGGGTAGCTCCCCATGGCATGTATAAACGGATAAATTAACTGGTGAAACAAGTTTTTGGTAATTAAAACTGGACAACTAGTGAACTCACTCAGCATTATTGTTGACCCCTTACTGCATGCTTTGCAGGTAACCAGTGACTCAGGAGCTTGCAGCTTGGGAAGTGTAGTGGTCGTCTAAACCCGCGTGTTGGGTTCTAAATAAATTGAACTATGAACTTTGTTTAAACTATTTTATCTATGCTTCCGCTACTTACTTAACTGTTATTTGAACCTAAACATTTGAACTTTAAACCATGGTGTTTACTAACCATTATGGCTGGTGATCATCCTTACTATTATCCAATGCTCAGTATAATTGGTGGCTGGATCCTGGTCGGTCACGCCCTCAAGCGGACGGTACTCCGCAGGTGGAATTTGGGGGTGTGACAGTATGTTTTTCCAAAAATCAAAAAATGTCATTTTTAGCCCTTGTTGTTTGGTGATTTGTCCAATTATGCAATATCTTTAATATGTTAAGTGTTCTTATGGCGTTTTAAGGCATGCACAAGCATGTGTATAGTATGAATGTGTATGAGTACAATCCTGAACATAAAATAAACGTTAAGTATAATTTAGTTTCGTTTATAAAACACGTATTCGAGATTGATTAAGTATCAGGTATGTATGAATAAACGAGTGTGAATAAAATGTATTTCCAATATTATCAAAGTCTCAAGATTACAAAGATTGAAATGAAATATGTAGGATCGTTTTCAGACCCGAACGAGTCGTTCAGAAGAGTTTTACTCAGTACGAAAGGCGGAAACAGACATACTGAGGTCAATTCAGCTAGAATATCACTTTAAACTGTCGTATTATTGATTTCACAATGATTTACAGCGAGACGACACTTCGGCAGCACTTCGTTGCTCAGACCGGAAAGTTACAAATGACAAGACACTAGAGGTATATATAGGGTTCCTAATTTCGCTTGAACCGCCTTCAAACGGAATCAGTTTCAAACGAGATTAGCTTCAAGCGAAAACAACATGTTAATTCCGTTTGAACTTGTCATGACACTTTCAAATGGAATTACATATTCTAATTTCGTTTGAAGCTGCCACTCACCCTATATTTGACATTTTCCTCATATAACGTGCCCTGATCTATCTAAATACAAACAAGACTCGATACAAGACGAAGTCGACAGACGCATGCACCAACAAAATACGATTACATAGCTTCAAAAAATAAAAAAATTATGAAAATACAAATAGTTACAATTTTGTTATTGTGTTGGTTCTTGAATTCAAGCAAGCAAACAAATTGTGGATCCACGGCTGACCTTTTCTCATGGCTATGGGATGTTGGTATCATTTACTTGGGTGTGGGACATAAGCATTTGGTTTTGATTTATTTTATCCATGTTTCGTTATCGTATCATTCATTATAAATGTTTAAACATGAACTTGCATGTTTATTTTATTAAATTAAAATGCAAATTTAATTTTAATTTTACCTAACTTAGATTTACTAACCAGCTCATTGTAGTTGACCCAAAAGTTTTTACACAAGTAGTGAGAAGTAAAGGCTGGACTGGATCAAGATCACATAGGAGCTTTTGCCTTATAAATTAATAAAGACAATTCTTATGTTATTTTATTTGGATATTGTTTTTGTATTTGGATATTTAATCTTATAGGAAATGTGTGAAGTTTTAATTATGCCTTGTTTAATTATGAAATTTTAATAGTGCCATAAGCTTTGTACAATCATCATGCCCTGATCACTAATCCGTTGCGGGTCGGGGTGTGACAAGGAAAAATAGGATAAGAGCATCACTATTGACTTTAATCTAGTTCCATCATTTTTTTAAAACCCAAATAACTTTTATGTACTTTATTATTATTTTTTAAATTACACCCTAAATTTGAGATGTTAACTATTTTTTTTAAATATTATTGCTATGTAAACTTTATTGAAAATGATTATTTGAAAAAAATATAGATGTGTTGTGTGATAATTTTTCTAAAGTACGTAATATACTTGCACATAATTATAAACATAGGTTGCATAATAATTTTTATATGTTGTCAAATAATTTATATTAGTTGTGTAATACTATATATAATTATTTATATACATAGCGTAATTTTGTGCTTGTGTAATCTCATGTGTAATTATAACACAAATATATATAAGAAACATGTCGTAGTACTCTAGAGTTTTCCTGCACATCATAGGTTAAAAGCTTTATAAACTACACCCCTGTCTATTGATGGGTGTGTGTTTCTCTCTTCTTTTAAACACACACACACACACAAAGGGTGGAGGTATCATTTTATATGTGTGTGTTACTCTCACTTTACACACAAAGACGCATGGGTAGGTGTTAATCATTAGGGTCAACCAACAACGACCTTTTATACATTTACGTAGAACATATAACAATTGATTATTGGTAGACCCTAATCTTTTTTTTTGGTTGACCCATAAACATAACTTGCATGAAAGAGTTAGCAAATGATATAATGTTTCGATGGTTTGCTTCGCATCCCTCAAGATATTGAGGTCGGAGGTTCAAACCTCCTCCAAGAGCCTTTTCTTAGTTGCACAATTTTCCCTCAATAGGCCATTTTTTTGGGGGTTTATTGTTGGGTTTTGTTTTGGTAAAAAATTACCGAAGCAATTAAGTGATCAAATTAGTTAAGTGGTGTAGTGTGCTAAGAATGTGTATCGAAAATATGCTGATTAAGTTGTTAACAAAAACAGTTTTCAGGATACGGCTCAGGATATCGAGCTGTATTAACAATCAAACAATGAGCAAAAAAGGTAAAGGGTGACACAGGATGTACGAGGAAAGCCCTTGATCAATCTAGATCGCCGGCACGTACAAAACCTCGGGAGCTGACAATCACAGCTGCCTTGTTCTTCTTATTACTTCAAATATCAGGATACAGTGCAGGATATGATGCTGATCGACTAGGTGTTGCAATGTGATTTAAATACAAGTGTAAGTGTATTGTGAGTGATTGCAACTAGAGAGCGAAAGTGTGCGAGAGATTGTGTGTGTTCTTATCTGATCCGATCAATCCTATTTATAGTAAAGTAAAGCTAACTAACTAGCCTACAAATTCGGGATAAAACAAAAATTCCCTTTGTGAACGTTGTAGTCCACGTCTTCCGACTTCAACGTTCCTATTCCAACAGATTGGCCTGAGTCTTTGGGAGAAGAAGTCCACTTGAACGTTATAAACTTGCTTCATTAATCTGCACGTGAATTAATTAGTCACTACCAGGATACTGCATCAGGATGTTACCAATATCCTGATCCGGTATCCTGATCACAACAAAAGGAACATAGTCAGAATATTATTCAGGATATATAAGCGGAAAATCACCCATAACAATTGTCCCCAAAATATATCTGTTGGTATACCAATTCCAACGGATATATTTTAAAACTTATCTCGTGAATCGAGGTTATTAAGTCGAAATGTCGATTGAAGTGACACGCTACAACTTCCAACGCGTTTTTCACTCGATGGCTATCCATTTAGCCCCTATATCTTCTCTCTTTTTGCTTGATAATCCATCATCTTCACCAGAATTCCCAGGTAATTTCTCTCTTCCCTTTCTTCTCCGCTTTTCTTTACTAAAATCCTCCATGGCCAGTAGAACGAGATCACACACAGCCGATTCGATCCCGACTTTCGAAGCTTAAAACCTTCTCAAAGAACCTGAAAAAGAGGTCTGTTCGTTCGCTAATGCTGACATTGCCGCCCTACGAGCCTCCGGTGCTTTCCCTGTTGACACGATTATCCGTCCCTTTGACCAAGAGGTCTGATCAGATGTTTCTTCCAACGAGTGGGTGTGCTTCTTGGCTTACCCCTTTTCCACAGAACTCCGATACCCCTTTCCGGCTTTCATATCTCGTTTCTTTGAACTTGCCGGTCTTAGTTATGCCCAAACCATGCCTATGGTTTGGCGTATGCTAGTGACCTTAGACCAAATCAGATCCCGTTTCATTCCTGACCTTTGCATCGAGGATCTCCCGGTTGCCTATCGCCTTCGTTCTCACGGCAATAGCCGTTTTCTCCTTTTTTCAACCTCCAAAAATCCTCTCATCCTCAAGGCCACAAAAAATGAGGATAAGTGGCAACGAAAGTACTTCTTTGTAAAAAGGGATTCTATTACTAAAGGTTTTGACCTTCCGGTGAACTGGTTAACTTCCGGTAGGATTTAGGGTTTTAGGAATATCCCCAAACGTATCCTGAAGTTATATCCTGAACTGATATCTTTATTTCTTGTGCAGCAAACTTCAAAGAACTAGCCCCTCCAAGCGCTGAATCAGAGCAGAGGATCAAAAACATTTACCAACTCCCGGAGAGTGAGAGAACTTTTTCTCTATCCTTTGCAAGTTCAAGCCAAAGATCTAGCTCCGATATGTCTGGTAAGTACATTAGTATATATGAAACAAATTTTAGTTTATAAATATTCAAGAGTTAAGTGTTTCTCCCTTTTATGCAGCACCAGTCAAAGTTCCAGAGGTCTTCGATCTCGACGAGTTGGACAGCTATTCTGCTCCTATCTCGGTGAAGAAAGAACCAAGTCCTAAAGCCATCACGTCTTCCAAGCCCACCGGTTCGAAAGCTGCTACCACCCCCAAGCCTCCTCCAGCCACCAAGACTCGTGCCTCCAGTACCCGGAAGAGGAAGGAAATGGACTCTCCGGCTACCTCTGAGACCTTCCCTTACGAGAACCATGGATTCAATGAAGCCAGCTGGTTCATGACTTCATTCCTCAATCGGGTAAAAACTCTCATCTGGTATCCTGCACATATATGTTGAACTACTATCCTGGACAGCTTATATATGTTGATACCTGTACTTTTGATTGCAGGGCCTCGAGCGTCTCATGCACTTATACGAAGAAGCTTGTGGGCTCAACAAAATGCTGGAGGTCAAGCTCAAGAAAGCCGAAGTCACCATTGCTGATCAAGGGATGATTGCCACCGCAAAGTCTCAGCATTACGAAGACAAATTCAAGGTGATGACCCAGGAGCATCAAGCTGCCATTCACAAGGCCAATGAAGATGCCCAAGCCAAGCTGGATGCTGCTCATCTTCAATACCACCAGGATATAACTTCTTACCGGGATGGCCTCAAAGGATCCGTTGTAATTTCCCTTCTCCAAGCCAGGTTAAGGATGGCCTATGAGGCCAAAGCCTTGGGCTTTGAATGCCCCTCCTGGAATGTCAACGCTTGGGAAGCGAAATTAAAAGATCTCGAAGGCAGTCCCGTGGAACATTCTGCGAAGCGTACTAGTGAGGAGCCTTCCAAGGCGGTAGAAAAGGCGGCTGATGCTGGTGGTGATGCCGAGAAGAATCCTGAGGGTGATGCTGATGCGGGTGCTGGAGGAGACCCTGCTGGTGAAGAAGGTGCTGCTCCTTGAAAGCAACGAAGTGGGCGATGATGGATGTTTGTGCCTAGGCCGGAGCCCACTTTTTTAAGTCTGTTGGTTGTGGTTGTTGAACAATTTCTATTTCTTGTCTTTCAAACAATTTATATTTCCTGCACTTAGACAATATGGTGACCAAAGGTGGAGGGATCCTGAGTTTCAGGATGAATCCCTTGGTCATCAGTTAGTATCGTTTATTTTGAACAATATAACAGTTGGAGGCGGATGGGTCTCGGTTTGAGATGAAACCTTCAACTGTTAAGTAAATATGGTAGAAAATTAACTGTGCTTTTGGTGGATGGGTCTCAGTTTGAGATGAAACCAAAAGCACAATGTCACACCCCGACCGCGTTAAAACAACAAACCGCGGCGGAAACGTCGGGGAGTGTCGTAATAGAATCATTGTTTCACAACACATGGATAAAAGTTCTGTTTTATTGAATTAAGTTTATTACATTGTATTGAAATTTGAAACAAAACATGAACAATTAACTATCATTGTTATTAAGTCACTAAGGCATCGTCCATTCCTATGTGAGTATGCATCAATATCATCATCAATCATCATCAACTATGGTACCTGAAACATATGTGAAAATACGTCAGCATAAAAATGCCGATGAGTACATAGGTTTTATGTGAGTGTCAGATTCATGGCTCGTTTACATGTTCAAAATAATTCGAACAACTTTGTTAATTGATAATTAGAAAACCATGTTTTGTAAAATGTTTATATTGTAAATTGAAATAACCAAGTCAAAACAGATTAATTATAGTTTATAAAACCTTGATGCCATGAATCTTAACTCAAAAACATTTGTTTATGTAAACCCAGATCGTAAATCGTTTTTGTAATAAAACTCGAATGGTTTATATTGTTAGAAAAACCTTGTAATGTAACTTTGTTTTGAAAACACTTGCCCAAGTGATCTAGATAACACAACGAAATATAATGTGTTAAAAGCACTTATATATAGGAAGTACTAGCGGCGTATCCACCATGCTTTTATCACATTACACCCGCCCCGTTACCTAATCACTTCCCTAACCCAATGGTTCAACAGTTCAAATAGATCACATAACTCAAACAGTTCCAAATGGTTCAAACAGTTCAAATAATTCACATGGATCAAACAGTTCCAAACGGTTCAAACAGTTCAAATAATTCACATGGATCATATAGTTCCAAATGGTTCAAACAGTTCAAATAA
Source organism: Helianthus tuberosus (assembly GCA_030545235.1). Lineage (NCBI taxonomy): Eukaryota > Viridiplantae > Streptophyta > Magnoliopsida > Asterales > Asteraceae > Helianthus > Helianthus tuberosus. Next base: position 124,334,429 of record CM060400.1, read on the forward strand.
TTCACATGGATCAAACAGTTTAATATAAACCATAGTATTTATTTAGAAAACTCGAAATCATTTAGCACATATGAATCATCCCAAAACAGTTGAAAACAGTAAAAGAGGGGAACTATGTACTCACTTGAGGATGCTTAGAAGTCTTGAATAACAACCAAGTAAAGCTAGATGGATCACGGAAAACAAACGACACCTAATATAGGTAACTATGTTAATAAACCGGACCTAAATCGGAAGATTTGATAGAATGAGGTTTCGTAAACCAAATGAGTATAGGAACTCATGTAATATGGTTTAACAAATCCAACATTCTAAATCGAAACCTAACCTAAGTGCTTACGACCCATCACGACCCGTTTAGGTAGCTTATGCTACTTTAACGCGTCGATAGCGTAAGACGCGTTTGGACCACCTAATTAGTCCTATGACAAGTATTATATGCCTTAACATGTCTAATAATGTTACCTAATCAGTTTAGATATAAAAATTTAGGTTACATATGCTTAAAATGAATTTATGCGTAAAAAGGGCATTTTGGTCATTTTCCTAAGGCATATAAACTACCTATCATACAACTAACTAAACGAAGTGACCATAAGGTATAACCTTGGAAGGTTATTCCCTATACATCTATGGTCACTAAACATGCTTGGTCGGATCCTAATGATTGACCAAACGAGTCGGGTTCGAAAGTCTAAGCGGTTGTTTAGACCGCTTATCTTACGACCCTATATAAGCACTAAACTAAAAGTGACGAGTTAAACATGCTAAAACATGTTTAACGAAGTTAGAAAACAAGTTTGATATCAAAACAAAGGGTTTTGATACCCAAGAATAGTTTGGTTGAAAATACGCATAAACGCGTATTTTGACCGAAACTATGACTCGTCACTATGCCTAAATAACGTGGTAATCAGTAGCTATAGTCACAAAGGACTATGACCATCGTGATTACACTCACGTTGCGAAGTTCAAACGAACTTCGTGTTGACCATTGACCGGTCAAAGCAGAAAGTCAAACATTGTTTGAGTTTTACGCTTAAAACGCACAAAAGCATGAAAGAAACTTACAAAAGGTCCAAGCAATGGAGATTTGATTCAATTTGCTCAGGTATGAGGTGTGGAAACCCCAACTTAAAGCAGAAATGAATCAAGGTTTGAGGATTGCAAATGGAGCATAATGGGTATTTATAGAAATTAAACAACCGTTAGGATCGTTTCTCGATTCATGAGCTTCAATCTCAACCATCCATGTGTGCCCACTGTTTTGGTAATCTATGGGTGCCCAAAACAAGCCCATAGAGTTGCAAAACCATGCTCAAAACCCAGAAAACCAACTGCTGATTCAGAAAACAAGTTTGCTGAACTGGGCTGTTTACACGGGCCACGTAAGGAGACACCTTGGGCTACGCGCCCCGCCTGAGCCATCTTTCCGAAAATGTCAGAAATGGTCCTTGCAGGTCTGAAACTTGGTTTTTGATGCATTTTTGGCACGTTTAAGCCCCGTTAATCTCATTTCAAGGCTCTAAAATGAAGTTAAAGTATAGGGAAGTTAAAATATGTTCAAAAACATCTCGGATGGCGGTTCGTTTGGTCATACGGTTGCGTTGTTCGGTTAATAACGACGAAACACGAACGGACACGAAAAACGATCCAAATTACGCGACGAATGGAATTTTATCATGCCAATCACTAAAATAAAATATTTTAATGATTACATAAATTTTTGGATGTCCGGATATATTCAGAACGTAAGATATGCGCGAAAATGCAAACTTATGCACTTTTTGACGCAAGTAGTCCTTGTGATCGAATAAACTTGATTTCGACACACTAAACCCTCCAAAACTTATTTCTAAGTTATGTAAAGGTTATTTAAGGTATGTTAAACCTATGTCACTATTCCGGAGTGTTTGTTGCATTAAACTGATTACGTTTACGCATCAGTTCGCGTATAACCTTCCAGAAAGCGATTTAAAGCTCGAAATCGAACAAGAATTGATATGTGCCAATGATACACATATTTATACAAATCCCAAGTATGAAACACAATATTTCATTGATTTAGTATATGTTTGATGGTCGAAGAGACACAGATGTCACAGTCTCCCCTACTTTAGGAAATTTCGTCCCGAAATTTATTCGTAGGAGTATATCTGTGACGTTTATGTTAAATAATTGTCTTGCATGGAATCTAGGGTGTCATCTATTTGTGTAGAGTAACCCATCAAAGATATGCAAGGCATAATCTTGTCATTTCCCAGTGGATATACTTTAGAAACGAAGATGAATGGATTATTCATTTTTCTTCACGGGTTCTTCGTCAGAAGTGAAAATGAAGGAATAATCAAAAGGATATTCATCTCCCTCAACGGATATTCTTCAGAAGCGAAAATGAACGGATTGAGTCATTTTCCTCAACGGGTTCTTCGTCAGAAATGGAAATGAAGGAATAATCAAAAGGATATTCATCTCCCTCAACGGATATTCTTCAGAAGCGAAAATGAACGGATTGAGTCATTTTCCTCAACGGGTTCTTCGTCAGAAATGGAAATGAAGGAATAATCAAAAGGATATTCATCTCCCTCAACGGATATTCTTCAGAAGCGAAAATGAACGGATTTAGTCATTTTTCTCAACGGGTTCTTCGTCAGAAATGGAAATGAAGGAATAATCAAAAGGATATTCATCTCCCTCAACGGATATTCTTCAGAAGCGAAAATGAACGGATTGAGTCATTTTACTCAACGGGTTCTTCGTCAGAAATGGAAATGAAGGAATAATCAAAAGGATATTCATCTCCCTCAACAGATATTCTTTAGAAGCGAAAATGAACGGATTGAGTCATTCTCCTCAACGGGTTCTTCGTCAGAAATGGATATGAATAGGGTTAACTCTAGATACATGACAAAACTTGCTGTGATTTATGTGCACTAAATTCCATAATTATGTATGCATCCATAATTACGTAATTCCTTGCACAATAATCACAGTTTGTTTATAATGTGAAGGGAATAGAATTTGAACAAGCTCGAGATAACTTTGATTAGGTCAACACATAAACACATAAGCACATAATTGTTTTCTTGGTTATTAATTTGTTTTCAGTTTGTTATTAATTGTTATTAACTTGTTGTCGATTTGAACATGAGTATTCAAGGTACACCAGGAACCCAGTCGATGGACTTCAACGTCCTCAAGAATCTATCTGAAAAGATAGGATGATCTTATAAAAATTCCGATTTCGATTACAAGGAATCGTAACATTCGAATTAAGGTACACAAAAATTAAGGACTTACGGAAATACCCTTAGGTACCCTACTAAGGATTTATAGTGGTACTTTGGGTATTTGTCCAGAGTTGTAACTTGCCCTTGTACTTCGTTTCCTTGGAAGAAATGGGTACTTAGGATTTTCGTGGAGATCATAAAATGGAAGAATTTTGGGAGCAGGTTGTTCTACAAGGAATACGGTTCCTTGATAGTCGGCATCGTAGGGGATATGTCGTTTATACATGCAACTACATTTGAACATCGTAATGCAAATAAAGGATTTATTTATAAACAACAACAACAACTATTTCATAGACCTTGATAACAAAAGAAAATAATACATAAGGCTCGATTATTTCTAAACTATGTCATCTTCCAGTCGGTCAAGTGCTCATCCCTGCGCTGGATTTGCATTAGCAAGGTTTGGGCAATTCTTTCGGAAATGGCCCATCTCGCCACAGTTGTAGCAAGACCCTGGTGGAAAACTAGCTTGAGCAGGATTGTTGTCAGCTTGATTTGGTGTAGCTGTAGCTCGGCAAACCCTCGCTGTATGACCTATAAGTCCACAAATTAGGCATTTGCGGCACGTCACACTAGCATGATGATGAAGGTTACATTGGTTTCACAAGGGTGCAGTTCCGTTGTATGGCTTCCTAGTAGGGGGTTGAGTTGGTTGGTTGGGGACAGCTTGATCATTGTGGGCAACCACGACGAAGTTCTGAGAAGCCTTTCACTTCTTTGACTTCTTGGAGGATTTAGTCGGTTCCTCCTTTAGTTTTGATTCATCGGTCGGTTTCTTATCACCCTTTCGGAAAAGTTTACATTTCCTGCTCTGAGATTCAGTCAAGGTAGTGGATAGCTCAATGGCCTGTCTAACTGTAGTGGAGTTGCTACCAGTAACAATGTCTTGTACTGAGTCAGGGAGGCCATCAATGTACTTTTCGATTGCCTTATCCAAAGGCGTAACCATGTTCGGGCATAACAGACTTAACTCCTCATAACGGTCCGTGTAAGCTCGATGCTCACCACTATCTTGCTTAAGATCGTCGAATTCCCTTTCCAATGCCCTAATCTCATGACGAGGGCATAATTCCCTCATCATTAGAGGTCGAAGCTCTTCCCAGGTTTGAGCCAGTGCCACATCGGCACCCCTATCTCTCATCACACCATTCCACCATTTTAAAGCTTGTTTCTCAAAGACACTAGATGCGAATTCAACCTTTCGCTCGTTTAGACACTGAACATGTCTGAAGGTGCTCTCTAGACTCTCGAACCATTGCAGAAGTGCAGTTGCTCCTTGAGACCCAGAAAATTTTGATGGCTTAGCTGAGTTGAACGTCTTGAAGTTACAGGGAGCATTATTGTTGTTATTGTAGGCTTGGTTACATTGAGCAATGATGTTTGGGAGTGCAGCAGCCATTTGCTGCGTAATGATAGCTGCCAGTTCTTCATTAGGTATCTGATTGTCACGTCGAGGAGGCATTCTAAAAGAGGAAGCATGAGAGAAAACAAATGAAATGACATTGGGTAAGGATGTTACAATTACCGACCAAAAAGCATGGATGACGGTCATTTGTTCGAACCACGAAGCAAACAAACGACGCACAAAAGCTGAATCAAAGTAAATAGGTCCTCATAATGTATTGCCAAGACATGCTTTAGCCTATAAGTGGACACTCACCCCAAGAGTTCCCAGGTAAGAGTGACTGGTCCGATTATGTGGATTTGTACCAACACTCTAGCCTTGGACAGAAAACTCAGGATACAGGCACCCACCCTTCCAGATTGCACATGTTCACATTAATAAGACCCAAACTTTGACGAGATTTTGAAAACTTTGAAGGTTCAAAAATAAATCATCCTAGAACAGATGATTAGTTTTCAAAGCGGATTTGAAATTTTGTGTTCTTGTTATGGTTGTCACCTAAAGATAGGCGACGGTATTGTTTTATGACTAAACGCAAGTAAACTCGCGTTAGGGTCCTAGGAAGGTTATAGACTAGGTCAAAGCATTACTAATAACCTAATTCCCTATAACCATGGGCTCTGATACCAACTTTTTTGTCACACCCCGACCGTGTTAAAACAACAAACCGCGGCGGAAACGTCGGGGAGTGTCGTAACAGAATCATTGTTTCACAACACATGGATAAAAGTTCTGTTTTATTGAATTAAGTTTATTACATTGTATTGAAATTTGAAACAAAACAAGAATAATTAACTATCATTGTTATTAAGTCACTAAGGCCTCGTCCATTCCTATGTGAGCATGCATCAATATCATCATCAGTCATCATCAACTATGGTACCTAAAACATATGTGAAAATACCTTAGCATAAAAATGCCGGTGAGTACATAGATTTTATGTGAGTGTCAGATTCATGGCTCGTTTACATGTTGAAAATAATTCGAACAACTTTGTTAATTGATAATTAGAAAACCATGTTTTGTAAAATGTTTATATTGTAAATTGAAATAACCAAGTCAAAACAGATTAATTATAGTTTATAAAACCTCGATGCCATGAATCTTAACTCAAAAACATTTGTTTATGTAAACCCAGATTGTAAATCGTTTTTGTAATAAAACTCAAGTGGTTTATATTGTTAGAAAAACCTTGTAATGTAACTTTGTTTTGAAAACACTTGCCCAACTGATCTAGATAACGCAACGAAATATAATGTGTTAAAAGCACTTATATATATGAAGTACCAGCAGCGTATCCACCATTCTTTTATCACATTACACCCGCCCCGTTACCTAATCACTTCCCTAACCCAATGGTTCAACAGTTCAAATAGATTACATAAGTCAAACAGTTCCAAATGGTTCAAACGGTTCAAATAATTCACATGGATCAAACAGTTCCAAACGGTTCAAACAGTTCAGATAATTCACATGGAACAAACAGTTCCAAATGGTTCAAACAGTTCAAATAATTCACATGGATCAAACAGTTTAATATAAACCATAGTATTTATTTAGAAAACTCGAAATCATTTAGCACATATGAATCACCCCAAAACAGTTGAAAACAGTAAAAGAGGGGAACTATGTACTCACTTGAGGATGCTTAGAAGTCTTGAATAACAACCAAACAAAGCTAGAGGGATCACGGAAAACAAACGGCACCTAATATAGGTAACTATGTTAATAAACCGGACCTAAATCAGAAGATTTGATAGAATGAGGTTTCGTAAACCAAATGAGTATAGGAACTCATGTAATATGGTTTAACAAAGCCTACATTCTAAATCGAAACCTAACCTAAGTGCTTACGACCCATCACGACCCGTTTAGGTAGCTTATGCTACTTTAACGCGTCGTTCGCGTAAGACGCGTTTGGACCGCCTAATTAGTCCTATGACAAGTATTATATGCCTTAACATGTCTAATAATGTTACCTAATCAGTTTAGATATAAAAATTTAGGTTACATATGCTTAAAATGAATTTATGCGTAAAAAGGGCATTTTGGTCATTTTCCTAAGGCATATAAACTACCTATCATACAACTAACTAAACGAAGTGACCATAAGGTATAACCTTGGAAGGTTATTCCCTATACATCTATGGTCACTAAACATGCTTGGTCGGATCCTAATGATTGATGAAACGGGTCGGGTTCGAAAGTCTAAGCGGTTGTTTAGACCGCTTATCTTACGACCCTATATAAGCACTTAACTAAAAGTGTCGAGTTAAACATGATAAAACATGTTTAACGAAGTTAGAAAACAAGTTTGATAACGAAACAAAGGGTTTTGATACCCAAGATAAGTTTGGTTGCAAAATACGCATAAACGCGTATTTTGACCAAAACTATGACTCGTCACTGTGCCTTAATAACGTGGTAATCAGTAGGTATAGTCACAAAGGACTATGACCATCGTGATTACGCTCACGTTGTGAAGTTCAAACGAACTTTGTGTTGACCATTGACCGGTCAAAGCAGAAAGTGAAACATTGTTTGACTTTTACGCTTAAAAACGCATAAAAGCATGAAAGAAACTTACAAAAGGTCCAAGCAATGGAGATTTGATTCAATTTGCTCAGGTATGAGGTGTGGAAACCCCAACTTAGAGCAGAAATGAATCAAGGTGTGAGGATTGCAAATGGAGCATGATGGGTATTTATAGAAATTGGATAACCATTAGGATCGTTCCTCGATTCCTGAGCTTCAATCTCAACCATCCATGTGTGCCCACTGTTTTGGTAATCTATGGGTTTGCTGAACTGGGCTGTTTACACGGGCCGCTGATTCAGAAAACGAGTTTGCTGAACTGGGCTTTTTACACGGGCCGCATAAGGAGACACCTTGGGCTACGGGCCCCGCCTGTGCCATCTTTCATAAAATGTCAGAAATGGTCCCTACAGGTCTGAAACTTGGTTTTCGATGCATTTTTGGCACGTTTAAGCCCCGTTAACCTCATTTCAAGGATCTAAAATGAAGTTAAAGTATAGGGAACTTAAAATATGTTCAAAAACATCTCGGATGTCGGTTCGTTTTTTTTCGTACGGTCGCGTTGTTCGGTTAATTACGACGAAACACGAACGGACGCGAAAACCGATCCAAATTACGCGACGAATGGAAATTTATCATGCCAATCACTAAAATAAAATATTTTAATAATTACATAAATTTTTGGATGTCCGGATATATTCAGAACGTAAGATATGCGCGAAAATGTAAACTTATGCACTTTTTGACGCAAATAGTCCCTGTGATCGAATAAACTTGATTTCGACACACCAAACCCTCCAAAACTTATTTTTAAGTTATGTAAAGGTTATTTAAGGTATGTAAAGGTTATTTAAGGTATGTTAAACCTATGTCACTGTTTTGGAGTGTTTGTTGCATTAAACTGATTACGTTTACGCATCAGTTCGCGTATAACCTTCCAGAAAGCGATTTAAAGCTCGAAATCGAACAAGAATTGATATGTGCCAATGATACACATATTTATACAAATCCCAAGTATGAAACACAAAATTTCATTGATTTGGTATATGTTTGATGGTCGAAGAGACACAAATGTCACACACAATCTTTTGATATGTTAATAATATAACCTTTTTATGACCTTATCTATCATTGTCCCTTTTCAATTCATGTTATGCATTGCTTAGTTTGAATACAATTTCAATGTTCCAAACTTAGTGTAATATTTCAAATGTCCTAACCAAATATCATGAAAATATCTTGATCAGGATACTCGGAAATATCCTATTAAAACTTTTGTCAAATAGGGTTTTTACAACTCAAACAATTTAGATAAAGTTTTCAAAGAAAAAGAATAGTTCATTTTTATTTTGCAAAGATTGTTTTGATAACTGTTGTTTGATTTGAACATAGTTTCAATTTTCAATCTAAGTGTCATATCTCAAACATTCCAACCAAATACCCTGAAGTATATCCTGAGAATAAATCTTGAGAATATATCCTGATCTAGATACTCAAAAATATTATATTCAATATGTTGTTAAACGTAGTTTCAAAAATTTAGACAATTTAGATAGGGTTAAAAGTAAAAAGGAAAGATCATACCAGGAATAGAGTACAACCCTATTCTTAAACTTTAATCCCCTTACAACCTTTCCACCGAAGATGTCCCCAGTCTGGATGCCTTGTGAACTAGGCCCAAGCTTGATCCTCTGAGCTTTTCACTATGCCATAGTAGGAATGTCCCCTGTGTATAATATCTTTGAATACTTAGGAATCTTGCGGACATCAATTGCAACAGTTTGTATAACTTTCGTATTACAGGGGATAACCCTAAAGTATCCTGGAGATAAATCCTTAAAATTCTGGGGATAAACCCATAGGTATTCTGGGGATAAACCCTTGAGTATCCTGGGGAAAATCCCAAATTTTCGTGCGCTACAGGCGGGAGTGTATAAACTCCAAGACTTAGAAAGGTGAAAACCATTAAACCTTAGAGAGTATGAAAATACCCTTTCGCGAGAGAGGGTGATCAATCCTCATATACCTTTAGGATCCAGGATATAGCCAACAATAACGAAATTGTCAGCCACTTTTACATGGACTGGTCCCACTATCTTGAACTATCCCTGGATAACTTGCGCTCCAGGCAGGGTGTTTAAACCCAATTCGAGAGAAAGGTGAATACCTTTAAACCTGTGAAGGGACCAGGATCCCTTAAACGTGAGAGAGGGGGCCAATCCTCTAATCTTTCGAATTATCCCGAGTGTATATCCTGGAGTCATATCCTGAAGCATATTCTGCAAGACAACCGTAAACTAAGGTGGGTGTTAGCCTGGCTAATACCCCTCCGATGCTTAAGTCAGTATTGGGTTCAAAATAAATAAATTCAAACATATTAAAAGAGATATAATTCATACCAACCTGAGATAGAAATTAAACTCTAAACTCAATTGAAATAGAGCTTTAGGTGTATAGCATTCCAGGATCTTGGTAGTATATCCATGTCACACCCCGATATTTCCACGTATTACCGGTGGGCCCGGTGGGGAGTATCGTGACGTAGTTGATATCATCATGGTCAATAATCACAGTTTAAATGCACGGCGGAAGTCTAAAAGTAATAATTTTACAAACCGATTTGAAAGTAACATAGAATATTACAAACGGGTTGTCAGATGGATCCACGGGTGGATCTAAGATAAAAAGAAATTTTATTCAACAGATTTAAGCATCAAAAGCTTGCAAGACTCTTTATTTGATACTAGGAGTAGCCAACCCATTTCGCTTAGTACCTGCACTTAACCTTTTTGGAAAATACGTCAGTTTACACTGGTAAATACAATTAACTGACACTTTTAAAAATATTTAAGAAAATTGATTTAAACGCACAAGGCACAAATATTCTTTTATAACTTGGGATAATTATTTAAAAATAATCTTGTAAAAGATTTATATGTTTGTTATACGTTCAGGACCCGGGATAGAAGCCGGAACAAGATTAATAGACATACCACATAATATAAACCCACGACGAGTTATTCTCAATAAGCGGGTATATCTTTTTACATACGCACCGGCAGGTGTATGCCTACACCCCGTGCTTAAGTCGTGGCCATTTCAATGAATGAGCCGAGGATATCCAGGACATGGACATTAACCCCCCAAAGGCTTAAAACAAACAAAACAGATTAAACGGGTTATCTCAATGATTTAACCATTATTCGATTAAAGATTCAATACCCGACCAAGCGGTATTATTAAATACCGTACCCCAAGCCCGTATAACGGAAAATAAGTTAAAAGTATTTACCTGAGCAAAATATAATTTAATCTCAGCCGTATAAGAATCAGCAAGTGAAAATAGCTTTTACTGGGCTCCTAAATCTAGAACGAATGTTTTAATAACCTATTAGATTCCTAACGGGTCTTACTTAAGTTTAAACTTAGACCGGTTAATTTTAATGAAAGGTTTACGGTTCAAAACGCAAGATTAAGCGAAGACCGAATTGGAATGTGATTTAGGCCCGACAAGTATGAAGACTTGTATAATATAGGTAAACTAAGCACATTCTGGATTTTGAGGTAAAAATGATAAGGTTTGACCCGTTTCGTTAATTTATGCAAACTAGTTACATAAACCGCACCGAACGCGAATAATGCATAACGGGTAACCAAATGAGTCATGTACCGGTTTCACAAGTTAATATGCCTTAAATATGTTGTGATATCAGTAGGATACCTTCCATTATGCCCAAAACGAATTTAAAATCAATTTAAGCCCCGTAGGAGTATTTTGGTCATTTTAAAGGTTATAAAAGAGGTTAAATAGTAATCTGAGGTTCTGGTCTAAAATGATCAGTAAAAATATTTATTTTTACAAGTTATATCAGTAAGATATTACATATATGTGAAATTTATCATTTATGACCAAACTATGCACCGTAGGGGCATTTTGGTCATTTCACATAAGCTTTAAGGGTCAAATTTTGAAATCTGTTTTCAAAACTTTTACTTACTGTTTAAGTATAAAAAAATACTTATAATATCAGTAGGTAATGAGTTTTAGGTGCCAAATATAGTTTTAACCCATACTATGTGTTTTAAAAGCGTAAAAATCGGTATATGGCGATTTTCGGGTTATTTAAGGAAATCTGAGTTTTTGATCAGTTTATAAAGCTTAAAATATTTTATATAACATATGAAATCAGTAGAAAAAGGTTTGGTATCAAAATCTTATGTAAAACTCATTTTATCCAAGAAAATGGCAATTTCGTCAATACCGAATTTACATGAAATCTGTATAGTTTAATCTATTTAAAATTCATTAAAAATTTCCAAAAATCCCTAAATATTATATTATATCAGTAGGTATAAAGTTTGGTAACAAAAATTGGGTTTGAATGTGATTTATGCTAAAAATGCCATTTAATTAATAAAAAGACTTCAATTAACGATATCGAGCATAACTCCTAATTTAGCCCATAAACTGATGTCAAATTTTTAGGACATGCTTATAAATCAATAATAAATGTTTTTGTCCTCTCACATTTTCAAAAATCTTGTTTTTATCGAAAGGGCATAATGGTCAATAATTAAGCAATTAACGGAAACATGCATATGAATCAGATTTAATAGGAACCATATAGTATAATCTCAGAGGGTTATACTAACATGAAATATGGTCCTAAAGAAACCCTAAGGCATATCTAAACTAAGCTAATTCAGGTCAGAACTGAAAGTCAAAGCAAAAGTCTACTTTTGCGACTTTCGGTTGCGAACCAAGCCTAAACTCAGAATTGTCGGGTTGAAGATGCCTAAACATGTTCTTATATTATTTACCAAGTTATTTTAGTGTTTAAACATGTTCCATAACTTCTACATTATCAGTTATGAATTTATTTGCAAAAACAGATTCTGTTGACTTTTTATTAATAAGTTTGACTAGACAATTGACCAAGTTAACGTGGAAATCAGTAGGTGCCCTTTTAAGGGTTTACTACCTACATAATTACCCACTCATAGCCACTTTTAAATCGAATAATGGCTGGACAATTAGTGATTAATCACTAAGTCAAAGCTTAATTACGATAGCTTTGACTTTTGGTCATTAAGCTAATAAAACTTGAACTTAGGAAGCTAAGAATACTTACTAGTGTCCTTAGGACGAGTTTAGAATTGAAGGAAGCTTTCTTGAACTCCAGGAAGCTTTAGAGAAAGAGTTTGAATGAAATTTCAAGTGAATGCAAGAACAAGTGAAAACAAAGGGCCTTTATATAGGATTTTTCACTTCATAAGATCATTCCACATGCCCCTACATTGATCCCAGATGTTACCAGGTGTCCCTAGTGCATGAAAAACTGTTGGCTCAGACCCTGGAATCGAAAACAAGCATGCAAAGGCGGTGCAATAGGCTGAACATGCAGCTATCCTGATTTTTGGTCGCTGGCACTTCTCACGAGGGCCGCGTAAGACTCTTAAGGAGTCTACGCGGGCCGTGTCGCTCCTCTATGACCGGAAAACAACTTTTAAACTTTGCAGTTTTGGTCCCTGGTCCAATATAAGTTTATTTAACTTTCATGTATTGCATTTAGGACCCCCATAGTTAAATTTTAAGGAACTTGGGTCATAAACTAACTCCGTTAAGCTCCCGGTTAGATTTAAGATTACCCGAAAAGTCTTGTTTTCGTCGAAACTCCACAAAATTAATATCCGATATTCTTGAGAGCAAAATATATAATTATTACAATGTTTTTGGGTTCGTTAAAAGGTCTCTCAGAGGTTACTTTTAACATGTTGACACTTTTAACCCTTATGTTTCGTAAGATCCTTATTTTAGGCACAAACGACTTCTAATGTTCGACAAATTATTCATTAAAGAATACGAACGTCGTATGAGGTCAATCAGAGGCACAAGAATGGCATGTTGATAGTTTGGATCCTTTTACTAACATATTTACATTGTTTGACAATTTTAGTCCCTCCAGATCAATCCATTTCACGTTTAAAGTCCATGACACGTGTCTTCATTATATTAGTCGTGATTTTACTAGGTGTTACATCCTCACCCCCTTAAAAGAAATCTTGACCTCGATATTTACTGAAATAAATGAGGGTATTTCTGTTTCATTGTGGATTCAACCTCCCACGTGTATTCTGGGCCTCTACGGGCATCCCATTTTACCTTCACGATCGGGACGTGCTACCTTCGAAGCTTCTTAACCTGTCGATCCTTGATCGACAAAGGTTTTTCAACGAACTTCAAGCTCTCATCTATCTGCATGTCCTTGTGCGACATTGCTAGCGATTCATCGGCTAGACATTTCTTTAAGTTGCAGATGTGGGATACGTTATGTATTCCACTAAGCTCTTTCGGCAGATTTAGATTGTAAGCCACTGTTCCGACACATTCGATGATCTCGAATGGTCCTATGTATCTTGGGCTTAGCTTGCCCTTCTTGCCAAAATGCATTATCCCTTTCCAGGGTGATACCTTAAGTAGCACTTTGTCACCTACCTCGAATTTCAGAGGTTTACGCCTTTTATCTGCGTAGCTTTTCTGCCTATCCCTGGCAGCTTTGAGACGATCACGTATCTGCACAATCTTATCTGTCGTCTCCAGGACTATATCAGGTCCTGTTAGTTGGACATCTCCAACTTCTGCCCAACAAACTGGCATCCTACACTTTCTTCCATACAAAGCTTCGAAAGGTGCAGCTTGAATACTTGAATGATAGCTATTATTATACGAAAATTCAATCAACGGAAGATGGTCATCCCAACTTCCACCTAAATCAATAACACAAGCCCTTAGCATATCCTCCAGCGTTTGAATTGTACGTTCGCTTTGACCATCCGTCTGAGGATGATAAGCAGTGGTGAAGTTTAATCGAGTGCCTAAAGATTGCTGAAAGCTTTTCCAAAAGTGAGATGTGTACCTAGTATCCCTATCCGAGATAATAGATATTGGCACTCCGTGGAGAGATACAATCTCGTCCACGTACAGCTGAGCTAGCTTGTCGGAGCTGTGTGTTTCCTTAATAGGTAAGAAGTGGGCTGACTTGGTCAGTCTGTCTACTATAACCCAAATAGTATCATTCCCATGCTTTGTCCTTGGTAACTTGGTGATAAAATCCATGGTTACCATTTCCCACTTCCAAGTGGGAAGTTCAGGCTGTTGCAGCAAACTTGACGGCTTCTGGTGTTCAGCTTTAACCTGTGCACACGTCAGACATTTAGCCACATAAGTGGCTATAGATTTCTTCAAACCTATCCACCAATAATTTGCCTTTAAATCCTGGCACATCTTATCACTACCAGGATGAACAGAATACTTGGAACTATGGGCTTCTTGAAGGATCACATCCCTAAGTCCTCCATAGATTGGAACCCATATTCGTCCATTCAATCTTAGAATTCCATCCTTGCCATACGTTAACTGCTCAGCAGTGACTCCCAACTTCTCATTCGGGTAGTTAGCTTCTAATACGGCTTCCTATTGAGCGGCTAATAATCTTTCATTCAAACTGTTCTTCAATTCAATGCTCTTGGCATTGATTCTAATAGGCTTAACCCTCTCTTTTTTGCTCAAGGCATCGGCGACTACATTTGCTTTGCCTGGATGATATCGGATTTCACAATCATAATCATTTAATGTTTCCATCCATCAGCGTTGTCTCATGTTAAGATCTTTCTGGTTAAACAGGTGCTGAAGGCTCTTATGATCTGAATAGATCACACACTTAGTCCCATAAAGATAATGCCTCCAAAGTTTTAGTGCAAATACTACGACACCCAACTCCAAATCGTGGGTGGTGTAATTCTTCGCGTGCACCTTTAGTTGTCGGGAAGCATATGCAATAACCTTACCCTTCTACATAAGCACACATCCCATACCTGTGTGTGATGGGTCGCAATAAACCACAAATTCTTCAATACCTTCTGGTAAAGTCAACACAGGTGCATTGCTTAACTTCTGCTTAAGAATCTCAAAGGATTCTTGTTGCTTTGGACCCCAATCAAACTTTATATTCTTTCGAGTCAATGAAGTTAGGGGTGCATCAATCCTTGAAAAGTTTTCAATAAAACGCCTGTAATATCCTGCCAGACCCAAGAAGCTGCGAATCTCTGTGGGCGTCTTCGGCTCTTTCTAATTCATGATGGCTTCAATCTTAGTGGGATCCACCTGGATACCACGCTTGCTAACCACATGTCCAAGAAATTGGACTTCACGAAGCCAAAACTCACATTTTGAAAACTTGGCGTAGAGCTTCTCTTGCTGAAGAAGTTTAAGAATACATCGGAGATGCTTCTCATGATCAGCCTGATTCTTCGAATATATAAGCATGTCATCAATAAAAACAATGTCAAACTTGTCCAAATATGGCTTGCAAACGCGATTCATGAGATCCATGAATGCTGCTGGTGCATTAGTGAGCCCGAAAGGCATCACCAAGAACTCGTAGTGACCATAACGAGTTCTGAATGCAGTCTTATGCACATCTTCATCTCTGACCTTCAGCTGATGGTAACCTGACCTTAAATCGATCTTTAAAAAGTAGCTTCCTCCTTGGAGTTGATTGAACAGATCGTCAATCCTGGGCAATGGATATCTGTTCTTAATTGTAACTTTGTTTAGCTTGCGATAATCGATGGATAGACGCATCAAGCTATCCTTTTTCTTCACAAACAGAATCGGTGCTCCCCAAGGGGACAAGCTAGGACGAATAAAACCTTTTGCCAACAAATCATCCAATTGAATCCTCAATTCCTTCATCTCAGTTGGTACCAATCGATAAGGTGCTCTTGCCACTGGAGCTGCTCTAGGAATGATATCGATTCTGAATTCCACTTGCCTATCTGGGGGTAAACCAGACAGTTCTTCAGGAAAGACGTTTGGATATTCAGAAATAACGGGGATGTCTTCAATCTTGGGCTTTGGTTCATCAATGGTTACTTGTGCCATGTAAATGACACATCCTTTCTTCATACACCTTGATGCTTTAAGCAAGGACACTTGTTTAGGTAATTCGTACTGAGTATCTCCTTGTATTGTTAACGGCTCACCATAAGGAGTCTTGATAACCACTTACTTCTTATCACAAACAATCTGAGCTTGATTAGAAGACAACCAATCCATGCCTATCACTATGTCGAATCCCGCCAATTTCAAAGGAAGCAAAGAGGGTGGAAAAGAGTGGTTCCTAATGGATATAAAACATCCATCTAACACGGTTGAAGCAGTCTCTATCGTGCCATCGGCCAATTCTACTTCATATTTTATGCTTAGGGTTTTAACAGGGAAATTTAATAACTTACAAAATTTATTGTCTACAAACGACTTATCTGCACCCGAATCAAACAATACCCTTGCATAAACATCATTGATAAGAAAGGTACCTGTTATTACATTGTCGTTCTGAACCGCTTCTTGAGCATTCATTTGAAAGAGCCGTGCATTGGTCTTTTTACCCTCTTCAAGTTTCTTTGCATACTTTGGGCAGTTGGACTTGATATGCCCTTTCTCGTTACAGTTGTAACAAGTTGCATCCTTTATCTTCTTACAATCCAACGTTTTATGCTCACTTGATTTGCAGATCCCACAAGCTCTAGGCTGCGATTGGGATTTTGATTCGAACCTGCATTTCCCTAGATGATGCTTCTTGCAAGTTTTACACTTGGGTTTTTCACCCGACTGCTGATTATCCTTTTTAAACCCGGAACTTTTCTTATGATCCGAGTTCCCTTTTGTTTCTTATCAGAAGGGCGTGAGTTCTCCTCCTCACGTTTCCTCTTTCCTTCATCGGAATTTTTAAGCGATCTCTGCCTGACCGCATTGAGAGTAAGAGATAATGACAAATCAGCCACATACCTGAATGTGGTAGGTCTAGATGCTTTCACACTTGTTTTAATTTCTGGAGCTAGACCTCCAATAAAACGAGCTATACGTTTCGGTTCTGGCGTGACCAAGTAAGGAACCAATCGAGACATGGTGTTGAAACTGGCAAGGTATGCTTGACAATCCAAGTTCTTCATGACCAAGGTCAAGAAGTCAGTCTCAATTTTCTCAACTTCATGTTGAGGACATAAATTTTCTTTGATTAAAGCAACAAACTGATCCCATGACATGTTGTAAAGTGGGATCTTTCCGGTAGCTTGTATTAGGGACCTCCACCATGCTAGAGCTTCGCCTTTAAAAGATTATGAAACAAACTTCACAATGTCCTGTTCGGCATAACCACTAATATCAACCACTGTATCCATCTCATCTAGCCACGTCATGCAATCAATGGCTCCTTTCTCCCCTGTGAAATCCCTGGGCTTGCAGGAGACGAAATACTTATAAGAACAGGTCTTAATACGTGGCTCTTGATTGAGCACAACCTTCTTAGATGGAACACTCCGCCGATTCGATGAGTGATGAGATTCGTCCTTATAAGATACATGAGTCTTGGAGGGTGGTTTTGTATGTGGTACGGACTGAGTTCTGGCATGAGTACCACTTGATTCATTAAACTGTCTGTCGAGAGCTCGAGTAGCGGCATTATCTATTAATGCCTGCAGTTCCGCACCAGCTACATTAACTCTGGTAGTATCATTATTCTCCCTCGGGTGACTGTTAACCTCATTTGATCCGGCCATGTAGCTTGATTGCTACATAAAATATTAATAATGATTCATTCAGAAATCTATTATGGAATTGTCATTTATGGCAATTCATTAACCATGGAAATCTTAAGCCATATTAGTTAATTTAATTAAATTTTTATTATATTTTATCCAGTTATAAACTATTAAGGATAATAGGGTGGCATACAAAAGGCCTAGTCATAAGGACAATTTTAAATTATAAGCAATTATCTTATAGGATCGAGGCATTAAGGCTTGAACATAGTTCATCACCTCTTCTTGACAGGGAGTCGTAGACTACAACTGTCTTTTTGTCTTATAGGACAATAAGTGTGGCCCGTAGGCACTTCATCACTAATGGATGTTTAAATAATAAATAGAGAAAAGGAATTGGAAGAATCCAATATAAGGATGACTTGTGTGATTTTATCGAATCACATTTGCCAGGAGTGTTAACATGTTTTCAGATGTAAACAAGGATTTGAATCTTAAAAAGGGACTACCATCATGGCCCTGTCTTAGAATGACACATGGGCTAGGTTTTTACCTTTAAGATTTCATTTAATAATTAATGGCAGATCAATTCCAAAAAGGAATGATATTTGATTTATTTCATATATTATATTCATGCATGTGATGACAAATGAAATTTTAAAATTAAAATGTTCCATAAATAAATAAAGAGAAGTACATAGATGCCCTAAACGGGACTTTTACATAAATAACTTGCCTACGCAGGGGCTAAAATGAAAATACAAGTCCTCGCAGGGACTAGATACATAAATAAATGTCCACACAGGGACTTAATTGAAAATAAAAATTACAAAACAAATAAATAAGGAATTTCAATAATCCCTTTTGTTCTTACCCTTGATTAAATCAGCCAAACCCTTGAGTAGACCCCGACAGCTTCTACGTTCCACCTGGACATCACGTTCCACCTGGTTCAACCTCTGAAGGATCTCCTGCTGCTGTGGTGGTTGAACTAGTGGCGGCTGCGGCTGCTGCTGTGACTGAGGTTGAAGAGGTGGCGGGTATTGATACCCATATACTGGGTATCCAGTTGAATATGTAGTTTGAAAGGGCCCTTCAGGATGAAGAGCATTGTAGTTCGCCGCCTCGAGATATGGGTCAACACTAGGGGCGTTGTAGTAGTTGTAACCTGGGTAAGCTGGCTGCTCAAACGGGTTATACGTCGCTGCACCGGCGTATGAAGGAATTGGGTTATCATAACCCATGTGTGGTGGTGGTGGTGCGACTGGCGGAGAGTCGACCTCAGAAACGGGGGTTTGAAGGCCCACCCATCTACGGGTCTTCATATAGTGGCGGGTAGTGGCTGCCACTGGAGTGTTGAGGGGTGCTGAAGTGAAAATCCCCTCTTCGCACGGACATCCGTGCACCTGATCTTCTTCGCCTCGGTGGTTCGGGAGGCGGCTGCTGCTCTGGCGGCGGCGGGGGCGTAACCGCCTGGAAACGCGAATCCTCAGAGGGATCTTGTTGCTGCTGTTGAGGTGGGTTGAAAGGGGGAGTAAACTCCCAGTGGTATATGGCCCACCTTTCTGCAAAGCTGTCTGGGCCCCGGTATGGCGAACCATGAAAAGATGATCCGTCAGAAATCTCGATGGGATGCGTGGGCGTCCCTGTTGGCATCTCCGGATCCGGGTCTTCATCCATTTCCATATCCTGGGCTCCAGGAAAGTGGTCTTCTGGTCCCAATGGGTTATGGCCCATTGGTTCTTCACTCACGTTTGCCGGGTTGAACCGGTTCTGAAAGTAGGGGGTCAGGTCCTGAAAGGCACTGTGAGAACCCGAACGCTGCAAAGGGATGTAGGAGTGGCGCGAGTGGTCGGACTCGTTGTTCTGGGGGAGCCCGAATGAGTCGTGGTACGATGGTGATGAACTGAGTGAGACAGAGCGTCTCGCAGGCTCCAGGTAAGTCCTCCAATCCTCATGGGGACTTGAGCTTAAAGTTGCTGAAGGAGTTCGCCGGTGTGATGGCCCGGCCTCGTGGTCATTAGGAGCAGTGATTGGCGCCTTGCCTCGTCCTCCTCTTCCTCTGAATCGGGGCGGCATTGTAGTTGTACCTGCCAAAACAAACAAAGGAAACCAACAAAGGAAAACAATAAGATTAGGATTAGTCCTAAGTCATTAGCCTAGACTCGGAGGTCAAGGAATGTGCAAACTGTGTCATTGAGATTAAACACAAAAGGCTAGTGTTTAATTCACTCAGTGTTGGCTCTGATACCAACCTGTCACACCCTGATATTTCCACGTATTACCGGTGGGCCCGGTGGGGAGTATCGTGACGTAGTTGATATCATCATGGTCAATAATCACAGTTTAAATGCACAGCGGAAGTCTAAAAGTAATAATTTTACAAACCGATTTGAAAGTAACATAGAATATTACAAACGAGTTGTAAGATGGATCCACGGGTGGATCTAAGATAAAAAGAAATATTTTTCAACAGATTTAAGCATCAAAAGCTTGCAAGACTCTTTATTTGATACTAGGAGTAGCCAGCCCATTTCGCTTAGTACATGCACTTAACCTTTTTAGAAAATACGTCAGTTTACACTAGTAAATACAATTAACCACCACTTTTAAAAATATTTAAGAAAATTGATTTAAATGCACAAGGCACAAATATTCATTTATAACTTGGGATAATTATTTAAAAATAATCTTGTAAAAGATTTATATGTTTGTTATACGTTCAGGATCCGGGATAGAAGCCGGAACAAGATTAATAGACATACCACATAATATAAACCCACGGTGAGTTATTCTCAACAAGCGGGTATATCTTTTTACATACGCACCGGCAGGTGTATGCCTACACCCCGTGCTTAAGTCGTGGCCATTTCAATGAATGAGCCGTGGATATCCAGGACATGGTCATTAACCCCCCAAAGGCTTAAAACAAACAAAACAGATTAAACGGGTTATCTCAAAGATTTATCCACTATTCGATTAAAGATTCAATACCCAACCAAGCGGTATTATTAAATACCGTACCCCAAGCCCGTATAACGGAAAATAAGTTAAAAGTATTTACCTGAGCAAAATAAAATTTAATCTCAGCCGTATAAGAATCAGCAAGTGCAAATAGCTTTTACTGGGCTCCTAAATCTAGAACGAAGGTTTTATTAACCTATTAGATTCCTAACGGGTCTTACTTAAGTTTAAACTTAGACCGGTTAGTTTTAATGAAAGGTTTACGGTTCAAAACGCAAGATTAAGCGAAGACCGGATTAGAATGTGATTTAGGCCCGACAAGTATGAAGAAATGTATAATATAGGTAAACTAAGCACATTCTGGATTTTGAGGTAAAAATGATAAGGTTTGACCCGTTTCGGTTAATTTATGCAAACTGTAGGATCGTTTGCACGACCAAAACGAGTCGTTCAGAAGAGTTCTTGTTAATATGAGAGGCGGAAAGTAACGTATCGACTTAGAAACATCTTGAAATTCACTCTATTTGTCTTTTTGATTGATATAACAACGTTTTACAGCGAGTAGACACTTCAGCAGCACTTCGGCTCTGGAATCAGAAAGTTACTAATGAAATGATCAAGGCACAAATATATAGGCATCTCATTTTGCACGAAACAGTTCATGCGAAATGATCATTTCGTACGAAATGGCCTCTTCATACATGATTGACATTTTTCTCGTATATCGTGCCCTGCTCTATTTATCCAATTACAAGACATGATACAAGACGAAGTCGACAGACATATGCACCAACACAAACAAGTTACATAAACCGCACCGAACGCGAATAATGCATAATGGGTAACCAAATGAGTCATGTACAGGTTTTACAAGTTAATATGCCTTAAATATGTTGTGATATCAGTAGGATACCTTCCACTATGCCCAAAACGGATTTAAAATCAATTTAAGCCCCGTAGGGGTATTTTGGTCATTTTAAAGGTTATAAAAGAGGTTAAATAGTAACCTGAGGTTCTGGTCTAAAATGATCAGTAAAAATATTTATTTTTACAAGTTATATCAGTAAGATATTGCATATATGTGAAATTTATCATTTATGACCAAACTATGCACCGTAGGGGCATTTTGGTCATTTCACATAAGCTTTAAGGGTCAAATTTGGAAATCTGATTTCAAAACTTTTACTTACTGTTTAAGTATAAAAATTTACTTATAATATCAGTAGGTAATGAGTTTTAGGTGCCAAATATATTTTTAACCCATACTATGCGTTTTAAAAGCGTAAAAATCGGTATATGGCGATTTTCGGGTTATTTAAGGAAATCTGAGTTTTTAATCGGTTTCTAAAGCTTAAAATATTTTATATAACATATGAAATCAGTAGAAAAAGGTTTGGTATCAAAATGTTATGTAAAA
The DNA here is from genome assembly GCA_030545235.1 of Helianthus tuberosus. Classification (NCBI taxonomy): domain Eukaryota; kingdom Viridiplantae; phylum Streptophyta; class Magnoliopsida; order Asterales; family Asteraceae; genus Helianthus; species Helianthus tuberosus. The sequence goes on from CM060400.1 coordinate 124,356,645, forward strand.
CTCATTTTATCCAAGAAAAGGGCAATTTCGTCAATACCGAATTTACATGAAATCTCTATAGTTTAATCAGTTTAAAATTCAATAAAAATTTCTAAAAATCCCTAAATATTATATTATATCAGTAGGTATAAAGTTTGGTGACAAAAATTGGGTTTGAATGTGATTTATGCTAAAAATTCCATTTAATTAATAAAAAGACTTCTATTTACGATATCGAGCATAACTCCTAATTTAGCCCATAAATGGATGTCAAATTTTTAGTACATGCTTATAAATCAGTAATAAAGGTTTTTTTCCTCTCACATTTTCAAAAATCTTGTTTTTATATCAAAAGGGCATAATGGTCAATAATTAAGCAATTAACGGAAACATGCATATGAATCAGATTTAATAGGAACCATATATTATAATCTCAGAGGGTTATACTAACATGAAATATGGTCCTAAAGAAACCCTAAGGCATATCTAAACTAAGCTAATTCGGGTCAGAACTGAAAGTCAAAGTAAAAGTCTACTTTTGCGACTTTCGGTTGCGAACCGAGCCTAAACTCAGAATTGTCGGGTTGAACATGCCTAAACATGTTCTTATATTATTTACCAAGTTATTTTAGTGTTTAAACATGTTCCATAACTTCTACATTATTAGTTATGAATTTATTTGCAAAAACAAATTCTGTTGACTTTTTATTAATAAGTTTGACCCGACAATTGACCAAGTTAGAATGGAAATCAGTAGGTGCCCTTTTAAGGGTTTACTTCCCACATAATTACCCATTCATAGCCACTTTCAAATCGAATAATGGCTGGACCATTAGTGATTAATCACTAAGTCAAAGCTTAATTACGATAGCTTTGACTTTTGGTCATTAATCTAATAAAACTTGAACTTAGGAAGCTAAGAATACTTACTAGTGTCCTTACCATGAGTTTACATTTGAAGGAAGCTTTCTTGAACTCCAGGAAGCTCCAGAGAAAGAGTTTGAATGAAATTTCAAGTGAATGCAAGAACAAGTGCAAACAAAGGGCCTTTATATAGGATTTTTCACTTCATAAGATCATTCCACATGCCCCTACATTGATCCCAGATGTTACTAGGTGTCCCTAGTGCATGAAAAACTGTTGGCTCAGACCCTGGAATCGAAAACAAGCATGCAAAGGCGGTGCAACAGGCTGAACATGCAGCTGTCCTGATTTTTGGTCGGTGGCACTTCTCACGCGAGCCGCGTAAGACTCTTAAGGAGTCTACGCGGGCCGCGTTGCTCCTCTATGACCGGAAAACAACTTTTAAACTTTGCAGTTTTGGTCCCTGGTCCAATATAAGTTTATTTAACTTTCATTTGTTGCATGTTTGACATTTTTCTCGTATATCGTGCCCTGATCTATCTATCCAATTACAAGACATGATACAAGACGAAGTCGACAGATATATGCACCAACAGACTCCCCCTTGGATGTCGATGAGTTTTTAGTACTAGTCTTCAGAATGACGAGTCTTCAGTCTTTATCAGTCTTCGTGCTCTTCCAAAGTATCTAACAGTGTAAGCATCCTCAATCTTTTTCTCTCTCTCTCTTTCACTTCTAGAATTGCAACCTGGCTTTATCCACTCTTGATCAGGTCTCTTGATTCCTTAAGTTCATCATCATCGAATCTCCCCCTTGGATGTTGATCTATTCTTCAAACTCCTCAGAATGACGTAGACTCCCCCTTAAACTATTCTGGGATCGTAGTCTGACTTTCACAGGTTCAGGACCTATACCTGGCTTACTGTAGCAACAGGATCTGGAAGCTGGCTAACCTGCACATCCTCTACCTCACAATAAATTTCATAAATTTAACATTTGACAAATTTAGAACTTACTCGCAGATATTACATCAAGAATAATATAACAATTTTAATCTCTGATGACCACTTGTAAAAATATCATTTTTCATTTCAAATCTAACTCTCCCAAACCTGTTCATCATGTTTAGCACTTAGAATTTTGAAAATCAGCTTTCCAACATCAGTTGTCGAAAATCTTTTTGTATTTTCAAAAAGTTTATGCTAAAACACACTAAAATCTTTTTGGATTTTTGTTTTAGAGAAATGCAGTAAGTAATATATACAGACAATAATTTTGTGAGTTTGTGTAAGAAGATCATAGCATTTTTTGACAAGTCACAAGTACCGTTGGGCTTAGTTACACATTAAGAATTAAACAGTTCACTTAGATTGTCGATGTACTGATCCACTTAAATTTTCACACAAATTTCAACTGATTCAGGATACGAATTAGGTGAATTAAGAACTTAAACTCATTCATGTGTCCCACCTCTTGAATATACTCCCGTATCCAGATCCCAATATTCAGTCTTACAGGTGAGTATACCACAGATGATATCTGTAAGGGGTTAATTGCGAAACCTTGAGAGCTCATATTTTTGCTGAGTTGAAGGCTCGACTTCTGGTGTGTCCCCTTTAGAGGATCTTTTTTACAACAGCACTTGACTTTATCTTTTAGATTTTTCATCAATTTTTGTGCTGAGGGCGGGCTTTTATTTCAAGCAGCAGTAAAGTATTATACGGGGACTAGGCCATTGCTTCCGCATTATCAGAAGTCCCGGGATAATATCCCAGATATCACTGAGTATAAAGACCTAGTATTTCAAAAAGAGGGGTCTTTCAAACGAGATTTCAAGGGTTACCTATATATTCAAGTAGTGTTCCCCACGAAATAAGCAAGTTTGAATTTTTATGTTTATATCCTGAAAAAGTTTACTAAATGTGTAAAACCTATCGGCATATCATCAGTGAGACTGTTTAATGCTATTTAATCATTACATTTCTTTAGCATACCGTGACTGTCTACTGATGTACTATCATCTCCTCTTTTTCACAACAAAACTCATTTTGATTTTTCAATGTTTTTGGCATTTTCAAATTTTCTAATTTTTTTTTTAATTTTTACTCCCCCTAAAATCAAAATGTGTTTCAATTTTGATTTTCTGGGAAAAATTTGAAAACAAACTGTACAAGTAAAGTGATAAACTGATATCGATTCGCTTCAATTCGCCATCCACTTGGCATAAACAATCAGAACTCCCCTGACCACAAACTATTTTCCCATTATGATTTCAAAACACTAAAGTTTGTTTTAATCAAAATGGTTTTTCCAGAAAATTAGTTTTGTTGATTTTCACAAATCATTTGTACGTTAGGGGTTTTCATCACATTGTTTTTCAAACACTTTTATGAAAGTTAAATCAAGTTCAACTTAATGACCTTGATTAACAACTTGTAGGTTCTCATCACCAAAACCACTTGTAAAACAAAATATAACAATTTTCAAGAATACTACCACTTGTAGGTCGAAAATTCACTTTCGTGAATTTCTCAAGAATGATGCCGATTCATGCTCCACTCTTACCAACCTGGGAGCTCCGGCAAGTCAGAATTTTTACATATTAAAAACAGATACCCAAGACTGACTATCTTTGGGTGTAACCTTCTCAGTTTCACTTGGGGTTTGAACATTTCTTTCTTCTTCATAAAAAGCTTTCACCCCTTTGGCCTTCCCCTCGACCATTTTTCCAAAAATATGCTTTACTTTTCCATTAAAAGCTTTCTCGACATCAAATTCTTTCTTTTCAGAATAGAATTGATTCGAGATCTCCACTTTACCAACTTTTTGTTTAAAATTTTCAGTCCTCAATGGTGGAAAGTTGACATCATCCATTGGTGGAACTGAATTTTCTCCTTTTGACTCAACTTGTGGCTCCTCTGACTTTGACGAGTCAGATTCATAGCCAGATTTTACATCTGATTTCTTAACAACTCACTTTTGGTTGTCAAGATTTACTCTTCTTTTGTAAAATCTTTTTGTACATTCACCAACTTCATATGTTGAATTTTTAAACACTTTGAATTTTTCAGTTGGTGGTTCAGTTTTATCAACAACTTTTCCTTTGAGTTTAGAAACAAATTCCTGTTTTGTGTTGGTTGCCTTTGGACAATTCCAGGCGATGTGACCAACTTCTTGACATCGATAACAGGTTCTTGTCTCCCTCTTCTTTTGATTAGCTCCATTCTTCATTCCTTCTTGCTTCTTAGCAAGGAATTCTTTGTTCGATTGCTTCCAGAATGAGTTCTTTTCTTCTTCTTCTGAACTTGCTCCTGAAACAAATAAAGTTTTTGGTTTATAAGTTTTCTCATTTTTATGATTTTTTGGTGAAATAAAGCCCAATCCTTTCTTTTTGAAATTACCATTATGGTTTGGTTTCTTTTGAAAACCAGAACCAGAACTGTAACCCTTTTTCTTGTTTAACTTTTGTTGAACTCTTGAGGTGTAATGTTTAGGTTTTTCAGTAAGATTTACATCTTTTATTTCAGAAATATTAATTTCTGTTAGTTTGAAAGCCTTTTTAAGCATTTCAGTTTTAATACCTTTTATTGGAAATTCCTCATCAGAATATAATTTGTCTGAATCATTCAAAGTATATGCCACTTTGATTGGTTCATCATCCAAATTAGATTTTGATTACATGAATTCTTTATTGTAAACCCTTTTGATTGACGACTTTGGACTGTCAACTGATGAACTCGAACTCTTGGATTCGGACTTTGACTCTGACTCCTCATCTTTATCCAACACCTGATCGACCACTTTCTTTATTAACTCAGACTCATGATCAGTGTCAGACGATGTGAACGTGACGTCAATGTTGTCTGGTAAAACATCAGTTGTTTCAGACTTTAACTTTATATTGACTGCCTTTTTGACTTGTTCCTCATTTGGTTTTCTGGCAGAATAACCTTCCCAGATTGGAGGCGGACACTTGTTATAATTTGCACTTTGTTTCTTACCCGTATCCTTCTCTTTCGATTTCTTGTCTTGAAAGGCTTCAAAACCTGCAACAGTTGGATAAATTCTATCAATCAAATAATCAGAACTTGAATAACTTTGTAGCAATCGTCTGATTCTTTCATTTTCTATCTTTTCAGTTTCCAACTCCTGCTTCAATTTTGCACATTCTTCAATATAATGATTGATAGCCTTCTGTTTTGACATCATCACTGCATTCATCATGGTTAAAGCATCTTCTCTTTCAGAATTTGTCTTTTGCAGACTATTCACCGTTCTGTTCAACACATCATATGACTCTTTCACATAATTGACATCGAACAATAACTTTTCTTTCAATTTGTCAAGTTCACTATACTTCTCGTCTTTTTCTTCACAATGTTTGCACGTTTCCAAACATTTTTGACAAGGTTTTGTGACTTCAACAATCTTTTCAACTTCGATAATCTTTTCAACTTCGACAGTCTTCTCAACTTCAACCATCTTCTCAGCTTCTTTAACTTCTTCACTTTGTTCAGACTTCTCTTCCTGAGCAACATTCTCGCATTTTTTCTTTTTCTGTTCTTTTGCTGCTCTCTTCTCCTTTAGTTTCTCCACTCTATCTGCAAAATAAAAATTAAAACTTTCAGGAGATAATAGATTTTTTCCAATGTTTATTTGTGTTTCTTCTTCATCATCACTACTATCAGATGACGATTGATCAAACACTTGGGTCTTTTCTGAACTATCGTCTGAAGAAACAGATTCTCCATCTTGGCTTTTCTCACTGTTATCAAACATATCCATCCACTCTTTCATCAAATCTGGTTCTCGAACTATTTGTGCAATGAAAGCTCCAAGCTTGGAATCAGGTGGAATGTATTTGTCCCAGCTAAAACCTTCTGCCACTTTCTCATCATCTTGATCTATTATACCATAATAAGCTATCTTTGTTGACTCTTCGATCGCCTTCTTAGCATGTGCAGTTTGTGGTTCTTGTTGTTGATACGGTTGTTGAGCAACTTGTTGATATATAGCTTTCCGATAATAATCATTATTTCCGAATGGATTCTGAGCTCCTTCTGCTTCTCGATTGGTACATTCCCTTTTGAAATGTCCTTTTTCCCTGCATCGAAAACAAGTAACTGTAGATTTATCAAAACCTAAAGTAGAAACATTAGCATCACGGAAATCATCTCTTCCTGTAATCATCTTAAACTTCTCAGCTCTCCTCAAAACACTCGCTAAACACCACTTAATATCCATAAGTTCCATTTCCTCAGCATCAATCTGATCGTAATCCTCTTTTGTCAACATAGGATTTCCGATCCTTCCTGCAACCAATCCCTCATATGACTCTAACACTGTAGCTAGTAATGCCATATGACCTTTTGCGACTTCTTCAGAGAAATTTTGACCATTCTGAAGGTGCAACGCGATGTTGCAGTGTAATACATGACCATTACTGCTGTTTGAGCTTTGGAACTGATGATTTGGAGTCGAAACATTCGGACTAACACTCGAGTATGAAGAAAAACCACTGTTGCTACTTGGACTTTGATTAACTGATCCGGATGAATTTTCTGCGCTGAAAGCAGTTTGAATCTTTGGACTTGCTTCAACATCCTGAACACTCCCTTTGTAATACATCTTGATGTCTTGTTGACCACTTGGATTGCATTCTAGCAATTTTTTGTTGTTCAAGATCTTGTCCTTCAATTTTTTCAATGAACTGAGAAATTGTCAATTTGTCATATTCTCCAGTGTTCTTTAAGATCATCAGATATGTACCCCATTCTTTCTGAGGTAAAGCATCAGCTAATTTGTCAACCCATTCTTCTCGATCTTTGTTGATATCCAAAAGAGACATTGATCTCACTAAATGACAATATCTTTCGATCAGTTTCTTTGAAGTTTCACCCGGCAAACTCGTAAACAAATCAAATTCTTTCTTTAACAATGATTTCTTACTCCTGATCATCTTCTCACTTCCCTCAAACTTAATTCGAAGTGCTTCCCAAATTGATCGTGAAGTATTATCGTGTTGAAGCAATATAAAGATGTCTTCTTTCACAGCTTGCTGGAGTAGACTAATCATCATCTTTTCTGCTTTGTACATGTCTCGTTCTTTGTCCGACAACTCAAAAATATTTTTAACAACACCCATATCTGTACAAGGTTTAACATACTTTTTCTCAATACATTCCCAAGACCTCAAATGATTAGCTTGAACCCAGTTTTCGAATCGGTCTTTCCAACCATAATATTCTTCAATACCCATTAGCTTCAGGGGTTTTTGCAAAGTTCCTGTTTCATTTTCCATGTTCATGCTCTGAGCAATAGCAACAGGAGTACTTGGGGCAGTAGCAAACGCGTTGTAAAACTCTTCTTCCATGATTCGGTAACAAGTTTCACAAAAACAGCTTTTAAACGAAATGCCTTCAAATGAAATGACCCTTTTCAAACGGAATGAACTCTTCACACGAAATGACCTTTACAAGCGAAATGATCTGCTGAACAACTTCGTACGAAATGACTGACACGAAATGGATGATTTCGTGCGAAATGAACTTAATCTCAAGCGAAAAGAACGATTTCGTACGGAATGACACTCTTTCAAACGAAATAGGTGATTTCATGCGAAATGAAGAATCCGATGCACAGTTTCAAGCGAAATGGATCACAAATGTGATTTCGTGCGAAATGGAGGGTTTATTCCGTGCGAAATGATGCTGATGTCATACTTTCGATCAGATTTTTGTCTAATTGATCAATTTTTAGGTCGATTTTAAGTCTGATTCTTTCAAGGCTTTGTTAAAACAGTGTTTCACTTATAATGTGTGAAAATCAGTCCATTTTAACAGAAAAATCTTGTTAATTTTGTAAAAGAAGGTGTAGAAGTCAGAATTTTGATGAAATCAAGCTGAATTCGGTAAGAACTCCTCCACCTGAGCTCTGATACCGCATGTAGGATCGTTTGCACGACCAAAACGAGTCGTTCAGAAGAGTTCTTGTTAATACGAGAGGCGGAAACTAACATATCGACTTAGAAACAGCTTGAAATTCACTCTAATTGTCTTTTTGATTGATATAACAACGTTTTACAGCGAGTAGACACTTCAGCAGCACTTCGGCTCTGGAATCAGAAAGTTACTAATGAAATGATCAAGGCACATATATATAGGCATCTCATTTCGCACGAAACAGTTCATGCGAAATGATCATTTCGTACGAAATGGCTTCACCATTTCGTGCAAAATGGCAAGTTATCATTTCGTACGAAATGGATATTCCATTTCGTTCGAAATGGCCTCTTCATATATGTTTGACATTTTTCTCGTATATCATGCCCTGATCTATCTATCCAATTACAAGACATGATACAAGACGAAGTCGACAGACATATGCACCAACACAAACTAGTTACATAAACCGCACCGAACACGAATAATGCATAATGGGTAACCAAATGAGTCATGTACAGGTTTCACAAGTTAATATGCCTTAAATATGTTGTGATATCAGTAGGATACCTTCCACTATGCCCAAAACGGATTTAAAATTAAATTAAGCCCCATAGGGGTATTTTGGTCATTTTAAAGGTTATAAAAGAGGTTAAATAGTAACCTGAGGTTCTGGTCTAAAATGATCAGTAAAAATATTTATTTTTACAAGTTATATCAGTAAGATATTGCATATATGTGAAATTTATCATTTATGACCAAACTATGCACCGTAGGGGCATTTTGGTCATTTCACATAAGCTTTAAGGGTCAAATTTGGAAATCTGATTTCAAAACTTTTACTTACTGTTTAAGTATAAAAATTTACTTATAATATCAGTAGGTAATGAGTTTTAGGTGCCAAATATATTTTTAACCCATACTATGCGTTTTAAAAGCGTAAAAATCGGTATATGGCGATTTTCGGGTTATTTAAGGAAATCTGAGTTTTTAATCAGTTTCTAAAGCTTAAAATATTTTATATAACATATGAAATCAGTAGAAAAAGGTTTGGTATCAAAATGTTATGTAAAACTCATTTTATCCAAGAACAGGGCAATTTCGTCAATACTGAATTTACATGAAATCTCTATAGTTTAATCAGTTTAAAATTCAATAAAAACTTCTAAAAATCCCTAAATATTATATTATATCAGTAGGTATAAAGTTTGGTGACAAAAATTGGGTTTGAATGTGATTTATGCTAAAAATTCCATTTAATTAATAAAAAGACTTCTATTTACGATATCGAGCATAACTCCTAATTTAGCCCATAAACGGATGTCAAATTTTTAGTACATGCTTATAAATCAGTAATAAATGTTTTTTTCCTCTCACATTTTCAAAAATCTTGTTTTTATATCAAAAGGGCATAATGGTCAATAATTAAGCAATTAACGGAAACATGCATATGAATCAGATTTAATAGGAACCATATAGTATAATCTCAGAGGGTTATACTAACATGAAATATGGTCCTAAAGAAACCCTAAGGCATATCTAAACTAAGCTAATTCGGGTCAGAACTGAAAGTCAAAGCAAAAGTCTACTTTTGCGACTTTCGGTTGCGAACCGAGCCTAAACTCAGAATTGTCGGGTTGAACATGCCTAAACATGTTCTTATATTATTTACCAAGTTATTTTAGTGTTTAAACATGTTCCATAACTTCTACATTATCCGTTATGAATTTATTTGCAAAAACAAATTCTGTTGACTTTTTATTAATAAGTTTGACCCGACAATTGACCAAGTTAGAATGGAAATCAGTAGGTGCCCTTTTAAGGGTTTACTACCTACATAATTACCCACTCATAGCCACTTTCAAATCGAATAATGGCTGGACCATTAGTGATTAATCACTAAGTGAAAGCTTAATTACGATAGCTTTGCCTTTTGGTCATTAAGCTAATAAAACTTGAACTTAGGAAGCTAAGAATACTTACTAGTGTCCTTAGCATGAGTTTAGAATTGAAGGAAACTTTCTTGAACTCCAGGAAGCTCCAGAGAAAGAGTTTGAATGAAATTTCAAGTGAATACCAGAACAAGTGCAAACAAAGGGCATTTATATAGGATTTTTCACTTCATAAGATCATTCCACATGCCCCTACATTGATCCCAGATGTTACCAGATGTCCCTAGTGCATGAAAAACTGTTGGCTCAGACCCTGGAATCGAAAACAAGCATGCAAAGGCGGTGCAACAGGCTGAACATGCAGCTGTCCTGATTTTTGGTCGCTGATACTTCTCATGCGGGCCGCGTAAGACTCTTAAGGAGTCTACGCGGGCCGCGTTGCTCCTCTATGACCGGAAAACAACTTTTAAACTTTGCAGTTTTGGTCCCTGGTCCAATATAAGTTTATTTAACTTTCATTTATTGCATTTAGGACCCCCATAGTTAACTTTTAAGGACCTTGGGTCATAAACTAACTCCGTTAAGCTCCCGGTTAGATTTAATATTACCCGAAAAGTCTTGTTTTCGTCGAAACTCCACAAAATTAATATCCGATATTCTTGAGAGCAAAATATATAATTATTACAATGTTTTTGGGTTCGTTAAAAGGTCACTCAGAGGTTACTTTTAACATGTTGACACTTTTAACCCCTATGTTTCGTAAGATCCTTATTTTAGGCACAAACGAATTCCAATGTTCGACAAATTATTCATTAAAGAATACGGACGTCGTATGAGGTCAATTAGAGGCACAAGAATGGCATGTTGACACTTTGGATCCTTTTACTAACATATTTACATTGTTTGACAATTTTAGTCCCTCCAGATCAATCCATTTCACGTTTAAAGTCCATGACACGTGTCTTCATTATATTAGTCATGATTTTACGAGGTGTTACAATCCCCCTTCATATTCTTAAGCCGGTATGCTCCTTTTCTGGATTCCGATTCAATTTCATATGGTCCTTCCCACTTTGGAGCTAACTTTCCATCGGTAGGATTAGTAGTATTCTGAAAAGCTTTTCTTAACACCCAATCTCCAACTTGAAACCTTCTAGTCCTTATATTCTTGTTATATGCTATGGATATCCTCTGTTGATATGTTGCCATCCTTTGCTTTGCCGCGTCTCTTGTTTCATCCACAGTGTCCAATTCTTGGCACAGTGCTGCAGGATTTTTCTCAGGATCCTTGAGATTGGATCTTGCTGTAGGTATCACCATTTCTGTCGGGATCACCGCTTCTGCTCCAAATACTAAGGAAAATGGAGTTTGGCCAGTAGCACTCTTTACCGTTGTTCTATCAGCCCACAAAACAAAGGGTAGTTCTTCTGCCCATCTTCCTTTCTTAGCTCCAAGTCTTTTCTTCAAATTGTTGACAATTATCTTGTTCGAGGATTCTGCTTGTCCATTTGCTTGAGGATGTACCGGTGTGGATGTAATCATCTTAATTCCCCAATTTTTACAAAAATCGGTTGTCCTCTTGCTGATAAACTGAGAGCCATTGTCACAAATTATCTCAGCTGGTACCCCAAACCTAGTCAGGATATTCCTTTTTATGAAGGATACTACTTCTTGGTCTCTAACTTGAACAAATGCTTCAACTTCAAGCCATTTAGAGAAATAATCAGTCATTGCCAGCATAAAGACGTTTCCTCCTGGAGCCTTTGGCAATTTTCCTACTATATCCATTCCCCACTTCATGAATGGCCAAGGGGAAGCAATAGGATACAGTGGTTCAGCAGGTTGATGCAGTATATTACTATGCCTTTGACATGCATCACATCTTCGAGCATATTCTGCAGCATCTTTCCTCATCGTCGGCCAATAGTATCCTGTTCTTAATACCTTTGAGAATAACGATCTGCCCCCAGTATGGTTACCACAATCCCCTTCGTGTATATCCTGAAGCACTTCTTTAGTTTCGGGATCCTCCAAGCACCTCAATTACGGTCCTGCAAGGGATTTCTTATATAGAATATTGTTTATAATAGTAAATCGGGATACCTTCATCCTAAAAGCCTTAGGATTATCATCCTTTGGAATATGTCCTTTTTTGAGATATCTCACAATTGGAGCCGTCCATGACTTAGGATCCTCATCAGGATCTTGATCAGGATCCTGAATACTTGTTACTTCCTTATCCTGAGATTTGAAAAGATCCACTGCAGGATATAGGATGTGAAGTATTAGTATTCGGGTTCCTTCCGGTATCCTGACTGATGATCCTAAATTTGCCAAAGCATCTGCTTCAGCATTATCCTCCCTCGGTACCTGTTCAAGTGTAAAAACATCGAAATATCCTGCTAATTTTTTGAGAATTTCGAGATATTCGATTAACTTCTCACCTTTAACTACATAGGATCCATTAAAATGATTAGTAATTAACAAGGAATCAACAAATACTTATAAGCTTTTAATATTCATACTCCTGGCCAATTCTAATCCTGCTATCAAAGCTTCATATTCTGCTTCATTATTAGTGGAAGGAAATTCACACCTAATAGCCTGGGGTATTATGTCCCCCTGTGGCGATTTTAGTAGTATACCTAAACCTACACCTCTTACATTAGATGCACCATCAGTACATAATGTCTAGGATTATGAGGTTTCTCCTAGTTGTTGTACTTCTAGGTCTATTTCATTTTGAATATCACTACTGAAATCAGCCACAAAGTCAGCTAGAGCCTGAGACTTTATGGCATTTCTAGGTTCATATACTAGATCGAAGGCACTTAATTTTACTGACCACTTAGCCATTCTGCCTGACATCTCAGGTTTCCTAAGCACATTTTTAACAGGATAATTAGTTTTAACATGAATCCTATGTGTCTCAAAGTAATGTTTAAGCTTTGTTGATGCCGTAACTAGGGCCAATATCAATTTTTCTAAATGAGAATATCTAGTTTCAGCATCTAATAAACTTCTGCTAACATAATAGACAGGATACTGCTGACCTTCGTGATCCTTTACCAGGACAGTACTTACTGCGTTCCCTGATACTGCAAGATATAGGGATAATGGTTCACCATCCTCGGGCTTCATCAATAGTGGTGCAGTTGAAAGATACTGCTTTAATTCCTGCAAGGCTGCTTCATGCTTCTCTTCCCATTCGAATTTCTTCTTCTTCTTCTTCTTCTTCTTCTTCTTCTTCTTCTTCAGGATATCGTAGAATTCCTTGCATTTTTCCGAGGATCTTGATATAAACCTGTTTAATGCTGCAACTCGCCCTGTTAATCTTTGTACATCTTTCATGTTCAAAGGTGACTTGATATCCAGGATAGCTTTGATCTGTTCCAGGCTTGCTTCGATCCCCCTTTTAGTCACCATGTATCCCAAAAACTTTCCTGCCCCCACTCCGAAATGGCATTTGGCAGGATTCAGCTTCATATTATATTGATCCAGGATATCAAATGCCCCTTCAATATCCCGGAGATGATCCTCGACCTTCTTGGATTTTACCACCATATCATCGATGTATACCTCCATGGTGTCCCCAGTTTTTTTTAAACATCATGTTCACCAGTCTTTGATGCGTTACATCTGCATTTTTCAAACCGAAAGGCATGGCAGTATAACAATAAATACCTGTAGGTGTCATGAAAGCGGTATCCTCCTGGTCTGAAGGTTCCATTTGGATCTGCTGGAATCGTGAGGATGCATCCATGAAGGTCAACATTTCGTGACCAGCAGTAGCATCTACCATTGAGTCAATATGAGGCAGACGAAATGGGTCTTTAGAACACACTTTGTTCAAGTCTGTGTAATGTACACAAACTCTCCATTTCCCATTTTTCTTTTGAACCACAACTACATTTGCAAGCCATTTAGGAAATTTAACTTCCCTAATCATCTTGCTCTTCAGCAATCTTTCAACCTCTTCCTGAATTATCGCGTTCCGTTCAGGAGAAAACTTCCTTCGTTTCTGTTGGACAAGCTTGAAAGACCTATCTATTCCGAGTTTGTGAGTTATGATATCGTTGGAAATACCTGTTGTTAGGGCATGAATTTTATGCTAAGGATCATCTATCCTGAGACTGAGCATAGATCACGGATCCTTAGTGGATGATGCAGGGAGTCTGAGGATCCAGAGTCTGAGGATCCAGGATCCTTAACAGAACTTATGTTTTCTAACAATTGTCACGTTTTTAATGTTTAAATGCAGGTAATGGACGTAGTGGACTCATTCTTAGCTGGAATTTCGGGGAATATTCGTTCATATGGCACATGTTTGATTAAATATAACCGTTATGATGATCATGGGCCACCTCCACCTTTTTAGGAAAGTTGGTTTCTTGATATTTTGCTATCTTTTAAGGGGAAAATAGCTCATTTTAGGGAATAATTCGAGTTCAACACACACAAACACATAATTCTCTGCAAACACTTAGCAAAAACACACACTTACATTAGCAATTCAATGTATTGAGCTTGTTTTCTTCCGAAGTTGTACAAGGATCATTATTGCTTTTCCAATATATTTGGTGATCGGTAGTTTCCATCACCCGAGGTTTTTTATGCCGGAGATCTTCTAAAGATCAAGGGCTTTTTCCTCGTATAAATCTCGGTGTTCATCGTTGATTTCATATACTTGTCGTTCATACAATTAACCAAGCATCATACCTCACAAAATCAGATTTGGTTGCATTATCCTTGTGTGATTTTTGACCAAAACAGTTTGGCGCCCACCGTGGGGAAATTGGTGCTTCAATTCTGAGAAATTTTGTTCATTTCATTCATTTCGGTTCATTACCTTCAACCACATGGCTTCTCAAGGAAAAACTTCTTCAAGTTCCATGTCGGCGGTTACCTCATCACAGGGCATTCCACCGTTGCATCATCTTATCCCTGCATTCCAGAAGAATGCTGAGAATGCTCCGAAGAAGACAACACCCGTTTTCACAAAACCAACTATTGTTTCTTCCTTTACACTTACTAACAGTGATCTTAATGCTTTGATTTTGCAGATGAGAGGATACATGCAACAACATGACCAAACTAATGGCAGGATCCTTCGCGAAATTGATAAAATCAGCAGAGGATCACTCCCCTTTGATGCTGAGGTCGCTGAATTTTGACACTCCGGTCATAACTTCCCAGCACTTTGTAGCTCCGGATGTCCAATACCAGGGTGGATCAACAGGAATGCGTTCTGGATCATCGGCAATGTCTCAGGCTCAAGGATCCTCTTTCCAGCCTTCAGGATCCTCATTTCAGCATCAGGGATTCTTCACCAGTTTAGGAGGATGCATGGGGACGCAGCTGATTCAAGGATCCTCTCAGGTTCAAGGATCCTCTCAGGTTCAAGGATCCTCTCAGGTTCAAGGATCCTCCTCTCAGGTTCAAGGATCCTCTTAGGTTCAAGGATCCTCTCAGGTTCAAGGATCCTTCTCTCAGGTTCAAGGATCCTCTCAGGTTCAAGGATCCTTTCAGGTTCAAGGATGCTCTCAGGTTCAAGGATCCTCTCAGGTTTAGGGATCCTCTCAGGTTCAAGGATCCTCTCAGGTTCAAGGATCCTTCTCTCAGGTTCAAGGATCCTTTCAGGTTCAAGGATCCTCTCAGGTTCAAGGATCCTCTTAGGTTCAAGGATCCTTTCAGGTTCAAGGATGCTCTCAGGTTCAAGGATCCTCTCAGGTTCAGGGATCCTCTCAGGTTCAAGGATCCTCCTCTCAGGTTCAAGGATCCTCCTTTCAGGTTCAAGGATCCTCATCTCAGGTTTTCGAATCCATGGATTATCCTCCAAGACCTTCATTCACAGCACATCAAGGATCCAACATCTTCCAGGATCAAGGATACTTATGGAGTGTGCAACCCGGAAGTTCAGACGTTCATCTAGGAGACTTCATACCAATGCAGACCATTGCTTCCCCTGGTCCCTCGGTTATGCCAGAATCCCGTCAACATGGATTCACATCTGGAATTCCAAACTTGAATCCTTCTGGAGGTAACACTTTGAATAATTTTTGCAATGCTAACCATGGCTTTGTGTAGGATACAGGTATCAACCAAGCTATGGCCAGAGAATTACAAAAGCTTAAGGATATGATATCCAGCGTTCCAGGAGTGGTTAAGCCCATTCCTGAAATTCTGGATGGAAGCCACAAGATATCCCGTTTTGCACCACCCCTTTGTGATGCATAAATTCCAAAAAGGTTCCAGATACCAACCATGAAGTTGTATGATGGTTCAACGGATCCAGAAGAGCATGTGGCTCAATACGGAGAAAGGATGGAGATCAATCCCACCCCGGAGAGGTTAAAAGAAGCATGTCTATGCAAGGGGTTCGGATCCACACTGACAGGATCAGCTCTTAAATGGCTGCTAAGTCTTCCTCCTTATTCTATAACTTCATTTTCTCATTTAGTTAACTTGTTCAATAGTCAATTTTCCTGTAGTAGAACTTTTGAAAGGTTAACTAGTGACTTATATAGGATCACCCAAGGTCATAATGAATCATTAAGGGATTATATAACTAAATTTAGTAGAGAATCCTTAGAAATCCCTAACTTAGATATTGCTACTGCTGTTGAAGCTTTTAAAATGGGTTTACTTAAGGATTCTCAGTTCTATGATGATCTTGTTATGACACCTTGCAGGAACCTAGATGAGGTAAGGAACAGGGCCCTTAGGTTCAACCGTTTAGAGGATGACAAAAGGATCCAGGAGAGATTGTCAGGATCCTCAAAGCAAGACAAATAAGGATCCTATCTCAAGGATAACTGATCCAAGCAATACTCCAAGCATGACAACCAGAATGTGCATGCTGTGGAACAAGAGGAAGATGATGAGGATTATCCTCCTATTTCTGAATATTGTTTTTCTGCTGATAATAATGAACTAATCCTTTCTATGCAGATTTTAGGTGACAAGGTTAGGTGGCCAAGGAAGAATGACAAACCGCCTGCCACCAAAGACGAATCGAAATGGTGTGCTTACCATGGGGATTCTGGTCATCTCACAGATAAGTGCATAGCATTAAGGAAGGAGATAGGTTATCTTTTGAGCAAAGGATACTTGAAGGAATTGCTTGGAAGGAAAAAGTCAAGGATCAAGGATCCTGAGAAAGTTCCTGAAAAAGCTCCTCCTCCACCAGCTGATGCTTAAATCATCCATTTCATCTCCGGAGGTTCTCAGCAGCTAAGAGACATGCAAAGGAAACAAAGATGGAGAATAGGGACAGACCTGTTCGAACTTCCATCCTTACCCAGGAAAAAGTCATATACTTTGATGGGGATGACCGTGTCGACATACATGATCCTCATCATGACGGTTTGGTTATTACATTATTTATATGTAACCATTTTGTTCGCAGGATTCTCATTGATGGGAAAGGCTCAGTGAACATAATCCAGTTGGATGTCCTCAATAGAATGGACATCCTTGAATCCGATATTGTCCAAAGATCATCTGTCCTTGTGGGATTCAGTGGAGAGACAAAGATTACATTGGGGGACATCAAACTTCCTATCTATATAGAGGGAGTGAATTATGTTAAAAAAATTCTATGTTATTGATTGCTTATCTTGCTGTAATGTTATCTTTGGCAGGCTATGGATACACGATATGAAGGCAGTCCCCCTCAACATATCATCAATGTGTCAAGCTCCCAACTCTATGAGATATGGTGAAGATAGAAAGTGATCAGCAGGAGGCAAAGAACTGTTACACTTCTTCAATGAAGCCAGCCTCCAAGGAGCAAGACGTCATGGAGGGAAGAGAGCAAGACGTCAAGGATATTCTGTTGAATCCAGAGGATCCTGAATCCCAAAATTTTTATAGGATCCGGGATCCTAGACAGTATTGAGCAGGATTTAGTATCCTTCTTGGAAAGAAGAAAATCTACCTTTGCTTGGAAACATGAAGATATGACAGGTATATCTAAGAATGTTATTACTCACAAACTTGGTATTGACAGGTCTTTCAAGCCAATACACCAAAAAAGGAGAAAGTTTGCACTTGAAAGGAATGCCATTATCCAAGAAGAGGTAGACAAATTGCTCAAGGCAAGTTTGAGTGGACTGATAAGCATGAAGCTGCACTCAAGTTTCTTAAGGATTATCTATCCTCAGCACCAGCCCTGATGAAACCAGAAAATGGAGAATCGTTATCCTTATACTTAGCTATTTTAGCTAAAGCAGTAAGTGTGATCCTAGTTAAGGATCATGAAGGCTCTCAACATCCGGTATACTATGTAAGTAAAATTCTACTTGATGCTGAGGCCAGGTATTCTCATTTAGAGAAATTAATTCTTGATTTAATTATGGCTTCTGCTAAACATAGACATTATTTAGAAACTCACACCATTATTGTGAAAACTAACCTTCCTATCAAGAATGTTCTCAGGAAACTTCAAATGTCAGGTAGAATGGCAAAGTGGGCAATCAAGCTTATTGCATATGACATTAAGTATGAACCCAGGACTGCCATCAAGTCCCAAGTTTAAGCTGACTTTGTGGCTGATTTCAGTAGTGATCTACAAAGGGAAGCTGAATTAGAAGTTCAACAACTTGAGAAGACCAAGGATCCTTGGACACTCTTCACGGATGGAGCTTCAAATGTTAAAGGAACTTGACTTGGAATACTACTAAAATCGCCACAGGGGGGCATAATACCCCACTCCATAGCTTGTGAGTTTCAAACTACTAATAATGAGGCTGAATATGAAGCCTTGATAGCTGGTTTGCAAATTGGCAAGTATATGAGGATCAGGTATCTTGAGGTACATGTAGATTCATTGTTAATTACTAATCACTTTAATGGATCCTATGCTATTAAAGGTGAAAAGCTAATCAAATATTTAGAGATAGTCAAAGAATTGGCACTCTCTTTTGTTTCCTTTAGTTTGACACAGGTACCCAGAGAAGAGAATGCAGAAGCTGATGCATTGGCCAATCTAGGATCATCCTTGAAGATTCCAGAGGATATTAGGATCCCTATTATCCACATCCTAACCCCCGCTATTGAGGATCATGTAGCCATGGAGATAGGAGAGGATTCTGCAATCATCCCTAGTAATGATACACAATCTCATTCAGGATCATAGATCCTTCCAATCATGAGATACATACAACATGGAGAGATTCCTACATGATAAAACCCCAGGGCTTTCAAAATTAAGGTATCTCAATTTACAATATTGAATAACATGTTATATAAACGATCTCTTGTAGGGCCATATCTAAGATGCATTGAGGATCCCGAAATCCAAGAAGTCCTAAAGGATTTTCATGAAGGAGATTGTGGAAACCACACTGGGGGCAGGGCATTATTCTCAAGGATCCTGAGAACAGGATACTATTGGCCTACTATGAAGAAGGATGCTGTGGAATATGCCAAGAAGTGTGATCCTTGTCAAAGACACAACAATATCCTTCATCGACAAAGAATGGCTGGAGCATACAACAAGAATGTCAGGTCCCTACTTAATTGAAGCTGAAGCAGGAAAGGGGGCATATCGTTTGTTGACAATGGATGGTGACCTCTTACCAAGAGCTTGGAATGTTGGTCATCTCAAAAAGTACTTTATGTTAGAAGGATCAGGGATCCTCTGCGATGCCAGTATTCTGATTAAGGATCCGGGATCCTCAAAGGATATATGATTCTACATTTGGTAACACATTACTTTCATCTTCATTCATCTTATACTTATTACTTATCATAAGGCAAAGATGTTAAACATTTAACATATATTTTCATAAAGTTTAAGCTTTTGCAGAGTTGTTATCATTTTACAGAAGATCAAAGTGGTTGGCCAACTCTCCAAAGTTTATTTGGGCTTGTCCCCAGTTATTTGGGCTTGTCCCCAGTTTTGGGCTTGTCCCCAGTTTGGGCCTGTCCCCAGTTTCGCCAGTAGCGCACGATGATCCTGGTACAGTTCATGGCAATGGGACCAGTACTCGCTTTAGGGGCTGACAATTTCATTGTACTGGCTGTATCCGGGATCCTACGTATAATGGTAGACGTACCATACATCCGTTCCTAAGGTTTCTAACATTTTCACGTTAGCTAAGGTTTCGGCATTTTCATGTCGCTCAAGTTTGGATAGTCGCCAGTGAGGGCCATACTCCAGTTTACACAAGTTTATTTGGGTTTGACCCCAGTTTACATTCGTTTATTTGGGCTTGTCCCCAGTTTGTTGGGCTTGTCCCCAGTTTATTTGGGCTTGTCCCCAGTTTATTTGGGTTTGTCCCCAGTTTGTTGGGCTTGTCCCCAGTTTATTTGGGCGTGTCCCCAGTTTATTTGGGCTTGTCCCCAGTTTGTTGGGCTTGTCCCCAGTTTTTTTGGGCTTGTCCCCAGTTATTATGGGTTCATTCCCAATTATTTGGCTTGGTCCCAAGTTTGTTTTTCTTGCAGGATCTTGGAGCTCTAAAGTTATATAAGTTCTGACAATAAGGATCCTGGATCCTGGAAACTTTACTTTTCACACATTTTATTCAGTATTAGTTTACAAGGATATAGAATCCTAACTTGGATTCTCTGGTATGTTATATTCTAACTTTTTCTAAGCTTCAAGTTGTCTCTTATCCTTTTCAGTTAAGGATCATTGATCCACATTTATATGAACACTTCAAGTTTTCTGTAAAAAGTTTAACATTATCATCAGATTTCCAATAACTTTCCAGTTGTTTGGCGATGATATCTTTGGAAATAGAAAGCGTACATGAAAAATAAAGAGGAAAGAAACAACAACAGTTGTAGCTAAAAATGTTTAATGTTATTACCCATTCATTATGTATCAAATCATCTGGCCTGGATTTCACCAGCAAAACCGTGGACCATCCACCCAGGCCGGATAAGGCTATCTAACAGTAAAAGTGTCTATGCAGAAATTAAAGTGCAGGAAGGTTAATAGCGAACTGTGTAGAAGGATTCATTCTCCACAAACAGAAGGATCTTCTTGTCTGTAAAGGAATTTGAGGAGTTATCTCTAACTCTATATTTTGCAATGATGATTATAGCATGTCTTATCGGTGACGACAGACAGTATAACGACTAGTTACCAGCAGTAACGTCTAGTCCGCTTCTAACGGAAATATGACAGCTGTGAATCCTTATCACAACTGCCATATTGGGGGCAATTGTTAGGGCATGAATTTTTTGCTAAGGATCATCTATCCTGAGACTGAGCATGGATCACGGATCCTTAGTGGATGATGCAGGGAGTCTGAGGATCCAGAGTCTGAGGATCCAGGATCCTTAACAGAACTTATGTTTTCTAACAATTGTCACGTTTTTAATGTTTAAATGCAGGTAATGGACGTAGTGGACTCATTCTTAGCTGGAATTTCAGGGAATATTCGTTCATATGGCACATGTTTGATAAAATATAACCGTTATGATGATCATGGGCCACCTCCACCTTTTTAGGAAAGTTGGTTTCTTGATATTTTGCTATCTTTTAAGGGGAAAACAACTCATTTTAGGGAATAATTCGAGTTCAACACACACAAACACATAATTCTCTGCAAACACTTAGCAAAAACACACACTTACATTAGCAATTCAATGTATTGAGCTTGTTTTCTTCCGAAGTTGTACAAGGATCATTATTGCTTTTCCAATATATTTGGTGATCGGTAGTTTCCATCACCCGAGGTTTTTTATGCCGGAGATCTTCTAAAGATCAAGGGCTTTTTCCTCGTATAAATCTTGGTGTTCATCGTTGATTTCATATACTTGTCATTCATACAATTAACCAAGCATCATACCTCACAAAATCAGATTTGGTTGCATTATCCTTGTGTAATTTTTAACCAAAACACCTGTCATATCCTCATGTTTCCATACGAATGTTGACATCCTGCATTTTAAAAATTTAGTCAATTGATTTTCAATATCCTGGGGGATATTGGTTCCTACGAGCACCGAGATATCCGGATTATCCTGATCCAGGGTAACTTTTTTAACATCCTGCTCTGAAGCCTCCAGGATATCCTGAGCTCGTATCTTTAATTGCTATGCTACATTGGGCTTGGTTGAAGATTTCATTGAGGATGTATAACATTCCTTTTCCTCCTGTTGATCACTTTCCACCTTGACAACCCCCCAAGGGATAGGGATCTTGATACATTGATGATAGGTCGATGGCACAGCCTTCATATCATGGATCCATGGCCTACCCATTATAATATTGTAGCAGGATAAGGAATCCATGACACAGAAGCATTGCATCGAGTTGACCCCTTCAACATATACTGGCAACTTTATTTCTCCCACAGTATTTCTGGCCTCCCAACTGAACCCGACAAGTACAGTAGATTTTGAAGTGATATCCATCGGAGAAACATTCATCCTCTTCAGTGTTTCTAGCTGAATAATGTTAACAGAGCTGCCATTATCCACCAGTATCATGCGCACAAAGTGGTTAGCAACATATAAAGTTATTACCAAACCGTCATGATGGGGATCCTGAACAGTATCCCTGTCATCACTGTCAAACGTTAGGTTGTCATCTTGGTTGGTTTATCTCCCCTTTCTGCCTTAGCCTCCTTTGCGTGTCTTTTTGCTGCAGAATAAGAGGTTCCATAGATATCGGATCCTCCTGAAATAAAGTTAATTATCTTGGCATCTACAGGAGGTGATGCTGCTCGTTCAGGATCCTTCTCAGTATCCTGACCCTTATTCTTCTTTCTTCCCAGGAGATCCTTCAGATATCCTTTGCTCAACAGATAGCTTATTTCTTTCCTCAGGGCAATGCAATATTCTGTAACATGTCCAAAATCCTCATGGAAGGCACACCACTTGGATTTATCCTTCCAATCAGCTTTCTGTTGGTTCTTCCTAGGCCACCTTGCTTTGTCTCCTAAACCCTGCATAGCATACATCAGTTCAGGTATATTAACAGAAAAACAATATTATGACAATTCAGGATACTCCCCAGGATCCTCGTCTTCAACAGCATTCACTTTCTTGCTGTCATTTCTGCCATATGGCTTAGAGCGGTATGGCTTGTACGAGGATTCTGACTTCCTGTTGGTTGATTCGTAGGATGAAGATGAATTCATCCTCTCTTGCATCTTCTTGTCATCTTCCAGCCGAATATATCTTAAAGCCCAGTTCCGAGCTTCATCCAGGTTCCTGCAGGGATTTATTACAAGATCTTGGTAAAATTAGGAATCCTTTTGCAAACCCATTTTGAATGCTTGCACAACTATTGCAACATCAAGGTGTGGGATGTCCAGAGAATCCCTACTAAACTTGTTCACATAATCTCTCAAGGATTCCTGAGGTCCTTGAGTTATCCTGTAGAGATCACTGGTTAGCTTTTCGAAACTTCGACTGCAAGAAAATTGACTATTAAATAAATTGACTAAATGAGCAAACGATGTAATTGAATGAGGAGGAACGTTTAAGAGCCATTTTAAGGCTAATCCTGTTAAGGTAGAACTAAAACCCTTGCAGTGGCAAGCTTCCTTGAGATCCGGAGGGATAGGGTTAATTTCCATTCTTTCCCTATACTGAGCAATATGCTCTTCAGGATCTGTAGTTCCGTCATAGAGCTTCATGTTGGGGGTTTGAAATCTTTTTGGGATTTCAGCATCACAAATAGGATATGCAAACCGGGATATCCTGTGGCTGTCTCGGGACACTTCTGGAATTGGCTGGACCACCCCAGGTACACTGGATATCATGTCCTTCAGTTTCTGAAGCTCCCTAGAAAATGCTAATGTCATACCTGCATCCTGCAAAGACACAATACCATTAGTAGCAAGAGTATTAGTATTATTAGACACGTTACCAGTCTGAGGATTCTGGCCATATCCTGAAGCATATCATGAGCTTCTCACAGTTGACACCCTAACCGAAGAGGGTATCTCAGGAGTATGATTCTGAGTATGACTAGGCACAATATTGCCCCTGTTATCCTCGGTATATACTGCCGAACTGAAGTTCAAAGCCCTGGGCTGCAAGGGAGTGACAGTATCCTCAGCAGGCCTGCTTGAGCTGGATTTCAAGAATTGTATCTCTCTCATCAGCATTTGGTTGGTCTCCTGCTGTTGCTTCATCTGATCCTGTATACTACCAAACAAAGTTAGAATTTCGTCATTAGAGGCCAGAATAGGAGCAGATCCCTGAACATTCCGAGTGGGGATAACATCCTGAGGCTGTGAAGAGGCTTGCGTCCTTGGAGGAGGTGGTGGAAGCACCGAATCAATCGTTGCAGATGTTGTAGCAGACACGGTAGAAGAGCTCATGTTTGATCTTGAAGCCATTGAAAATAGTGTAGCAAAAAGTTTTGAAAATAGAAAACCAAGTAATGATTTTGCAAAAGCTTTTAGTAGACATAGCACTACTTGCCCCACGGTGGGTGCCAAATTGTTTTGGTCAAAAATTACCGAAGCAATTAAGTGACCAAATTAGTTAAGTGAGGTATTGTGTTAAGAAAGTGTATCGAAAATATGCTGATTAAGTTGTTAACAAAAACAGTTTTCAGGATACGGCTCAGGATATCGAGCTGTATTAACAATCAAACAATGAGCAAAAAAGGTAAAGGGTGACACGTGATGTACGAGGAAAGACCTTGATCAATCTAGATCGCCGGCACAAAACCTCGGGAGCTGACAATCGCAGCTGCCTTGTTCTTCTTATTACTTCAAATATCAGGATACAGTGCAGGATATGATGCGGATCGACTAGGTGTTACAATGTGATTTAAATACAAGTGTAAGTGTATTGTGAGTGATTGCAGCTAGAGAGCGAAAGTGTGCGAGAGATTGTGTGTGTTCTTATCTGATCCGATCAATCCTATTTATAGTAAAGTAAAGCTAACTAACTAGCCTACAAATTCGGGATAAAATGAATATTCTCTTTGTGAACGTTGTAGTCCACGTCTTCCGGCTTCAACGTTCCTATTCCAACAGATTGGCCCAAGTCTTTGGGAGAAGAAGTCCACTTGAACGTTATAAACTTGCTTCATTAATCTGCACGTGAATTAATTAGTCACTACCAGGATACTGCATCAGGATATTACCAATATCCTGATCCGGTATCCTGATCACAACAAAAGGAACATAGTCAGAATATTATTCAGGATATATAAGCGGAAAATCACCCATAACAGGTTTGTATACCCAAATAATGACATACGATAACACTGCTAATAAGGTTTATTAGTATGATCCAATGAGTTACACCTTAAGAAACGAACAAAAAAATATATACATAAAGAGTTAACTATTCTAACAAGAAATGACGACATGGCTACGTTATTTGTGAAGTAAATTATACAAATTATTAGTTATTGTTGGAACCTAAAAGACTGTTGTATACCGATTGTGCACTAAAATTGGATCTTGAAGATTGTTTAACTTGTTTTGTTTATGATTTTGTTGTTAGCGACATTCCAGGCAATTGTAACACCCCAACTGACGGCGGAAACGTCGAGGTGATACGCAAGTTGTCCAAAAGCACATAATCACTTTATTAACCCATAATTTAATAATCATACATCAAAAGAAAGACCCTTTGACCACAAATAACTAACATAACCCATATTAAATTAATCTAAGTCTGAGGCTCCTATGTGAAGCAAGTCTTGGAAATAGCTCAAACATTGGTTACTTGAAACATGTGGAAAACCAAGTGTCAACTTCGAGAAGTTGGTGAACAACATAGGATATTTATATATGTATATGTATAAAAATGAATAGTGTACAATTCATATTGTATAGTAATCATTTAAGCAACTTGTTATACAAAACATGGCAATCAAGGGTGTACACTCAAACCTATGTTGACATGAAAATGAGGAACCGTGACAAGTTAACCTCTTGCTAGTATAAGTGAGGAGCTACGACAAGTTAACCTATTGATTGTGTAAGTGAGGAACAAGACAAAAACTGTATGTATGTGAGGAACAAATTAACCTCTGTATATATATGTGAAACAAGTTAACCTCTTGATAGTATAAGTGTCAATCATAGTAAATGGTGTACGAATACAATGTAATGTAGTTAACCAAGCAAGTATACACAAATAGCGACAAGATATTATACATGCCATAAAGTAATTGAATTGTAAATGTAATGAAAATTTGTATTTGCATATGACACATGAATCACCCTAAAATGTAAAAGTGATAAAACGGCTACGTAAACTCACTTTAGCAAGAAAATGATCACACAAGTTGTTTGTAGTGAAGATGTTGGGAGAATCCCAAATAGTTACCCGATTCCGTTGTTATTGAACCCGCTATGGTGTCACCGGAGTTCTAAAGTTCCGGTGGACCTTGAAATGGCAGTAGAGGGTTTGTTTGATAAAATTGAGCGTGTAGGATTGTGGGGAAAAGTCCAAATGCAAGTTCTGAGTTTGTTTTTTTACAAAATTTTTATCGTATTAGTTTTCGAAGGAATGATTGACAGTTCTGTGATTACGGGTTTAAAATATTCCGCCCAAAAGAGTTGTTATGATTAAAAACGTGTGGTCTAGAATAAGCAAGTTTGACTGAAGGATTGCTAAGATAAAAACGCAAAGTCTCGATTTTTTATTGGTCAATCATGCCTCGTCGATGATCCGGTTTTGCCGCCAAAAATTGTGTCTGGAAACATGAAAGAGAAAAAGGTTGGCGGGTGGGGTTTTTGTTTAAAAGTAATTTACCAAATGGTCCTTGAAGTTTTTTGTGTTGTTAAGAAAATAAATCTAAACCTTTTTGTTCTAAAACTTCAAATAATTCTAATAATCATTTTACAAATTTTCACCTTTTAATAAAATTTTTAACAGAATTTAGATCTTAAAAATTATAAATAATATGAAGACTTTAAATCTTATGAATTTTGGAAATGAAAAATTATTAATTATTATACATGGTTAAATGTATTTTTGGGGAATAATAGTGTATTAATAAATTACATGATTTCTTATTTAATTTATTTTTATAATGTTCTATTTTATTTATAAAAATAAGATTTATAATATAGAACATTTTTATGACTAGTTGAAAATTTTGGAGTTTGATATATGTATATATGTATACACTTATGGAACTAATATTTATGACAATACCTATGTATTAAAATGGATATACATATAAGGGATTAAATAAATGTAATGGCGAAAGATAATATAAACTAAGATGTTTTATATATGAATAAATATAGGGGTAGAAATGTAAGAGAAAATAAGTTGGATGATAAGAACATGGGTAAAATATCCTGGTTGTTACAGCAACATTAGTGTGTCTCCTGGGTTAACATTGTATAGTTGAGTGTTACATGGGTTTTTAGTTTTCCTTTGGTTTGGGCAGGAAACATTCTTGTGCCGTGTTGCCACAGTCGTTGGCGCCTCTATAGTCGGTGTCCACACTGGTGACAGAGGATTAACACCTGGAAAATTAGTCGACTTTAAATAGTCGTGCAATTTTTATTTCTAGGTTAGGCTTTTGGATATTATTCTCTAAACACATGTGTGTGTTTTCGGGCAACTTCGCAAAGTGTAAACATTTCCAAACTATTCAAAGCTTCTTATGATGTTCATCTTGTGTTCTTATTTCGGTTTCTTAGTTTTCTAGCTATTTTTGGGTTCAAATATCAAATGCATTGTTGTTTTGGATCTGATTCTTGTTGAGATCCGGCCTTTGGACTTACATTTGTTTATTTATTTATTTAGAATTAATAACTAAAGGGTTTGTCTAATTAATTATCAAGTTAGTTGATAATTACATATATTTATTTGATTATTTGCTTATTAAGTTGGTTAAAGAGCAATTACTTGATCTAATTTAAAATAAAATCTCTCTAAAACATTGTAAGTGCCATAAATGGTCCCACAAAAGAAATCCAGTATCTTTAGGTTAACAAATTTTGAGTGGAGCAGTATTTGATTATCAGATTATCATTTGAAACCATAAATTATATAAACGTACCAGTTAGTGCACATTTTTTATGTCCGCCACTGTGCGAATAAGCTAGATAGAGCTTGTGTTGAATATTGTATACATTAGTGTGAAAACGGGCCGGATTTTTAATGTTTGTACCCATTCGTACGAATGGCACATTCGTACGAAAGGGACTTCAAGTCGTCCGAGTCACATTCGTACGAGAGAGCCCTCTCGTCCCAGGCAGTTTCTTGCGAATAGGCTTTGCCTATAAATAGGGGATGAGGGCTCCTCATTTCACAAGTTTGGGTTTCTAGAGGGGAAATGCTGGTGAAATTTCTCTAGAGTTTTGCCAGCTTGTAAAAGATGTAAACTCTTTCGGTATGAATGAAGCAACCATTCAACCTATGATTATTCTGCTTCTACTCCTTTCTTCTCAATAATATTATACCGAATCGGTTCTATCGGGGCCAAAACTCCGTCTAATCCCACCGGATCCTAGAATTTCAATTGGTATAAGAGCTACGGTACCGATTCAATCGATATAATAGTTGACTGAATTACCTACGCTCATGAATTTTGGATTTTTAGAGGGTTTAGACGTAAAACATCAATTAAACATCAAATTGAAGGTCAATTCATGGATGGATTCTGACATTGAAGACATCATTAGATTCGTAATTGATTTTCGCACATATCTGTGAAGTTTCATCATGAAATTCGCAGAAATAAAGATACTGGATCGAAAAATGTGATTGTGAATGTTCGTGAGATTGGATCAGTCGCTTTCGCGTGAAAGAGCACTCCCATTCATACGAAGTCACAGCTCTCCCATTCATACGAAGTGGCAGCTCTCCCATTCGTACGAAGTGGCCTCTCGGACGAGAGGAGATCCCCATTCGTTCAAAAATCCATTCGTTCCAAAATCAGCCCATTCGCACGAATGGGTCAAATGCCTAAAAAAGGCATTTTTTGATCGCATTGACAAGATGAGTCTCCAAAAAAAAATTGGTGATTGAAAATTATTTCGAGTTTTTAACGACCAAGATGGGTTGTTCGGAGACACCGTCCGAAGCTTCGGCGAATAGATTTGATGATGCGATCACATATTGTGGAAAATAGTGGGGTACTCATGATATTGGTGCAGAATGATTGTCATCTAGGTTATCTGACTATTAATGGGCCATAACGAAAAATCCGCATTGATGAAAAACTGACTTCTGGAGGCCAAAATGACACATTTTCGGCATAGTCGAGTTTTTCAGAGATAAGAGAGGACTGAATTGCTCAATTTGAGGGGGGAATTCAGTGATAAGACGTTAGAATTTGCAAAAATGAGGGGGAATAAAAATTTCATAGAATATATTGAAATTCCGACATTGTTGAAATTCGTGACTATGCAACAGTATTCGGGTGGTTCCGACTTTGGATTGTCTGGGGATGCATAGGATCTGGATTCGTGATTTCGTGATCATAGAAAGTTCAGACTCTACAGATCAGGGTCAGATTGACATCTTAGGGTTTGAGTCTCGGGTCTTCGTCAAGCTGGTCAGCAGGATTAGCGTCAGGAGATGCAACTGTATTGTTGATACTTATAAGATATCACAGCTTTGTGATAGTCTAAAGTATAAAAATGGTTAATCTTCGAGCAGAGAGATTGTTTTCCAGACTAACCGTCGGGGAATGATGATGTTTGTTGATTAAGTTGCTGCCAGAACTAACAGAGAAGACTATACATCTGTTATCGTGACTAAAGAGAAAGAATGTGAATCTGATCGTGGATGAATGCTTCTAAGATCTGAATGTGACACCAGATGATTTGTTATCCGATGAAGATTTGCTGATTGTGGAGATTACCATTTACACTGATCAATCATTTAGGAAGGTGATTAAAGATGATTACGAAAAACGGGATTTCATATTTTCGTGAGTATCATAGACTTGAAGTTAACCGGGGTGGTGTTCGAAGTTTCTATCAATTGCCAGTTGGATTTTTGAAGCTTAGAGGATCAGGCAGGCGGAATGCATGATGGAGCTGAAATGGTAAATCAAAAAACGAACGCGGAGGTGGTTAAAGGCGAAACAGAGAAGCTGCATTGATTAATTTCAAGTTGGTTATTAATCGTGAAGATTGCAGTACAACAAATCAGAGGAAGGGTCATGAACTGTGCAAACAAAGACTTGAAGATTCATTTCAGGGGGAATTTGTGCATAACGAATAAAATGCAAGCCCGAATCATCAATCAAGGGGGAATCGATCGAAGATTTCAAGATGCCTGATTGAAGTTGCAGAATATTCAAAACACCGCTCTAGGTTTCCAAAGATCAAGATTCGACAGTGACGACCAATGGGAATCTGTTGGTGCATATTTTGTATCTCCGCCACTGTGCGAATAGGCTAGATAGAGCGTGTGTTGAATATTGTATAGATTAGTGTGAAAACACGCCGAATTTGTAATGTTTGTACCCATTCGTACAAATGGCACATTCGTACGAAAGGGACTTCATGTCGTCCGAGTCACATTCATACTTGAGAGCCTTCTCGTCCCGGGCAGTTTCGTGCGAATAGGCTTTGCCTATAAATAGGGGATGAGGGCTCCTCATTTCACAAGTTAGGGTTCCTAGAGGGGAAATGCTGGCGAAATTACTCCAAAGTTTTGCCGGCTTGTAAAAGATGTAAACTCTTTATGTATGAATGAAGCAACCATTCAACCTATGATTATTCTGCTTCTACTCCTTTCTTATCAACAATATTCTACTGAATCGGTTCTATCGGGGCCAAAACTCCGTCTAATCCCGCCGGATCCTAGAATTTTAGTACCTATCACAAATATTAGTATTATAAATATATTGTAAGTATTGTTGTAATTAATTGTTGGGTTATGTAAGATCTGCCGACGATGAAAGGCAAAACCCAGTGGAAACCATCTCCGTGCCTGATGGAATAAGTTGGATTACAAGTCAATGTCTAGAAGTTTCCTCCCTTGAAAGTTATCCAAACAACCACCCAAACTGCTTTCCTGAAGATACAAGACAACAACTACAAAGAGTTGGAATGAAAAGTGATGGTCAACTAGTCAATAATGAAAGTCAACCCAATGAAGACTTAAGACCAGAATACCAAGTCAATAAGTCAAATGTAGACCAGAAGTACTGGATTCCAAAAGTGTTGTACCAACAATTTTGGAATCCCAGTTTTTACTTGTATTATACAGTTGTTTTAGTTTTAGTTGTTTATTTCTGACTTTCTAGTAGTTGAACACAGTTGAAGTGCTGCCAGTTACACATTAAATGAGTTGTTTTGGGTCGCTTTTGTGGTGATGTCACCAGCAGTTCTCTCCTTTATAAATAGTTCACTCTGTATTTCAGTGAATTTAACTTTAGGAACTAACATAGCAGAAAAACCTAGAGACAGAGTTTGCTTGGTGAGGGGGCTTTTGTATAATCTGATTGTAATTGAACATATGAATGATATATGAATCATTGACAATCATTGCCAAATCTGATAGTCTTTATTATCTCTGTTTGTTTGATTACCTTTTAATTTACAAACTGATTTATCAAAAACACACACAATTCACTAACTCTCTGATCCAACATTAATATTATTATTATAAATATTATTACAATTATCACATACATTATTATTATTATTATTATTATTATTACTATTATTAATAAAAATGAATATCTTTTATATATTATTGTCTTATTCGCTACCAAATAAGATTAATATTGACTTGATCTTTGACTTTGATGTATTTAGTTACATTGTTTGAGCCTACAATGTGATACTTTAGTCAACCATTAGTCCTAATATATAGATATCGTAGGAGTTTTATTAAAACCCTAGTTTCACATCAATTATTTGTGAAATTATCTAGGAATTTAGCAAGCATTAGCGATGAGCAAGTAACTTACTAAATTTGAAAATTACACATCACAATAACCAAACATATTATGAGGTACTATATTAATACCTAATTTAATGAAAAGAACCCAAAAGTTTGTTAACTTGAAATTTTAAATGAAACCTTTATTAAAATGTAACATGTTAATCAAGTTGTTAAACTTGTTGTAAATTAACAAAGGAGAAACTATTTAATTAAACAAAATAATAATAATAATAATAATAATAATAATAATAATAATAATAATAATAATTGTTTTGGTCAAAAATTACCTAAGCAATTTAGTGATCAAATTAGTTAAGTGAGGTAGTGTGCTAACAAAGTGTGTTGAAAATATTCTAAGTATGATGTTTGCAAAAACAGTTTTCAGGATATAGCTCAGGATATCGAGCTATATCAACAATAAAAAAATGAACTAAAAAGTAAAGAGTGACACGAGATATACGAGGAAAGCCCTTGATCAATCTAGATCGCCCGCACAAAACGTCGGGAGCTGACAATCACAACTGCCTTGTTCTTCTTATTACTTCAAACTTCAGGATACAGTGCAGGATATGATGCGGATCAACTAAGTGTTACAATGAGATTCGAGTACAAGTGTAAGTGTTTGTAACTAGTAGAGAGAGCAGAAGTGTGCGTGAAAAAGTTGTGTGTTCCTATGATCCGTACATTCCTTTATATAGTAAAAGGAAATAACAAACTATCCTATGAACGGGGGATGCTCTGAATATTCCCTTCAGAACGTTGGAGACCCCTTCTTTGCGGCTTCAACGTTCCCTTCTCAACCATCTAATCCGAGTCTTCAGGAGAAGCAGTCCTCTTGACCGTTATAAACATGCCCTGCTAATCTGCACGTGAATTAATTAGTTATTACCGGGATAATGCATCAGGATGTTACCTGTATCTGTTAGGATCTGAGTTTCTTTTTTATTGTGTTTTTGTTTAAGAAATAATGAAGATGAACAAGTAATGCAGCGGAATTAAAATGGAAATAAACTTTGCACACAATCAAACAGGAGAAATGCTTTTAACACACAAGTTTAACATTGAACCGAATGCTTGAATTTATTCCAATCACTGATTACAATTTTGCATGCATGTAACAAACCCCCCCTCAGCCTGAGCTCACAATGTTTGTTCGTACAGTAAGAAAAGTGATGAAGAGCTAATAGAACAATACAGGGTACTGTTCTATTTATAGGCACGCCCAAACCACTGTGGCATCTTTGCTGACGTCACCGTGATGGTGACATCTAACCTCCTAACAAACTCTAACTACTGCCCTCATTACAACTACTGATAGCAAACAACTGATTACAATATATTACATAGAAATAAACTAAACTACTGATTCTTCATTCTACTGCTTAGTCTTCAGCAGTGTTAGGGGAGGATTTTCTAACAATTAGTGATCCTTACTTGTTATCCTAATAAATGATCCTTACTTCTGTGACAGATAGTGATCCTCAGAAGAGCTTCAGGATCAGGATCATGGATCACCTTAAGGATCCTCATACTAACGATTGTTTGTTTGTATTTCGTATTATTTTGCAGGAGTAACAAGCTTGACTTGGTCTTGGCAACGTTACTATGGAATATTCCACGGGTATTTCGCACACGTTTGACTGGAAATGGACGTTGTGGAGAACGTGGGAAGCATGGCACAAAAGTCGGATAGTTTATTAGCATAGTGAACTTCTATTTATAAAGGGGTGACGAGCTAGTAATGAGAACACTTAGCCATTTTCAGCTACACACACTCTCGTACAATTGCACTCTTGAAGCTTTCGACAAACACTTAATAGTTTTCACTCACTTTTACACATTTCACCATAGTGATCCTTGTACCTAGCTCGTTACTATCCGAAGTTGTAAACATTTACTGATTTATTTGAGCTTGGTGATCGGTAGTTTCCATCACCCGGGGTTTTTTGTGCCGGAGATCAACTCTTGATCAAGGGCTTTTTCCCCGTATAAACCTTGTGTCACTTGTTATTTATTTTTCATAGTGATCCTTATTGCTACAAAGTAATTCAAGCATCAAACCCCGTAACAGAGAGTTTGGTTGCATTATCCTCATCAGATTTTTTGACCAAAACAGTTTGGCGCCCACCGTGGGGCAATTGGTGCTTCATTCCTAAGAAGTTTTTCTGTTGGTGATCATTCCGGTTCATTGCATACAAATACATGGCTTCATCATTGAAGAATACCTCTACTGCAATGTCTGCGGTCAATTCATCTCAGGGCATTCCACCTTTGCCTCCACCACCTGCTGGATCTCAGAAAAATGCTGAGAAGAAACCAACTCCCATTTTCTCCAAACCTCCAACTTCTTCTGCTTCTTATACTCCTACTACTAGTGACTTGTTTACTCTGATTTTGCAGATGAAGGAGCATATCCAGCAGCAGGATAAGACCAATGAAAGAATCCTTAAAGAAATTGGAGACATCAAGAAACAAAAGAGATCGGCAGAGGATCATTCCCCACTAATGCCCAGATCTTTGAGTTTTGATACTCCGGTTATAACTTCTCAGCCTTCAGCGGTTCCAGACGTTCAATATGTTGGAGGACCAAAAGGAGTGCATTACGGGTCATCAGCAATGACTCAGGCTTCAGGGTTACACTTTCAACCATCAGGATCCCATCCTCAGCATATAGGATCCTTTGCAAGCTCAGGAGGATACTCGGGAGTGCAGCAGATTCAAGGATCCTCCCAGGTTCAAGGATCTTCCTATGTTCAAGGATCCTCCCAGGTTCAAGGATCCTCCCAGGTTCAAGGATCCTCCTATGTTCCAGGATCCTCCCAAGTTCAAGGATCCTCCTATGTCCCAGGATCCTCCCAGGTTCAAGGATCCTCCCAGGTACAAGGATACCCACAGTTTCAGGGATCCTTCTAGATGCCAGGATCCTTAAGAAGTTTGCAATCAGGAAGTTCCGACGTCCATCAGGGGGATTTCATTCCAATGCAAACCATTGCTTCTACTGGTCCATCGGTCATTCCAGAGCCCCAACAATATGGATTAACATCCACTCTTCCTAATTTGAATCCAATGGGAGGTAACACTTTTAATAATTCTTATACTACTAACCATGGCCTTATGCAGGATCCAGGTATCAACCATGCCATGGCCAGAGAGTTGCAAAAGTTGAAGGATATGATATCAAGTGTTCCAGGAGTGGTCAAACCTATCCCAGAGATTGCAGATGGAAGCCATAAGATATCTCGTTTTGCACCACCCAAAAGGTTCCATGTGCCAACCATGAAGCTGTATGATGGTTCAACGGATCCTGAGGAACACATAGCTCAATACAGGGAAAGGATGGAGATCAACCCAATCCCAGAAAGGTTAAAGGAAGCATGCCTGTGCAAGGGATTCGGATCCACTCTTACTGGATCAGCTCTCAAATGGCTGCTAAGTCTTCCTCCCTACTCTATTACCTCATTTGCTAATCTAGTTAACCTATTTAATAATCTGTTTTCTTGTAGTAGAAAATTTGAACGATTAACTAGTGATCTATATAGGATAACCCAGGGTCATAATGAATCATTAAGGGATTATATCACTAAATTTAGTAAAGAGTCCTTAGACATTCCCAACTTGGATATAGCCACGGCTGTTGAGGCCTTCAAAATGGGATTGCTTAGGGATTCATTGTTTTATGATGATCTTGTTATGACACCATGCAGGAACTTAGATGAGGTAAGAACCCGGGCCCCTAGGTTCATCCGGCTAGAGGATGACAAAAGGATCCAGGAGAGGTTAGCAGGATCCTCAAAGCAAGAGAAGCAAGGATCCTCATTCAAGAACAAGTTCAGATCCTATAATAGATCTGATAACCAGAATGTGCATGCTGTTGAACAAGAGGAGGAGGATGAGGATTATCCTCCAATTTCTGAATATTGTTTTTCTGTTGATAACAATGAACTAATCCTTGCGATGCAGAATTTAGGTGATAAAGCTAGATGGCCTAGAAAAAATGATAGGCCAGCTGCAACTAAGGATAAATCAAAGTGGTGTGCATACCATGAAGATTTTGGGCATCTCACAGAAGAATGCATTGCACTAAGAAAGGAAATTGGATACTTGTTGAGCAAGGGGCATCTAAAAGAATTGTTGGGTAGAAAAAAGTCAAGGACTCAGGATCCTGAAAGGATCCCTGAGAAAGCTCCGGCCCCTCCAGCAGATGCACAAGTAATAAACTTTATATCTGGAGGATCAGACATTTGTGGAACATCCTTCTCCGCAGCCAAAAGACATACGAAGGAAACCAAGATGGATAATGGAGATAGACCCATTCGAACATCCAGTGTCTCTGAAGGAAAAGTTATAACTTTTGATGAGGATGATCGTATTGACATCCAGGATCCTCATCATGATGGTTTGGTTATCACTCTTTTTATTTCTAACCATTTTGTTCGCAGGATCCTTATAGATGGAGGAAGCTCTGTGAACATTATCCAGCTAGATGTTCTCAAGAAGATGAACATCCCTGAATCCGACATCATACCAAGATCCTCTGTGCTCGTGGGATTCAGTGGCGAGACCAAGAATACTCTGGGGGACATTAAACTCCCAATCTATATCGAAGGCCTACATTCTTACCAAAATTTTTGTGTTATTGACTGTTTATCTTGTTGTAATGTTATCCTTGGCAGGCCCTGGATACACGATATGAAGGCAGTCCCATCGACTTACCATCAATGTGTGAAGCTCCGTAGTCCTTGGGGAATAGTCAAGATTGATAGTGATCAGCAGGAGGCTAAGAATTGCTAAACTTCATCGATGAAACCAGCCTCGAAGTCAAGGGAGCAATAGCAATCAAAGTATCCTCCAAGGGATGTCTTGGAGGCAAGAGAGCAGGATGTGGTAGAAATCCTCATGGATCCTCATGATCCTGAATCCAAAATCTATATCGGATCAGGGATCCTTGGCAAAATGAAAGAAGACCTCGTATCCTTCCTCAAAAGGAGGAAAACTACCTTTGCATGGAAGCATGAGGATATGACAGGTATATCTACGGATATTATTACTCACAAACTTGGCATCGATAGGTCCTTCAAACCAATCCATCAAAGGAGAAGGAAATTTGCACCAGAAAGAAATGCCATTATCCAGGAGGAGGTAGAGAAATTACTCCGGGCAGGTATGATTAGAGAGGTCAAGTATCCAAGATGGTTGGCCAATGTGGTTGTTCAAAAGAAAAACGGAAAGTGGAGGGTATGTGTCGATTTTACCGATTTAAATAAGGCATGTCCCAAGGATCCTTTCCCATTACCCCACATTGACTCCATGGTGGATGCAACTGCGGGTCATGAACTGTTAACTTTTATGGATGCTTCATCTGGATTTCAACAAATCCAAATGGAACCATCCGATCAAGAGGATACAGCCTTCATGACTCCAACTGGTATATACTGCTATATTGCTATGCCGTTCGGACTAAGAAATGCAGGTGCAACATATCAAAGGCTGGTGAATATGATGTTCAAGGATCAGATTGGACAAACTATGGAGGTTTACATAGATGATATGGTGGTAAAATCCATAAAAGCTGAGGATCACCTAAGGGACTTGGAGGAAGCATTCAATATCCTTGACAAATATAACATGAAACTTAATCCTTCAAAATGTCACTTTGGTGTTAAAGCAGGTAAATTCTTAGGATATATGGTGACAAAGAGAGGCATTGAAGCCAGTCCAGAACAAATCAAAGCAAGAATAAACATCAAGTCCCCTACCAATGCTAAGGATGTCCAAAGGCTAACGGGCAGGATCGCAGCTTTGAACAGATTTATATCTAAATCCTCAGAGAAGTGCAAAGAATTCTATGATATCCTAAGGAAGAACAAGAAATTTGAGTGGACTGAGAAGCATGAAAATACCTTAAGAGCTCTCAAAGATTACCTATCCTCAGCCCCGGCCTTGATGAAACCAGAAAAAGGCGATGTGCTATCCTTATATCTTGCGGTATCCTCAAAAGCAGTAAGTGCCGTCCTTGTTAAGGATCACGAAGGTACACAACATCCTGTCTATTATGTAAGTAAAAGTTTACTTGATGCCGAATCCAGGTATTCACACCTTGAAAAGCTTATTCTTGCATTAATTATGGCATCTACTAAGTTGAGACATTATTTTGAAACTCATGTTATTGTTGTTAAAACTAATTTTCCAATTAAGAATGTCCTCAGGAAACCAGAGATGTCAGGAAGGATGGCTAAGTGGGCAGTGAAGCTTAGTGCCTATGATATAAGATATGAGCCTAGGACAGCCATCAAATCCCAAGCATTAGCCGACTTTGTGGCTGATTTCAGTAGTGATTTACAAAAAGAAGCTGAGTTAGAAGTCCAGCAGCTAGAGGAGACCAAGGATCCTTGGATACTCTATACTGATGGATCCTCAAATGTCAAAGGCACAGGGCTTGGAATACTACTAAAATCGCCACAGGGGGACATAATACCCCACTCTATAGCTTGTGAGTTTCAAACCACTAACAATGAGGCTGAATATGAAGCCTTAATTGCTGGTTTGCAAATTGCTAAGCATATGGGGATCAGGTATCTTGAGGTACATGTAGATTCATTGTTAATTACAAACCACTTTAATGGATCCTATGCTGTTAAAGGTGAAAAGCTAACCAAATATTTAGAGATAGTCAAAGAATTGGCACTCTCCTTTGTTTCCTTTAGTTTGACACAGGTACCAAGGGAAGAAAATACAGAAGCTGATGCATTGGCTAACTTAGGATCATCTTTGAAGATCCCGGAGGATATCAAGATCCCTATTATCCATATCCTGACCCCGGCTATCGAGGATCATGTGGCTATGGAGATAGGAAAAAATTCTGCAATTATCCCTAGTGAGGATACTCAATCCCATTCAGGATCAGGATCATGGATCTCACCAATCATGAGATACTTACAACATGGAGAGATTCCTACTGGAGAAAACCCTAGGGCTTTCAAAATTAAGGTATCTCAATTCACAATTTTAAATAATATGTTGTATAGACGATCTCTTGCAGGACCATACTTAAGATGCATTGAGGATCCTGAAATCCAAGAAGTTTTAAAAGACTTCCATGAAGGAGATTGTGGAAACCACACTGGGGGCAGGGCATTGTTCTCAAGGATCCTGAGGACAGGATACTATTGGCCAACTATGAAAAGTGATGCTGTGGAGTATGCTAAGAGATGTGATCCTTGTCAGAGACACAACAATATCCTTCATCAACCAGCTGAATTTTTGCATCCTATATCCTCCTCTTGGCCATTTATGAGATGGGGTATGGATATAGTTGGTAAGCTCCCTAAGGCACCTGGTGGAAAAGTGTTCATGCTAGCTATGACTGATTACTTCTCCAAGTGGATAGAGGCTGAAGCTTTTGCCCAAGTCAGAGAAAAGGAAGTTATATCCTTCATTAAAAGAAATATTATAACTAGATTTGGTATCCCTTCTGAAATTATTTGTGATAATGGTTCCCAATTTATTGGGGGCAGAACTACTAACTTTTGTGACAGCTGGGGGATTAAGATGATAACATCAACACCAGTCCACCCACAAGCTAATGGTCAAGCAGAATCATCCAACAAGATCATCATCAATAATTTGAAGAAGAAGCTTGGATCCAAGAAAGGGAAATGGGCAGAAGAACTACCTTATGTGCTTTGGGCTGATAGGACAACCCCTAAGAATGCTACTGGTCAAACGCCATTCTCTTTGGTATTTGGGGCAGAATCAGTGATCCCAATAGAAATGGTGGTTCCAACTGCTAGAACAAGTACCCGTGATCCTGAGGAAAATGATGAGAACTTGGCTCAAGACCTGGATACTATTGAAGAAATCAGGGATCTGGCTAGGATAAGGATGGCCAGTTATCAACAAAGAATGGCTGGTGCTTACAACAAAAATGTCAGGATCAGGAAGTTTCAAGTTGGAGATATGGTATTAAGGAAAGCATTTCAAAATACCACCAATCCTGCTGATGGAAAATTGGCTCCAAAATGGGAAGGCCCTTATTTGATTGAAGCTGAAGCGGGAAAGGGGGCATATAGATTGCTAACCATGGAAGGTGATTTGCTACCAAGAGCTTGGAATGCTGTCCACTTGAAGAAATATTTCATGTGAGCAGGATCCTCATGGCACAAATGATCCTTACATTAGGGGTATCCTTGAAGGATCCTTAAAGTATCAGTGATCCTTACTTTGGTAATGTCCTAATCCTGAACTATTTCATTTCCTTATTTTCTCATATAAGGATAAGGATCATGTGTCCTTTATCCATCTCTCACGTGATTTTAAGTTTTGAAAGTTCAGGTATCCTTAGCAAAATGTTGGTTATCTGCAGAAGCAATCCGTTCCTTGGGTTTAACCCCAGTTATTTGGGCTTGACCCCAGTTCCGCCTGTAGCGCATGATGATCCTGGTATAGTTCAAGGCAGTGGGACCAGTACTCGCTTTAGGGGCTGATAATTCCATTGTACTGGCTATACCTAGGATCCTACGTATAATGGTAGACGTACCATACATCCGTTCCTAAGGTTTCTAACGTTTTCACGTTAGTTAAGGTTTTGGCATTTTCATTACACTAAGTTTGGATAGTCGCCAGTTAGGGCCATACTCCAGTTTACATACGATCCTTGGGCTTGTCCCCAGTTATCCTTGGGCTTGTCCCCAGTTATCCTTGGGCTTGTCCCCAGTTATCCTTGGGCTTGTCCCCAGTTGCTAACTCTTATCTTATATTGGCTTAGTCCCAAGTTATGCTCTATTTTCAGATCCTTGAAGATAAGCAACTAGGGATCCTTGATCCTTACTTCTCTCTAAGGTTTATCTTATAGTTATCCTGATTATGGTTAGGATCCTAACTTGGATCCTCAGGTATGATCCTTAACTATTTCTAATTCTATTCATTGTTTATTTGAATAACCCTTAAAATTTGACAACTAAACTTGTGATCCTTAAAATATATTACTTTTTGGGATTCTTCAACTATAGGATATTTGATCATGGATCATATCCTAAACATTTTCAATCTGACTTATTCAAAATTGCTTATTCAATAAGTGTACATCAAAACAATTGAGAATTAAAGAGACAAAAAGGATAATGATACAAGATAAGCGACAAAAGATTAAGGTTTTATTTATTAACAAAAGATTAACCCATAAAAGGTTGTCAAAATTACCTACCCCGAGCATCTACCAGCAATACGTGGCCCGTCCGCTGGGGTAGGTAAAGGGTGTCCATGATAATAGGTTCGAAGTAGTGCAGGAATATAAAGGCGGCAGGATCACAATGGCTTCATCCCCCAAACAGAGGATCCCTCCACCATTTGCAATCCTACCTGTTGTCCAAAGGATCATACATGATCCTTAATCCTAAAAACTATTGTTCAGTACAAACCATCAAATTGTTCAACAAAACAACCATCAAACTAAAAAATTGGGCTCCGGCTATGTCTAGAAATTTCCATCATCGCCCAATCATGCAGCCTAAGCCTTCTCTGCATCACCACCTCCGGCTCCACTTGCTTCACCACCTTCACCCTTGCCTCCAGCCTCGATCGCCAAAACCTCCTCAGCCTCTTCATCATCTTCAAGATCAGCCAACCTTGCTTTCCAGCCCTCAACATCCCAGCTGCTTCTGTCGAAGTTAGGATCTTGAGCTTCCTGGGCCATCTTTAGTTTTGTCTGATACATTGTGATGGCAGCAGAGACCTTTGCACCTTCTATGAGATCATGCTTTTCATAGTCAATGTCGATCAGAACTTTAGCCGTCTTAGTCTTGGCGTCTTGGAGTTCCTTCTGAAGATCAGCAATTTTTAGGTCCTTTAGCAATGCAACCTGTTGGAGGTCGGCAATCTTCCTATCCTGATCCTCAACGTGGCCAACATAGTCCTCAATCTCAGCGAATTTCTGCAAAGGGGATAAAAGGTAAGGTCAGGACCAAGTGATCCTCAAATCAGCAGGATATACGAGCAGAGACAGTGATCCTTACATCGTTGAAGTACTCGAGGAATTGGTGGCGGATCAGAGGCAGACCCTGCAAATCCTCAGCCTCGGAGGCCTTTCTCTTCTTGATTCCCTTTCCTTTGAGGGGTGCCTTGGGGACTAAAGCTGTCGGGCTGGTAGGAGCCTTTCTTTTGGAGGATCTGACGGTGGTGAGATCGGTGACATTGAACTTTGAAGCAGACTTGGTGGATTTTCCAGCACCTACACAACCAAAACAAGATAAGTATCTTTACTTCATTTATATTTCACTATTTATTTAAATTTTGAAACAAAGATACTTACTTGACATCGTGACAGAGCCTGAGGATACCTCCTGAGAATCCTGGGTGGTTGTCTTGAAAGTTCTTGTTTCAGGATCAAGTCTCTTGAAAGCGGCGAGTCTCTCTTTGGCAGCAGGAGACAGTCTGAGGTGTGAAACGGTGATAGCTGCATAACAAGAAAGCAAAAGTATATAAGTGATCCTTGTATCAAAAGAAGGTTCTCTGGTGATCCATCTCAGGATCCTCCATCCTACCATGGGTAGCCCATTTCCTGGGTAGATCCTTCCCGTCAAAGATAGAATCTCTCTTGACGAAAAAGAAACGCCGCTTCCAGTTAGCATCATTCTTGGTAGCTTTGAAGATCGGGTGTTCCTCACCAGGTTTACGTTTGAACAAATAACGATGAGAACCAAAGGTAGTAAGATCATACAGCTCTCCCAGCTCTGACATTCCTAGGTCTATCCCTTCCTGCTCGATGATCCTTTCAAGGGTATACAAAACCCTCCATATCATCGGCATGGCTTGGATATAAGAGATGCCGGTTAGGGAAAAGAAAGATTGGGTGAAGGCTGGAAAAGGATATGTATAGCCTATGGTGAACGGAGTGACAGGAAAAGCAACCCAGTTGTCGGAAATATGATCACTCAGGGCATTGGGATCAAAAGATTTAAACGCGGTGTTCGCCGGAAAACAGTGGCGGATCCTATCAATCTGTGGATCGGTGAAACAGCAGCGTTCTTTTATGGAATCTTCGATGATCCCCTGGCTCTTCAGTGGGCTGTTTTTTGGGTGATCCTTAGCTGGGGAGTTCCGGAGCAACATTTTTGACAGAATGATGGAAAGAGATGGAAAACAGAGCAAAAGAAGGAAGAAGATGAAGAGAGAATACCTGTTTATCTTCGGATGCAGTTATAAAGGGAGTATCTCTGAAATTTAACTGCAAACGATCCTATCTATATCTCCTATTTATAATCATGATTGTGCAGGGTTGTCACTTCTGTGACGTCATAGTTGCAACGGATAGTTCTACATCAACGGCTATATTTACGATAGTTAGTTGCGGATAAGATCAAGAAAATATAATTCATTCATTTTACATGTTAGGGGAGGATTTTCTAACAATTAGTGATCCTTATTCGTTATCCTAATTAATGATCCTTACTTTTGTGACAGATAGTGATCCTCAGAAGAGCTTCAGGATCAGGATCATGGATCACTTTAAGGATCCTCGTACTGACGATTGTTTACTTGTGTTTTCTATTATTTTTGCAGGAAGCTCAACTCGGACCTAGTCTTAGCGACATTCCTGGAGAATATTCCTTGACTATCACGCACGTGCTTGGCCAAAAATGGACGTTGTGGAGAACGTGGAGGCATGGCACGAAAGTCGGAAAGTTTGTTAGCTAGTTATTTTCTTATTTTAAAGGGGTAACGAGCTAGTTAGTAACACTTAGTCACTTCTGAGTTACACACACACTCGTACAAACGTTCATACCAGCTCTCGTTCAAACACTTAGCAATTTCATACACCTTTTACACGTTACATTCTAGTGATCCTTGTACCTGGCTCGTTACTATCCGAAGTTGTAAACATTTATTGATTTATTTGAGCTTGGTGATCGGTAGTTTCCATCACCCGGGGTTTTTTGTGCCGGAGATCAACTTTTGATCAAGGGCTTTTTCCCCGTATAAATCCTTGTGTTGTTTGTGCAATTTACATTGAAGTGATCCTCATCGCTGTTACACATTTTAAGCATCATTCCCCGAAACAAAGAGTTTGGTTGCAATATCCTCATCAGATTTTTTGACCAAAACAGTTTGGCGCCTACCGTGGGGCAATTGGTGCTTTGTCCTTAGAAAAATACGCATTTCTGTGCTCATTTCGGTTCACTACAACCAAGCAAATGGCTTCCTCAGCGAAGAATGCTTCAAATTTGATGCCCTCATCCACTTCTTCATAAGGCGTCCCTCCTTTGCCTCCACCACCTTCTGGATCCCAGAAGAATGCTGAGAATGCTGCGAAGAAACCAACTCCCATTTTCTCAAAACCTCCAACTTCTTCTGCTTCTTACACTCCCACTACTAGTGACATGTTTACTTTGATTTTGCAGATGAAGGATCAGATACGGCAACAGGATAAGACCAACGAGAGGATTCTCAAAGAAATCGGAGATCTCAAGAAACAAAAGACAACGGCAGAGGATCATTCCCCACTGGTGCCGAAATCCTTGAATTTTGATACTCCGGTGATTACTTCTCAGCCATCAGTGGTTCCAGACGTTCAATATGTGGGTGGACCGAAAGGAGTGCACTATGGAACAGCAACAATGACCCAGGCATCAGGTTCATATTTCCAGCCAGCGGGATCCTATCCTCAGCATATGGGATCCCTCACGAATTCAGGAGGATATTCAGGAATGCAGCAGATTCAAGGATCTTCCTTTGTTCCAGGATCATCCCAGGTTCAAGGATCCTCCTTTGTTCCAGGATCATCCCAGGCTCAAGGATCCTCCTTTGTTCCAGGATCATCCCAGGCTCAAGGATCC
The DNA here is from genome assembly GCA_030545235.1 of Helianthus tuberosus. Classification (NCBI taxonomy): domain Eukaryota; kingdom Viridiplantae; phylum Streptophyta; class Magnoliopsida; order Asterales; family Asteraceae; genus Helianthus; species Helianthus tuberosus. The sequence continues at coordinate 124,400,955 of CM060400.1, forward strand.
TCCTATGTTCCAGGATCGTCCCAATTTCAAGGATCCTTCCAGATGCCAGGATCCTTGAGGAGTTTGCAAACAGGAAGTTCAGATGTCCATCAGGGAGATTTTATTCCAATGCAGACCAATGCTTCTACTGGCCCCTCGATCATTCCAGAGCCCCAACAATATGGATTAACATCCATTCTTCCTAACTTGAATCCAATGGGAGGTAACACTTTTAATAATTCTTATACTACTAACCATGGTCTTATGCAGGATCCAGCTATCAATCATGCCATGGCCAGGGAATTGCAAAAGTTAAAGGATATGATATCAAGTGTTCCAGGAGTGGTCAAACCTATCCCAGAGATTGCAGATGGGAGCCACAAGATATCTCGTTTTGCACCACCAATCTGTGACGCTGAGATACCCAAGAGGTTCCATGTGCCAACAATGAAACTGTATGATGGTTCGACAGATCCTGAGGAACACATAGCACAATACAGGGAGAGGATGGAGATCTATCCAATTCCAGAAAGGTTAAAGGAAGCATGCCTGTGCAAGGGATTCGGATCCACTCTTACTGGATCAGCTCTCAAATGGCTGCTAAGTCTTCCTCCCTATTCTATTACCTCATTTGCTAACCTAGTTAACTTGTTTAATTATCAATTTTCTTGTAGTAGAAAATTTGAACGATTAACTAGTGATTTATATAGGATAACACAGGGTCATAATGAATCATTAAGGGATTACATTACCAAATTCAGTAAAGAATCCTTAGACATTCCCAACTTAGATATAGCCACGGCTGTTGAGGCATTCAAAATGGGATTGCTTAGGGATTCATTGTTCTATGATGATCTTGTTATGACACCATGCAGGAACTTAGATGAGGTAAGAACACGAGCACTTAGGTTCATTCGGCTAGAGGACGATAAGAGGATCCAGGAGAGGTTAGCAGGATCCTCAAAGCAGGATAAGCAAGGATCCTCATTCAGGAACAACAAGTTCAGATCCTATAATAAATCTGATAACCAGAATGTGCATGCTGTTGAACAAGAGGAGGATGATGAGGATTATCCTCCAATTTCTGAATATTGTTTTTGTGTTGATAACAATGAACTAATCCTTGCGATGCAGAACCTAGGTGATAAAGCTAGATGGCCAAGAAAAAATGATAGGCCAGCTGCAACTAAGGATAAATCAAAGTGGTGTGCATACCATGAAGATTTTGGGCATCTCACAGAAGAATGCATTGCACTAAGAAAGGAAATTGGATACTTGTTGAGCAAAGGGCATCTAAAGGAATTGCTGGGAAGAAAAAAGTCAAAGACTCGGGATCCTGAAAGGATCCCTGAGAAGGCTACAGCCCCTCCAGCAGATGCACAAGTGATAAACTTCATTTCTGGAGGATCAGACATTTGTGGCACATCCTTCTCAGCTGCTAAAAGGCACGCAAAGGAAACTAAAATGGATAATGGAGAAAGACCAATTCGAACATCAAGTGTCTCCGAAGGAAAAGTCATAACCTTTGATGAGGATGATCGTGTTGATATCCAGGATCCTCATCACGATGGTTTAGTTATTACCCTTTTCATTTCTAACCATTTTGTTCGCATGATCCTTATAGACGGAGGGAGTTCAGTGAACATTATCCAGCTTGATGTTCTAAAGAAGATGGGTATCCCTGAATCAGATATCATACCAAGATCCTCCGTGCTCGTGGGATTTAGTGGCGAAACTAAGAATACCCTGGGGGACATTAAACTCCCAATATACATTGAAGGCCTACACTCTTATCAAAAATTTTGTGTTATTGACTGTTTATCTTGTTGTAATGTTATCCTTGGCAGGCCTTGGATACACGATATGAAAGCAGTCCCATCTACCTACCATCAATGTGTGAAGCTCCCTAGTCCTTGGGGAGTAGTGAAGATTGATAGTGATCAGCAGGAGGCTAAGAATTGCTACACTTCATCGATGAAACCAGCCTCGAAGTCAAGGGAGCAATAGCAATCAAAGTATCCTCCAAGGGATGTCTTGGAGGCAAGAGAGCAGGATGTGGTAGAAATCCTCATGAACCCCGATGATCCTGAATCCAAAATCTATATCGGATCAGGGATCCTTGGCGAAATGAAAGAAGACCTCGTATCCTTCCTCAAAAGGAGAAAGACTACCTTTGCATGGAAACACGAAGACATGACTGGTATATCCAAAGATGTAATCACTCACAAACTCGGGATTGACAGATCCTTCAAACCAATCCATCAAAGGAGAAGGAAGTTTGCACCGGAAAGGAATGCCATTATCCAGGAAGAGGTAGAGAAATTGCTCCGGGCAGGTATGATTAGAGAGGTCAAGTATCCAAGATGGTTGGCCAATGTGGTTGTTGTTCAAAAGAAAAACGGAAAGTGGAGGGTATGTGTCGATTTTACCGATTTAAATAAGGCATGTCCCAAGGATCCTTTACCGTTACCCCACATTGACTCCATGGTGGATGCAACTGCGGGTCATGAACTGTTAACTTTTATGGATGCTTCATCTGGATTCCAACAAATCCAAATGGAACCATCCGACCAAGAGGATACAGCCTTCATGACTCCAACTGGTATATACTGCTATATTGCTATGCCGTTCGGACTAAGAAATGCAGGTGCAACATATCAAAGGCTGGTGAGTATGATGTTCAAGGATCAGATTGGACAAACTATGGAGGTTTACATAGATGATATGGTGGTTAAATCCTTAAAAGCTGAGGATCACCTAAGAGACTTGGAGGAAGCATTCGATATCCTTGACAAATATAATATGAAACTTAATCCTTCAAAATGTCACTTTGGTGTTAAAGCAGGTAAATTTTTAGGATATATGGTGACAAAGAGAGGCATTGAAGCTAGCCCGGAACAGATCAAAGCAATAGTGAACATCAAATCCCCGGCCAATGCTAAGGATGTTCAAAGGCTAACAGGCAGGATAGCAGCTTTGAACAGATTTATATCCAAATCCTCAGAGAAGTGCAAAGAATTCTATGATATCCTAAGGAAGAACAAGAAATTTGAGTGGACTGTGATGCATGAAAATGCTTTAAGAGCCCTCAAAGATTACCTATCCTCAGCCCCAGCCTTGATGAAGCCAGAAAAAGGCGATGCGCTATCCTTGTATCTTGCAGTATCCTCAAAAGCAGTAAGTGCGGTCCTTGTTAAGGATCATTAAGGTACACAACATCCTGTCTATTATGTAAGTAAAAGTTTACTTGATGCTGAATCCAGGTATTCACACCTTGAAAAGCTTATTCTTCCATTAATCATGGCATCTACTAAGTTAAGACATTATTTTGAAACTCATGTTATCATTGTTAAAACTAATTTTCCAATTAAGAATGTCCTCAGGAAACCAGAGATGTCAGGAAGGATGGCTATGTGGGCAGTGAAGCTAAGTGCATATGATATAAGATATGAGCCTAGGACAGCCATCAAATCCCAAGCGTTAGCTGACTTTGTGGCTGATTTCAGTAGTGATTTACAAGAAGAAGCTGAGTTAGAAGTCTAGCAGCTAGAGGAGACCAAGGATCCTTGGATACTCTATACTGATGGATCCTCGAATGTCAAAGGCACAGGGCTTGGAATACTACTAAAATCGCCACAGGGGGACATAATACCCCACTCTATAGCTTGTGAGTTCCAAACCACTAACAATGAGGCTGAATATGAAGCCTTAATTGCTGGTTTGCAAATTGCAAAGCATATGGGGATCAGGTATCTTGAGGTACATGTAGATTCATTGTTAATTACAAACCACTTTAATGGATCCTATGCTGTTAAAGGTGAAAAGCTAACCAAATATTTAGAGATAGTCAAAAGTTTGGCACTCTCTTTTGTTTCCTTGAGTTTGACGCAGGTACCAAAGGAAGAAAATACAGAAGCTGATGCATTGGCTAATTTAGGATCATCCTTGAAGGTCCCGGAGGATATCAAGATCCCTATTATCCATATCCTGACCCCGGCTATTGAGGATCATGTGGCTATGGAGATAGGAAATGATTCTGCAATGATCCCTAGTGAGGATACTCAATCCCATTCAGGATCAGGATCATGGATCTCACCAATTATGAGATACTTACAACATGGAGAGATTCCTACAGGAGAAAACCCTAGGGCTTTCAAATCTAAGGTATCTCAATTCACAATTTTAAATAATGTGTTGTATAGACGATCTCTTGCAGGACCATACTTGAGATGCATTGAGGATCCTGAAATCCAAGAAGTTTTAAAAGACTTCCATGAAGGAGATTGTGGAAACCACACTGGGGGCAGGGCATTATTCTCAAGGATCCTGAGGACAGGATACTACTGGCCAACCATGAAGAGAGATGCTGTGGAATATGCTAAAAGATGTGATCCTTGTCAGAGACACAGCAATATCCTTCATCAACCAGCTGAATTATTGCATCCTATATCCTCCTCTTTGCCATTTATGAGATGGGGGATGGATATAGTTGGTAAGCTCCCTAAGGCACCTGGTGGAAAAGTATTCATGCTTGCTATGACTGATTACTTCTCCAAGTGGATAGAGGCTGAAGCTTTTGCCCAAGTCAGAGAAAAGGAAGTTATATCCTTCATCAAAAGAAATATTATAACTAGATTTGGAATTCCTTCTGAGATTATATATGATAATGGTTCCCAATTTATTGGGGGCAGAACCACTAACTTTTGTGACAGCTGGGGGATTAAGATGATAACATCAACACCAGTCCACCCACAAGCTAATGGTCAGGCAGAATCATCCAACAAAATCATTATCAACAATTTGAAGAAAAAGCTTGGATCCAAGAAAGGGAAATGGGCAGAAGAACTACCCTATGTGCTTTGGGCTGATAGGACAACCCCCAAGAATGCTACTGGTCAAACACCATTCTCTTTGGTGTTTGGGGCAGAATCAGTGATCCCAACAGAAATGGTGGTTCCAACTGCAAGAACAAGTACCCGTGATCCTGAGAAGAATGATGAGAACTTGGCTCAAGACCTAGATACTATTGAAGAAATCAGGGATATGGCTAGGATAAGGACGGCCAGTTATCAGCAAAGAATGGCCGGTGCTTACAACAAAAATGTCAGGATCAGGAGGTTTCAAGTTGGAGATATGGTATTAAGGAAAGCATTCCAAAATACCACCAATCCTGCTGATGGAAAATTGGCTCCAAAATGGGAAGGCCCTTATGTGATTGAAGCTGAAGCAGGAAAGGGGGCATATAGATTGCTAACCATGGAAGGTGATTTGCTACCAAGAGCTTGGAATGCTGTCCACTTAAAGAAATACTTCATGTGAGCAGGATCCTCATGGCACAGATGATCCTAACGACAAGGATATCCTTAAAGGATCCTCAAAGTATCAGTGATCCTTATTTAGGTAACATCCTAAACTTGAACTATTTCATTTCTTTATTTTCTCATATAAGGATAAGGATCATGCGTCCTTTATCCATCTCTCACGTGAGTTTAAGTTTTGAAAGTCCAGGTATCCTTAGCATAACACTGGTTATCCGCTGAAGCAATCCGTTCCTTGGGTTTAACCCCAGTTATTTGGGCTTGACCCCAGTTCCGCCTGTAGCGCACGATGATCCTGGTATAGTTCAAGGCATTGGGACCAGTACTCGTTTTAGAGGCTGATAATTCCATTGTACTGGCTATGCTTAGGATCCTACGTATAATGGTAGACGTACCATACATCTGTTCATAAGATTCTAACGTTTTCACGTTAGCTAAGGTTTCTAACGTTTTCACGTTAGCTAAGGTTTTGGCATATTCATGTCACTAAGTTTGGATAGACGCCAGTCAGGGCCATACTCCAGTTTACATATGATCCTTGGGCTTGTCCCCAGTTATCCTTGGGCTTGTCCCCAGTTATCCTTGGGCTTGTCCCCAGTTATCCTTGGGCTCGTCCCCAGTTGCTAACTCTTTTCTTATATTGGCTTAGTCCCAAGTTATGCTCTATTTCAGGTTCTTGAAGATAGGCAACTAGGGATCCTTGATCCTTACTTTATTCTAAGGTTTGTCTTATAGTTATCCTTATTATGGTCAGGTTCCTAACTTGGACCCTCAGGTATGATCCTTAACTATTAATAATTTTATTCATTGTTCATTTGAATAACCCTTATACTTGACAACTGAACTTGTGACTCTTAAACCATATCACTTTTTAGAACTTATCGTTTATGGGATATGTGATCCTTGATCATATCCTAAACTTTCTGGATATCTTTTCTAATTTTTCAAGGCTTGATAAGTATAAACAGAATGAACATTACAACGGTTGGAAAGTAAGATGTTAAAAAAGGATAACAATACAAGATAAGCGACAAAAGGTTAAGATTTTATTTATTAACAAAAGACTAACCCTTAAAAGGTTGTCAAAATTACCTACCCGAGCATCTACCAGCAAAACGTGGCCCGTCCGCTGGGGTAGGTAAAGGGTGTCCATGATAATAAGTTCAAGAGTAGTGTAGGAATATAAAGGCGGCAGGATCACAATGGTTTCATCCCCCAAACAGAGGATCCCTCCACCAATTGCAATCCTGCCTATCGTCCTAAGGATCATACAAGACCCTTAATCCTAAAACCTATTGTTCAAAGTACAAACCATTAAATTGTTCGATATCACAACCACAAAAAGTTACTACCACCAGATTTAAAAAATTGGGCTCCGGCTACGTCTATAAATGTCCATCATTGCCCAATTAAGCAGCCTAAACTTTTGCTGCATCACCACCTCCGGCTCCACTTGCTTCACCAGCTTCATCCTTGCTTCCAGCCTCAATTGTCAGGATCTCTTCAGGCTCCTCTTCATCACCCAATTCAGCCAGCCTTGCTTTCCATTCTTCAATTTCCCAGCTGCTTTTGTCGGAGGCAGGATCCTGAGCTTCCAAGGCCATTTGCAGCTTGGTTTTGTACATTGCTATGGCGGCAGAGACTTTGGCATCATCTGTTATCTCCTGCCTTTCATAGTCAAAATTAACCAGCACCTTAGCCATCTCCTGTTTGGTATCCTGGAGTTCCTTCCGAAGATCAGCAAGTGCAAGATCCTTGAGCACAGCAACCTGCTGGAGGTCGGCAATCTTTTTATCCTGATCCTCAACGTGGCCAACATAATCCTCGATCTCAGAGAATTTCTGCAAAGAGGATAAAGGATAAGGTCAGGATTATGTGATCCTCAAATCAGCAGGATATATCAGCAGGATATGTCGACAGGATCTATGAGCAGAGACAATGATCCTTACCTCATTGAAGTACTCGAGGAATTGATGGCGGATTAGAGGCAGACCCTGCAAATCCTCAGCCTCGGAGGCCTTTCTCCTCTTGATTCCCTTTCCTTTGAGGGGTGCCTTGGGGATTGAGGCTGTCGGGCTGGCATGAACCTTTCTTTTGGAGGATTTGACAGTGGTGAGATCGGTGACACTGAACCTTGAAGCAGCTTTGGCAGATTTTCCAGCACCTACACAACCAAAACAAGATAAGTATCTTTTCTTAATTCACATTTTACTATTTATTTAAACAAGGATACTTACTTGACATTGTGACAGAGCCTGAGGATACCTCCTGAGAGTCTTGGGTTGTTGTCTTAAAAGTTCTAATTTCAGGATCAAGGTTCCAGAAAGCAGCAAGCCTTTCCCTGGTTGCGGATGTTGTGATGAGATGCGAAACAGAGACAGCTGCATGACACAAGACAAAAGGGGTTAGTGATCCTATCACATAAACAAGACTACCTGGTGATCCTTCTCATGATCCTCCAGCCTACCATGGGTGGACCATGTCTTAGGGAGATCTTTTCCGTTTAGAATGGAATCCCTCCTGACAAAGAAGAAGCGACGTTTCCAATCTTTGTTGTTCTTGGTGACTTTGAGAAGAGGATGATCTGCACCGGGTTTTCGCTTGAACAAATAACGGTGGGAACCAAAGGTAGTAAGATCATACAGTTCCGCTAATTCCGACATTCCTAAATCAACGCCTTCCTGCTCGATGATCCTCTCTAGGGTATATAAAACCCTCCAAATCATCGGCATGGCTTGGATATAAGATATGCCGGTCAGGGAAAAGAAGGATTGTGTGAATTCTGGGAAAGGATAGGTGTACCCTATAGTGAATGGAGTAGCTGGAAAGGCAACCCATGTTTCAGAAACATAGTCGCTAAGAACACTGGGATCAAAGGGTTTGAAAAAGGCACTCGCCGGAAAACAGCGACGGATTTTATCTACTTGTGCATCGTTAAAACAACACCTCTCATTCGCTGAGTCTTTGATGATCTTTTGACTCTTCAAAGGGCTATCCTTCTTGTGATCCTTGCCCGGTGAGCTCCGGAGCATCATTCTTAGAACGATGGTGATAAAGAAACAAAAATAGAGTAAGAAAGGTAGAAAGAGAAGAAAGAGATACCTGATTGATCTTTGACTGAGAATATAAAGGGAGTTTCTTTCGAATTTGAATGCATATTGATCCTATCTATATCTCTATTTATAATTATGATTCTGCAGGATTGTCACTTCTGTGACGTCATGATCGCAACGGCTAGTTCTATTTTAACGGCTATATATCCGTTAGTTAGTTGCGGATAAGATTAAGAAAACATAACTCGCTAATTTTACATTTCACTCCTTATATTTTGGGGGCAATTGTTAGGGGAGGATTTTCTAACAATTAGTGATCCTTATTCGTTATCCTAATTAATGATCCTTACTTCTGTGACAGATAGTGATCCTCAGAAGAGCTTCAGGATCAGGATCATGGATCACTTTAAGGATCCTCGTACTGACGATTGTTTACTTGTGTTTTCTATTATTTTTGCAGGAAGCTCAACTCGGACCTAGTCTTAGCGACATTCCTGGAGAATATTCCTTGACTATCACGCACGTGCTTGGCCAAAAATGGACGTTGTGGAGAACGTGGAGGCATGGCATGAAAGTCGGAAAGTTTGTTAGCTAGTTATTTTCTTATTTTAAAGGGGTAACGAGCTAGTTAGTAACACTTAGTCACTTCTGAGTTACACACACACTCGTACAAACGTTCATACCAGCTCTCGTTCAAACACTTAGCAATTTCATACACCTTTTACACGTTACATTCTAGTGATCCTTGTACCTGGCTCGTTACTATCCGAAGTTGTAAACATTTATTGATTTATTTGAGCTTGGTGATCGGTAGTTTCCATCACCCGGGGTTTTTTGTGCCGGAGATCAACTTTTGATCAAGGGCTTTTTCCCCGTATAAATCCTTGTGTTGTTTGTGCAATTTACATTGAAGTGATCCTCATCGCTGTTACACATTTTAAGCATCATTCCCCGAAACAAAGAGTTTGGTTGCAATATCCTCATCAGATTTTTTGACCAAAACATTACATATCACTCCTTATATTTTGGGGGCAATTGTTAGGGGAGGATTTTCTAACAATTAGTGATCCTTACTTGTTATCCTAATAAATGATCCTTACTTCTGTGACAGACAGTGATCCTCAGAAGAGCTTCAGGATCAGGATCATGGATCACCTTAAGGATCCTCATACTAACGATTGTTTGTTTGTATTTCGTATTATTTTGCAGGAGTAACAAGCTTGACTTGGTCTTGGCAACGTTACTGTGGAATATTCCACGGGTATTTCGCACACGTTTGACTGGAAATGGACGTTGTGGAGAACGTGGGAAGCATGGCACAAAAGTCGGATAGTTTGTTAGCATAGTGAACTTCTATTTTTAAAGGGGTGACGAGCTAGTAATAAGAACACTTAGCCATTTTCAGCTACACACACTCTCGTACAATTGCACTCTTGAAGCTTTCGACAAACACTTAACAGTTTTCACTCACTTTTACACATTTCACCATAGTGATCCTTGTACCTAGCTCGTTACTATCCGAAGTTGTAAACATTTACTGATTTATTTGTGCTTGGTGATCGGTAGTTTCCATCACCCGGGGTTTTTTGTGCCGGAGATCAACTCTTGATCAAGGGCTTTTTCCCCGTATAAACCTTGTGTCACTTGTTATTTATTTTTCATAGTGATCCTTATTGCTACAAAGTAATTCAAGCATCAAACCCCGTAACAGAGAGTTTGGTTGCATTATTCTCATCAGATTTTTTGACCAAAACAAGCAGTGCTTCTAATCTTCAGCAGTACTTGAGACAAGGCAGTTGTTTGAGTCATCAGCACTTTGGTCTCTATCAGTCCTTTGGAGTCAATAGCAGTTAGGAAAGGCAGTAGATTGAATCCATTAGGTGTTAGAGCCATTATCAAGGGGAAAGCTTGTGTACAAACATTTTCTTATTCTGGATCCACTGCTCTGATCCGGTTTTGGCTTTAATCAATTGTTCCTTTGGTAGGGTTCAATCCCAACAATCTCCCCCTGGAACAGATAATGCCAAAACCCTTCATTATTGTAGATCTTTATTGTCTCATCAGCAGTTCCCTTATCTGACCTTTAAGTTGTAACTCAAAGTCTAGGGCATCTGTATCATCTTCATCCCTGCAAAGTGTAAGATCAAGGAGATCCTGCAGATCTTCAATACTCAGGCCTAGTGCTTGTTCCCTTGATATTTTCTTCACTTCTCCACTGGATTTGATCAGAGTCAATACGTGGGACTGTTTGTCAGTTTTCCACTTTAGTATTTTTGAATCCAGTGGGTTTCTTGGGAGATTTTTATTTGAAGATGAGTTGGGAGATGGTGGCCTGGTGATAACAGGCTAAGCAGTGCTTTGAGCTTGAGCAAGCTCAGGAATATCAGCTGTCATTTGCTTGAGGACCATTTTTATAACTTCATTACCTGATGCTATATCCTCTGCTGTTTCTGCATCCATCTGTTTTTGCCTCCTTCTTTGATAAAGGATGGCACCAGGTGGAGTAGTGGCTTTCCTGACTTGCAGTTTTGGTGGTCTTGTTGAAACCACTGCTTCAGGATAGTCAGGCTTTTGTGGAATATTTGGATTTGTCTTTCTTAGTTCTTCCAACCTTTTGTAGCTGGCCCTGACTTTGTCTTCTTTCCACTTTGTCACCTGATTTCTTGACCCAAAATCAGCAGTGATAAGTTCCTCTTTCATTCTCTTCAATTCTAACACTTTGTCTGGTACATTTTTCATGTGCTTTGTCCAGACAGGAGGAGTGTGTTTCACTTTGTCATTATTCATTTTTTCAATTCTTTCTAACTCCTCCTTGAGCTCACTAATGGTCCAATCTTTGTATTGAGCTTTATCTCCCTTGTATTTCTTGAATGCCATTATGTGCTGAATGTAATCTTTTCTTAAAGTTTCATCATCTCTTTCTGAAAGCTTTTGACACAAATCTTTTGAAAACTGCTCCAAAGTTCTGACTTGTGTGAGCAGAAATTGATAGTGCCTTTGAATTTCTTTATCAGTTTTTCCTTGTGTGTCTCTTTTAGAAATATCCTCAGCTTGTTGAGCCTTTATTTTCAAATATTCTTCAATATTATTTGGCCTTGGATATCCTTGAACAGATGGTAGGTTCCTTTTAGCAGGATCATCTTCAGAATAAAAAGATTTAATCTCTTCTCTGACTTCTATGAGCTCTAAAGGATACTGAACAGGTGTTGAAACAATGGCAGTGATTGGTTTTTGAACTTGGGCTGAAGAGAGAGGAACAGGGTTTGGAATAGTAACAAGTGACAAAGGTTGTGAAGATGTTGGTGGTGGTGGAGAATCATCATCTTTCAGAATTATCCTTCTCCTTTTTGGTTTAGAAGAGGCTTGTGGTGTGTTGGTTCAGTGGTGGTGATTTGAGTGGTGGTTATTGTAGTGGTAGGTGGCTGACTAATAGCTGTTGAAACAACTGGTGTTTCAACCACTGTTATCATTACAACTGATGATGTGTCATCAGCTGTCTTCTGCTTTTTGGCAGGAGGTGATGGTGGTGATGAAGTTGTTTTTGGTGGTGATGGTATTTTTGATGGTGGTGGTAAGGCAGTGGTTGTGGTGTGTGTTGAAGTGGTGGCAGTTATTTGGCTAGCAGTTGTTGAAACCACTGGAGTATCAACAGTTGTTGATACAACAGGAGTTTTAACATCTGCTAGTTTAGGAGATTGATGTTTGGAGCTTTTGATAGGTTTGGAAGTTTTCTTTGTGGGTCTAGATGGTGTGTGTTTGGGTTGCCTCACTTTTCTAGTGGGCTGCTTTCTTTTTGGCTCAGGATTTTCATCATCCTTAGGCTTAGAAGTACCCTGCTCATTCAGCTCCACAAAAGCTCTTTTCTCCTGTTCCCACCTGGCTTTATCCTTAGCTTCCTTATCCTTTTTAACATCAGCTTTTGCATCAGCTATGGCATTTGTGGTAACATCAATCTTTTTAGAACCATCTGGCAAGGGTATGTCTGCAAGCATGCTAGAATTGTCTGGACCAATATATAAGCCATCATCATAACCCTTTTTCTTCCGCTGCTTTATTTTCTCCCCCTTTTTGGCATCAGTTGGTGGTGGTTCATCCAAAAAGATAATAGAGGGAGGAGCAGTGCCAGTGGTGTTCAGCAAATGGGCCTTTATAGCCTTGATGTCAACTGGGTGTCTTTAAACCTTGACTCCATGAGATTTCTGATCTTTTGAACTTGAATCTCATGTTGCTGATCAGCTAATTCTCTTTGATGATGGAGCAGTGGTTGAAACAAATTCCAGAGCTCATTTGCAGCAGGTGCAGGTGCTTGAGCTGGAGCAGCAGTGGTTGGTACCTTTGGAACTTTCAACAACTGTTGCAGCATGTCTTTAATTTCTGCAACAGATGTATCAAGTTTTTCAGTTCTACCCGTCAAGTCTCGGTACATTAAACCATCACTCAACTTAATGGGATCATCTGATTTCCCACTAGCAGTGGTTGTAACAGTGGTTGACTCAGGAAATGTATCCCAAAAGTCATCCACTGATGCCCATTTGTCTTGGTACTGGGGACCTCTTCCTTCAAAATGAGAAACACTTTTTAGTGAACCAGTGAACACTGGATACACAAGAGTTCCCAGAGAAGAAATTGCCTTCAAGGAAGTCTTATTAATGAAACCACTGTCCAAATGCAAACCAGTGGGTTCAGCACTTGTAGTGGCTGCTTCACTTGAATTACCACCAAGAGTTACTTGTAACTCAAGGGGTGTAACCTCCTCAGGTGTTGTTGGTGGGTTAGCAATGATTGAAACACCAGACCCAGTCACTTGTTGAGGTATATTCTCATTAACAGGTGAGTGAGAAGGACTGGTTTGTGTCTGGTTCAAATCAAGAGCATCCAACAAGAGTTTTGTTTGTGGGGGAATTGTGGCCGTGAGTATGGGTGTAGAAAGCGAATTTTCCCCGGGCAGTGGGCTGTGGATGATGGAAGCAATGGATTCCAGAGCATCATATTGTGGTGTCCCTATGTGTACAACCTGTTCTTTTTTAGAAGAAGCAGGAGGAGTTTGAGGCATGGGTTGAGATCTTTCTACCATCTGCTGTGAGGAAGTAGCCGCAGTGGTTTCTAGTGACTTTGGTGTTGTCACTGGCAGTTGCTCTGGGATCTCATCTTCCAGAGTTGCCTTTGTTTTGGGTTTTGGGGGCTTCTGAGTTTTCTTTTGTCTTGGTTTTCTGGTGGTTTTAGGTGTGGGTTTCACAATAGTGGTTTTGCTGCTGTGATCACCTAGAGCAGTGGGCTCAGCAGCAGGTGCCTGAGGAGCAGTGGTAGCTGCTAAATTCTGCTCAGGAACCTCTGCTTTTGTTTTAGAAGGCTTTGATAATCTTGTAAATGTTTCAGTTTGTAAGCCATTTATTTGAAAAGGTTCACCTTGGATTAGCACATGAGCATCATCCTTTCCAAATTTCTTTTGAAAATAAAAGCTTAGGAACCTTGGAAATAATAAAAATGATTTGTTAGTGACATTTTTGACCAAGTCATCAAAGATCTCCTGGGAGTAGTTAAAATTTTCGTTATGTAAAATAGCATAACCCAGGTATTGGATCTTTAATGGTATCTCATTAAAAGCAGTTGTTTTATTTGAAACACACATCAAGAGGGTATGGAATAAAAATCTTGTTGCAGGAGGAAAGTTACCTTTTTGTAAGGTATCCTTTCTCATTTCCTCAGCATACCCCTTCTCAAGAAAATCAGTTTGATACTCGATTTTGAGAAAAGAAGTTTTACCTTGCTGATCATCGAGTTCAAATACTTCTGAAATGGATTGTGGAGTGATTTGAACCTTTTTACCCTTTATTGAGGAATTGATGGCTATGATTGTCTCTCCTTGAGATTTAAGTGTGGCATTCTTCCAAAATTCTCTCTGGGTTTTTAAGTAAATCGAAGCATCAGCGGTCAACAAAGTTTTGTACATTGAAGACGAAAGAGTGTCAATGATGGAATTGAAGGTTTCTGTTTGAGTGGGTTTTGTGAGTAGACCCAAATAATTGTGAGGAGCTTTGTATGGAATTTCGATGGGTTTGGTAGCCATTTGAGTGGCCTTTTTAGAAGATGAAGATGATGATTTTGGAGCGGAAGAAGTCGATGAGGGGTTTTGATCAGGGTTTTAGAAGGGAAAAAGTGAATGCTGACGTGGCAGCGGTTACAAAAGATCTGACCACTATGTACTATCCACGTGCCAACCCCTGATGAATAATGGAGGACAGTTGTTTTATGAAACCACTGATGGAGCAATATCAGTGGTTGTAACAGTTATAATGAAAGCAGTGGGAGACTTTAACTATCAGTGGATAGCCTATCAGTGGTTAAAACACTGATTTTGAACAGCAGTGATTACCAAGGAAATGAGAGAACAGGGGTTGACTTTCAGCAGTGGACAGCATTTCGTAGAACAGATGTTTAAACAAAACAGTGGTTATGGCAGACTTTTAAGGATTTAATGAAGAATTCATTTATAGCTATTTTTAAGGATGGATTTTTGATTTTCTGAAAACATTTTACTGCTTTTATTCATAGAAAAACATGATTTTGCTTGTTATTCAATGTTTAGCATGCCAATCCTAGAGATCAAGCTTTCAAAGGTGGATGTGTCTAATGCTTTTGTTAGCACATCTGCCAGCTGAGAAATCAAACCATTTTCATAGCAATCCCTCACAAAGTGATGTCTGATGTCAATGTGCTTGGTGGTTGAATGAGATACTGGATTTTTGATGATATTTTTTGCTGCCTGACTGTCCAACATGAGAGGTGTCTTTAGGGCAGTGATACCAAAATCCAGCAATTGATTTTGAAGCCAAAGCAGTTGGGCTGTACAGCTTGCAGCAGCTATATATTCTGCCTCAGCAGTGGATGTGGAAACAGCTGCTTGCTTTTTGCTTTGCCAAGATACTAAGCAACTGCCTAGGAATTGGCACCCCTCCTGAAGTGGACTTCCTTGTCATGTCACATCCAGCAAAGTTGCTATTTGAGAAACCTGAAAGCTTGATATTTCCATCAGCTGGATACCAGATACCAAGTGTGGGAGCACCTTTTAGGTATCTGAATATCCTTTTTACAGCAATAAGGTTTCACTTTCTAGGGGCTGATTGGGATCTTGCACAAACACATGTTGCAAACATGATGTCTGGCCTAGATGCAGTTAGGTACAATAAAGACCCAATCATGCTTCTATATAGAGTTTGATCAACCAATTCATCCTTTTCATCAGACATGACTATTTTATTGGTTGCAATGGGTGTACTGCATGGCTTACAATCATCCATCTCAAATTTCTTCAAAAGTTCTTTGGCATATTTGCCTTGATGGATAAAGACGCCATTTTGCAGTTGCCTTACTTAGAGACCAAGAAAGCACTGGAGTTCACCCATTGCATTCATTTCAAACTCAGCTGTCATGAGTTGCCTAAACTCTTCACAAATTTTGTTACATGTGCTTCCAAAGATAATGGCATCCACATAAATCTGGAAAATCATCAAATCCTTTCCTCTCCATTTTAGAAACAGTGTTTTATCTATTTTACCTCTTGTGAAACCAATGGAAAGTAGAAAGGTGGAAAGAGTTTCATACCAGGCTCTTGGTGCTTGTTTCAGGCCATACAAAGCTTTATTTAGCCAGTAGACATGATTTGGATTAAATGGATCCTCAAAGCCTGGAGGTTGACAAACATAAACCTCTTCTTGAATCTTACCACAGAGGAATGCACATTTGATATCCATTTGATACACCTTGATGTTGTGGTTGACAGCAAAGGCCAGGAATAATCTGATAGCTTCAAGTCTTGCTACAGGGGCAAATGATTCATCATAATCAATGCCCTTTTCCTGTCTGAACCCTTGAACCACAAGCCTATCTTTATTCTTGACAACAATGCCCCTTTCATCAGTTTTATTTTTGAAGACCCACTTTGTGCCAATAGGACTTACACCCTCTGGCAGTGGTACAAGCTCCCAAACTTATTGTCTTTTGAACTGTTGGAGCTCCTCTTGCATGGCTTCTACCCAGCTATTGTCTTTTAGTGCCTCTTAGTACTTGACTGGATGATGGAGAGATAGGAAACCAGCAAAAAGACAAATGTTTTGGGATTGACTTCTTGTAAGCACCCCTTCATTGATGTTGCCAATGATTTGGTCAGGTGGATGAGATTTCAAGAAGATTAGATCTCCTTGATATGGAACAATGGCATTTAATGGTGAAGGCTGCAGATGTGAATCATCTGAACAAACCACTGCTGGTGACTTTGACGATCCATCAGTGGTTTCAAATGAGGGTGGAATAAGAGGTAATGGTGTGGACACATGTTGACTTTGATCCACTGTTTGAGGACTTTTATCAACAGTGTTTGAT
The DNA here is from genome assembly GCA_030545235.1 of Helianthus tuberosus. Lineage (NCBI taxonomy): Eukaryota > Viridiplantae > Streptophyta > Magnoliopsida > Asterales > Asteraceae > Helianthus > Helianthus tuberosus. The sequence continues at coordinate 124,417,684 of CM060400.1, forward strand.
GATGTGGAAGCAGGGGTTGATGGGCTACTTTGGTCAACAATTGTTGAGGTAGCAGTGGTTGAACTTTGACAGCTGTTTTGAACAACTGCTGCTCTACCATTTGATGCAGACTTTTGTTGTGGAATGATGACTTCATATCCATAGTCTGATGATGAACTTTCTGATGGACCTGCACTGTTAGTCTTGACAACAGTATTTTCAAAAGTAAATTTATCAAGATCAAACAATTCTGCAGGGTTTGCTGGAATTTTCATTGATGAAAGTTCATTGAACTTTACATGCAAAGTCTCTTCCACTGTCTTAGTCCTTGTGTTAAACACTTTGTAGGCCTTAGCAGTGGTTGAGTATCCCAGATGGTAACCACAATCAATTTTGGCTGCAAACTTTGAAATAAAATCTTTTAAGTTTAAAATGAAGCATGGGAAGCCAAAAACTTTGAAACATGAAATTAATGGCTTTATTTTATACAGCAGTTCATAGGCAGTCTTTTGATGCCTGGGGTTGATTAAAACTCTGTTTTGGACATAGCAAGCAGTGTTTACTGCCTCTGCCCAAAAAGTTAATGGCAAACCTGAATCAGCAAGCATGGTTCTGGCAGCCTCAATCAAAGTCCTGTTCTTTCTCTCAACAACCCCATTTTGTTCTGGTGTTCTTGGAATGCTGTACTGCCTCAGAATTCCTTTTGACACACAGAAATCATCTAACTCATTGTTTCTAAACTCTGTGCCATTATCACTTCTGAAGATTTTTACTGGCAGGTCAAACTGCTTTTCAACCTGTTTCACAAAGTCTTGCAGAATGCCTGCAGTCTCATCTTTTGAGTGTAAAAAGTAAGTCCATGTAAACCTAGAAAAGTCATCAACAATAACCAAACAATATCTTTTCTTCCTAAGACTCATAACTTTAACTGGGCCAAAGAGATCCATGTGAAGCATTTGCAAGCACTTGGTTGTTTTGGACTCTTCAATTGATTTGAATGAGCTTTTATGCCGTTTTCCTTTCAGGCAGGAAACACAATGCTCAGAACAGGTGAACAGTTTTTGAGGTAAACCTCTTACTAACCCCTGTTTGGATATAGCAATGATTGTCTTGAGATTTGTGTGCCCCAATCTCCTGTGCCATAATTCTGTCTCTTTGATAGAGGCAGCTGAGAACAGACAGGCATCAGTCCTGGGGCTCTCTTTTGACAAATCAACAACATAAACATTACCACTTCTTTGAGCAACAAGTTGGGTTTTTCAATTTTTAATTATTTCTTCAATCTTTTTAACCATTTCTGGTCCAACAATCCTACAACAATCCTTTGTGAAGAATGAGCCATAGCCCTTATCACTCATTTGAGAGACACTCAGGAGGTTGAATTTTAGATTGTCTATTAGATTGACATTTTCAAATTTGACATTACTAGACTGTACTGTACCAGACCCCAGAACCTTCCCTTTACTATTATTACCAAAGGATATATCACCCCCTCCATGGATTTTGAAATCTTTGAGTAGGGCTTTACATCCTGTCATGTGCCTGGAGCCTCCACTATCTACATACCAAAGGCTATCTAAGCATGCAGAAGCTCCCTGCACATGAAGTAAAAGGATTAGTTCATTAGGGTCTCTAAAGCCAATAAGGCTTTGGATAGGGTCTCAACAGTGTCTGTGTTTTGTTCAGGTGGATGGACAGTGGTTAGGTCAGGGGTTTGGACAGTTTTGGAACTGCTTTTCTCTAACCACTGTTGGGGGTCTTGCCCAATCATCTGCTGATAACCAAAAGGATACCTGTTCACTCTTGGTTTAGAAAGCTTTTTGTAAACCTCATAAACATGTGGGATCCTTTGGTATGGTGGTTGTCCCTTACCTCTTCTGTATTGATTGGCAGGGGGTGCATCAGTCACCTGAACATCTCTTTTGACAGATGTTTGGTTCAGCTGTTTTGTAACAGCTGTTTGAACTGGCACAAACAGTGGTTGATTCTTGGTGAATTTTACAGATGATGTTGATAAACTCAAGGATGTTTTTGCAGTGTACTCATTCTTTTTTACATCAAAGGATTTAAGATACACACATTCCTGAGTTTTGTGGTTTGATTTACCACAGATGGTGCAGCTCTCAGCAGGTACAATTACACTTGTTTTGTTGATATCATATGCTTTTAGATGAAAACAGCCTTTTGTTAGATGGTTCTTTTCACAGAAATCACAAAACAGGTTTTTAACTTTTTCTCTTATTTTCTTCTTCTTAGACTCCTTAGCAACAGAGTTCTGAACCACTGTTGGGATGTCTTTGAGAGGAATGACCTTTGCTTTAGGAGCTTTTACACCATCAGTGGTTAAGAAGTCCATTGGTTTAAAATTTTCAAGAATGTCACACTCATCAGACCATGTGGGTTTAAATTGGTATTTCTCAATTTCCTCAAAGGTTGAGGATCCCACAGATCTTTCTAGAGTGATTTTGTTACCAAGTTTGTCAGTTATCTTAACTTCTTGGCCATTCTTGTTAGTTGGTGTTATTTCAACTGAACCAGCTTATTTTGCATCAGTGTTTTCAATTTCATCATATTTTCTAAATCCTATGCCAAATTTTACATTGCTTTCAAGCAGTTTTTCAAGCATGACCTCATAACCTTTGGCAGATTCCACCCATCTTTCACAAGTGATTTAGGTGGATTCCAACTCCTTTTTGCAAACTTGATATTTTTCTACCATAGTTTGGAGTTGGTTCTTGGTTATGCTTTGCTCTTCTTTGAGACTGCAGATTTCTTTATCCTTTTCAGCCAATTTGTTTTTAATTTCTTTTAAAGACTTTTCAAATTTGACTTCATCATTCAACACTCTATCCCTAAGGTTTTCATTCACCTCTTTGATGTTAGCAAATGCTATGATGCATTTTTCTGAACACAGATTTTCAAGAACCTGAGATGATACCTTAGCTGCAGCCATCATGGCACAATCACAAGTATGCTCTTTCTCATCAGTCACCTTCTCTTCCTTCTCACCATGTTTCTTCTCTTCTTCTTCAGACCAGGGGTCAGACAGTGGTTCTATCAGGGGTTCTGAATTTTCTTCCAGTAGTATTTCACCAGCAACAGCAGTAACCACTGCTTCAGCAACTTCATCCACTGTTTCAACACTTTTCTGTCCTTTTTCAGCATCCAGCTCTTCTGGTATTGACTCTAATGCCATAAGACAAAATCCATCATTAGAAGCATCATTAGCAGCATAGAGTGCAAAATTTTCATCACCTAGCTCATCAGGTAAGCTGCTCCAGTCAACAAAGCCTTGCGTGAAAAAGCTTTACTGATCTGGTTGAACCACTGCTGGTGGTGCAGCTTGTTGTGGTGCAACTGGTTGCACTTGAACCTGAGGTACAGGAGCTTGGATATACTGAATTTGTGGGACAGTGGTTTGAACATAATGCACAGCAACAGGGTTTGCATAATGAGCACTGTTCACATGGGCAGCAGGGGTATAATGGGGATAGTGCACAGTGCTTTGATTTTGTGGTCTAGGATTTGAGCTGGGATGAGTAATAATTGGACCAGTGGTTTGACTCCTACATTCCCTAGCAAAATGACCTAGCCTATTGCACTTATAGCACTTGATCTTTTGACTTATCCAACCCCACTTTTAAATTTCCATGTAACCCTGGGAATTTTCTCCCTGTCCTTTTATAGAATTTGCTTGTTCTTACACTAATCAAAGCCAATTGATGCAAAATGTCCATTTCTTCAAGATCAGTTGGATCAAAGTGCTGTAAGTCATTGGGTTCAAAGCATAGATTATCAGAGTTCTGGCTTTCTCCATTTGCTGTGAAAGCAAAGTTGGATGAGTGAGGATCAGAGTTGAAATTACCACCAGCAGTTATGTCAATAAAATGATCATAACTCGGATCTTTACTACTGCCAGACTCTTCTTGACCCAGAAGAGCTGTGCTGCCAAATGAATAATCATCTGCAACTTTGCCAGACTCTTACAACTTCTTTTTCTGGCTTAACTCCCTTTCATAGGTCAGGAGTCTACCATGAAGTTGGGTCAGTGTCAGATCTTTGAACTCAACAGAGTTTCTAGTTACAAAGGCAATTGTATCCCATTTTTCAGGTAGTGATCTAAGAAACCTGCTATTTTGTGTAGAATTAGGAAATACAACTTTAACAAGTCTTAGCTCACTAATGAGACAACTGAATCTCTCAAACTGTTGAGTCAATGATTCACCCTTAATGTGACAAAAGGTTTCATATTGTTGATTCAGAATTTCCCTGTTATTTTCAATTACTTCTTCAGTTCCCTCAAATTGTTCCTTAAGTGCATCCCATAATTCCTTGGCACTGTTACAGTGTAACAGCCCAGCATATATTTCATTGGGTAGTGCAGATGCAATAATGCTAAATGATTTGGCATCGAGTTCGAATTTTTGAAAATCAGTTTCAGTATAGTTTTCAGGTTTCTTAGCTTTAGGGTTGAGCAGTATACGGTTCAGAACTGTCAGAACTGTGGAACCGAATCGGAACCGCTAGATCCAAACCGTATTTTTATATATAGGGTCCGGTTCCGGTTCTTAAATTTGGGTAAAAACGGTTCCCGGTTCCGTTCCGGTTAAAACCACGGTTCCAGTTAAAGCACCGCTAGAACCAGTTGGGATTATAAATATTTAAAACCCTATTCTATTAATGGGATTTTCAACATCATACGACCATCCTAATTCTTATTCCATCCTCTTATATTAATTCCACGATCTCATCTTTCATCTTCTAATTCTTCTCCATCTCTCAACCCTAACCCTAATTGCTATTATACAAGTTCATCTCCATCAACACTCTGCAAATACATGTACGCTATTCTACATGACCTTTTTTTATGATTGGATATATTTTCTTTCTAGATGTTTGCTTTCTGATAGATATAGTTTTCTGTATGTGAAAATAGAAATTGAACAAAAATAATCAAATCAATGTTGATCAAATTGTAAATGTGTATATAAATTGTGTATCGCTTGGTAAATACAGTAGATGCATTATTCGTTTATTTTTTTAATTGCTAACACTTGGTTTCATTTAGATGTTTATGAGAAGATTGAGAGGATGAAGATCGAATGAAGTTTGAATATGTTTGTTTTAATTGTTAACACGATGGTTGTAATAGTTTTATTTAGAGCTTGTTTTATGGCTTGAAATTTTTTATTGTTGCTTTGCTACTTTTATTTTGGTTGGTTTGAATTTTGAATGTTGCAACTAATTAGTTAATGTTTTAAATAGTTTCATTCATTTTTATTGAATTGTTAATTTTACGATTTAATTGTCAACCGGTAACCGGTTCCCGCGAGAACCGTTTAACCGGTTTGGAACCGAACCGGAACTTTCATAATACGGTTCGGTTCCGGTTCTTAAATATAGCAATTAACGGTTTCGGTTCGGTTCAATCCGGTTCTGAGCAGTTGCACAGCCCTACTTAGGTTCGAACTTCTTTGTGTCCTCGGCACTTGGCACCATGGGAACATGTGGTCCAAAAACAACAGATCTACAACATCCAGTATTCTGTTGAGCAAGGATGTGACCCATCCTTCTCTCCCAGATGTTGTATTCATTTCGTTTCAACATGGGTGGTTTGAAAAGTGAACCGATGTTATTTTTATCATCTTGTGATTGTGACGTCATCCTGGTTGTTTTACAGGTACTGATTAATCAACGTTGATGGTGATTAAACCTTACTCTGTTTTTCAACAAAACGAACAACTATCAGTATCAACGATTGCGAGCTGAACTATTTATGTCAAAATGATTGTTAGATCAAATTTGACTCTCCGAGCTCTGATACCAATTGTTAGGATCTGAGTTTCTTTTTTATTGTGTTTTTGTTTAAGAAATAATGAAGATGAACAAGTAATGCAGCGGAATTAAAATGGAAATAAACTTTGCTCACAATCAAACAGTAGAAATGCTTTTAACACACAAGTTTAACATTGAACCGAATGCTTGAATTTATTCCAATCACCGATTACAATTTTGCATGCATGTAACAAACTCCCCCTCAGCCTGAGCTCACAATGTTTGTTAATACAGGAAGAAAAGTGATGAAGAGCTAATAGAACAGTACATGGTACTGTTCTATTTATAGGCACGCCCAAACCACTGTGGCATCTTTGCTGACGTCACCATGATAGTGACATCTAACCTCCTAACAAACTCTAGCTACTGCCCTCATTACAACTACTGATAGCAAACAACGGATTACAATATATTACATAGAAATAAACTAAACTACTGATTCTTCATTCCACTGCTTAGTCTTCAGCAGTGCTTCTAATATTCAACAGTACTTGAGACAAGGCAGTTGTTTGAGTCATTAGCACTTTGGTCTCTATCAGTCCTTTGGAGTCAACAGCAGTTAGGAAAGGCAGTAGATTGAATCCATCAGGTGTTAGAGCCATTATCAAGGGGAAAGCTTGTGTACAAACATTTGCTTATTCTGGATCCACTGCTCTGATCCGGTTTTGGCTTTAATCAACTGTTCCTTTGGTAGGGTTCAATCCCAACAGTATCCTGATCCGGTATCCTGATCATAATAAAAAAATAACACAGTCAGAATATAATCCAGGATATATGAGCAGAAAACCACCCATAACAATTGTCCCCAAAATATATATGTTGGAATCCTCAATTCAAACGGGTATATTTTAAATCTTATCTCTTAGATCGAGGCAATTAAGTAGATAAGACGGTTGGAATGACAAGCTACAACTTCCCATGCGATAATTACTCATTACCCCCTATATCCCGCCTATATCTACTCGAACCATTTGCATTATGATCATAACACTTCCGAGCAAATTCCAGGTGTCACGGCCCCAGCCCCGGTTTGACCCGGTCAGGAGCCGCGGGACAGGAACCCGTGGTATTTATTAATTGATGCGACAGCGGAAGATTTTAACAGGATCTTTTTAAAACTTGAAATGCCCGATTATTTTATTTCATAATTCGGGATAAACCCCGTAATTTACAATAGAGGAATTTTACTAGGAAATTCCCTGATTTATTAAAACATGTTTATTCATTTTTATTGAGCCACCTCTTCAAGCTTGTTAGTGCTCCGTAGCACGTTTTCCTTTATTTACAGCAGGTCGCCTGAAACATGTTTTAAAAATATTTTTTCAGCGGGGAAATACTGGTGAATCATTCATTTTGACAAAATGACACATAGTTATAAATTACAGCATAAGAGCGATTACAATGGCTTCTATCTTATTTTTATCTGGCGCATTGTCACCTGGTGACGATGGTCATACCACTATTGGGTCTTTCCCCAAGTAGTGACGTTTATCAGTGTTAGGATTTATTAGCCTAACCCGTGAGAAATTAGTAATGTGCACAATACCCCACTAGCCAGTGATTTAAGATAACCACGACTTAATCCCTGTAATTATAACATTTGAAAATGGAGTATTGAAAAACATTTGATAAAAGAGAATGACTCACATTGCAGATTTAAGTGAACAGAGCTTAGCCTACTGATTAGCCTTGTAACCTAATTTAAATAACAATGCACACAAACTAGGTCAGTAACTAATACAGCATTTACGATAACTCACGAGATTAAAACCCTCACAACGAATGACAAAGTGCAATACTTAAACATCCATCAAATTTACGACGAATGACAAAGTATAAACCCAATTTGAGCAGCACTTAAACATTCATCAGATAGTTTAAATCGATCTGACATTGAATCGTAGCAGCGATCGAGTTATTACCCTGTTTTGCGGCAGCGTTTCGTGATTGTGTGTGTTTTGTAGTAAACAGTCGATAACTTAACGTACGAATTGAGTTTTAACGTCGTTCCAACTCCAAAATGCAAGTCCCACACCCCTCTATTTATACTTAATATTTGACCCCCTCGCGTGACGCGAAGGATCCACGTGGAGGCGTCGCGTGACGCGAGGGGCACCACCCTATTATAGGGTAGCCCCGTGTGTTTGTAGCTCAGATGAGTCAGCGGATTTTTAAAATTCGATTTTGACAGCTGGTTATGTGGATAATCGTAAAATAGGAAATACCCCCCTGAGTTTTAGGGGCCCTGATCCTGATTCTAATTGTTTTGAAAATTTTAGGGTTTATGCAGGATCATTTGGGGTCTCAATTAGAGTTTCCTATTGGACAAAATAAAATAATAATTTAGGACTTTTGATGAGAGTTGTTACACCAGGTATTCTTCTTCCTTTTCCTTTCTGTTTTTCTTTGCTAAGATCCTCCATGGCCAGCCGAACAAGATCGCATACAGCCGACTCAATTCCGACCTTCGAAAGTCAGAATCTTCTCAAAGAACCTGAAAAAGAGGTTTGCTCCTTCGACAATGCCGATATTGCCGCCCTAAGAGACTCCGGTGCTTTTCCCGCCTGTGCGATTATCCGTCCGTTTGACCGAGAGGTCCGATCGAACGTATCTTCCAACGAGTGGGTGTGTTTCCTGGCTTACCCTTTTTCCATAGGGCTCCGGTATCCTTTTCCATCCTTCATTTCCCATTTCTTTGAACTCACCGGCCTTAGTTATGCCCAGACCATGCCCATGGTCTAGCATGTGCTAGTTACCTTGGACCAGGTCAAGTCTCATCACATTCCTGATCTCTGCATCGAGGATCTTCTTGTCATATATCATCTTCGTTCTAACGGCAACAACCGTTTTCTTCTTTTTTCAACTTCCAAAAATCCCCTTATCCTCAAGGCTACAAAGAATGAGGATAAGTGGCAAAGAAAGTTCTTTTTGTAAAAAGGGATTCCATCGCTAAGGGTGTTGACCTCCCGGTGAAGTGGTTGACCTCTGGTAGGATTTAGGGTTTTAGGAATATCCCCAAATATATCCTGAAACTGTATCCTAAACTGATATCTTTATTTCCTGTGCAGGAAATTTCAAAGAGCTAGCCCCTCCAAGTGCGGAATCAGAGCAAAGGATCAAGGATATCTACCGACTCCCAGAGAGTGAAAGAACCTTTTCTCTGTCCTTCACAAGTTCGAGTCAAAGATCAAGTTCCAACATGTCTGGTAAGTACATTCATACATATTAAACCAGTTATAATTTATAAGTATTCAAAAGTTAAGTATTTCTCCCTTTTATTTAGTGCCAGTCATAAATCTTGATGGCTTCCAACTTGATGAGTTGGATAGTTAATCCGGCCCTATGCAAGTCAAGCAAGAAACTAATCCTAAACCAGCAGTCACGTCGAAACCCACCAGTTCAAAAACCGCCACTGCTCCGAAACCTTCTACAGCCTCCAAGTCTCGTGGTCCTAGCTCCCGTAAGAGGAAGGAACCAGATTCTCCTGCTACATCCGACGTATTCCCATTCGAGAATCATGTGTTTACAGAGTCCAGCAAATTCATGACCGGCTTCCTCAATCAGGTTAGTATCCTTATTCTATATCCTGCACATATATACTGAATATATATACTCATATGTTGATACCTGCTCATCCAATTGTAGGGCCTTGAGCGGCTAGTGTTCCTTTATGAGGACGCGTGTGGTTTGAACAAGATGCTAGAGAGCAAACTGAAGAAGGCAGAGACCACTGTTGCAGACCAAGCAGCAATTTCCGCCGCCAAGTCACAGCATTATGAGGACAAATACAAGGTGATGATCCAGGAACACCAGGCTGCTCTCAAGAAGGTTACCCAAGAAGCCCAGGCCAAATATGATGCAGCTCAGGTTCAACACGAACATAACATGGTTTCTTACCGGGAAAGCCTTAAGGGTTCCGTTGTCATCTCTCTCCTCCAAGCCAGACTAAAAATGGCTCACAAAGCCAAGGCTATGGGTTTTGAATGCCCTTCTTGGAATCTTGAGGCTTGGGAGGTGAAGTTGAGGGAACTCGGTGGAAATCCCGTGGAGCTTCCTGCAAAGCCTGTTGCTGAGGAGCCTGCTAAGGTAGCTGAGAAGGTGGCTGATGCTGGTGGTGAGGCTGACAAGGGTGCTGGGAAGGATGCTGGTGAGGATGCCATGGTTGAAGGAGGTGGTGCTGCTTGAAGGCAGCGAAGTGGGCAATGATGGATGTTGATGCCGAGGCCGGAGCCCACTTTTTTTTTTAAATTTGATGGTTGTGGTTGTCGAGCAATTTATATTTTCGTCTGTTGAACAATTTTATTTTCCTGCACTTTAGACAATATGATGGATCCTGAGTTTCAGGATGAAGCCCTTGGTCATCAGTTATTGGTATGCTTTATTTTGAACAATATAACAGTTGGAGGAGGATGGATATTGGGTTTCAAGATGAAACCTTCAACTGTTAAGTAGATATGGTTAAAAACTAATTGTGCTTTTGGTGGATGGGTCTCGGTTTGAGATGAAACCAAAAGCATAATCTTTTACAACGTTAATAATAAACTAACCTTTTTTGCCCTTATTCATTGTTGTTCATTTTTATTTTGCAAAGCTTGTTATGTGTTGTTGTAGTTTCGATTTTCAATCTTAGTATAATATTTCAAACATTCTGACCAAATATCCTGAGAATATATCCTGGTCAGAATACCCATAAATATTCCATCAAGAATTTTATCAAACATAGTTTCAAAACTTAGATAATTTGAATAAGGCTTCCAAAGAACAAAAAAGGAGAGATCATACCAGAAATATATCTCAATCCCTAACCTTTGATCCTTTTGCAATTTCTTCATCGAAGATGTTGTTGATGCAGTTTTGTGTCCGATGCTTGTCGAATAGATTAGATTTATTTTATGCTGAATTTGTAATAGTTAGTGAAACGGTCTAACGAACGTGTATAGACCCGCTCGTTTGAAGTGGTCAAACGAGAGGGTTATTCGGTTGACCGTGTGTGTTTGAAAGACAAAGGGGTGTAGCTATAAATAGCAACCCTTTGCCATTTCAAACACTGGTAGATTGTAGGAGGTTTGAGACCTCACCAGGGAGAGATCACCACTTGATCTCTCCCCGGAACCAAACGGCTCTGGTAAAGGTTCGATTATCTTGTTAATCGGGCCGGCTTGTACTCTTATGTTATCAAATCAATACAGGTTAGTCGTTTATCCGTCTATGATCTTCCCGTCTATGAACATAATCATGATAATCACGGTTTCGGTCCCGAAAACGGTCCTACAAGTGGTATCAGAGCCATGGTGCCCGATTTAGTAAATCTAACCGTTTACTAAATCACATGTGCTCTAGATCTGTGATTTTCGTGCTTTTTGTTCAAGATGCAAAAATGGTGAAAATGGATAAAAACTCAGATCTGGATCGACATATTCAGATCTAGTTGAAACAGAACATATACGAGTGTTAGTTTTTCTGTTTTACACCAAACAAATCAATTTTTCATCATCAAATGTGTGTTTTCGTCAAATCTGCAAAAAGTAACAGTCGCTGTGTTCTTGAGATGTTCTTGGCGGCTGCTTAAAGAAACTAGGGTTTCTTCATACCCACTCCCGACGAAACTGACCCCATGACGAAACACCACCTCCACTTTCGTCGACCAGGAAGCTGTTCTGTTTCGTCACACACAAAAGGATTTCTGTTTCGTCGGATCAACAAACTTCAGTTTCGTCGACATCTGACCAGTGGTTACCAGAGATCTGTTTCGTCGGACTACATTAAGATTTCAGTTTCGTCGACTTCACACAAATCCTGTTTCGCCGGAATCCTTTCGTCATCAGAAGGTTGATTTTGAACAGGCGGAGCATCCTCTCTCTGCGTGAATACAGCCCTGTGATCTTGTTGAAGGGTTACTCAGTATGAGAAACCTGCTGCTGTGCCGTCACCGGTGCCATCAGGCCCACTGCCATCTGCATCTAAACCCATGTCTGCATCGGGTACTAGGGTTGAGGGTACAACTGATGTATATATGAAATTGAAGGTTTTGATTGTTGATGCTGGGTATCGCCGAGCTTGTGTATTAAAGAAATGTGAAAATGGCTGAATATTTTTTTTTTGGGGTTTTGATTGTATCGCAGAGAGAGAGGGGAAGACACACTTGGCTGCTGTACAAGTTAGTGGTTGGCTGAAAAGAAAAGTCCAGCTAGGTTTTCCTTTATGGACTTCCTGTCACGGTTCCCTCAAATCTTATCAATGAAACGCATGGGCTTTAAATTTGCTGGGAACTTTCTGCATGGGCTGTGATAATGGATCAATGTTGATTGGGCTGCTTCTTCTTTTTAGGCCACGAAATTCCAATGTTTGCTCCCCACTATCTGATTGGACTTCATTGAATATGGCCACACATGTTAAAACCCATATGATAGGAGTTGTTGCCTTGGGCCAATTTAATTTGTCTTGGTTAAGTAAGTGGCCACGAAAATGGTACATGGTTGAATTAATTTCCTTCCATCATGTGTTGATGATGAAAGTTACTAATTTCCATGCAAATTTTAAGAAAAGTATTAATACTTTGTCTTTGAATGGATTTGAATTTTTAATTCAAATCTAAATTGATTTAAATGTTTGTAAGTATTAGTTAGGCTGCCATCTATGAAACTTAATGGGACGAAGATTTATAGAAACAGTAGATGGGCTGCGACATGTGTTGGACCTAGTGAACTAAAAACTTTTAGGTTGCGAACAAGATTGGGTCGGGTGTTCGCGAAGATTATTTGAACCGGGCTTCCAGATTTCAACATCAAATTCATACGAATTTGGGAGCACGCGGGATGATGCGGCATGATGAAAAGAAAACAAAAGATGATGATACTTTAAAAAAAAAAAATTGTGGGGTAGTCACGGTTACCGATGAAAATGTCAAAAATGGTGACGCGACTATTATGGGCCAAAAACCAAAAACAAAACGGTATGTTCACTTCCGCACGTCAGTATTTATGTTTGTTATCGGTTATTCGAAGATGTTCGAAAGCATTTTGTTTATTGTCATATTTTCGCATTTGAAAACGAACGTATGAACCTAGAATGTCAATACCGGTCCTAACGAATCCAAAAGGTCGAAGAGTATATGCCTATGATGAAAGTTTTCAGATTAGGTGTTAGCAGAACCTTGGGGGGATACAAGTCGGATCCTATGGGGTATTAGGGGACGTTCTTATTCAACTAGAATATGCAAAGAAGAAAGCCGTTTTTGTGATTTTTCGAAAAACCGAGAACATTTGAAAGATTCTACTCAGTGGAGAGGGTTTGTTCAGTAAAGATTGACGACAGTTCCGCTAGGTGAAGGGAATTGGTGAACATTTGAAACTTAACGACAGTTCCTTTAAAGTGGAAGGGAATCTGTTAAGGTTTAGAGATCTTACCAAAGAAATGGGGGAATAAAAATTTTCGTATGTTGAATTTCTTCGGTAAATTTCTAAACGCAATCACAGGTGGTAGAGTTTGTAATTTTCTAGTGACACAAAGACGGTTTACAGAAGACAGTTCACCAGAAACCTCTATCATTGTAGTATGCTTGAAGATCAAGACTTGATGCAGTTTTTAAAAGAATGGAACCCTTATCAAATGCCGGTTGGAGTATTGGAAGATCAGCGGAAGATCGGTCAATTGAGCCTTTTGAGGAAATTGCACAACGCTCAACACGGATACGCGTACTTTGAGGGGGAACTATTATACAAGAAGCGTCAAGATACTACTTACCTGGATCATCGGTCAAGGGGGAATTTGTTATGTGTTGTTGTAGTTTCGATTTTCAATCTTAGTATAATATTTCAAACATTCTGACCAAATATCCTGAGAATATATCCTGGTCAGAATACCCATAAATATTCCATCAAGAATTTTATCAAACATAGTTTCAAAACTTAGATAATTTGAATAAGGCTTCCAAAGAACAAAAAAGGAGAGATCATACCAGAAATATATCTCAATCCCTAACCTTTGATCCTTTTGCAATTTCTTCATCGAAGATGTTGTTGATGCAGTTTTGTGTCCGATGCTTGTCGAATAGATTAGATTTATTTTATGCTGAATTTGTAATAGTTAGTGAAACGGTCTAACGAACGTGTATAGACCCGCTCGTTTGAAGTGGTCAAACGAGAGGGTTATTCGGTTGACCGTGTGTGTTTGAAAGACAAAGGGGTGTAGCTATAAATAGCAACCCTTTGCCATTTCAAACACTGGTAGATTGTAGGAGGTTTGAGACCTCACCAGGGAGAGATCACCACTTGATCTCTCCCCGGAACCAAACGGCTCTGGTAAAGGTTCGATTATCTTGTTAATCGGGCCGGCTTGTACTCTTATGTTATCAAATCAATACAGGTTAGTCGTTTATCCGTCTATGATCTTCCCGTCTATGAACATAATCATGATAATCACGGTTTCGGTCCCGAAAACGGTCCTACAGATGTCCCCAGTCTGAGAGACTTAGCAAACCAAGTCCAAATTCGATCTTTTGAATTGTTCAAAATGCCTTAGTAGGAATGTCCCCTGTACATGTTATTTTCAAATACTTAGGAATTTTTGTGCATCAATCGTAACTGATTTCACACTTGTATATAACTTTAGTATTACAGGGGATAGACCCTAAATATCCTGGAGATAGATCCACAATGTTCTGGGGATAAACCCTAAGCATACTGGGGATAATCCCAAATTTTCGTGCGCTACAGGCGGGAGTGTATAAACTCCAAGACTTAGAAAGGTGAAAACCTTTAAACCTTAGAGAGTATGAAAATACCCTTTCGTGAGAGAGGGTGATCAATCCTCATATACCTTAAGGATCCAAGATATAGCCAATAATAACGAAATTGTCAGCCACTTTTACATGAACTGGTCTCGCTATCTTGAACTATTCTTAGATAACTTGCGCTCCAGGTGAGTGTTTAAACCTAATTCGAGAGAAAGGTGAATACCTTTAAACCTTTGAAGGGATCAGGATCCCTTAAACGTGAGAGAGGGGGCCAATCCTCTAATCTTTCGATTCTGAGTATATATCCTGGAGCTATATCCTGAAGCATATTCTGCAAAACACCTTCAAACTAAGGTGGGTGTTAGCTTGGCTAACACCCCTCCAATGCTTAAGTCAGTAATGGGTTCAAAAGAATAAATAAAATCAAATAAATTTAAGAGAGATAGAATTCAAACCATCCTGAGTTACAAATTAGATTCTAAACTCACTTGAAATAGGCTTTGAGGTGTATAGCATTCCAGGATCTTGGCAATATATCCCTCTCCATATTCTTAAGCCTGTATGCTCCTTTTCCAGATTCCGATTCAATCTCATATGGTCCTTCCCATTTCGGAGCTAACTTTCCGTCAGCAGGATCAGTAGTGTTCTGAAAAGCTTTCCTTAGTACCCAATCTCCAACTTGAAACCTTCTAGTCTTTAGGTTTTTGTTATATGCTCAGGATACCCTCTGTTGGTATGCTTCCATCCTTAACCTTTCCGCATCCCTTGTGTCATCAACAGTATCCAATTCTTGGCATAGAGATTCAGGATTCTTTTCAGGTTCCCGGAGGTTGGATCTTGCTGTAGGTATCACCATCTCTGTTGGGATCACTGCTTCTGCTCCAAATACTAAGGAAATTGGGGTTTGCCCAGTTGCACTTTTTACTGTTTTCCTATCAACCCATAAAACAAAGGGTAATTCTTCTGTCCATCTTCCTTTCTTAGCTCCTAATCTTTTCTTCAAACTGTTGACTATTATCTTGTTTGAGGATTCTGCTTGCCCATTCACTTGAGGATGTACCGGAGTAGATGTGATCATTTTGATTCCCCAACTCTTGCAAAAATCAGTAGTCCTTTTACTGATAAACTTAGAGCCATTGTCACAAATTATCTCAGCTGGTATCCCAAACCTAGTCAGGATATTCCTCTTTATGAAAGATACTACTTCTTGGTCTCTGACTTGA
Organism: Helianthus tuberosus; assembly: GCA_030545235.1. Taxonomy (NCBI): domain Eukaryota; kingdom Viridiplantae; phylum Streptophyta; class Magnoliopsida; order Asterales; family Asteraceae; genus Helianthus; species Helianthus tuberosus. Next base: position 124,433,455 of record CM060400.1, read on the forward strand.
ACAAATGCCTCAGCTTCAACCCACTTGGAGAAATAATCTGTCATTGCCAGCATAAAAACCTTTCCTCCTGGAGCCTTTGGCAACTTTCCCACTATGTCCATACCCCATTTCATGAATGGCCAAGGGGAAGCAATAGGAAATAGTGGTTCAACAGGTTGATGCAGTATATTGTTGTGCCTTTGACACGCGTCACATCTTCGAGCATATTCTGCAGCATCTTTCCTCATCGTTGGCCAATAGTATCTTGTTCTTAGTACCTTTGAGTATAATGACCTCCTTGGTTTCAGGATCCTCCAAGCACCTCAAGTTTAGACATGCAAGAGATTTCTTATACAAAATATCGTTTATAATAGTAAAACGAGATACCTTCATCCTAAAAGCCTTAGGGTTCTCATCCTTTGGGATATGTCCTTCTCTGAGGTATTTCACGATTGGGGCCGTCCATGACTTAGGATCCTCCTCAGGATACTCATCATTAGGATCCTGGATACTTGCTACCTCCTTATCCTGAGATCTGAAAAGATCCACTGCAGGATATAGGATATGTAGTATTGGTATCTGAGTTTCTTTTGGTATTCTGATTGATGATCCTAAGTTTGCCAAGGCATCCGCTTCAGCTTTATCCTCTCTTGGCACCTGTTCAAGTGTAAAAACATCGAAATATCCTGCTATTTTTTTGAGAATTTAAAGATACTCGATTAACCTTTCACCTTTGACTGCATAGGATCCATTAAAATGGTTAGTAATTAACAAGGAATCAATATACACTTGCAAATTTTTAATATTCATATTTCTGGCCAACTCTAATCCTGCAATCAAAGCTTCATATTCTGCTTCATTATTAGTGGCAGAAAATTCACATCTAATAGCCTGGGGTAATATGTCCCCCTGTGGCAATTTTAGTAGTATACCTAATCCTACACCTCTCACATTAGATGCACCATCAGTATATAATGTCAAGGATTCTAAGGTTTCTCCTAGTTGTTGCACTTCTAGGTCTACTTCACTTTGGATATCACTACTGAAATCAGCCACAAAGTCTGCTAGAGCCTGAGACTTTATAGCATTTCTAGGTTCATATACTAGATCATAGGCACTTAATTTTACTGACCACTTAGCCATTCTACCTGACATCTCGGGCTTTCTATTTACATTCTTAACAGGATAATTAGTTTTAACGTGAATCCTATGTGTCTCAAAATAATGTCTAAGCTTAGTTGATGCCATAACTAGGGCTAAAATCAATTTTTCTGTTAGTGCATACATCTGTCGTCTTCGTCTTATGTCGAGTCTCAGTTGCGTTGCGGGTTTGATCAAGCATGATGTCATCATATCCAATGATGACATCATAATGGTGACATCAATGATGACATCATCACATGACAACATCACGTGAAATTGCATGCAAGCTTGAACAGAATGTTAATTGTTGGCTTTCGCTTGAAATTGTAATATTATATATTGTAGGTTTCGCTTGAGTGTGTTTTCAAGCGAAAGCAGCAACTCTATAAATAGGGTGTTGGTCATTTCATTTGTAACAGTTCGTGAATTCCATACCGAGGTGATGCCGGTGTGAAGACTGATTGTAATCGCTATTATATCAATATAATCAGTGTTTAAAGTGATAATCAAGCTGTTTCGAAGTCAGTTTCTTATTTTTCGCATCTGAAACTGATAAAATCTCTTCTGAACGACTCGTTCGGGTCACAAAACGATCCTACAAGTGGTATCAGAGCTCAGGAGGAAGAGATCTTGCCAAAACAGCCTGTTTTCGTCACTTTTTCTGATTTCTACACCATTCTTTTTCAAATTTAAAATTTTTCACGGATAAAAACGGCTCAAACTTTCACATATTGTGCGTAATCATGTATTAACAAACCCTGGAAAGTTTCAGCGTTAAATTCGACTTAAAACTGGTTAAAATCATACTTTCGCTTGAAATTCTGTTCGAAATGCTGATGTCACTGTGAGTCTCGCTTGAAATTTGGTGTTGTTTGAAGCGAAACACCAGCTTTTGCTTGAAATTGAACTTTCGCTTGAGTTTACATCGTGACTTCCGCTTGAATATGACACACCACTTGAAACAACACACCGGTTGAAAGTGTATTGTGATATAGGTTCAGTTCATGTGATCATATAAAAAATGTGTTGTTGTCAGGCCATTTAATACATTTGAGATAATCATTGAATTGCATGTGAGACATAAATTCGGTTTGCATGTGACAGATTATCACGAGAATTGATGTTGTTTTGATAAAGTGATTATCGAACCATGTGTTGAAAGATAAAGTGTGTCAGTTGGTTTTATTCAAGGATTACGTGTGATAAATCAAAGGTTATCTATCCACTTTTAATAATCGTCCCAATGCATGTGTAAGATAAAGCGGCCCAATCAGATTTATTCACACTTAAAGTTTGTCGGTTTAGTGGATTTAGTGGCCTAATCAATTTGTTTCATCAGTGTTGGGCCATTAATTGTTGTCAGCCTACTAAGTCACCAGAGTATTGTTTGTGTCAGCCCACTAATTGATCGGCCCAATCAGATTGGTTGAACAGATTGTTTTGGAAAAATGGAAGTGGTGTTTGATGAAAAAGAAAACGATTATCTTGAAAGTTTAAATCGTTGGTATATGAGAACTGTGATTAGCAATTATAGAAATGTAAGTGCGGACATTTGGGTAAAAAGTTTTGAACATTTCATGTGTCAAAAGGATGAAACGTTGGATGAGTTGGAAAGACGATTTGAAATTTTAAACGAAAATTTGAGGAAAAAAGATATTAGAATATCAAGAGATGAACAGATATCAAAATTGGCAGCTGCATTACCTGCTAAATGGGATGAATTCTTGGTTGAACTAAAAAGGAAGGATATTTTTACAGAACTTTATCCAAAACAGTTTTTTAATGAGGTTAATGTAGAGTTTCGTAAGGAATATAAGAAAAAGAAGGTATTTTTGAACGAAATGGAAAAGAATTTACAAAAATTGGAATTGAATGTAATTACTGAAATTGATAAAAGAATTCGTGTGTGTCTTGCAACAAAGAGTATTCTGAAATAGGATATTAAAAGGAAATGTTATGTTGATGAAAGTCTGAATCCTTTTGATTTCATTAAACTCTTTTGTGCAGGAACATACAAGATGGAAACAAAGGAAGTTCCAAAAAATGAAGAATTTGTGAAGAATGAATCTTCAAGTTCTGCATCAGTGTGCTCTAAATGTGATAAACTTGAAGCTGACAATGGCAAACTCTTGAAAGATGTGGAAAGTTTGACATTGGAAGTCAAAAAGTTGAAGGATGAGAAGCAAACTGATGTTAAACAGATTCTTATTTTGAAAGAAAATTGTGAGAGACTGAAATCAGAAAATGACAAACTGTTAAGTAAATTGAATAGTTTGACATTAGAAAACAAAAGTTTGAAAGAGAAAGAAAAGGTTTTTTAAAGCAAAAAGAAATCTTCAGAAGATGAAGATTTCTGGATAAAGTTAGAGAACAAGAATTTAAAAGCAAATGAAACAAAATTTCAAGAACAGTTAAAAGTTTTGGAAAATCAAAAATCTGTTTTTTGAAAACGAAAAAACAATCAAGTCTCATCTTGAACGAATATCTCAGCTTGAAATTGAAGCTGAGAATTCAAGAAACAAAATAGATGAGCTTGAAAAGAAATTGAAAGGTTTTGTGACTTCATCTGAGTTCCCATGTCCAAAACCGATCAATTTCGTTCCAATAAGTGACGATGTCACAAACTATGATAAAGTCATAGTTGAAGATTGCGATGAAAAATCTGATGATGAAAACGAAAAAATTAAAAAAAAGAATTTGTTTTTGAAGTTAAAAGAAAAGTTTCAAGAAACTGTTTCACAATCAACTGAAAAGGGAGAATGCTCTAAGCAAAAACCTTTGAAGAAGAAAGTGGAACAAAAACAAAAAGAGAAAATTTTGAAAAATGTTCAAAAAGAAAATAAAAGTTCATCAGATCAATCATCCAATTGCAATAAAAAATTACAAAAAGTAAAAAATGAAAATTCAAAAATTGTTGGTAATGAGTGGTGCAGGTCGGACCACAAAGCTCAAAAGCCAAATCCAGCATACAAGAGGAGCAGTGATTATCACCAAGCCAAACAGTGCTATGATCTGAATGTTTGGATTGAAGGTGGTGAATGGTACGATAACAGAGTGTGTTACTCTTGTGGTGTTCGAGGACACATTGTTGTTAACTGCCAAAATCAGTGGGTTGAGACGAGGAAATGCTTTGAATGCCATATCAAAGGTCACATTGCCAGAGATTGCCCAATGAGATCAAAGGGAAGATCGAGGGTTGAATCTCAGAAAATGGCAAAGAAGAAACCAGTCAATGTCAAGCCCAAAGAACAAAAAGTTCAAGAACCTAAAGTTCAAGAACAGAAAGTTCTAGAAAAAAAAGTAAAGCTTTCACAAGGGCAGAAAGACAGACTGAGAAAGAAGAGGAAGAAAGCGAGAGAGTATCTCGAAAGGATTTTGTCCTCGGATACAACTGGTAAAACATATAAAAGTTCTGATAAGTCGTCTTGCTCGCCAAAGAATTACAAATCAAGCAAAACAGATTCATCAGATACAAATCTGAGGATGAAAGAGGGAGAGAAGAGAGTAAAGAAAGAGAAATTTATTGGCAATGAATCTGTTTCTGTGGAAACAAAGGAGCCACATGTCGGCGATGAATCTGGCTCATCAAAGTCAGACAAGCCACATACAGGCAATGAATCTGGTATGGTAAAACCAGAAGAGCCATGTGTTGAGGTAAAAGTTGAGAATTCTGGTTTAACAATGGATGATGCAAATTTTCCACCATTGTTGAACAAGAATTCAAAATCACCCAAGGACCGTCAGGCTTGGGTGAATCTGTTTAAATGAAAAAACTGACTTGCCGGAGCTCCCAAGTTGGTAATCGCGGAGCATGAATCGGCATCATTCATTGTGTATGAAAATTGTTTTTGTATAAGTGTGAATTGCCGGAACTCCCAGGTTGGTAAGTGTGGAGTAGGAATTGGCACCTTGAGAATTCAACCAACAGATGATGATTGGTTGAAAATGCTTGATTGGATTGATCTTACAAGTGGTAAATCAGGGACATTAAGTTGTATCTGATTTCTTACAAGTGGTTGAAAAACAATGTGATGAATCAAACCCCTAATCTACTAATGGTTTTACAAAATCAACACAACTAATTTTCCGGAAAAACCATTTGATTAAAACAAACTTAAGTGTTTTGAAATCAATGGGAAAATAGTTTGTTGTGAGAGGGAGTTCTGATTGTTTATGTCAAGTGGATGGCGAATTGAGGCAATTCGATATCAGTTGTCACGTTACTTGTACAGTTTGTTTTCATATTTCCTAAAATGTGTTTGCATTTTAGAGGGAGTAAGAATTTCTGAAAATCCAAAAACATTTGAAAATTTGAAAAAGTCAAAAACATTGAAAAATGCAAAAATGAGTTTTGTTGTGAAAAAGAGGAAATGATAGTACATCAGTGGACTGTCACAACACGCTAAGGAAATGGAAAGTTAAAGTGTGATAAACGGTCTCACTAAAGATGTGACGATAGGATCAGCTAGACTAGTAGATTTGCGATAACGATACAAACTTAAATGAAAAAGCCTAGTTCTAGTGGGAAACATGGTCGAAAGCATAGTACTTAGTTGTGTCCTTCTTGATTGTGTGCCTACTCAGTAATCGCTGATTGTCGAAAGACATAAAACTGGTTAAGTTTGTGAACTTTCATAACTTTGCTGAAAAGTCGCTGTGATTGTGCATTTTATTTTGCAAATATTTAAACTTGTCTTATTTCTTTATTTTGTTTAAGCATTGGACATCCTCTGCGTATACGTGAGTATCGACCTGGATGTTATTGCCTAAACGTTCTGCTTTGTTTTCTTTGGTGTTTCGTTTAAGCTTTGGATCACCTCTGCGTATACGGAAGTATCGACCTGGTGGTTAAAGCCTAAACAACTTCAACTTATTTTTATTTTTCTTATTTTGTTTAAACATTGGACTTTCTCTGCGTATACGGAAGTATCGACCTGATTGTTAATGTTTAAACATTCTGCTTTGTTTTCGCACAAATCACAGTTGATAAAAGTTTAAAGGCATTACTCGAGTTAGTGTATTGCATGATGAGGGGATATGCTGAGATCGTGGGGGTCCATAAGAACTGAGTGCAAAATTAATATACCTTAACGTATCGGTAAGCATTTCGAAAGTTTTTAGATTGAGTTTAAGTGGATAACAATATCGTCAATCTACGTGAATCGTTTAGAACTGAAAATGTTTAAAGCTTAACGGTGCTAGTGATTGGTCACATAAACTGATATGATCCTCTTTCGCAAACTCACAAAAATAGTGTCTGTAAATATTTCTTTACTGCATTTCTGTTATATTTTAAAATCCAAAAAGATTTTCGGAGTGTTTTAGCATAAACTTTTAAAAAATTCAAAAAGATTTTTGACAACTGATGTTGAAGAGCTGATTTTCAAAATTTCAAGTGCTGAACTTGACGAACAGGGTTGGGAGTGTGTGTTTAACAGAAGAAATTTGTTTTGAGATAGAAAAAGTTTGATTAGTTAATCAAGGTCATTAATTTGAACTTGATGTAACTATTATGATTGAATGATTTGGAACAGTAAGTTTTTCTTATTGATTTAAGTAAAAACTTATGTGGTGGTAAGAAAATTTGTGCAGGAGATGAGCTTAAACAGAGATAAAGCCAGGGATTGATCTCAAGGTGATAGCTAATTCCAGACGGCGATCCCATCATGATGAGAGGGGGAGTCTGACAAGGTTAGAGCCAAAGAGAAGATCCTGGTATATGTTCAGAGAGTGTTCAGACTGATAAAGACTGAAGACGTTGAAGACTCGACACTTAAGACTCGTCAACATCTGAGGGGGAGTCTGTTAGTGCATACATCTGTCGTCTTCGTCTTATGTAGAGTCTCAGTTGCGTTGCGGGTTTGATCAAGCATGATGTCATCATATCCAATGATGACATCATAATGGTGACATCAATGATGACATCATCACATGACAACATCACGTGAAATTGCATGCAAGCTTGAACAGAATGTTAATTGTTGGCTTTCGCTTGAAATTGTAATATTATATATTGTAGGTTTCGCTTGAGTGTGTTTTCAAGCGAAAGCAGCAACTCTATAAATAGGGTGTTGGTCATTTCATTTGTAACAGTTCGTGAATTCCATACCGAGGTGCTGCCGGTGTGAAGACTGATTGTAATCGCTATTATATCAATATAATCAGTGTTTAAAGTGATAAGCAAGCTGTTTCGAAGTCAGTTTCTTATTTTCCGCATCTGAAACTGATAAAATCTCTTCTGAACGACTCGTTCAGGTCACAAAACGATCCTACATTTTCTAAGTGCGAATATCTAGTTTTAGCATCTAATAAACTTTTGCTAACATAATAAACAGGATACTGCTGACCTTCATGATCCTTTACCAAAACAGCACTTACTGCATTCCCTGATACTGCAAGATATAGGGATAATGGTTCACCATCCACGGGCTTCATCAATAAAGGTGCAGTTGAAAGATATTGCTTTAACTCCTGCAAGGCTGCTTCATGCTTCTCTCCCCACTCGAATTTCTTATTTTTCTTTAGGATATCATAGAATTCCTTGCATTTCTCTGAGGATCTTGATATAAACTTGTTTATTGCCACTACTCGTCCTGTTAATCTTTGCACATCTTTCATGTTGGATGGTGATTTGATATCCAGGATAGCTTTGATCTGTTCCGGGCTTGCTTCTATCCCCCTTTTAGTCACCATATATCATAAAAACATTCCTGCCCCCACTCCAAAATGGCACTTGGCAGGATTTAGCTTCATATTGTACTGGTCCAGGATATCAAATGCTCCTTCAATATCTCGGAGATGATCCTTAGCCTTCTTGGATTTTACCACCATATCATCAATGTCACCTCCATGGTGTCCCCCAGTTTGTCTTTAAACATCATGTTCACCAGTCTTTGGTATGTTGCACCTGCATTTTTCAATCCGAATGGCATAGCAGTATAACAATAGATACATGTTGGTGTCATGAAAGCAGTATCCTCCTGGTCCGAAGGTTCCATTTGGATCTGCTGGAATCCAGAGGATGCATCCATAAAGGTTAACATCTTATGACCGGTAGTTGCATCCACCATTGAGTCTATATAAGGTAGAGGAAATGGGTCTTTAGGGCATGCTTTGTTCAAGTCTGTGTAGTCTGCACAAACTCTCCATTTCCCATTCTTCTTTTGAACCAAGACTACATTTGCTAGCCATTTGGGAAATTTGACTTCCCTAATCATCTTGGACTTCAATAATCTTTCGACCTCTTCCTGAATATGTCACACCCTGGCTTTGCGGAAGCGTGGGTTTATTTGGTGTGACTTCTTAATACCATAGCAACAATCATAACAATGCTATATGATAAAAACATGAGATGTTCATCCATTAATAAAGTTAGAAAAATCCCATTTTCAACAATCACAAAATAAGTTACAAACCTTAACTTGATTTAATTGAGTTTATAAAGACTTAGCAAAAGACTTTAAACAATACTAGGTTTAGGGGTATGTAACCCGTCCAGGAAGAGGTTACACCTTCTAAACCCTGGATGACTTCTTTATTCAAACGCAGCTTGAAAATACGTGCATACCGTGCCAGATCCATTAGTTTCCTGAAATACATGTAGTTTGAAAAATCAACATAAAGTTGAGCGAGTTCATGTGTAAGTGAGTATGTATAAACCTTTGTAATATGTCTGTATGAATGTAAGTTCTTGGTATGTAGCGATAAGGAAAAAGAGATCAATTAATGTGTAGCTAATACATTAATAAGTGACATGGCCTAGGAAGCACTCAAACCTGTAACGCGGATTTCATACCGGTCCTTCCGGCGGAACGACATAGTCACCACATGCAGCCACACGCTGGCCCATGTGTGGGGCTCGCAACACCCGATAGATCTATCACTCATGCCTCTCGGTCCTTATACAAGGATTAATGGTCTTACGATAATAGCCTATCCATTCACGTGATCTAGCAGTAAGTTCCTTAGCTAATCATACTGTGTATAAAATGTTTGCAGTAAATGTAACATGTATTTCACCCCCGAAGTGTAAAAACTGAAAACAGTTAAGAGAAAAGGGGGGACATGAACTCACAGTATTGCGTCTTCGTATTCGTAACCCAAATCTCCGCGGCAAACACGACTACCTACAATGGTCTAATGTCTATTAGACGAACGGGTAGTGCCTTTTCTTAGTATGAATGTTTTTGAGTTACGATTCTGGTATTATTCCAAGTAATAATAATTGTATTTAGTTTTGGAATAATTGCTTATTCAACATTTCTGTATTAGTACTTCTCAAGTCTTAGTATTCGTGTTCCCTTCCCAAGGATGGGGGTTTTTAAATGCATGTATGCTTTATATTTCCGAAAATATTTTAAGTCCCACTTAGCAGATATACTTAACCTTTTTGTCCAAAATAACTTATTTCCAAAATATATGTATTTTTCCCCAAAAATAATATCTTTTCACCTCCTTAGTTTCCAAAATAATATTTTACCAAAACATACGTATACGTATAATTCCGAAAAATATATTTTTAAGTCTCACTTATGAAATATATTTTAAATCACTTGTCCAAAATATACATATTTTTCCCAAAAATATTATATTTTACTCCATACCTTTTTCCAAAATAATACTTATCAAAATGTACGCGTAAGAGTATTTTCTGAAAATATGCGCGTTACATTTTAGAGTTCGCGTTGTAAAAACAATACCGATGTGACTTAAATATTTATTTGTGAGGGCGTTGATATTATTTTGGAGTCGTATTTTCATGATATATCAAGTAATATTATTTTTACCCTAAAAATAATATATCTTTAGTTCATAAAATAATCACGTAAGCACACAAGCGTTTTATTAATATATATTCTCCATATATATTTAACAAGTTTCCTTTACAAAAATCCACCTCCGACACTTGGTTATTTTGTAATAAAAATCGTGGCGAAGTTTGTATTTTAGAAAACAAGTTAAAAATATATTTATAACACTTGTCACCAAAAACATTTCTAAGTGTTATATTTTCTGGAAAAATTTCGCCAGAGTTTCCTCTGTAAACGGAGGCGTCCACGCTTACTAGCGTATCATTTTCTTTTTGAAAAATCATTCAATCAGTTCTCAATTAACCAACCCGACATTTAGACATGCAAAACACTACTTATATCGTTTCAGTTTTAATACACAAAACTGGGCCGTTTTCGAGTATTTTAATATAATAGTTATCTTATTCCAAAAATTCCCAAATTTTTATAGAATGTCTTATACGAACCAAAAATTATTGTGTAAAAATATCAGGGTCCAAATCATCACCAATATTTTATAGAAAATCATTTTCCGGACCGAAATCAGATTTATCTTTTTCTGACCACAGCCCGCGGAATAATTTATTTAAAATTCATCGAGAGTCCGATTTACGAAATTCCAGTGAGAGAGTTACAAATACATCGGTGTTCATCTACAGTATAAATTTTATGATCTGACTCTACACAGAAATCAAGTTATGACTAAAAATATGACTCTCATTTACTGCTGTAAAAATGCAGCTTTAGCTGCTGTTACATAATGGCACTTTAAAAATAGTAAACGAAGTCCAAAAATTATGATTCCGATGCCATTAGAACCGTATTTCATAGTACATAAACCTAGACTTCAGAAAACACATTTTTTGTTTAGTTAAGGACCTGTTACAGCCTGTTAAAGTTGGCTGAAAATACAACTCAGCATGCTGTTTTTAGTTCATATGTTACTAAAACGCACACATACGATCGTCATCCTTTCCAATACGATTTATCTCATAACACAGGTTATTTACAGCAGATTATTGTTCATTTAACTCAGATTTACCATGTACCATCATCTCTTATCTTGTGATATTTATGTAAAGCTTCATGTTTGAGATTTAAGTGTAAGATCTTTTAGTGTTCATAGATTTTCATCATACTTTAACTATTAACCACCTTCATAAGATGTAAAATGAATGGATCTAAGAGACTTACCACTAGCTCAAGGCTAGGGCTGTTCAAAAAGCTCGCGGCTCGGAGCTCGCTCGAAGCTCGCTCGGATTTAGCTCGGAAAAAGCTCGCTCGATTTGGCTCGGTTTAAAAGTGAGCCGAGCCGGCTCGGCTCGGTTAGAAAGTGAGCCTAGCTCGGCTCGGCTCGTAACGAGCCGAGTTGGCTCAGTTCGGCTCGCTTTGTAGCTCGGCTCGGTTTAGCTCGAATTATTTTACTTATAATAAGTTTTAATTTTATATACATTATAATATATTACAAAAAAACTGATTATTATTTACATGTATATAGGTTTGTAATTTGATATTTATGGCATATTTGAAGATTGATTACCATACTAATGAACTAATATTGTATTTTATTGAAATTAAAACTTATTTTGCGTTGTTAAACTTGATTTTGGTTTGAATTGTATTAGGTTGAACTTATTTTGAATATATTCTTTTAAATTATTGAATAATATTTTAGGCTATTAAATTTTAAGAGGTATATATTAGTTTTTTTTTATAAAATCGAGACAAACCAAGCCGAGCCGAGCTAGCTCGGTTTAAAACCAAGCCGAGCCCGAGCTTAGATTTTCAGCTCGGTTTCAAATCCGAGCCGAGCCGAGCCAGCTCGGTTTATAATCGAGCCGAGCCCGAGCTTGGCCTGGCTCGGCTCGGCTCGGCTCATGAACAGCCCTACTCAAGGCTAGGGGAGTTCAAGTGAAGAAATGTGGTGGTTAAAAGAAAACGAGTGAGGTCCTTGAGCTTCCGAACACACCACGCTTCATTGTATGATCCCTCGCACCTTGGGATGTATGTGAAATAGCAAGAACCAACTTGAATGATGGGTGGAGGATGGATGATGGTTTCAGCCGATCCGAAGGAGAGGGAAAAAAGAGTGGAGTATTGAGTTGGTGTTGAATGAGAGAGAGTGGGAAACTCTTATGCAAATATATAATCCAAGTCCCTTATTGTCCAACATGTTATATGCCATCTAGATATCCCACATATTGAATTAAAATAATCAACAAGGACAAAAGTATGTCACCCTTGTGGTGACCGTTCGGTTAGGGGGGGGGGGTATCTAGTTTGTTTTCAACCATTAAGTTAAGTGCTAGTTAGTTAGTTAGAGACTTTAAACAAGTTACTAGTGTGTAGTGTTTTGTAACGGGTATTAGGGTATTCGGGGACCCTAACTGGCTTAGAAAAGGAAAAACAATGTTATTGACAATATTTTTAGGTTCCGGGTAAAGTCCGGTTGTTCGGTTGGATATTAATCCGTTAAAGTGCTAAATAAACATTTAAAGTGTCGTTAATATTTGTTTTAGTGACACAATGAATTCCCGACACTTCGGAAAGTGTCTAGTATTATTTTCCCATGTTTTTGCACTTTACTAGTTAGCTTAAATGCTGAATTTTGTATTAAAGTGCAGAATTTTGTAGTTAAAGCATGTTTTAGGCACATCCGGTCACTATAACTATCGCCTAGTGACGCAGTTCTACAAACCTCATCTCCCTACACTCACTACTAGTGTAGTAATCTATTCCCGGCTCATACTGGCCTCAGAGACAGTGCCTGTCTGATGCTGGCTATGTCAGCATGTTTACTGGGTTATCCGTTCATTGTGCTACTGTGCTTTTGTGCATCAAGTTTGTCACTATAATTCTGTGTAAATAATGGAGTGACGGCAATAAAGTATGATGCATGTACATGTGTGTGTCAGAATTCAAGTAGCAGTTTAATCACAACTGTAAGCAAGCACAGTAATTAAGCATTAATTAAATATTAATTAATTCGTACGGATACCAGGTTTGGTGAGGGTTGTCACATTCTCCCCCCGTTAGAAAAATGTCGTCCTCGAAATTTGTACTACCTCACTCCTTATGGTTAAGTCACACACGTATGTATATGAATAATATCGAATTAGATAATCATCAAACCGAAACAAACATTACTCACATTAGGTGAGTCCAAGAATATATAACAACCTGAATCCTAGGGTTGAAAGGTGTGTGCTGCTAGCATTGGATGTCAAAGGTACAAGACGCATTTGACGTATAGTCTAGTGTAATCCAGCTAGCAGGGGTTCCACAAAAGTGGAGTTTTGACTAATAAGATTTTTAAACGATCGGTTGCAATATGCAAACGAGTTTTCACAAACCATAGCACCCGCTATATGAACTCAAAAGCAGCAACTCAGCGTAATAGTAAAATGATCTGTCAACTCCTGAATAAATGTCTGGTAAGGTTTAGTGTGTTGACATTTTTGAATGGTGACGATACACCGAATGGAATACAAGCGAATCTGGTGTATCATTGTCTTGATTCGTAGTTGCATCAGAAATGTTTAAATGATAAATCAAACAAAAGTATGCGTGGTCTCGTGTAAAACGGTTACCATGATTAGCACAAGCTACAAGTTTATGATGACACCACAAGGTGTCGTAATGGCATTACCCAATAATAGTGGTGACTGAACAAGTTCACCGTGTTTGAAATCAAATGAAAGTGTACTGAGACAATCTGAAGATTTGATTTATACCATGTTATAGAGTTTCCAATTAAATACTGAACATCAAAGGACCACTGTTTCCAATCGAAGATGAAAAGTAATGAGTATCGCAAGGCATTTGATTGACAACGAAAGAATCGTTAGGAGGTACATTGTGCTTATGAAATGAGTATATGTACCATTGCCTTGACACACGATTGTGTTGAGACCGCTTTGATCGTGAAGATCCAAAATGGATTGTTAACAACTAAATAGGGAATTGAATTCCGTGTACGAAGTGAGTAACCAAATTAGCGCAAGCTTCAATTTTGTGAAAATATCACCGCAAGATATCGAAACAATTCAAACGTTTTAGTGGAGTCGTAGACCAACCAAATCTACTACGACTCGAAATGAAAGAATCTCTGCAAAAATAGTTGAATATGATGCTCCCAATACATCATATAGCGTTTCAAATTAAACCTGTGAACTGGATAAGTTCAAGCAATTGAACTTGGTTTCAACGTAACCCGACAATAAACGTATGTATCAACAAAGGAATTCTCGGCATGGTAGCAAAAATAAACCATGACTGTAACATGAAAGAAAGCGGTTTCAAGAAGGTGCATTGGCTTGGTAACAAAAGAGCCAACAATAACAATAATGTAGGTCACTCGAATCAGGAATTAGTAATTAGGTTTAGTAAATTCCAATGAAGTGTGTATTCAAAACGAAATCACATGCGTAGCATGATGCATGTATGTCAGGTAAGTTTCCTAGAAAAGGAACAACGAGTATCTGCTAAAGTGAAGAAATGACCAGATATCAAAGAAAATGTGTGTTAGCTCTTAGCGAGAAAATTATTGTGATGCAACTACCATTAAGGGGAGTAGAGATGCAAACATCTACTTGCCAGAAGTAAAAGAAATCCAAGTACTCTCTGTTTGGTCAACAGAACTGGCATATGCGCCAGGTTAATGATGGTTGATTGAGTTGACAGATATGGTTCCTAAATAAAAACACATACGAGTTTGGACCTGGGTTCACAAAAGTCCTAAATATATGTTTTCTAAATCCTCCAGATTTCGTATCCCGTGTAGACTGGTTTGTGCATTGTGTAGGAAGCACTATTTTTTTTGTGTACGTCTAAGAACAAGTCGTTGTCCCACAATTTTTCCTCGGTATACCTTCTTACTGAATTTACCGCCAATGACACTCGATCGTCGATCCGTCGTGTAATGGTAGTCGAACCCTTACAGTTAGTCAAATAAGTAATTCGTCAATCCTTAGCAAGAGCCACCGACCCTGGTTGGCTAGCTCGTCCGACTTCCGATCATTTGAAAGTCATCGTCCTTTTTTCTTGATGAGCGGAACTGAGGTTACCCAAAAAGGAATTTTGGTCTGTTATCTTCCTTCTCTACTGAAACTACACTGTCAATCCTTGCATCTCCGAAAATGTAAGTCGCTACGGTGCATCGACTACAGGTGTGGTGCCTGGAATTAAATCGATGCGAGATTCGACTAATCGTTGAGAAGACGATTCCGGCAAGTCTTCGAGGAAGACTTCAGGATATCCTCTGATCACGGGGGTATCTTCGGGCTTTAGTTCTTCGGCTCCCTTGTCCCCGACATGAGCCAAGAAAACAACACATTCTTTACGCAATATCCTTTGTGCCTTCAAGCGATTTGTAATTTGCAGAGGCGTATCCCGCTTCATGAGTCAAGATCACTTCTTCGTTCGCCATCATGGTGCGGATATCAATCTCCTATTGATCATTTGTCAACCAATCCCTCCAACTACCTTGTTGAAGTCTCCCAATTCACTGGCAGTAGATCAAGTGAAATCTTACGCTTCCCGGGTTCTATCTTGTCGATTCCAGTTACTGTGTTGGCTTCCACTAGCTTCCCCTAAGCTAGTTCTAATGGGTACTGGAATTTCTACTTACTTGCTACTTAAACCAATTATACTCTCGAACCCTAGAGGCGCGAATCGTAAAATTTGCAACAGTATTTGGCAATACAGATGCATAACTTTGAGTAGTATGGGACGTACCGATATCCATGCTTGGATTTCTGGCATGCTTCCCTGGCTCCGGTGTTAGACATCTATCCCATAATTTTGTTTAATCTCCCTTGGGCAATCTTTCCTATAGTGCCTCATATCCCCGCAGGTATAACATCCCTTATCTTTCCCATTTCCTTTCTTTCCACGCTTCGTCTCACGCCAACACGTTTCCCTGTTGTGTCCCACTTTGCCACAGTTGTCACACTTCCCATTTTTACATCGCCCGGTATGATGACGTCGGCACCTGTCGCATTTAGGTAGCTTACCCATGTACTCTTTTCTCTTTTTGGCCTTGTTGTTGCTACTTGACTGGGTACCCTGTTTGAAATTTGCCAACTTTCTCTTGTTGTCCCCAGATGACTCTACATGAGTCTCCTTCTTCTCCGCAGAGGTTGAAAATTTGTTCATCCTGATTGCCTCTTCAGTCAAGGCCACACTTAGATTGATGGCCTCAGCGATCGTTGCAGAATTTGATGTCGTCACCATGCTCATGATTTGAGGTGCCAATCCCCAAATGAAACGCTCAATCTTCTTAAACTCTGGATCTACCATGTATGGAACAATACGCGACAGAACTTGGAACTTCTCCACGTACTCAGCTATTTTTGGACCTTCCATCTTCAAGTTCCAGAACTCAGTTTCCACCTTCTGGCTTTCTGTTCTCGAACAGTACTTTTTATACATTAGCTTTTTCAGTTCGTCCCATGATAAGGCATACGCAGCGGCCTCGCCCATCGTCTGAACCTGGAGTTTCCACCATGACAGAGCCCCATCTTGGAATAGTGCGAAAATGTACGTGACCTGGTGCTCTGGGGCGCATTTGCTCGCACGCAATACGGTGTCCGTCTTCTCAACCCAGCACACGAAGGCTACGGCACCCCCAGTGCCGTCGAAATGTAGGGGCTGGCAGCCCAAGAACTGCTTGTAGGTGCAGCCGTTAGGTGGGTTATTTCCTAAGGTACTTCCGCTGCGCTCGGAGCGAAGGGCCTCATACTGTGCGATGAACTGCAAGAGGCGTTCTTGAAATTCCGCCTCTGTCGTCGGCAGAGGGTTGTTGGTGTTGGTGTTCCCTTGAGTTGACATCTTCCTAGAAGAAAGTTGGTTAGGTCAGGTCTTGTTAAGTACACGAGCACACAAGCCTCTATTTAGCGAATAAGACCTCAGAGGTGTATTACATATATGTATATACACAGTCGTTATATTATTCAATCACATATCATCACAATTATTGCACAACTTGTAAATAAGAACGTAGTAAGTAAGCATGTAGTATTATAGTTATAGCACAAATACGCTGATCAACAGCGTGCTTAGTGGGAACATAGTGACTGAGTCTTTCATTAGTTATTAGTCATAAGTATTGACGCATGTTTAAAGATGATTGGGCTTTCGTTATCCTCCAGCCACAATCACTGTGTCTTACAAAATGTATCACATCAGAAGGGACACAGGGTCACCCTACCCTTGTCCAACACGTATATTAGTGCATCAAAATTTCGTAATCAGAAGTGGTCCTCAAAAGTCTCCGCCATCCCGGCTTATCATTAGTGTCTTTACCCAAGTGTAACGCAATCCGCATAATCCAGAAACCAACTATACTGGTGACTCAGGAGGAGGAGGAAAGAAAAGTAAACTGTTAACATGTGTGAGTCCCTCCACGAGCTTGTATATACGTCGAAGTAATTATCTGCTCTGCCGCTAGATAGTAAAGAAATAAGTATCAGAATCCTGGGAACGATGTAATAGCAACGGTCGAGAGCGCAAAAGGAACCTTGATGTATGTGACGAATCAAAGTATGCTGACAATAGACAGGGTGGAAGACGAGGTGTCTTACATTAACTTTTCTGACAAAATGTTGTCTTGTGATGTAGACACTTAAATCATACTTTTGGTTATGTAATGTTTTGCATCTGAAGTTGCCAATTGTGGTGTCAGCTCAAGCTCCAACATTCTGCGACTCATATCCTCAACTGTAGTTGGTGTTACAGGAGCAACTCATCTCGTATGTGGCCTCCACTACGTGAGGGATGGTAAGGGTCTAGAATCTGCATAGTGTATTATAGGATCCATCCAATCGGCTCGTACATCGATGTAGGGTGAAAGGAGTAAACGGTGCGGCCTGTAAGTGTCACACCCCGATATTTCCACGTTTGACCGGTGGGCCCAGTGGGGGAGTATCGTGACGTGGTTGGCAACATTACAGTCAAACAACACAATATTTAAATGCACAGCGGAAGCAAAAGATAAATATATTACAATCCGAATATAAAGTAATATCAAGTATTACAACGGAAAGTAAAGGATCCACAGGCGGATCTTAAAACATAAACATTTTTCAACAGACTTTAGACGCCTAGAACTTGCAAGATTCCTTATTATCGTCCTGAGCAGCTTCCAGCCTATTACGTACTTGTACCTGTCACTTAGACTTTTGAAAATACGTCAGTTTTCACTGGTAAATACACTCAACCGACTCATTTGAAAAGAGTTTAAGAAAATTGATTTAGATGCACCAGGCACAAAATATTTTGACACTTTGATTAAAATGCACAAGGCAAAATTAATCTTTTATAACTTGGGACAATTATATTTATAATCTTGTATACAGATTTACATGTTCGTTGTACGTTCAGGGCCCGATGTAGAAACCGAGTCAAGATTAACAGACACGCCACAAGTATAAGCCCACAAGAGAGTGAGATACCGTTTCTCTTTAAGCAACTTTCAGTGTATGCCTACACCTCGTGCTTAAGGTGTGGCCATTTTATAATACAATGATGTCAAGGATATCCGGGACATGGTCATTAACCCCTAAAGGCTTTTATTTCAAACAATACAGATTAAAACGGGTTACCTCAATAATTTAATCAGAATACGATTAAACATTCAATACCCGACCAAGCGGTATTATTATAATACCGTATCCCAAGCCCGTATAGGGAAAATAAATTAAGAGTATTTACCTGAGCTAGCTCCTGTCTTAAATAGCAAGAATTATAATAACTCAGCCGTATTCACTTAAGTAAGCGTAGGTACAATTTACCGGAAGGCTCTAGTCTGGAATGATAGTATAAATAACCAATTAGAATACTATCGGGTCTTTAATTAAGCCTAAGCTTAGACCGGTTAGTTTTAAAGAAAGGTACGGTTCAAACGCACGATAAGGCGAAGACCGGTTTAGAATGTGGTTTCGACCTGGCAAGCTTGTATGCTTGTTTAATATGGGTAACTTAAACACATTCTGGATTTTGAGATGAAAACGATATGGTTTCACCCGTTTCGGCTAATATATGCAAAGTAGTTACATAAGCCGATCCGAACGCGAAAAGAGCGTAACGAGTAACCAAATGAATCATATACAGGTTTCCTAGGTTAATATGCCTTAATTATGTTGTGATATTAGTAGGATATCTTCCATTATGCCCAAAACGAGTTTAATCTCAAAATAAGCCCCGTAGGGGTATTTTGGTCATTTTAAAGATTATAAAAGAGGTTTAATGAACTTCTGAGTTTCGGGTCGGGATACATCAGTAAAATAACTTATTTTATTAGGTCATATCAGTTGGTAATAAGTCTTTTGTGAAAAAATGGTTTTAAACCTAAACTATGCGTTTAATACGCTTTAAAAGCCATTTTAAGCGATTTCCGGGTTATACAGGAAATCTAAGTTTTCTGATCAGGTTATAAAGTTCAAAATACTTTATTTATTATATAAAATCAGTAGCAATTGGATTGGTATCAAAAGGGCTTGTAAAACTCATTTTATGGCCTAAAAGGGCATAATCGGTATTTACCGAATTAAGGCGATAACCCTAGGTTTTGATCAGTTTAAAAATAATTAAAAATATTTAAAAAACTCAAAATATTATATTACATCATTGGGTAAAAGGTTTGGTGTCAAAAATTGGGTTTAGATAGGCTTTATGCTAATTGCGCCGTTTAATTACTAAAAGGTGTTATAATTACGCTAATGAGCATAACTCCTAATCTAGACCCCCAACTGATGTGAAATTTTAGGGACATGTTTATAAATCAGTTGCAAAGATTATTGTCCTTTCACATTTCCAAAATTCTCGTTTTATGGTCAAAAGGGCATTATGGTCAACATTAAGCATTTAACGGAAACGTTGTAAACGAATCGGACAATCAACGATCCAACCACAGAGGGTTATACTATCATGTAACCTGGTCCTAAGGAAGCTCTAAAGCATTTCCAAACTTATCTAAATCGGGTCAGAACTGAACTCAAAGCAAAAGTCAAAGTTTTGCGACTTTCGGTTCCGAACCGGGTCTAAACAGAAAATTGTCGGGTTGAACATGTTTAGACATGTTCTTACACTAATTACCAAGTTATATTAATGATAAAACAGGTTGTAGGGGTTCTACATTGCTAATTATGCATAAATTGGAAAATAAGCATTCTGTTGACTTTTTACTAACAAGTTTGACCCGACATTTGACCTAGTTAGAGTGGGAATCAGAGGGTGCCCTTTTAAGGGTTTATTGCCCACATAATTACCAACTTATAACTACTTTCAATTCGACTAATCACTGGACCATTAGTGATTAATCGTGAAGTCAACCGTTAATTGTGACGGTTTGACTTTTAAGCTAAAACTAAGCAAAAACTTAACTATGAAAGGTTAAGCATACTTACTGAAGTCCTATGATTGATTAGTGATCACTTGAGTCTGCTTTGGAGCTCTAGGAATGATCAGGAATGAAGAAGTGAGGTGTGATCAAAATGGTTGCAACAAGGGCCTTTATATAGTGTCCAAACTCTCATAGATTGTTGACAACAAGTGCTACAACTGATGTTTGATCACTAACAAGTGTCCCTAAGTGACTAGGGGTTGTCTAGGGGTCGTCCAAGATGTGGAAAATCGGATTAAAGTCGGTTACATTGCACCTAGCAGACCATAACCCAAAAATTTTGGAGCAGATGACCCTAGGCGTCACGCGTAGACCCCCCCCCCCCCCGGGCCTTCGCGTCGCGCGACGCCCCCCTGCACCAAATCAAATTTTAGATTTTTATGTTTTGGTCCTTGGCTCATGGAAACTTTGCTTCGACTTTATTTCTTGCACTTTGAACCCTCCAAATTGACTTATAAGGGCTTCAAGACATATACCCACTTTGTTAAGTCCTCGGTTAACTTTGTGTTCACCCGAAAAGTCATAAACTTCATCGTTGACGCTTTTAACCCTTTGTATACGAATTTGATCATAACTTTCTCATACGATAACGAAACTTCATGAAATTTATATCGTGCATTCTAGTGAGCATAATTAACCGTTACAAAGCTTCGGGTTTGCTAAAAGGTCACTCAGAGGTATAACTTAAACATGTTGACACATTTAACCCCTGTAGTTTGTAATCTCTCACTTTCTTTCATATTTAGCTTCGTATGATCCATGATTTATTCGTTTGAAGGTATGAGCATCATGTAGGGTTATTGTAAAGTATATTTATTCACTGTTGACATTTTAAACTCGTATATTCACATACTTTCCATGTTTGTCAACTTTAGTCCTTTCAGAACATTCTTTCACACGTTCAAGCTTATGACACGTGTCAATACATTATAGGACGAGAATTTTCGAGGTGTTACATCCTCACCCCCTTAAAAGAAATCTCGACCTCGAGATTTGTTAAAGTAAAGGAAGTATTTTCTGCCTTATATTGGGCTTAATCTTCCCCAGTACCTTTGAGCCTCTAAGGCACTCCAATTGACCTTTATAATAGGTACATGTATCTTTTTGGAGCTTCTAATCCTGTCGATCCTTAATCGACACAGGTTGCTCATCATATCATAGATCTGAATATCATTATGTAATAGTGCTTCTTGACTTATTGGAGAAACACGTCCTTAAATCATTAGTGTGGGGTACATTGCGCGTTCCACCAAGCTCCTTAATTAGGTCTTAGCTCGTAAGCTATTTGATCTTGATACATTCGATTTCCTTCGAATGATTCTATATACTCAGAGCCTAACTAGCCTGATAATTTAACAAATTTAGCACACCCTTCCTGGGTGATATCTATTGTTGAACCTTATTCCTTAACAAGAATTTAGGAGGTTTGCTATTTTCATTAATCCTTGATTTTCTGCCGAATAATGGCAACTTACAGATAATTTAGGGATTTGTATGATCTTATTCGTTGTTTCCAATGCAACTTTCAGATCCTGATAAGTGGACTTACTAATCTATTGTCCCATCAATAGATGTTTAACATTCCATCTATACAAGGTCTCCAAGGGAGCAGCCTTGATGCTTTCATAACCACTATTATAGAAAAGCTTATCTTAAGGTGAGATGGTTATTCCAACCCCTGCTTAACTAATTTTAAGGAATAGCTAATCCATGTCGTTAGTCGAACAAATCGACGATCCTGGGTAGCTGATGGCAAATTCTTAATCGTTGCCTAATTAGGGTTGCGGTAATTAACGCATAAGCAAAATGAACCGTCTTCCTCACTTAACTATACCGAATTCTCAGGATATTGAGTTAGGATATATGAATCTATATCTTAAAACTTACTTAATCAGGGTTTCGGTTATTCCATAATCAACATGGAGTTCTTACAACACTCTAACCCAAAGCGGGATGTTAATCTTAACTCTACTTGCCTCTCGGGAGGTAAACATGGTAGTCTTAGGAGAAGATAATCAAAATACAAGGAGGTTACAGAGATTTTTCCAAATCTCAGGCTCTAGTTCATCCATCCTCGCTTGTGCCAAAAGAGTGACACTTTTATGTTATGAGTCCACAGATTCCTTTACCAGGACATTTATTTGGAAAAATTCTATTTTCTAGATATCTTCTTTGAATGCCATTAGCTGACTTTAGTACCATATGATCATTGGGATATCTTCGTGGTTCCATGCATTAAACCTCCATACTGATCAGGCATGGAAGCAATCTATGGAACATATTAAGATACACCAATCCTCATATGGCGCTTTTGTCATACCATTTGGTATTCGTAATCAATAGGGATCAAGGAGATATCAATTACATATGAATGCATTTATCTGGAGAGAGGGTACTTTAGAATTTTATGTTTGAAGATTTCTGACAGGAACAGAAGAAATGGTTTCTATGATTTGCTATCTGTAAACTTTACCTTACACTTAATATCTAGGATTCTTATGATAGATTTCTAAAAGTCTAATATACTTACAATTTATGAAGGATTTATTGGTATCCGTATTAAAACAGAATTTTTAGCATTTATACTTAAAGAACGTACCCAACGTTATTATTGATATAGACTACTCCTGACACTCTTTAGGAGAGTTTAAGCGCTATCAATCTTAGGCTTTCTATCCTTGGTCGTATTTCCTTTGACAGATTTGGGGCACGTAGCATTTGGCTCCTTGAACTATTTCACGGCCTTCTTCACAGCTTTTCCAACAGCTGCTTCTATCATACTTTGAAGAACATCTTTAGAAATTCTAAGGTTTACAATTGTAGCATCATTAGCATGCGTCGCATTATCAACGGCACGATTGACTGTTGTCTTATCCGAGTTTGTCATACTCAAGATTTGGTTCCTATTACCAATTAAATCATTTACTTAGTTGCAATTCAACAATTGCTATTCATCACCCTGATGGCCTTAACATGTACTAACCATGGTTTCATTAAAACTATCCAGGCCAATATGGCACTATCATTCTTAATGAACGTTATTTTTAAAATATATCATTATTACTTAGCCTAGGTCACAAAAGACCATCAATGGCATTTAAGGGTTGGACCTAGTCCATCACCTTTTTGACAGGGAATCAAAACATCACATCTGTCTTTATTATATTGATGAATTTGGATAGCTTGAAATCTTGTCATAAGGATATTAGAAAAGAGTGATTCCTAATAGATATAAAATATCAATCTAAGATTTGTTGGAGCATTTTCTAAAGGATCATCGGTCAATTGCTACCTCGCATTAAATGACCGGAGTCCAAATCAGGCAAAGACAACCGTTCTCAGCATTTATCGCTTATTATAGAATCATATGTGCCAGTATCAAATAAATTTCTGCATAAACTGCTTGACATGGAAAGGTACCTGCTATATAGTTATCATTCTGCACCATCTCCTGGGCGTTCATCTGGAAGACTCATGCGTTTAGTTTCTTAGCCTCTTCGGGCTTCTTCTGATTCCTAGGGCAGTTGGTCCTGATATGCCCCTTCTCGTTGCAACCATAACAGGTTGCGTCTTTCAACTTCTTGTAATCCAAGGTTTTATGTTCCTTAGACTTGCAAATCCCACAAGGTAGAGGTTGAGATTCAAATCTGCATTTCCCGAGATGGTATTTCCTACAGGTTTTGCACCTGGTCTTCTCATCCGACTGTTGGCTGTCTTTATCAAATCCGGAGCTCTTCTTATCCTCAGAGTTCCTCTTCTTCTTTCTATCGGAGCGATGAGAATTTTCATCCTCCCTTTTACGCTTTCCATCTTCAGAGGCTTTGGCAGCCTTGTTTTTGACCACATCGAGTGTGAGAGATAGCGACAGATCTGCCGCTGACCTGAATGTGGTAGGTCTCGATGCTTTCACACCGGCCTTTATTTCTGGGGCTAAACCTCCAATAAAGCGAGCTATTCGCTTTGGTTCCGGTGTGATCAAGTAAGGAACCAATCGAGACATGGTATTGAAACTTGTAAGGCATGCTTGACAATCTAAGTTCTCCATGACTAATGTCAAGAATTCAGTCTCAATTTTCTCAACTTCATGTTGAGGACAGTAATTTTCTTTGATAAGAGCGACGAACTGATCCCAAGTCATGTTGTACAAAGGGATCTTCCCCGTAGCTTGGATCAGTGACCTCCACCAAGCTAGAGCTTCTCCTTTAAAAGATTGTGAAACAAATTTCACAACATCTTGTTCCGCACAACCGCTGATGTCAACAACAGTGTCCATCTCCTCGAGCCATGTCATGTAATCAATGGCTCCTTCTTCTCCTGTAAAGTCTCTGGGCTTGTAGGAGACAAAGTATTTATACGAACAGGTTTTAACATGTGGCTCTTGATTAAGCACAACCTGTCCAGACGGAACACTCCTCTGATTGGACGAGTTATGAACATCGTCTTCCTTTGACTCATGTGATTTAGAAGGGGGATTACTACGAGCCACAGATAGAGTCTTAGAGTGTGTACCACTAGATTCATCATACTGTCTGTCGAGAGCTCGTGTAACGGCATCATCTATTAATGCCTGTAGTTCTGCACCAGTTATATTAACTCTGGTAGCATCATTATTCTCCCTCAGGTGGCTGTTGACCTCATCTGATCCAGCCATGTAGTTTGATTGCTACACACATATTGACAATTATTTATTCAGAGGTTATTATGGAATCATCATTTTTGACGATTCATCAACCATGGTAATATAAACCATATTGGTTAATTTGTTAGTTATATTTAATTAGTATTTTCATTATAATTTACCCTAGTTATAAAACATTAAGGATATTAAGGTGGCGCAAAGGCCTAGTCACAAGGACAGTTTTTAAATTTACAAGCCATGATTTCAGAGAATCGAGGCATTAAGGCTTGAACATATGTCATTACCTTTTCTGGACAGAGAGTCAAAGACATCAACTGTCTTTTGTCCCTTAGGACAATAAGTATGGCCCGTAGGCATTTCATCACTTATGGATGTTTATAATATGATCATCTTCATTTGTTGATATTAGCCAGGATCGCATTGATCATACAAACTATTATGCTTGGACGTAGTCCAACATCTTTAGACGGGGGTCAGAGACCACCACGGTCGTTGTCTTATCGGACAACAAGTTTGGCCCATAGGCACTTCATCACTAAGGGATGATTATTTCAAATAAGGGAATTTAGATTAACCCCCTTTTTAAAGATGGCCTGTGTGACTTTAACGATTCATAGTTTACCAAAAATGTTAACATACTTACAGATGTTAACAGGGATTGGAATCTTTTAGATAAGTTTTACCGTCTTGGCCATGTCTACAATGACAATTAGGCTAGGTTTTACCTTTAAAATTCTTTTAATATTTAACGCAGAACAATCCTAAATTGAGGTGTTATCAAGGATCTGAATCTAATTGTGGAACTACCATCTTGGCCCTTTCTTAAGGTGACATATGGCTAGGTCTTGTCCTTTTTTTTTTAAATTTTTCCATTTTATTATAATGGTAGATCTTATAATATAGGAATGATATTTTAAATATAATCGTTCCATTAAAATTTAAACAAGTATATGGTTGCCCTAAACGGGATTTCTAATAGCAAATGACTTGCCCATGCAAGGGCTAATCAGAAAATAACAAAGGAACCAAATAAAGACAAAATAAAACGATTTAGGATTAGTCCTATGTTCTTGTCTAGACTCAAGAATGTGCAACTGTGTAACTGAGATTAAACACAAAAAGGCTAGCGTTTAATTCACTCAGTGTTGGCTCTGATACCAACCTGTCACACCCCGATATTTCCACGTTTGACCGGTGGGCCCAGTGGAGGAGTATCGTGACGTGGTTGGCAACATTACAGTCAAACAACACAATATTTAAATGCACAGCGGAAACAAAAGATAAATATATTACAATCTGAATATAAAGTAATATCAAGTATTACAACGGAAAGTAAAGGATCCACAGGCGGATCTTAAAACATAAACATTTTTCAACAGACTTTAGACGCCTAGAACTTGCAAGATTCCTTATTATCGTCCTGAGCAGCTTCCAGCCTATTACGTACTTGTACCTGTCACTTAGACTTTTGAAAATACGTCAGTTTTCACTGGTAAATACACTCAACCGACTCATTTGAAAAGAGTTTAAGAAAATTGATTTAGATGCACCAGGCACAAAATATTTTGACACTTTGATTAAAATGCACAAGGCAAAATTAATCTTTTATAACTTGGGACAATTATATTTATAATCTTGTATACAGATTTACATGTTCGTTGTATGTTCAGGGCCCGATGTAGAAACCGAGTCAAGATTAACAGACACGCCACAAGTATAAGCCCACAAGAGAGTGAGATACCGTTTCCCTTGAAGCAACTTTCAGTGTATGCCTACACCCTGTGCTTAAGGCGTGGCCATTTTATAATACAATGATGTCAAGGATATCCGGGACATGGTCATTAACCCCTAAAGGCTTTTATTTCAAACAATACAGATTAAAACGGGTTACCTCAATAATTAAATCAGAATACGATTAAACATTCAATACCCGACCAAGCGGTATTATTATAATACCGTATCCCAAGCCCGTATAGGGAAAATAAGTTAAGAGTATTTACCTGAGCTAGCTCCTGTCTTAAATAGCAAGATTTATAATAACTCAGCCGTATTCACTTAAGTAAGCGTAGGTACAATTTACCGGAAGGCTCTAGTCTGGAATGATGGTATAAATAACCAATTAGAATACTAACGGGTCTTTAATTAAGCCTAAGCTTAGACCGGTTAGTTTTAAAGAAAGGTACGGTTCAAACGCACGATAAGGAGAAGACCGGTTTAGAATGTGGTTTCAACCCGGCAATCTTGTATGCTTTTTTAATATGGGTAACTTAAACACATTCTGGATTTTGAGATGAAAACGATATGGTTTGACCCGTTTCGGCTAATATATGCAAACTAGTTACATAAGCCGATCCGAACGCGAAAAGTGCGTAACGAGTAACCAAATGAATCATATACAGGTTTCCTAGGTTAATATGCCTTAAGTATGTTGTGATATCAGTAGGATATCTTCCATTATGCCCAAAACGAGTTTAATCTCAAAATAAGACCGGTAGGGGTATTTTGGTCATTTTAAAGATTATAAAAGAGGTTTAATGAACTTCTGAGTTTCGGGTCGGGATAAATCAGTAAAATAACTTATTTTATAAGGTCATATCAGTTGGTAATAAGTCTTTTGTGACAAAATGGTTTTAAACCTAAACTATGCGTTTAATACGCTTTAAAAGCCATTTTAAGCGATTTCCGGGTTATACAGGAAATCTGAGTTTTCTTATCAGGTTATAAAGTTCAAAATAGTTTATTTATTATATAAAATCAGTAGCAATTGGATTGGTATCAAAAGGGCTTGTAAAACTCATTTTATGGCCTAAAAGGGCATAATCGGTATTTACCGAATTAAGGCGATAACCCTAGGTTTTGATCAGTTTAAAAATAATTAAAAATCTTTAAAAAACTAAAAATATTATATTACATCAGTGGGTAAAAGGTTTGGTGTCAAAAATTGGGTTTAGATAGGCTTTATGCTAATTGCGCCGTTTAATTACTAAAAGGCGTTATAATTACGCTAATGAGCATAACTCCTAATCTAGACCCCCAACTGATGTGAAATTTTAGGGACATGTTTATAAATCAGTATCAAAGATTATTGTCCTTTCACATTTCCAAAATTCTCGTTTTATGGTCAAAAGGGCATTATGGTCAACATTAAGCATTTAACGGAAACGTTGTAAACGAATCGGACAATCAACGATCCAACCACAGAGGGTTATACTATCATGTAACCTAGTCCTAAGGAAGCTCTAAAGCATTTCCAAACTTATCTAAATCGGGTCAGAACTGAAGTCAAAGCAAAAGTCAAAGTTTTGCGACTTTCGGTTCCGAACCGGGTCTAAACAGAAAATTGTCGGGTTGAACATGTTTAGACATGTTCTTACACTAATTACCAAGTTATATTAATGATAAAATAGGTTGTAGGGGTTCTACATTGCTAATTATGCATAAATTGGAAAATAAGCATTCTGTTGACTTTTTACTAACAAGTTTAACCCGACATTTGACCTAGTTAGAGTGGGAATCAGAGGGTGCCCTTTTAAGGGTTTATTGCCCACATAATTACCAACTTATAACTACTTTCAATTCGACTAATCACTGGACCATTAGTGATTAATCGTGAAGTCAACCGTTAATTACGACGGTTTGACTTTTAAGCTAAAACTAAGCAAAAACTTAACTATGAAAGGTTAAGCATACTTACTGAAGTCCTATGCTTGATTAGTGATCACTTGAGTCTGCTTTGGAGCTCCAGGAATGATCAGGAATGAAGAAGTGAGGTGTGATCAAAATGGTTGCAACAAGGGCCTTTATATAGTGTCCAAACTCTCATAGATTGTTGACAACAAGTGCTACAACTGATGTTTGATCACTAACAAGTGTCCCTAAGTGACTAGGGGTTGTCTAGGGGTCGTCCAAGATGTGGAAAATCGGATTAAAGTCGGTTACATTGCACCTAGCAGACCATAACCCAAAAATTTCAGAGCAGATGACCCTAGGCGTCACGCGTAGACCCCCCCCCCTGGGCCTTCGCGTCGCGCGACGCCCCCTGCACCAAATCAAATTTTAGATTTTTATGTTTTGGTCCTTGGCTCTTGGAAACTTTGCTTTGACTTTATTTCTTGCACTTTGAACCCTCCAAATTGACTTATAAGGGCTTCAAGACATATACCCACTTTGTTAAGTCCTCGGTTAACTTTGTGTTCACCCGAAAAGTCATAAACTTCATCGTTGACGCTTTTAACCCTTTGTATACGAATTTGATCATAACTTTCTCATACGATAACGAAACTTCATGAAATTTATATCGTGCATTCTAGTGAGCATAATTAACCGTTACAAATCTTCGGGTATGCTAAAAGGTCACTCAGAGGTATAACTTAAACATGTTGACACATTTAACCCCTGTAGTTTGTAATCTCTCACTTTCTTTCATATTTAGCTTCGTATGAACCATGATTTATTTGTTTGAAGGTATGAGCATCATGTAGGGATATTGTAAAGTATATTTATTCACTGTTGACATTTTAAACTCGTATATTCACATGCTTTCCATGTTTGTCAACTTTAGTCCTTTCAGAACATTCTTTCACACGTTCAAGCTTATGACACGTGTCAATACATTATAGGACGTGAATTTTCGAAGTGTTACAGTAAGGCCGTAGAAAATGCTATTGTAGCAAAACAGATCGTTATGCTGGTCTCGAGCTGGAGTACTCTTCCGGGGTACGGGCACGTCCGGAAAGGAAACAATAAGTATGCAAGTGCAATGGGCGTCGGTCTCCATGGGGAAAAAGGAGCAACATCAGCGGTTATGGATGCAAAAACAAACGTTTCAACCAATAAGGAGATTGTCAGGTGTTGGTACTGGGTTAGATAGTAGGGGTGCAATGTCTAGTAAACCAAAAGTATCAGGGTCACAATCAAGCAAGGATGTAGGACCAGCAGTTGCAACATCAGGCTGGCTCAAAAGGTGCAGTAGCTAGCTCAGCAGCAGGCCCTGGGTCGTGTAACGGTGTGGTGCCTCGAGCAGGTGATAGTGCAGCAGCCATGTCGTCGCCGTCTTGTGTCAGTAGTAGAATGCTGTACTCCAGCTGTTTGTAAGGTTGCAGGTATCACAGACTCAAAGGAGTCTGAATGCATGCTAGAATCAGAGGATGGCTTGTTAACAGGGGTCTTAAGAAGTGAAGTTAGTAACAGTGTCCTCGTCTAATTTTCTATCGTCATGGGCGTCGACAGGAGGACCATCGATAAGTATGCCAACGTAGTCATATTTTTTTTTGTCGAGTAGTCAACCTTCAGTAGAGATGCCCGCAGGAGGCGCATCATCGAGGATTGGAGCCATGGTGTGTCCATCAATGGGATGACCAGTGATGGAGTGGTCATGGATTGAAACAAGAGTGACAGAAAGATTCTTGTCGGAGAAACCATCAGCAAGGATGAAGTATCACCAAAATCTGGTAGCACGGGCTCTTAGAAGTCGTCCTCGCCCTTAGTCAACATATTAGGATCACTCTCAGTATCTGACGTAATTGTCTCTGGCGCAGATGTAGTCTCATTATCTGTGGCGGTGGTCATAGGGTTATCAATGTCTGATAACTCGTTCTCTAATTAGAGTGACATGTGTGCCGGTGCGTAACATGTATATCCATAGTAGTTACTAACAATTAGTGTATGCGAATAAGTACCACGTTTGCAAGTACATCAACATTAAATCAAATAAGCATGTAAGTCGTAATTAATGTAAGCAAGTAATCATCCTAGTCTTCCCCAGACTATCCTCCCAGTTTCTCAAACTGAACTCCCTAGTCTCTCAGACTATCCTCCTAGTCTCTCAGACTGATCCTCCTAGTCTCTCAAACTATCCTCCCAGTCTCTCAGACTGATCCTCTTAGTCTCTCAGACTATCCTCCCAGCCTCTCAGACTGATCCTCCTAGTGTCTCAGACTAAAATCTCCCAATCTCTCAGATTGAATTCTCAGTCTCTCAGACTAACTTCCTGGTCTCTCAGACTAAAATCTCCCAATCTCTCAGATTGAATTCTCAGTCTCTCATACTAAGCCTCCTAGTCCCACTAGACTACTCCCTCAGCCTCTCAGACTGAGCCTCCTAGTCCCACTAGACTACTCCCTCAGCCTCTCAGACTGAGCCTCCTAGTCCCACTAGACTACTCTTTCAGCCTCTCAGACTGAGCCTCCTAGTCCCACTAGACTACTCCCTCAGCCTCTCAGACTGAGCCTCCTAGTCCCACTAGACTACTCCTTCAGCCTCTCAGACTAAATTTTTCCCCACTCTCCCCGACTGGACTATAAATTTTGAAAAGTGTATTTGTGCCTTTTTGTTTGTAAAAAGGTTTGCTCCCTGAATCTGGACGTATAGTGTATGCAATGTAAAAGTGTTTGAAAACGTTTTCGTGAGAGCCCTAGTGATCATAGTCTAGACTCGAGAAGGAATCCTAGTTCGCTATGATCGAGGCTCTGATACCAAGCTGTCACACCCTGGCTTTGCGGAAGCGTGGGTTTATTTGGTGTGACTTCTTAATACCATAGCAACAATCATAACAATGCTATATGATAAAAACATGAGATGTTCATCCATTAATAAAGTTAGAAAAATCCCATTTTCAACAATCACAAAATAAGTTACAAACCTTAACTTGATTTAATTGAGTTTATAAAGACTTAGCAAAAGACTTTAAACAATACTAGGTTTAGGGGTATGTAACCCGTCCAGGAAGAGGTTACACCTTCTAAACCCTGGATGACTTCTTTATTCAAACGCAGCTTGAAAATACGTGCATACCGTGCCAGATCCATTAGTTTCCTGAAATACATGTAGTTTGAAAAATCAACATAAAGTTGAGCGAGTTCATATGTAAGTGAGTATGTATAAACCTTTGTAGTATGTCTGTATGAATGTAAGTTCTTGGTATGTAGCGATAAGGAAAAAGAGATCAATTAATGTGTAGCTAATACATTAATAAGTGACATATCCTAGGAAGCACTCAAACCTGTAACGCGGATTTTATACCGGTCCTTCCGGCGGAACGACATAGTCACCACATGCAGCCACACGCTGGCCCATGTGTGGGGCTCGCAACACCCGATAGATCTATCACTCATGCCTCTCGGTCCTTATACAAGGATTAATGGTCTTACGATAATAGCCTATCCATTCACGTGATCTAGCAGTAAGTTCCTTAGCTAATCATACCCTGTATAAAATGTTTGCAGTAAATGTAACATGTATTTCACCCCCGAAGTGTAAAAACTGAAAACAGTTAAGAGAAAAGGGGGGACATGAACTCACAGTATTGCGTCTTCGTATTCGTAACCCAAATCTTCGCGGCAAACACGACTACTTACAATGATCTAATGTCTATTAGACGAACGGGTAGTGCCTTTTCTTAGTATGAATGTTTTTGAGTTACGATTCTGGTATTATTCCAAGTAATAATAATTGTATTTAGTTTTGGAATAATTGCTTATTCAACATTTATGTATTAGTACTTCTCAAGTCTTAGTATTCGTGTTCCCTTCCCAATGATGGGGGTTTTTAAATGCATGTATGCTTTATATTTTCGAAAATATTTTAAGTCCCACTTAGCAGATATACTTAACCTTTTTGTCCAAAATAACTTATTTCCAAAATATATGTATTTTTCCCCAAAAATAATATATTTTCACCTCCTTAGTTTCCAAAATAATATTTTACCAAAACATACGTATAAGTATAATTCCGAAAAATATATTTTTAAGTCTCACTTATGAAATATATTTTAAATCACTTGTCCAAAATATACATATGTTTCCCAAAAATATTATATTTTACTCCATACCTTTTTCCAAAATAATACTTATCAAAATGTACACGTAAGAGTATTTTCTGAAAATACGCGCGTTACATTTTAGAGTTCGCGTTGTAAAAACAATACCGATGTGACTTAAATATTTATTTGTGAGGGCGTTGGTATTATTTTGGAGTCGTATTTTCATGATATATCAAGTAATATTATTTTTACCCTAAAAATAATATATCTTTAGTTCATAAAATAATCACGTAAGCACACAAGCGTTTTATTAATATATATTCTCCATATATATTTAACAAGTTTCCTTTACAAAAATCCACCTCCGACACTTGGTTATTTTGTAATAAAAATCGTGGCGAAGTTTGTATTTTAGAAAACAAGTTAAAAATATATTTATAACACTTGTCACCAAAAACATTTCTAAGTGTTATATTTTCTGGAAAAATTTCGCCAGAGTTTCCTCTGTAAACGGAGGCGTCCACGCTTACTAGCGTATCATTTTCTTTTTGAAAAATCATTCAATCAGTTCTCAATTAACCAACCCGACATTTAGACATGCAAAACACTACTTATATCATTTCAGTTTTAATACACAAAACTGGGCCGTTTTCGAGTATTTTAATATAATAGTTATCTTATTCCAAAAATTCCCAAATTTTTATAGAATGTCTTATACGAACCAAAAATTATTGTGTAAAAATATCGGGGTCCAAATCATCACCAATATTTTATAGAAAATCATTTTCCGGACCAAAATCAGATTTATCTTTTTCTGACCACAGCCCGCGGAATAATTTATTTAAAATTCATCGAGAGTCCGATTTACGAAATTCCAGTGAGAGAGTTACAAATACATCGGTGTTCATCTACAGTATAAATTTTATGATCTGACTCTACACAGAAATCAAGTTATGACTAAAAATATGACTCTCATTTACTGCTGTAAAAATGCAGCTTTAGCTGCTGTTACATAATGGCACTTTAAAAATAGTAAACGAAGTCCAAAAATTATGATTCCGGTGCCATTAGAACCGTATTTCATAGTACATAAACCTAGACTTCAGAAAACACATTTTTCGTTTAGTTAAGGACCTGTTACAGCCTGTTAAAGTTGGCTGAAAATACAACTCAGCATGCTGTTTTTAGTTCATATGTTACTAAAACGCACACATACGATCGTCATCCTTTCCAATACGATTTATCTCATAACACAGGTTATTTACAACAGATTATTGTTCATTTAACTCAGATTTACCATGTACCATCATCTCTTATCTTGTGATCTTTATGTAAAGCTTCATGTTTGAGATTTAAGTGTTAGATCTTTTAGTGTTCATAGATTTTCATCATACTTTAACTATTAACCACCTTAATAAGATGTAAAATGAATGGATCTAAGAGACTTACCACTAGCTCAAGGCTAGGGGAGTTCAAGTGAAGAAATGTGGTGGTTAAAAGAAAACGAGTGAGGTCTTTGAGCTTCCGAACACACCACGCTTCATTGTATGATCCCTTGCACCTTGGGATGTATGTGAAATAGCAAGAACCAACTTGAATGATGGGTGGAGGATGGATGATGGTTTCAGCCGATCCAAAGGAGAGGGAAAAAAGAGTGGAGTATTGAGTTGGTGTTGAATGAGAGAGAGTGGGAAACTCTTATGCAAATATATAATCCAAGTCCCTTATTGTCCAACATGTTATATGCCATCTAGATATCCCACATATTGAATTAAAATAATCAACAAGGACAAAAGTATGTCACCCTTGTGGTGACCGTTCAGTTAGGGGGGGGGGGGAGTATCTAGTTTGTTTTCAACCATTAAGTTAAGTGCTAGTTAGTTAGTTAGAGACTTTAAACAAGTTACTAGTGTGTAGTGTTTTGTAACGGGTGTTAGGGTATTCGAGGACCCTAACTGGCTCAGAAAAGGAAAAACAATGTTATTGACAATATTTTTAGGTTCCGGGTAAAGTCCGGTTGTTCGGTTGGATATTAATCCATTAAAGTGCTAAATAAACATTTAAAGTGTCGTTAATATTTGTTTTAGTGACACAATGAATTCCCGACACTTCGGAAAGTGTCTAGTATTATTTTCCCATGTTTTTGCACTTTACTAGTTAGCTTAAATGCTGAATTTTGTATTAAAGTGCAGGATTTTGTAGTTAAAGCATGTTTTAGGCACATCCGGTCACTATAACTATCGCCTAGTGACGCAGTTCTACAAACCTCATCTCCCTACACTCACTACTAGTGTAGTAATCTATTCCTGGCTCATACTGGCCTCAGAGACAGTGCCTGTCTGATGCTAGCTATGTCAGCATGTTTACTGGGTTATCCGTTCATTGTGCTACTGTGCTTTTGTGCATCAAGTTTGTCACTATAGTTCTGTGTAAATAATGGAGTGACGGCAATAAAGTATGATGCATGTACGTGTGTGTATCAGAATTCAAGTAGCAGTTTAATCACAACTGTAAGCAAGCACAGTAATTAAGCATTAATTAAATATTAATTAATTCGTACGGATACCTGGTTTGGTGAGGGTTGTCACAGAATAATTGCGTTTCGTTCAGGAGCAAACTTCCTTCTCTTTTGCTGAACAGGCTTGAAAGACCTGTCGATTCCACGCTTGTGAGTTATAATATCCTTAGAAATACCTGTCATATCCTCATGCTTCCATAAGAATGTTGACATCCTGCATTTCAAAAAGTTAGTCAATTGATTTTCAATATCCTGAGGGGATATTGGTTCCTACGAGCACTGAGACATCTGGATTATCCTGATCCAGGATAATTTTCTTAACATCCTGCTCTGAAGCCTCCACGATATCCTGGGCTCGCATCTTTAATTGCTATCCTGCTTTGGGCTTTGTTGAGGATTTCATGGAGGAAGAATAACATTCTTTTGCCTCTTGTTGATCACTTTCCACCTTGACAACTCCCCAAGGGGTAGGGATCTTGATACACTGATGATAGGTTGATGGCACAGCTTTCATATCATGGATCCATGGCCTGCCCAATATAATATTGTAGCAGGATGAGGAGTCCATAACACAAAATCATTGCATTGAGTTGACTCCTTCGACATAGTGGCCTCTCCACTGAACCCAACAAGTACAATGGATTTTGAAGTGATGTCCATCGGGGAAACATTCATTCTTTTCAGCATTTCTAACTGAATAATGTTGACGGAGCTACCATTGTCCACCAGTATCCTGCGCACAAAATGATTAGCAATATATAAAGTTATTACCAAACCATCATGATGGGGATCCTGGACAGTATCCCTGTCATCACTGTCAAACGTTATCACTTTATCAGTTGTGAGGTTTGTCATCCTGGTTGGCTAATCTCCCCGTTCTGCCTTAGCCTCCTTTGCATGTCTTTTTGCTGCAGAATACGAGGTTCCGCAGATGTCGGATCCTTCTGAAATAAATTTGATTATCTTGGCAATAGCCGGAGGTGATGCTGCTCGTTCAGGATCTTTCTCAGTATCCTGACCCTTATTCTTCTTTTTCCCAGAAGATCCTTCAGATATCCTTTGCTTAGTAGGTAGCTTATTTCCTTCCTCAAGGTAATACAATCCTCCGTAACATCTCTAAAATCCTCATGGAAGGCACATCATTTAGATTTATCCTTCCAGTCGGCTTTTTGTTGGTTTTTCCTAGGCCACCTTGATTTATCTCCCAAACCCTGCATAACATACATTAGTTAGGGTATATTAACAGAAAAACAATATTCTGACAATTCAGGATACTCCTCAGGATCCTCATCTTCAACAACGTTCAATTTCTTGCTATTATTCCTGCCATATGGCTTAGAGGGATATGGTTTGTATGAGGATTCTGACTTCCTGTTAGTTGATTCATAGGTTGAGGATGAATTCATCCTCTCTTGCATCTTTTTGTCATCTTCCAGTCTGATATATCTCAGGGCCCTGTTCCGAGCTTCATCAAGGTTCCTGCAACGATTCATCACAAGATCCTGATAAAACTGGGAATCCTTTTGCAGTCCCATCTTGAATGCTTGGACTGTTGTAGCAACATCAAGGTGTGGGATGTCCAAGGATTCCCTGCTGAATTTGTTCACATAATCCCTTAGGGATTCTTGAGGACCTTGAGTTATCCTATAGAGATCACTGGTTAGTTTTTCAAAACTCCGACTGCAAGAAAATTGACTATTAAATAAATTGACTAAGTGAGCAAATGATGTAATCGAATGAGGTGGAACGTTTAGGAGCCATTTTAAGGCTGATCCTGTTAGAGTAGAACCAAAACCCTTGCAGAGACATGCTTCCTTAAGATCCGGAGGGATGGGGTTAATCTCCATCCTTTCCCTATACTGAGCAATATGCTCTTCAGGATCCGTTGTCCCATCATAGAGCTTCATGTTAGGGGTTTGAAATCTTTTTGGGATTTCAGCATCACAAATAGGATATGCAAACCGGGATATCCTATGGCTATCATGGGACACTTCTGGAATGGGCTGAACAACCCCAGGTACACTGGATATCATATCCTTCAACTTCTGAAGCTCCCTAGAGAGTGCCAACGTCAAACCTGTATCCTGCAAAGATCCAACACCGTTCGTAGCAAGAGTATTAGTATTATTAGACATGTTACCAGCCTGAGGTTTCTGGCCATATCCTGGAGCAAATCCTGAGCTCCTCACAGTTGATACCCTGACCGATGAGGGTATCTCAGGAGTATGACTCTGGGAATGACTAGGTACGATATTGCCCCTATTATCCTCGGTGTATACTGCCGAACTGAAGTTCAATGCTCTGGGCTGTAAGGGAGTGACAGTATCCTCAGCAGGCCTACTTGAGCTGGATTTCAAGAGTTGTATCTCTCTTATTAGCATTTGGTTTGTTTCCTGCTGCTGCTTCATCTGATCCTGTATACTACCAAACAAGGTTAAAATTTTGTCATTAGAAGCCATAATAGGGGTTCTCCCTGATGCAGCAGATCCTTGAACATTCTGAGTGGGGATAATATCCCGAGCCACATGAGTTTCGATCCTTCTTGGAGGAGCCTGAGGCTGTGAAAATGCTTGCGTCCTTGAAGGTGGTGGAAGCACCGAACCAATTGTTGCAGAGGTTGTAGCAGACACGGTAGAAGAGCTCATGTTTGATTTTGAGGCCACTGAAAATAGTGTAGCAAAAAGTTTTGAAAACAGAAAACCAAGTAATGATTTTACGAAAACTTTTAGTAGAAATAGCACCACTTAACCCACGGTGGGCGCCAAATTGTTTTGGTCAAAAATTACCTAAGCAATTTAGTGATAAAATTAGTTAAGTGAGGTAGTGTGCTAACAAAGTGTGTTGAAAATATTCCGAGTATGATGTTTGCAAAAACAGTTTTCAGGATATAGCTTAGGATATCGAGTTATATCAACAATCAAACAATGAACTAAAAAGTAAAGAGTGACACGAGATATACGAGGAAAGCCCTTGATCAATCTAGATCGCCGGTACAAAACCTCAGGAGCTGACAATCGCAGCTGCCTTGTTCTTCTTATTACTTCAAACTTCAGGATACAGTGCAGGATATGATGCGGATCAACTAAGTGTTACAATGAGATTCGAGTACAAGTGTAAGTGTTTGTGAGTGATTGTAACTAGTAGAGAGAGCAGAAGTGTGCGTGAAAAAGTTGTGTGTTCCTATGATCCGTACATTCCTTTATATAGTAAAAGGAAATAACAAACTATCCTAAGAACGGGGGATGCTCCGAATATTCCCTTCAGAACGTTGGAGACCCCTTCTTTGCGGCTTCAACGTTCCCTTCTCAACTATCTAGTCCGAGTCTTCGGGAGAAGCAGTCCTCTTGACCGTTATAAGCATGCCCTGCTAATCTGCACGTGAATTAATTAGTTATTACCAGGATACTGCATCAGGATGTTACCAGTATCCTGATCCGGTATCCTGATCATAATAAAAAATAACACAGTCAGAATATAATCCAGGATATATGAGCAGAAAACCACCCATAACAACAACAACAACAACAACAACAACAACAACAACAACAACAACAACAACAACAACAACAACAACAATAATAACAATAATAATAATAATAATAATAATAATAATAATAATAATAATAATAATAATAATAATAATAATAATAATAATAATAATAATAATAAGTGTGTATCTAATCCCATTGGCCAAAGATTTCATCCCCTCCCATCATTATAATTTTTTATTTTAATATCTTAATTATCCTTAAAACTAGAATTAGCATTAAACTCAACTACTTGTAATTCAAGTCAAACTCCTAATCCTTATCTGTATTCTTATCAAAATCGGCCTACACCTCTTCTCCTACTCCATATTTATGGCCTAAACACCCCTACCTCACTGTTTTTATTTATTCCAAAATTCTAGTTCGAGATTTAAGAGCATTCAATCAAGAACGATATGTAATCTCTTCAAATCCTTATCAATTATTTTCTTCTTATCATTCTAGATTTGACTTTACACTCTTTATGATGCAAAAAAAACTTAATTCGATCATCAAGTATAGACATCTTATGTGTGGAGATTCGCTATCATCATCATCATCCTTAGAACAATCGTTTGCGGTATAATTTCTTATACTTGTAATTCATTGTTCTACATAGATTCAAATTTGTAGTTAATTTATAAACCTTAATCATCAAATATTTGAGCATGTTCTATTAGCTAAAAATGATAATAACATCTTAAAGTCCTTAACTAATGAAAACAAACCCTAAAACTAGTTAAAAACATGAATTTGAATGTATTTTAGGAAGATCATATTCTAATCTGAAATGCTAGTCTGACTTTGGAGAGTCGTAACTCAACCAAAACTTAACCAAACATAATGACTCTTGAGTCTAGAATCAAATTCAGGAGAGCTAGTTATCAAACCGATGTGGTTTCATAAGCTTTCAAAAAAAATTGATTACTAACAAAAAAATTGATTGCTAAAATGTGTAAAACCATACTGATGGTAAAAACTAATTTCAAACAACTAGCTCTATAGGCAGGAAATTGAATGAATATCTCCAACTTTGGCATTCATATTAATGTTCCTTGGTAGACATTTGCACACGAACACCTACAAAATACATATCAACTAAATAAAAGCTAAAAACAACTAAACACTACCAAAAACCTATCTAAAATGTACAAAGTCACGATGGAAAATGGATTTTTTTTGCAACACATCAGAACCCAACATCTATCTCTCTTATCACTGATCGATATGAGATTTTCCTAGGGTGTTACAGTTGGTGTGAACTTCGATGTAGTTGTAATCAATGATTACTTATAATGGCCTCTATTAGTATCAAGAGATAATCTATTGTTTAAATTTTTGTTTGATGATGGCCATGAGGATGTACAACACATGAAGATATGGGTGTTAGAGGTTCATGTTTGATGTTTTGAGTACAAGTTTTCAAGGGATCAATCGAAGGGGGTGATAGGAGAAAACTGGTGCAATGGTGGGGTGTTGGTCGCCCATAGATGTCAGGGGAGGGATTAATAAGGGTGTAAATCAAATCCTTAACTGAATCTGAAATATCCGAAATCCGTGTCCGAAATATCCGAATTGGATAATCCGAATTTTCATATTCAGATTCGGATATGGATTTCTAAAAAGTTCGGATAATCCTATATCCGAAAACTAAAAAAATAATAAATATATTATAAGCACTATGTTTTTTATTTAGAATAAATTGCCAAAATCGTCCCTCAGGTTTGAGCATGTTTGCCAGTTTCATCCAAAACAACTTTTTGTACCATATTGCCCTTCACTTTTGGGATTTTTTTGCCATTTTCATCAAAACGTCTAATTTGATTTAATTTTTTGTCAGACATTTAGATGAAAATGACAAAAAAAATCTCAAATCTCAGGGACAGTTTTGGCAAAAAAGTAGAAGTTTGGATGAAAATGGCAAAAAATCCTAAGGGCAATATGCTACAAAAAAGTTGTTTAGGATGAAACTGGCAAACATGCCCAAACCTTAGGGACTATTTTGGGCAATTGTTATGGGTGGAATTTTGAACCTATATCCCGATAATATATCTTGACTTTATGTTTCTAATCTGCGACCAGGATACCGAACTAGGAGATTGGTAACACCCTGCAGAAGTATCTTGCTCGTTACTAATGGTTTGTTTGTATACTTCAGTTGCAAGGGACCAACGTTAACAAGGACTAGGTCTACCCGAAGAGTCGCTCAAAGTGGTTGAAAGGTGAACGTTGATAGCAGAAGAAGAGGTCTACAACGGTCACAAGGGGATATTCTCCGTATCCCGAAATTATAGGATATTCAGTTAGAATTTAAAAACTATATAAAGGGGTGCCGGATCATTAGAAAAACACATGTAATCTCGTACACACACTGATTACTTGCTACTTCACAATCATTCACTCACTTTTCACAATCATTGTAACAGTTAGAGCTGATACGTGCATTATCCTGAAGCTGTATCCTGATATTTCAATCAATAAGAAGTACGAAGGTAGCTGGCAGTTGTCAGCTCCCGAGGTTTTGTGCCAGTGATCTAGATAGATCAAGGCCTTTCCTCGTACATCCCGTGTCAATCTTTACTTTTATTGTTCAATACTTGATAATTGATATAGTTTAATAATATCTAGGAACTATATCCTGAAACTGTTTTCTTTACTAATCAACTTGATACATTTTTGCAAATCTATATAGCACACTACCTCACAAACTAAATTTGATCACTTAATTGCTTCGATAATTTTTGATCAAAACAATTTGGCGCCCACCGTGGGGCAAGTGGTGCAATTTTTATTCAAAACTTTGCTAAAATCATTAATCAGCTTTTTGTTCTCAAAACTTTTTACAAAACTGTTTTCAATGGCCTCTCAAT
The DNA here is from genome assembly GCA_030545235.1 of Helianthus tuberosus. Classification (NCBI taxonomy): domain Eukaryota; kingdom Viridiplantae; phylum Streptophyta; class Magnoliopsida; order Asterales; family Asteraceae; genus Helianthus; species Helianthus tuberosus. The sequence continues at coordinate 124,475,081 of CM060400.1, forward strand.
CAAACTTAAGCTCTTCTTCGATGCCTACTTCCACTTCTGCTGCGACTGGTTCATTGCCTCTTCCACCTCCACAAGTTCAAGCTTCCCAAAGGAGAAATGAAAGCCAAACACCTTGAGACGCTTCTGTTGCTCAGAATGTTTCCAGATCCGGAGTTTCAGGGAGAACTCCTGTCTTTGCTTCTAATGATGAGATTTTTGCCTTTGTTTGGAAACATACAGGATCAAATGAAAAAGAAGCAGGAAACCAACCAGGTTATAATGAAGGAGATACAACTCTTGAAGTCAAACTCCAAGAAGCCCGCTGAGGATGCAGCTACTCCTATACAACCTAGGATGTTGAACTTTAGTTCGGCAGCATTCACCGAAGATAATCAAGGCAACATGATACCGAGTCATTCCTGGAGTAATATATTGGAAATATCCCCAACGGTCAGGATATCGACCGTGAGGGATCAAGGATATGGTCTGTGATATGGCCAGAATCGCCAGGCTGGTCATGCATCTATTAACACCAGTTTCCCTGCTATTAATAATCTTGAATCATTGCAGGATGCAAGTGTAACATCAGCATTAACCAGAGAACTTCAAAAATTGAAGGATATGATATTGAGTGTGCATGGGGTAGTGCGCCTATACCAGAAGTGTCCCAGGATAGCCACAAAATATCCCGATTTGCTTACCCCATTTGTAATGCAGAAATCCCAAAGAGATTCCAGACTCCCAACATGAAGCTATATAATGGGATGATGTATCCTGAGGAGCATGTTGCACAGTATAGGGAAAGGATGGAAATAAATCCAATCCCACCAGAACACAAAGAGGCATGCTTATCCAAAGGCTTTGGTTTCACTTTGACAGGATCAGCCTTAAAATGGCTTTTAGATGTTCCACCTCATTCTATTACATCTTTTGCTCATTTAGTTAACTTATTTAACAACCAGTTTTCTTATAGCAGGAGCTTTGAGAAACTAACGAGTGATCTTTACAGGATAACGCATGGATCACAAGAATCTCTGAGATATTATATTAACAAATTTAGTAGAGAAACCCTGGATATCCCGAACCTTGATGTTGCCATGGCAGTACAAGCGTTCAAAATAGGGTTACAGAAGGATTCTCAATTTACCAAGACCTTGTATTGAATCCTTGCAGGAATCTGGATGAAGCTCGAAATAGGGCCTTGAGATACATAAGGCTCGAAGATGACAGGAAAATGCAGGAAAGGATGAACACATCCTCAACGTATGAATCAGCGAATAGGAAGCCAGAATCCTCCTATAAATAATACCGATCCAAGCCATATGCTAAGAACGACAACAAAAGAGTGAATGCTATTGAGGATGAGGATGAAGAAGAATATCCTAAACTTTCAGAATTTTGTTTTTTAGTAAATGTTCCTGAACTAATGTATGTTATGCAGGGATTGGGGGACAAAGCAAGATGGCCGAAAAAGAATCCGAAAAATGCTGATTGGAAGGACAAATCAAAGTGGTGTCCCTTTCATGAAGATTTTGGGCACATGACAGAGGATTGTATAGCCTTGAGAAAAGAGATCAGCTATTTACTAAGTAAAGGTTACTTAAAGGAACTTCTTGGCAGGAAGAAGAACAAGACTCAGGATACTGATAGGAATCCTGAAAGAGCTGCATCTCCACCACTTGATGTAAAGATAATCAACTCCATCTCCAGAGGATCCGACATATGTGGAACTTCTTACTCTGCGGCCAAAAGACATGCTAAAGAAGCCAAAGCAGAAAGGGGAGATAAGCCAACAAGAATGACGATGCACCCAGATGATAAAGTGATAACTTTCAAAAGTGATGATCGTGATAACATCCAGGATCCCCATCATGATGGGTTGATAATTACTTTATATGTTGCTAACCATTTTGTCCGCACGATACTCGTAGATAATGGGAGCTCAATCAATATCATCCAGTTGGAGACTTTGAAAAGGATGAATATCCTGGAAACTGAGATTACTTAAAATCCACTATACTTGTAGGATTCAGTGGGGAAACGAAGAACACTGTTGGGGAAATCAAGCTACCTGTCTTTGTTGAAGGGATGAACTCGTTACAACGCTTCTATGTTATGGATTCATTATCCTACTACAACATAATATTAGGCAGACCTTGGATTTATGACATGAAAGTCGTACCCTCCACTTACCACCAATGTGTAAAGATATCTACTCCTTGGGGAGTGGTGAAGGTTGAAAGTGACCAGCAAGAAGCAAAAGAGTGTTACTCTTCCTTGATGAAGGCATCAACAAAATCCCGAGAAGGATAGCAATCAAAGATACAAGCACAGGATATTACGGAAGCTTCTGAACAGGATGACAAGAAAGTCATCCTTGATGAAGATAATCCAGATATTGCAGTGCTTGTAGGAGTCAACATCCTTGAGGATATTGAGAAACAACTTATTAACTTTTTAAAATGCAGGATGTCTACATTTGCTTGGAGGCATGAGTATATGACAGGTATATCAAAGGATATTATAACCCATAAACTTGGAATTGATAAATCTTTCAGGCTTGTTCAACAAAAAAGAAGAAAGTTCGCTCCTAAAAGGAATGCTATCATCCAAGAAGAGGTGGAAAAGCTGTTAAAATCCAAGATGATAAGGGAGGTCAAATTCCTAAAGTGGTTAGCAAATGTAGTGGTTGTGCAGAAGAAGAATGGGACTGGAGAGTCTGTGTTGATTACACAGACCTTAACAAAGCATGTCCTAAGGATCCATTCCCATTACCTCAGATTGACTCCATGGTAGATGCGACTATTGGACACGAAATGTTGACTTTCATGGATGCATCCTCAGGATTTCAACAAATCCAAATGGAACCATTCGACCAGGAGGGTACAACATTTATGACACCTACATGTATATATTGTTATACTGCTATGCCATTTGGTTTGAAGGCATCTACAAAGGGGCTTTTATTCTAGTGGTATCAAGGTGTGTGTATAAATTGGTATTCCTGACCATGAGGTTGAGGTTTCGAGTGAGAAGAAATGATTTATAGGTGCAGATGATTACATCGATTCACGCTGAGAAGGCGGGAGCTATAAAGAATAAAGTGGGAAATGGGGAAGACACGATGTTTCGGTAGGATCCGTGGTTGAGTGATGTAACTTTGAGTGATAGATTTCTTAGAATTTTTTGTTTGTGTTCTCATCCCGATTGTATGGTTAGTTCTTGAAGGGGAGAATACGGATGGAGGTTGTCTTGGAGGTAATCGGTTAGAAGGTAAAGAGATGGAGCAGTTGTAAACTTGTTGAATTTACTGTCTTATGTGACTTTTGATTCAATAGGAGATAGGTGGATTTTGTAGCACATGGGTCACAATTTTAATAAAAACTATATAAATGAAAAAAATAAAGATACTCTCTTTACATATTTAGGAAATTATAGTACATGTATAGTGTGCAAATAATAACGAAAATAACTTATAATATAACATATGTAATTAAACTGATTCAAGCCATAGTTTTCAACAAGAGCTTTAACCGCGTCTTCTTGAATGGTCCATTGTGTAGTCTTTAACGAACTCTTGAATCGCGTCTTCTTGTAAAATAAGGATACGAAGGTGATGGAATCGAGTAGAGAAAATTTATCTCTCTAAGTACTCAACACATGAGCCTTCAAGTATCTTCAAGAACTCTTCTAATTTTTCTCCTCTTGTAATTAGCTTCCTCAACTTAGTCACATACTTTGCATACAATAGATATTGGGTGGAGAACAGTCTCTCTTAATTAGAGATTTTATTAGAGATATAAACTCTAATAAAACCTAATAAATTGACATAAAAACTCTACTTAAGAGTTCATCACTCGTAATAGGAAGAATCTACTAAATAATTATAATTTTGCTAAATTATAATTTAACTAAATTAATATACATTCACACCATCTAAATTTCCAACATATTTGAGATTTTGATTGGGAGGAGTATTGTCTTGGTTAAAAGCATTCGGGAACACATTGATAACATGTTGCTTTCGAAAGGGAATATGGAGACGATGTGGAATTAGTTGATCCCGATTAAAGATAATATTTTGGGTTGGAGGGTGTTAATGATTCGATTGCTTAGTAGGTCAAATTTAGTAAAAAGGACATTGGTATTTCTTCTGTGTGTGTGTCTGATTTGTGATTCGTCGGAGGAGTTGTTCGATCATTTATTCTGGTACTGCGATGTTGTAACAAGGGTGTGGGAATTGATTTTTTGTGGTTGCACCCCCCCCCCCCCCAATTTTGTTCACGCCAATGGTGATTATTACGTGGTTTGATTTGAGTGGTTTGCATAAGCTGAGGAAGTTGTTGGTTCATTGTATCATTCTTACTACTTGGGTGAACAATTTGAAGGTTTCGTAATGATACGGTTTTTGGTGGTAAGAAGTAGCAAAAAGGAAGCATTTTTTTTTATAATATTGTTAATTTTTCCTATGTAGGATTGTGAATAGAAGTAGGGAGATTAAAGTTACTTGGATGGGTTAGTCACAAAACCCGTTTTTTTGTGTAATGTTTCGGCTTTGTTGCTAGCTTTTAACCAGCCGTTTATAAAATTTCCCTGTTCGAAAAATATATATAAACGATAAGAATGACTTTACTTTATTATATTAGGTTTAACTGATTACTAATGAAAAAATCCTCACAGAATGTAACACTCACACGCTAGATACATAATACGCTTCCAGTGTGGGGTGTAGAATTTATAAGTATCATTATATACACTTTTATGATATTTACTTATTATTTAACTTACTTAAATTTATATAATATATATTCACATCTTTTAATAGAAAAGAAACGGGTTTGATTTAGTTAGTTGGAAATTACAACGAAATAGAAGGTAAGTTGGCAATACGCTGCACCACTACCCTATTCTAAATAGTAAAACTAAATCTTTAGAAAATCTATATCTATAGATCTTAAGGTCAGAATATTACTATGCATGACCCTTTATATACGAACTTAACATTATTATTATACATGACCCTTTATATTTGAACTAGACCATTTTATCTATATAATTTTATTCTTTAACGTATAACGATTTTCACTTGGTAACTAACTAACTACAATATTTTCCTAGTCTTTATTTATTTATTAAAATAAAAAATATGATGGTAATTATTTATAATACACTAATAATACAATGCCCATTGCTTTGCACCTTTTGGATATGTAAGATGTGTAAAGCAAATCTGAAACGTAATAAAGTGTACACTATTCAGATATGTATGATAAAGACTATGTTTAATTAAAGCACATATAATAAAAGAGATATTAATGACTGTTATACACTGTTTAATAATGATGTAATTGTTGAAAATGGACTCAACTTGACTTGTATTGTTAGCGTTACTTTTGATTTGATAACTATCAAAAATTAACTTTTGATCGAAAATCTATAACATTGTACGTTCTTCTTTTCAAAAGTTTTTTAAAATGATTGCAGATCGGTTGTAAAAATTAATTATCTTTTTTTAACGGCCAACATAATAATTATTTACATTAACTCTTTGTTGTGGGTCAGCAACAGGTCTAATCACTCAAAGACAAATTGAGATTGTTGGTCTGATTTTAATGTTTTGAACCTGTTGTAATTGTCCTTTGCTTTCGGGTTGGATTGTAGCCTTCCAGCGGCTTGCTGGCTCTATATATTCAGCTATATAATATTTTGTTGTTCAAAAAAAAAAATAAACAAAATTATATATATTATTTTATTGTAGCATGTGATACCTAAATAGATTTTCATGCATCTTTTTTTAACGTCCAACATAATAATTCCCGAGTACTTTCGGGCACCCACGGATCAAACGGAGTACTCCGAGAGTAACCCAAATTCACTATCAATTCCGGAGGAAACCCAGGAACCTATCCGCCCGTAAAAACGATAGTAAAATTACCGGTAAATTTTACTAGATATTTACTCAGTACTTTTTGAACGATGTGTAAGATAAAATTTACTAGATATTTGCAATTTAATTCCTATTAGTCAAATAATTAATATATACCTAATATCTACAATTAAGTTTTGTTCTCTAAAAATGACAAACAAAATATAATATAATAATAATCTATTTATTTCTATTCCCTGAAGTATTCCTTGAAGGAATGAAAAAATTATACATTTACCAAAGAATGGAAATTGTTATATCTCGAAGGAGTTACATTCTATTGGAATGCTTCATTTCATTACCACATGATAATCAAACATGTTTCTTTTCATTACATCAGAATAATCCATTTCATTCCACCTTCTATTCCTTCGTACCAAACGTTACCTAAATGAATGCCTTTGCATTGGTTTTGAAAGTCTATTTGTTCTTGATTCAACTCCTTCATCCCATTGATTGATGCAGCCTGATTGCACCACCTCTCAAGGAGAATCTCCTTGATCTCAAGGACGTCCGCCTTGGCCCCCTTTTTCTTCTACTGCCTTAGTTTCCTAAGGAGGGCCTGTAACATCCCGAAAATATAAATTCTTAAATTTGTAATTTAGTTGCAAATAAATTTGTGAGATAATCTAGTTAGTAAAGACACTAACCTAGTTAGTTTATCAATTATTAGTGGCTGGAGACATAGAAATAAAATAAAACAAACAAGAGGGACCAAAAGTGTTAAAATTGAAAATAGTTTTAATAAAAACTATTTTATTAAAACACAAACTAAAAATCTTGTACGGGGGATCGACCAGAACAAGGAGGGGGCGACCTGGGCTCTTTCAAAACCCTAGTTCATGTTAAATCCCACAAATTGAAGATCAAATTGGCTCCCAAATCGAAATCTGAGTTAAGATTAGCAATCCCCATCACAAGGGGGTTGTAAGGTATGTAAAATTCTATGAAAATTCTCTGTTTGAAATTCTTATGAATTTGGGAAATCCAAAAATTAGATGATGCATGTTTGTGATTTGGCTAGATTAAGGATGATATAGTGTCTAGAAGTAAAACCTAGACAACTACATGTGAAATCATGTCCAAATTCAGGAAATTCCATGAACACATTGAAGGTGGGTTTTGGGTTTTGCAAGATAATGATGAACACTAGAGTTTGGAAGGATATTCTAGGGTAAATTGATTTATAGAAACTGATTTATGAAAATAGAGATGTTTAAGTCTATATGTGATAACTCAATTATTGATAATCAAGGCTATGTGGCAAGTCAAGGATTAGAATATAAAAGACATAAAATTATGTCCTTTACGTGTTCGTAGAAATGCCACAAAGAAGCTTGAAATTTAAATGTTTATGTTAAAAACGCATAATTATGAAGTTCAACAAAAATTGTGCGTTAAATATGTGAAACAAAGAGTTCTAAACATAAAGTGATTGAACTCTATAGGAAAGGAAGCCGGAGCATCGAGCGGGCAAACCGGTGTGGACGCACGTTTGAAGGGCTTGCTTTAAAGGTATGTAACTTAATTCGTTACATTGGGGTAATTTGATAATTAGAATTTGTGTAATTGAATTGTAGAAAAGAGGTCGAGTTGAATTAAAGCGATAGTGCTCGCTACATTGAATAATAGGTAAAGAATTGGTTTGATCGCGTTGGTAGTCATCACAATGGAGGATTCCATAGATGAGCTAACAGGTTGAATAATCAAATGATGCGTGATTAATGCATTTGTTACACCCTAAATCGTACATGACAAAAGTCGCAGCGGAAACACGAACCATAAAATTTCTTTCATTACAAATACCTTAATTTATTTAAAATTTGACTTTAACATATCTCTTTCTCCTAAATCTGTCATTCTCTTATTTACTATTTGAAAACATAGATTATGTTTACTACATTATATACAGCAACGTTCCCGTACAATCTCTCTAATGACTCGATCCTCGATCTCAAATCCTTGGATATCCTCATATCTGATACTACCTGCATTCACACATATAATTCATAACATTAGTACGCAATAGAAACATACAAAGTTTATTCTCGTTACTTCTCGTTACGTTATACTCTTTACATCCCAGCTTTTACGTCCTGTCTTACGATCTGTGGTGAGACTTCGTCGCCATTCCTGCATCACACTTATAACTCCAGGTACACGAACAAACATCGTAAACACTTATTCATACCGAAAGACTTACATACATACCCTACTTCATACATATTATCTCTATATATATATACATACGTACACATATGCATACATACCTGCTTACATACATGCTCACACACGTACATGACAATCTACATACGTACTTACATATACACACACATCTACATCATTATATACGTATCTATATGTACACATACCAACATCATTAAGTACACTCATAACATTATACATATTTACATACATACAACCCTACGTGCATCATACCAAACTCATACATGCCTACTCTCATACATACCATCATATATCCGCTTATTCCTGCTCGCATGCTTACAAACGTACCCACGTAGATACATACATGCTTTCGTACACTTAAATTCATAAAAACGTAAGTTAAACTAGTCGTACGTAACTTAAAACGCGTTTAAGCGAGTTCCCAAGGCAAAACGAGGCACGAAAACAGTTTTCGGAGGAATATGACCCGTCGCGCGACGCGACGGGCCGTCGCGCGACGCGACGGGCCGTCGCGCTACGCGACCCCCCAAAAACGACAGAAACATTTCAGCTGAAAGCTGCATATTTTCAGCACGATCCGCTTTTACGGAAACAAGCATAACTCTCTCATTTTTTATCCGTTTTACCCGATTCTTTTTCCTACATGTCCGTAATTAAATTCTCCATCTAATGGAACTAAAATCCATCATCCGACTTAACGAAATTTCAGACTTTTAACTCTTCGGCTTATTACCCTTTTACCATTTTTGACCCGTTCATGCATACATCAACATAACTTGTTCATTTTACCATAACCCCTTATAAACATAATAATTTCAGTGTCGTCTATCATAAATTACTAAATTCTTGGATGTCTTGCATCCTCTTAACACCTTATCGTTCATAAGCTTATTTTTGACCCGTTAAGGGTATTCGCGCATTAATTGGTCTACGACTAGCCAAACCAAAATCCCCACTTCCATACTTGTCCAAAACATTACACTAATCGAATAACTTGTTTCTAAGCTACTTTTAAAATCGTTTGCCGCAAAATACCCATCAAGGGTATTTTGGTCAACTTTAATCCCCTCATTTACGACGAAGAACTTTAACACATAGTTGACCTCAAATGTCATGTTTACTTAATTTAAAACACTTTATTACTTAATCGTACTAAGAAGTGATTACAGAAATCACTTACCTTATGCGTCCGTGCTCGTATCCGATCCTTTGCCACCTCTTGACCCGTTAGTCTTTCACGCTTGAATCCGTCTTGACATGATTCCTATACTTTCATGTCACCCATCACATTCTCGTTAGTATACACAATTGTACACGTTAGCGATCATATCAACCACATATATCACATTTGATTCATGTAATTCATCATGTAATCACGGATAACGCATATCAACATAACATGTACCATACGACTTCCTACAATCCTACCTTTACGACAACGAGTCAAATCATGTTACTTATACTTAGTTGACTTTCAGAAGTCAATTATTAACCATATTTAACTATCGACTTATCATCATATACTTGTAACATCATAATTAACCATACGGACAACACTATATACATTTTATCATACGCTTGATGTGTGTACCATCTTTTAAGCATAACGTACAACTAATTCATGCATAAATCTTCTAAACTCATACATAACTCAACAAATCCTACTTCTAATCAACACATATCATTCACACATAAGCATTAAACATATCATCACCACATTTCTTCCAATTTAACTAACAAGAATCCATCACGCCCACAATAATACATCGATCTTTAAACAAAACTTTGACATAGGTGGTGATTCTAGTCATTATCTTTACCCAACTAACGGGTTTCACCTCTAAACATCAAATTAACACAAACCATTCATACCCCGTGTTCTACACGATGATTCTAACCCTTGGACATGATTAATTTCATAATAACTCACGGATTTGAACATAACCCACTTCACCCATGATCACAAATCTTAGGTTTAAGACATACCTTATGATCCCCTCGTGATGGTGATCATTAATCCATGCTCGGTTATGGATTTACGCTTCATCTTGCCCTTCAATTTGAGTGAAAGGATGAAATTAGGGTTTGAGGCTCCATGGGAGCCTCCTGCTCCTTCTCGAACACACGCATATGTGTGTGTGTTTGTGTGAGATAAGTTATTTAATAACTTAACTTTCATCTTTCCCACTTTAGCCCCTCGGGTTCGTTTTTAAAACATAACTAACACTACCTTCATCATTTAATACTTTTGACCATACCTTTAACTAGGTTAAATAGCCTAGTTATTTATTTCATGACGTGTCACATATGAACACACGACAAATATTAACATTCAGATTTTTGGGGCGTTACAGCATTGTAGTATGATTACTCGGTCTTGGTTATTGTTCAATAAAGACATATTAGAATACGAGAAATCAGTGATTTGGTTGTTAAAATGAGAAATCCTAAAATTTGGGTTTGGGCAAAATAACCAAAACAATCAAAACGTAGACTTTCAGTGTCTACCGTAAATTACGGTATCCAACGTAATTTACGGTAGAGACCAAATGCTTACGGTGGTTCATTCCTGAGTTACGGTGAACCAGAAACTTAAAATGTCTACCGTAACTTACGGTAGATACCGTAAGTTACGGTAGAGGCTGGAAAATTGGCTAAGCTTTAGTATATCATAGCAAATCGAATTCGTTTCTAAATGTAGTTTCGAATAAGCAATAATTCCAATAACCCTAATACTAATGTATAATGTAAACAATTCAGTTTCTAGGTATGCAAGGATTACGGATGACGGTCAAGCAAGCTTTTGAAGAACCGAACACGCACTTTTGAAGCTTCCGCTTAAGTTAACTTTGTTTAGACAATGTCTATGATGTAACTATTTTGCTAAATAACTTTTGAATGTTTGAATTAGTCAGCAGTTGACTAATGTTTGTTACTTTAAAACTTTACTTTTGGAACTTATGCCATAAAATGGGTCATAGAATTTATATATATCACATATTTACATTAAATTCTTGTAAATTAAAGACGGGTGTTACAGGCCTCCTACCACCGTTGGAGGTCCTCCTTGGAGCCCTCGAGATAACTGTTAATATCCAGCCTTGCATATATATTTTAGGTTTTTTCACTCTGTATAGGCTGGTTCAGGACGCGTTCGGGACATTTTGGAGATGTTTTGAGTGTTTTTGTTGGGTTATGTCAGATCTGCTATATGAAAGTCAAAACCCATAGGATTCGTCTTCCTTAATGTGATCAATCAGGTTTAAGCATTTATCAAAGTACCCGAAGTTCTCCCTTGAGGCTTCACAAACAACCACCCAAAACAGCTGGAAGTAGAACTACTGAGTCAAAGAGCTGAAAGACAAGTAAAAGTGCTGATGTGAGAAAGTGTTGGTCAACAAATTAATAACTGAAGACAAAGTGCAAGTCAACAAGTCAAAGCTGAAGATAGGTGTTGGTCAACAAGTCAATGTTTGAAGACTAAGGTGCCGGACTCTTTCAGTAGTTTTCTAGTAGTTTTGGTTTCCCAGCAGCTCCCTTTGTGATTTCAGTAGTGTTAGCCTTCTAGTTGTTTTAGACTACTGTCCAACAGTTTTGCGAACTACTGGTAATTACACCTTTATCAGGCTGTTTTAGGTCGCTTTCATGGTGACGTCAGCAGCAGTTCTCTCCTCTACTATAAACAGAACAGTACATGATGTAATTAATAACTCTTATGGCTGAATATCCTCTGATCAAAGAATCTAGAGAGGGAAGAGCATAAATAGTAAGAGAGAGAATGCACTTAGTGAGGGATGTGTCACCACTTATCTCAACAGAACACTGGTTTCTGGAGGTCTTTGGTTTATGGTCCTTATGTTCCTTCTGTGCCAAGTACTAAAAGACCAAACATAAATGTAGCATGATTAGCGAGCTAAAGCTTGCTGATCAAGATTTTCACAAACTCTTCCAAGCAAGATTTTCAAAATTTTGAGCACGATTAGTGAGCTAAGGCTTGCTTATCAAACTTATACAAATGTTGCTCCGAGTCACAGATTTTTGAGATCTTTCCCTGATAAGTGGAGTACAATTGCAATTGTTTTGAGAAACTCTGTTGGATTCAAGGAAATGACTTTGACACAACTTCATGGCAAACTTCTCACATTTGAGAGAGGGCTTGATAAAAAACAGAAGTTGTTGTCATCATGAAAAGTTGCTGATGATTACTAGTGTGGCAGAGTGAGGGTATAATTTTTAGTATATTTTAAGTATTTTTACTCGTTTAGCGAGATTTAAATTTATAAAACATGATATAACAATATCATTCTCTACAACACGTTAGGGTAAGTGCACCCATCGTTGGCGTAGTATAGTGATGGTAAGATACCGAGGTCTTCCAAGGACTCAAGAGCTTTCAATACCGGAATATCGTCAACGTCTAATCTAACCAAATATTTTTGAGAAAAGATGTTTAGTAATTAAAAATTAGAAAGAAACTAAAATATAAAAAGACACAATAGATAAGATAGAATCACTTGGTTCCGAGTCCTTTTTTACGTATCCATTGATGATTGCCGCACTTTGGGTTTTTTAAGAGGTTATCTTAGTTATAGTGGCATGTCTCTCTTTTGGAGGCAACGCTACCCTCGGCCATATTGGTCTGAGTCAGCAGGGATACAGTCCCACAAGGCCGGAATGTTGGAAGATAATTAAGTAAGTTATTATTGCAAAATGTGGCATATCCCTCTTTTGGAGGCAACACTATTCTCGGCCATATTGGTCTGAGTCAGCGAGGATACAACCCCACAAGGCCAGTTTAAAGTTTTAATAGTAGTTTATTTATAAGGGATTTAAGTCGTTCTTACTTCCCATGATTTGATGCTATCTGCCTCAAGAGAAGTCCTAATAAGCTTGCAAGTCCTCGCAGGATCTATACACTGAACGAGGCAAGAACTTTAGTGAATCAATAAAACATGAAGAGATGATACAATAAAGTTCACTTTCAATATAAAAAAAAACTAGTTATTAAAGTCATTAATACATATCCAAATAAAAGTTGACCAAAGTTTGGAAATCAAAAGTAATATATAAAAGATTTGTCTTCACCAAGTGATGTAAGAGATTAGCCAATTATGACCTTTGTTTGACGAAAACTCTTATGATCAATCTTGGATCCCGAGACTACTACAATTTTATCACTTAACATAACTTAAAAAAAGATCAAGAATCTTACTACTAGTTTAGGCTAGGGAAGACAAGTCTTGGTAGAGAAAAGAAAAGAAGTGCTCCAAATCCTTGTAAGAATAAGCTTCCTTGATGATTCCAACACCTTATATCAGCTTGGAACACCCTTAGGAACCCCTAGTTTACTTGTTAGAAAAGATGGAGGTGGTGGTGAGTCGTGGTTTATGAGAAGAGGAGAAAGAGAGTTTTGGGTGGTGTTGTGAAGTGTGGAAATGAGCTCTAAACTACTAGTGTTCATGTATCTTTCATACCACACTTCAAGTCCTTACTTTCTTCCACAAAGTTAAAGATCATTTTACTCTAAATCTCATCAAAATCACCCAAGTATGGGGTTAGTGAGACCCCCTTTGGACCGTAGAATTTGGGGATGGGGATGGGGATGGAGGTTTTGGGTTGTTAGTTGGTTTGACAATTTGGTCTTTGGTTGGTGGGGCCCCCCTTTGGGCCGTAGGATTTGAGATATTTAGGCACTTAGGGCCCTAATTAATTGTTAATTCACTAATCCTTCTTAACTAGCTCTTTAAACCCACTTCAAAGTTTAAACCTTTCAAGCAAGTGTGGTGATGATGTGGGCCCACCCATATGGGTCGTAGGTTATGAGGGTATGGGGGTGGGATTGGGTTTTTGATCTTGTTTGCAAGATTTGATATTCTAATGAGGTCAATTGAGATATTTAAGTCGTTAGTGTTAATTTGGGTACTTAAGATAATGATCTAGGATTAGGGCATTAGTTATGGTTAACTAGCTCAATAGACATAGTTCGGATGGTGATTTGATGCGAAACAATCTTTCTTCATGCTAGTTGTTCGGCTAATGAGTGTTTATGAATTAAATGCCGGGTTTTATAATTTAGCCATCCCTTTGAGATCTTATAACCCCTAATTGCACCCAATATTAATAAATGTCACTTATTGGCCATATATTAGTACTTTTTTTGGTGAAAAAAATTATCCATTGTTAAAAACGGGCGAAGATGATACTTGTACAATTTATCAGATAATCACGATACTTACTTATTGGGAAATATTTTTTTATCCATTATTCACATTGAACATATAATAACGCCATTGGTTTAATGTTCCATGCATATGGAACAATTTGGCATAAAAACGTTAACCGGATAACCGCCAAGGCTCGTTAAAACTAGTTTCATCGTAATGCTACGAGGCGATGACGATTATACTAAATGCAAATACTCATGCATTTCCGGACATTGCTTGACTTTGTGGACTCAGTTATCACATAATTAAGTTTTAATTACCTGTAATTAAATAGATAAACAATGATTAGGTTGTACGGATTAACCTGTAATATATTCCCGTTTGTCACAATCCTATAGTTCTTTTGCATATTTGAAGTGTTTGAAGCTATTAAAGATTTTTTTAGGTAATGCCATGGTAATTGCATCATGAGCTTTTCTTTCACTGTCAAAAGTGACTCTTTCTTTAGGCTCATAAGCACAAAAACCCTTTCTAATGGTGGTGTGACCATCGCACAATTGACTTGGTATAAAAAAGGTTGAATCATTGTAATTCAAGAAAGTGTGAACCTACCCGTCCAATTAGAATAATCAGTTAATTTCTACTAAACAATACTATATAAATCTCGTTTTAGTAAAAGTTACTATACCGAAAGTGTCATAGTCAGAAAAATGTACTATACTGAAATTCTAGATTGCCTAAAGAAAGTTTCGAAAATCGAAATAATTATGTCGAATGAAGAGTTTCGGGTACAATAACTTGTCTTCTTCTCCCATCTTCAACACAGCTCCATGTTCAACATCCGAAAATCTCGAAAAACCCAAATTCTTTGCAAATAAACCTGAATCTAGTTAACGCCAACATATAGGAACGTGAAGAAAAACCGCTCTACACAATCGAAACCAAGCAAAACATCCAAAATCTACTGAACAAGATTAAAAACACCCAAAAACCTCAAGAAACCATGTTTTTCAAGAAAATTCAAAAAGTTCACAAAACACACAGAAATCCCACGAATCTAACCCGAAATTGACTCCTAATTCAGCATAAAAATCTGCTACAACTTGTAAGTCCCGCTAACACTGATTTCGGATTAAAGGTAAGCTAATGAGCGGAAATCACTAGAAACCTCTCATGAGCAAAACACACATGATGAACAATAAAACGATAACACAAACACAATCAGATTACTATAAATTTCCCTATATTCAATTTCACTAAACTCAATAACACAATCTTGAGGTTTCTCTCATTAGAACCCTAATTCAAGAACCTTAAAGAAACCTTATATCATCCACTATATATACCTATGGCTAAGGTCCCAAGGTTTAGGTCCTTAATGAGCTTTAGTCATCATTAGGGCCCTAATTCAATTTGGAGCCCAATAAGACAATAACAAAAGATTAACATCTAGCTACTGTCATCAAAACGTGCATCTACAAAGTTTATTATATATGGGATCGTTTTTTTTTTACTCGCACAAAACCACTGAGTTCTGAGAAACGACCCTAGAGATCAACTAATAACAATAGTGAATATCCATTATTGTTATGATGAGTAGGTGGACATTTGAACTCAATGTATGCTATGTGTGACAACTGCCAATTTTCGGTGTATCCGTACAATGTTAAAAAGTAATTTGTAACTTAATGACTGTGCCTGATTTAGATTAATGACATGAATGATTTTCTGATTACTGTCATATACATAAAGTGCATTATATGTGTATGATTTATTATCATTATTGCATGCAACACATTATGATTCAATTAGTGCATGAAACAAAGTTAGCACAATTATCAGACAAACTAGAAGTACTTACGGGAGTTCAGTACTCAGACAGACATGATGTTAAGACATAGAGTGACCCTGAAACCAAGAGTTACACTAGTATAGTGTGTAGGAAGTAGGCAGCATAAAACTGCCTTCCTAGTGATAGTTTAAGTGCCGAAAAGTGCCAAAACTCACAAAAACTGCAGAATTCTGCATATTTCAGCAAAAATCGGCATTTTAACTACATAGTATAATGCAGAATTATGGTTTAATGGTCCAGAATACATTCCTAGGTGTCGGGAATCAAAACTGTCATAAAAGGGAACATAAAGCACACTAAACTGCGTAATTTAGCTCCTTAACGAACTGGTAACCAACCGAACAACCGGACACTACCCGAAACACCAAATTTTAGTGTCACGAAGCTAGTTATGGTCACCGAACATCATAATTCATCCTAAAACACCATAACACATAAAACACAAACTAATTCCCTTAAAACCTAACTAAATTAACTAACTAACCATTACATCCCAACCATACACCCCCCCCCCCCCCCCCCAGTTGACGGTCACCAAAGGGGACCCACCCCTTGATTTTCTTCTAATTGTTTATTAGATTTGTTAAGATCTTTTGAAACATAAAGACCATTAGATAACATGTTGTTGGAAGTTTTCTACTTAAGGACCACAAGATCAATCTTTCTAACACTTCTACACGTCAAGCTGTAACAACCGTCTAATTTCTTACGAATTTAATTATATATTCATGATTTTTGATAATAAAGTGATTAATTAAATCACTAGTACAAATTTTTAAAGTTCTAAGTGATTAGTTTACTACATCTAACCACTAATTAAAACATCCAAAACACATTTAGTAATTTGTTTACATCCCAAAAACATTGTTTAAACATAGATTAGATTCACGCGGAAGCTTGATTGGTTTGTGTTCGGTTCTTCAAAACTTGTTTGACCGCCATCCGTAAAGTCCCCATTATCTCCTACAGCCAAAACCATTCAAAATGTTAGTTTTGACATTTAATTAGATCATACAAACAAGTTCTAGTATCAAATTATGAGGAATAAAATAATAATATAAAAGTTGTCCTGTCGCGTGTCGTGAAGGACTTTCGCGTGGCGCGGGAGCCCCCGCGTGTCGCGCCAGTGCCCTATGTTCCCCTCGCGTGGCGCGGGGGAATACGTTTTCCAGCAGGTCCAGAAACTGGTCCTGCATATTTGCCAGCTCCGGAAATTCACAATTCCAACTTTAAATACTCATAACTTTTTACTCGGATGTCCGTTTTAGGTGATTCTTTTTCCTATGCATCTGTAATTTCATTACCGACGTACCTATTACAGTTATCATACCGAAAATTTGATCTACGGGTTGAACGACTAGAAGTCACTATGCATTTATTCGACCCACTCTAACTACACCCATTTTACTACCGTTTCACTAGTAAGCCCATGGCGCCTTATACCCATCATCCAGGACTTATCATCACCCGCATTTTCTTACCAATCCCATGGTTTAATGCTCTTGTGAATATTATCTCCATTACTAACTATTAAAACACTAATACTACAATTTACACTATTATTTGACCCGTTGGCTCATCTTATGGAATCCTCCAATATGATGACTACCAAACGGTTTCTTGCTAACTCTAATCCTATGAATTTAAGTGACGATCTTGGTCGCTATAATCAACACAACTTTTATACTACAATGCAACTATACATAATTTTAATAACAATTTTCTTAATGTAACGAGTTAAGTTACATACCTTTAATGCAAGCCTTTCAAACGTGCGTCCACGCCGGTTTGTCCGCTCGATGCTCCGGCTTCCTTTCCTATAGAGTTCAATCATTTTACATTCAGAACCCTTTATTTCTCATATAACGCACATTTTGCCGAAATATCGTAATTATGCGTTTTAATTTCTAAATTTCAGTTTTAAGCCTTCTTTGAGGCATTTATACAAACACTTTAAGGGCAGAATTTTACATGATTCATTAGCAAGTTTATAACTTGTCATATAGCCCAAATTTTCATCAATCCAACTATCTAACACAATTATTATGCTCTATGATTCTGAAATAACCTCACATATGTCAAATTACACTAGAACAACTCCGATTTCCTGGTGTTTATCAAGTTCTACATAACCCACTAATCACCTACAAGGGTGTCCATGGGTTTTACTAGAATTAGGTATGATTTCAACATGTAATTGCCTAGGGTTTACTCCTAGACACTTAAATGTTCTTATTTCATCTACATAACACACATGCATTAACAGATTTCGAATTCTCCAAATTCATGAGAATTTCAAGTAGAGAATTTTTATCAAATTTTACATACCTTATGATCTCCTTGCAATGGGGATCACTAATCCATGCTCTAATTTCGTTTTGGGACTGATCTTGACCTTCAATTTGTGAGATTTAAGAGAGACTAGGGTTTGAAGAGGAGCTTGGGGTCGCCCCCTGTCTTCTGATTGATATCAGCAACACAAACAAGTGTGTTGTGAGTTAAATTTTTGTTTTATTATTATTAGTTTTCATTTAAACACCTTTGGTCCCTCCACTTTCGTTTTTACTCTGTTTTGACTCTTTAACTACTCATAAGTCATCATCTAACTAGGTTAATGTCATTCCTAGTTAGTTTATTTTTCTTATTTATTCACTACATAATTGTATTATAAGAATTCGTGTTTTCGGGGTGTTACAAGTCCACCCCCCTTAAAAAGGGTTTCGTCCTCGAAACCAGAGTACGTACCGAATAGTGTAGGGTAGAGACGTCGCATCTCCTCTTCGGACTCCCATGTAGTGTCCGATCCTTTCCTGTGCTCCCACTTGATCTTGACTTGATCGATTTCTTTATTTCGCAAGTGCTTGACCTTTCGATCTAAAATCTCTATTGGCCTTACCGTAAAATTCAGGCGATCATCCACCTCGATATCATCGTAGTGGATATAAGTTGTTTCCTCCGCTAGACATTTTCGTAGCTGTGATACATGAAACGTGCCATGTATTCCACTCAACTCTTCCGGTAGCTCGAGGCGATATGCTACCTTACCAACCCGTTCGATGATTTTAAATGGCCCAATAAACCTCGGGCTTAGTTTCCCCCTTTTTCTGAATCTGATAACGCCCTTCCATGGGGAAACCTTTAACATAACCATGTCGCCTATCTGAAATTCAATCGGTCTTCGTCTTTTACCGGCATAAGACTTTTTCCTATCTTGGGCTCGCACCACTTCAATTTTCTCATTAGGGGCCTGAACTATGTCTTTATGTGCCAATTCACGCGGACCCACTTCACCCCAACACATCGGGGTTCTGCATTTTCTACCATATAGCATCTCGTAAGGTGCCATCCCGATACTCGAATGGTAACTATTGTTATACGAAAATTCGGCCAAAGGTAGATAAACATCCCAACTTCCACCGAAGTCGATGATACATGCTCGTAACATATCCTCTAGCGTCTGTATTGTTCTTTCACTCTGCCCATCCGTCTGAGGATGGTAGGCGGTGCTAATGAAGAGTTTCGTTCCCATTTGTTCTTGAAAATCTCGCCAAAAATTTGAAGTAAACCGGGTATCTCTATCCGACACAATGGATACCGGCACTCCGTGACGTGCCACTATTTCGTTTGTGTATACCTCGGACATCTTTTCCGAAGTATATGTTTCGCGTATAGGAATAAAATGTGCACTCTTCGTCAATCTATCCACAATCACCCATATAGCATCGAATCCCCGAATCGTTTTAGGTAGTTTGGTCAATAGGTCCATAGTGATATGTTCCCATTTCCAAACCGGGATCTCCAAAGGTTGCAGTTTTCCATATGGTTTCTGGTGTTCCGCCTTGACTTGTAAGCAAGTCAAGCACTTCTCCACATATTTTACCACTTCATTCCGGGCCACCATTAGTTTTGTTTCAGATCATTGTACATCTTGGTCGCACCCGGATGAATAGAATATCGGGATTTATGAGCTTCATCAAGTAGAAGCGTCTTCACCCCACAAGTATTTGGAACCCATATTCTTCCGGATCGAGTCTTCAACCCGTTCTTTCCATCCGACAAATCTTTTAACTGGCCGATTATTCTTTCCTTCTTCCAGTTCTCCTCTTTCATTGCTTCTACTTGCGCTTCTCGGATACGTTCAAGTATACCCGAGGTCACCACAAGCTGCATCGACCTTACTCGTATTGGGACATAATCCGCTTTTCTGCTCAGAGCATCCGCCACCACATTAGCCCTTCCGGGATGGTAGTGTATTTCACAGTCGAAATCCTTCACCGTTTCTAACCATCGCCTCTGTCGCATATTTAACTCCTTCTGATCGAAGAAGTATTTTAAGCTCTTGTGATAGGTGAATATGGTGCACTTTACCCCATACAAATAGTGCCTCCATATTTTTAACGCAAACACCACCACAGCTAATTCGAGATCATGTGTGGGATATTTCTTTTCATGTATCTTCAATTGCCTCGAGGCATAAGCTATAACTTTGCCCCGTTGCATCAGAACGCATCCGAGCCCCGATAATGAGGCATCCGAATAGACCACCAAGTCTTCGACCCCGTCCGGCAACGTTAATACCGGAGCTTGAGTTAACTTCTCTTTTAGCGTTTGAAACGCCCTTTCTTGTTCAACACCCCAAATGAACTTCTCCTCCTTCCGGGTTAACTTAGTTAGCGGGGACGCAATCTTGGAGAAATCTTGAATGAATCTCCTATAGTATCCCGCAAGCCCTAAGAAGCTTCTAATCTCCGAAGGATTCTTCGGAGGGCTCCATTTTGACACGGCCTCTATTTTTGAAGGATCTACCAATATTCCATCGGTGCTTATGATGTGGCCGAGGAATTGCACCTCTCGCAACCAGAAGGCGCATTTCGAGAATTTCGCATACAACTTTTCTTGCCTGAGTGTCTCTAGCACCTCTTGTAAGTGGCGTGCATGTTCTGCTTCATTTTTCGAGTATACCAGAATATCGTCAATAAACACGATTACCGATTTATCCAACATCGGCTTGCAAACCCGGTTCATGAGTTCCATGAAAGTCGCGGGTGCATTCGTCAGACCAAATGACATCACGAGGAACTCGTAATGTCCGTATCGCGTGCGGAAAGCCGTCATCGACACATCTTCCTCCTTGACCTTTAGTTGGTGATACCTCGATCTAAGGTCAATTTTTGAAAACCAATTCGCACCTTGTAATTGGTCGAATAGATCGTCTATTCTTGGAAGCGGGTATCGATTCTTTACCGTGAGTTTATTTAACTCTCGATAATCGATACACATGCGCATGCTTCCGTCCTTCTTTTTCACGAATAATACGGGTGCGCCCCAAGGAGACACACTCGTCCTTATGAATCCTTTAATGAGCAAGTCTTGTATCTGCGACATTAATTCTTGTAATTCCGATGGTGCAAGTCGGTATGGTGCTTTTACTACGGGTTTCACGCCCGGAACTAATTCAATTCCGAACTCTACCTCTCGCTCGGGCGGAATTCCCGGTAAATCATCCGGAAATACATCTTCAAAGTCACGTACCACGGGTACGTCTCCAATCTTCGATAATTCTTTCTCGGGCTCATTCGCGTATATCATAAATGCCTTACATCCATGCCTCATGAGCTTGTGAGCTTTCATCATCGAGCATATTATAGGATTGCCTCCCTTTTCGCCATAGATTGTGACGTGTTTTCCGCTCGGAGATGTTAGCTTTATCTCTTTACGGAAACACACGACCTTTGCGTGGTGCTGAGATAGCCAATCCATCCCAACAACTACTTAAAATTCTCCCATTGACATCGGGATTAGATCTATCAAGTACTCTTCATCATCGATGCTTAATTTACAGCCTCGACAAATATCACAAACTATAAAACTTTTGTTGTCTCCTATTTCAACTTCTAAGGGCACAGATAATTTCGTCAATACAAATGAAGGATGTCGAATAAATCCATGTGAAGTGAAGGATTTATTCGCACCCGTATCAAAAAATACACGTGCAGGAATTGAGTTTATTGTGAATGTACCTGAGACCACATCGGGTTCTGTTTTCGCTTCAACCGCGGTAAGTTGGAAGGACCTAGCCTTCGCCTTTGAAGCTTCTGCTGGAGATTCTTTAACATCTCTCTTTCCAACTAAGTCTGGGCATTCGGACTTTTTGTGGCCGTGCTGATAACACTTGTAGCAAACCGAGATTTTACCCGGGCATAGAGACGCTGTGTGCCCCGTTTTACTACATATGGGCACGGTTTGTCTTTGAACCGGCACTCTCCTTTGTGCCCTTTCCCACACACTTTATAACTTGGCGACCCGCCTTTAGCATCCATTTTCTTCCCCGATTCTACAGTTCGAGCTTTCTTTGTAGGGCTTGGATTCACATCCTGTGCCCTTCATTCACCCCTTTCAACTTGTTTCCTCAATTCAATTTCCCGTTCCCGAGCAACGTTTATGATTTCGGTAAGGGTCTCGTATTTTGAAGGAGTCATAAACTCCCTATACTCGGCGCTCAACATGTTATAGTAGTAGTATATCTTCTGTTCTTCATTCGTCACCAATTCATTGCAAAACTTCATCTTATCCATAAACGTCGCCGTAATCTTGTCTATGGTCTCGCCCTTGTGCCTAAGTTGCATGAACTCTTCCTTGATTCTATTAATGACCGCCTTGGGACTATGATGTTTAAGAAACGGCGTCTTAAACTCCTCCCATGTCATGGCCCTCGCCGCTTCGGCTCCTATTTCCTTCTTTTTATTATCCCACCAATCCTTGGCTTGACCCCTCAACTGACCCGTTCCGTAAGCAACAAAATCACTTATGTCACAGTGGGTCCTTTCAAACACTCCTTCAACATCGCTTAACCATCTCTGGCATATAATCGGGTCAACCTCCCGGTTGTAGATTGGCGGTTTACACGCCATAAACTCTTTGTACGAACATCCCTTACGTTCTCCCGATTTCTCTTTCATAAGGTTGACACTATCTTCCAACCTTTTGACTCGTTCTTCTACAAGTGACAACACCGTGTTTTGAATTTTGTCTATAAACCCGGATAGACTACCTTCAATTGCCTTCCCCACTTCTTCGGCAATTGTCTCTTTCATTTGTTCGGTGCTTGTCGGCACCGGATCATTATCGTTTCTTTTCGACATCTTGAAACTGAAATGTTTACATTAAACGTTAAACATTTCATTTATAACATAGCTTTATTTGCTTTGGTTTAGCCAAGTTCATAACTTGCTTTAACCGTAAACTTTTTGGTGCACTTTTCCGGGTTTGAGTGAGTTAACACACTCTTCCCATGCACATTAATTCACATCTCATTTCTTACATAAGATAAAATCTACTAAAATAATAAATTAATTCTTACCGGACGATCGATCAAGCTTGAACCGAACACTTTGTTGACAACCTTGAGCTCTGATTACCAACTTGTAACAACCGTCTAATTTCTTACGAATTTAATTATATATTCATGATTTTAGATAATAAAGTGATTAATTAAATCACTAGTACAAAATTTTAAAGTTCTAAGTGATTAGTTTACTACATCTAACCACTAATTAAAACATCCAAAACACATTTAGTAATTTGTTTACATCCCAAAAACATTGTTTAAACATAGATTAGATTCACGCGGAAGCTTGATTGGTTTGTGTTCGGTTCTTCAAAACTTGCTTGACCGCCATCCGTAAAGTCCCCATTATCTCCTAAAGCCAAAACCATTCAAAATGTTAGTTTTGACATTTAATTAGATCATACAAACAAGTTCTAGTATCAAATTATGAGGAATAAAATAATAGTATAAAAGTTGTCCTGTCGCGTGTCGCGAAGGACTTTCGCGTGGCGCGGGAGCCCCCGCGTGTCGCGCCAGTGCCCTATGTTCCCCTCGCGTGGCGCAGGGGAATACGTTTTCCAGCAGGTCCAGAAACTGGTCCTGCATATTTGCCAGCTCCGGAAATTCACAATTCCAACTTTAAATACTCATAACTTTTTACTCGGTTGTCCGTTTTAGGTGATTCTTTTTCCTATGCATCTGTAATTTCATTACCGACGTACCTATTACAGTTATCATACCAGAAATTTGATCTACGGGTCGAACGACTAGAAGTCACTATGCATTTATTCGACCCACTCTAAATACACCATTTTACTACCGTTTCACTAGTAAGCCCATGGCGCGTTATACCCATCATCCGGGACTTATCATCACCCGCATTTTCTTACCAATCCCGTGGTTTAATGCTCTTGTGAATATTATCGCCATTACTAACTATTAAAACACTAATACTACAATTTACACTATTATTTGACCCGTTGGCTCATCTTATGGAATCCTCCAATATGATGACTACCAAACGGTTTCTTGCTAACTCTAATCCTATGAATTTAAGTGGCGATCTTGGTCGCTATAATCAACACAACTTTTATACTACAATGCGACTATACATAATTTTAATAACAATTTTCTTAATGTAACGAGTTAAGTTACATACCTTTAATGCAAGCCTTTCAAACGTGCGTCCACGCCGGTTTGCCCGCTCGATGCTCCGACTTCCTTTCCTATAGAGTTCAATCATTTTACATTCAGAACCCTTTATTTCTCATACAACGCACATTTTGCCGAAATATCGTAATTATGCGTTTTAATTTCTAAATTTCAGTTTTAAGCCTTCTTTGAGGCATTTATACAAACACTTTAAGGGCAGAATTTTACAAGATTCATTAGCAAGTTTATAACTTGTCATATAGCCCAAATTTTCATCAATTCAACTATCTAACACAATTATTATTCTCTATGATTCTGAAATAACCTCACATATGTCAAATTACACTAGAACAACTCCGATTTCCTAGTGTTTATCAAGTTCTACATAACCCACTAATCACCTACAAGGGTGTCCATGGGTTTTACTAGAATTAGGTATGATTTCAACGTGTAATTGCCTAGGGTTTACTCCTAGACACTTAAATGTTCTTATTTCATCTACATAACACACATGCATTAACAGATTTCGAATTCTCCACACACATGCATTAACAGATTTCGAATTCTCCAAATTCATGAGAATTTCAAGTAGAGAATTTTTATCAAATTTTACATACCTTATGATCTCCTTGCAATGGGGATCACTAATCCATGCTCTAATTTCATTTTGGGACTGATCTTGACCTTCAATTTGTGAGATTTAAGAGAGACTAGGGTTTGAAGAGGAGCTTGGGGCCGCCCCCTGTCTTCTGATCGATATCAGCAACACAAACAAGTGTGTTGTGAGTTAAATTTTTGTTTTATTATTATTAGTTTTCATTTAAACACCTTTGGTCCCTCAACTTTCGTTTTTACTCTGTTTTGACTCTTTAACTACTCATAAGTCATCATCTAACTAGGTTAATGTCATTCCTAGTTAGTTTATTTTTCTTATTTATTCACTACATAATTGTATTATAAGAATTTGTGTTTTCGGGGTGTTACACAAGCTCACTCTCACCTCCCTTCTCCTCTTCTTGTTCTCGGCACACACACCACACACATACACATCCATTTTCATCCAACATTCAAGCATTCTAAGGAGATCCTAAGGTGCAAGAAGCATAGTTAGGAAGCTTGAAGGCTTTGGAGATTGAAGGACCATCATCAAGTGGTTTTATCCACCTTCTACATCATCTTCTTCATCATAGTTTCTTCCCTAGCCATTGTGCTAGTAGTAAGCTCCTCACAACTTGATTTTGCTTCTAATTTTAGTGGTTAAAAGATTATGTAACTTGTTAATCATAAGAATCTCAAAGAAACATGAAGATGATCATTCACATAAAGCTTAATAACATGAAAATCTAAGATGATTTAGTGTATGTGTGAAACTTGATTGTTGATTTCTTGTGATTATGATATTGATCATCATAAGAAGCTTGCTAGATTGTGATTAAACACATGATCTAGCAAGTATGAGGATGAATCTTGTGAAATTAGTAATGATCATCCTTTATGTGAATCATGAACTTGAAAATGAAGTTGTTTTAGAGTATGATGAGTATTGATACATGTTGTAAGTCTTGAAAATGGTTGATTTCAAAAATAATCTTCTCAATAAACCAAAGTTATTTACAAGATTTACATGATCATGGTTTTTAAAGAAGTTAAACATGTTTTTAGTGTTAAAACAAGACTAGAAAAGTGTTGGTAACAAGAAGAATACAAAAATAATTATTTTTAGAAAATCATCATGTAAGTTGTAAAGAACTAAAAATTTCAAGAAAGAGTTTTATGAACTATAAACCATGTTTTTAGAGGTAACTAAACCTACTAAATAATATATGAAGTTACTACAAATTTTTACAAACTTTAAGTCTTGATTAAATTGTTGATGATTGGTGATGAATTTTAAAAGAAAATGATATGCTTTTAAAGCATGGAAACCTCCATTTTTAAGGGGAAGCTATGACAAAATTTTTGTAGAAATTAAACACTTAGAAAAATATTTTTAAACAAGTGTTTACAAGTAAACTTTGATCATAGTTTTCATATAAAAACTTGCCATAAATTTTGTACTAAAATTACAAATATTGGAGGTTGATTTTTGATAAATAAAAATGACTTAGTATACATTTAGGAAAATATATTTAGATGTCACAATATGTGTGTTACTTGTATATTATGTGTATTAGTTATATTATTTTAGGAACTTGAAAATAATATAACTCATAAAAATACCAAAATTGTAATACAAAATATTACCAAAATTCCAAGACAATGAATATATAATTTATACCCGAATATTGGACAAACCGGACAAGGACTATGGATTATATATATATATATATATATATATATATATATAAACGGGATCGGGAGAAAACGATCAAAAGTGTGAGAACGGTGAGAACGCTTCCTGGCCCAACACGTGTCACGCCGCTTAGAAAAGGGCGGAGGGGCTTTTTTGTCCTTTCATCTTCTGCTTTTCCTGTTCCGCTTTTTTCCAATGTTGTTTTAATGTTTGGTTTTTGAGATTTTTGGCGTTAACCAAATTCAATAATTAATGGCGTTTTAATGGTTCCATTGTATCAACATTTTGGTGTTTATGGCGTTTATTCACAACGTATGCCATTGGAGCCCAGGGGGGGTAGGAAATCTATTTGAATGGAGTTTTTGAAGGGGTTTTAAACAAGATGGCTCATTGTTCTATTATTTTTTTATAAACATTTTGGCGTTTGGGTTATCTTGGCGTTTTACAATTGTTGGATTATATTTCAGCCACAATAAAAAAAAATACAAGCGAAGAAAATAAATTAAAAATGCTAATCAGATCTCTCTTCACAATATTCACTGTCATCAGTCTCTCTGTTCTTTAATAGTACAAGAACTGACACCAAAATATGGCGTTTTATGTAAAACTTAACAAACCCATCGGTTTGATTATTTTGCATGCTCGTCTGTTGTAGTGGCTTTTTTCTGGATGTTTGGGGACATAGATGTCACACCCTGGCTTTGCGGAAGCGTGGGTTAATTTGGTGTGACTTCTTAATACCATAGCTTAATCACAACAAAGCTATATGAAAATAAAACATGCAGATCATCCATTGATTTAAGTTTGAAAAGTAAAATACCACAACATTGTCTTAAGACGTTGACGCAAGCAACATAAATTACAACCTGATAATATAAAAACTTTGTTCTTAAAACGTAACCACAATTATAACATAAACACTGTTTAAGACTTGTGACTCGTCCAGGTAAAAGTCGCGACCCCTAAACGTGGATGATCCCATAACTCTAACACAGCGGAAAACGTAGCATACCGTGCCAGATCCTTAGTTCCCTGAAATACATGTAAGTTGGAAAAATCAACAAAATGTTGAGCGAGTTCATGTGTAAGTGAGTATGTAAAACACTTGTAAGTATAAAAATCCCTGGTATGTAGCAAATAAGGAAATAGAGATCATCAATGGTTTGCAAGGCCATTGATATGTGTGAAGTGCAAGTAGGAAGACTCAAACCTAGCGGATTTGTGCGTCGGGTACATAGTCACTCCAAGGTCCGTACTGTGGGCCTGGAGCTGGGCTCGCTACACCCAAATAGATCTACCGCATTGTGCCCCTCGGTCCTACAATGAGGATTAATGGCCTCAAGTACCACCTACCCACTCACATGATCTGTACGCAGTAACCCTCCTTACGCTAACCATACCATGTAGAAGTACTCGTAATCATAGTGACATGTATTTCACCCCCGCAGTTTAGAAAACTGAAAACAGTTAAGAGAAAAGGGGGACATGAACTCACAGTAATGCGTCCTCGATAACAGCAACTCAAACTCGGTCTGCAACACGACAACCTACAACGTGCTAATATCTATTAGACGAACGGCCGTGCCTTAGCTTAGAGTTTTAATGTTCTTGGGGAAATAGTTAGACAACTATTTCGTGTTTATATTTCTTGGTTATCGTATACATAGATTCCTTCCCAAGGATGGGGTATTCGTACATGTATTATGTATTTGGTGACTTAAAGTATTGACAAAATATATTTACAAGTCTCATATCCAACACTTTAAAGTTTTATGTCAAAACTCATGGCGAGGTTTAATTCCAAGAAATAAAGTTAAACATACTTGTTAGAAAAATAATTTTTCTAAGTCTTGGTATTTTTAGAAAAATTCGCCAGAACTTCCCCTAAAAACGGGAGTGTCCGTGCTAATACGTACATCATTTTCTTTTTGAAATCAACCCTTGATCATCAACAATCAACCCTTACGTTTTAACACGCAAAATACTACCCTTGTCGTTTCAGTTTCAATATGTGAAAAAATGGACTGTTCTCGGACGAGTAAATAAAATACTTAACTTATTCCAAAAATTCCCAAATTTTTGCGGAACGTCATAAACGACCCACAAATTATTGTGTAAAAATTTCGGGGTCTAGTTCATTATCAAAAATTTATAGAAAATCGTTTACCAAACTGTGATCAGATTTGTTACATTCTGATCACAGTTTACGGAAAAAATTCGTCAAAAATTCCTCGTCAGTCCGTTTATCGAAATTCCAGTTCGAGGGTCACAAATACATCCGTGACCATCTTTGATAAAAGTTTCAGGGGCTGGTTCGGTTCAGGTTTTAAGTTGTGATCGAAAACGCACAGCCCAATTTACTGCAGTAAGAATCAGCCTTAGCTGCTGTCACGAAAACAGATTTTTAAAATAGTAACCAACCTCAGAAAAATACAATTCCAGCGCCATTTTCTTCGTTTTTCGAAAAGACACAATTTAGGCTTTTGAAATTCCGTTTTTCGAGTTTTAAAGTCCGTTTACAGCCTGTTGAAGGCGGCTAGAAAAGTACATCAGCATGTTAATTCACGGTTTAAACATCACTAAATCGCATTAACGAGTGTCCGATCAATGGATTTAGCAAGGAAAAAACTTTTAAACATCAAGTATGATTTAACCAACCCTCCAATCAACAAGATTCCGCTTCATGATTCAAACACAAGTAAACTTTTATGTAGCTTTTATATTCTCTATTTTTGTTTAACATCTACTAGTCTTTTGATCTTTAGTGATTTAACAACAAAACGTCCTACTACATGACATAAATTCGAACAAGATGAAATCAAGTGTGAAGAAAACTTACTACTAGCTTATAGCTAGGGATGATTCTTGTGTGAAAATGATGAGAAAAAGATGGTGAGAAAGGCTAGAACAATGCTCCTTTGATGGTTCTTCAAGATGCACCTTCCATGGATGAATACTAAGCTTTGAATGGACAATGTAATGAAGAAGATGATGATGTTTAAGGTGGTGATGGTGTTCTCGGTTTTGGGCAGCCGAAAATGAGAGAGGAGAGTGAGGTGAGATGTGAAATCTAGTGAAATGATAAGTAATCTTGGTGCCATGCTATAAATAATCATCTCCACATATCTTGGCAACTTCAACAAGCAACATTAACTTAAAATATTAGAATTAAATCAAATTGGGGGATTTGAAGTATGGGGGTGGGTCCCCTTGAGGCTGATTTCGGTTGGGGGGGGGTATAATTGCAAAAATTGTAACTAGAATGTAAGTGTAGTTAGATGTAAGAGAGGTGATGATATAAGGGTAGTTTGTTTATTTTTAGCGGGTGTTATGGCATACGGGGATCATGACTAGCCATAAATAATAAAATAAAGTATTTGACAAAAATTTAGTGCCCCGGGTAATGTCCGGTTATACGATTAAATACCGTTCCGTTAAAATGTTTAATTATGTCGAAAAAGTCCTTTATGTATATATTTTGTAACATAAATTATTCCCGGTACTTAGGAAAATATACGGGACCGTTCTGAAATGTTTTTGCACTTTATTAGTAATTTAAAATGCTGAGTTTTATATTAAAGCGCAGAATTTTGTACTTAAAGTACGTTTTAGGCACATCCGGTCACTATAAACTTTACCTAGTGACACAGTTCTACAATCCTCACCTCCCTACACTCACTACCAGTGTAGCAATCTATTCCCGGCTCATACTGGCCTTAGAGGCAGTGTCTGCCTGATGCTGGTTATGTCAGCATGTTTAATGGGTATCCCGTAGTGTGCTCACTGTGCTTGATGTGCATCAAGGTTGTCACTGATGTTTGTGTATAAATAATAGAGTGACAGTATAAAATGTGATGCATGAGCATGTATGTATCAGAAATCAGTAAGCAGTTTAATCACAGTCGTAAGCAAGCACAGTAATTAAGCAGTAATTAAATATTAATTAAGTCGTACGGATACCTGTTTTGGTGAGGGTTGTCACAATAGATCTATGACGTGTGGGTGGGTTTTTCGCTTTTTCTTCATGTTGATCTTCATCTTTATCATCATCCCACTCTTCAGTGTCATTGATCTCTTCTCCTTATCCAAGCCTTCTTCAAGAACAAAAAATATAAAATGCCATATGACTGGCATTAGTATCTTTTTCTTGAATTTTTGTCCATCTCATGCAGCAAAATCTTACTGAGTTACTTGCCTCCCTAACAATTCATTCAGTGAAACTTGACGAATAACAATACTGAATATCCAAGAAAGCATATTAGTCATCTTGATTTTTTTGGCGTTTTACAGTGAGTGGTATTTTAGTAGTATTGGCCTTTTTTTTGGTTTGATCAAATGGAAGTTGCTGAGATGTATCATTTTATAGGATCTCTTTTAGGCGCGTAAGTTAGGCGGTGCGTTATTATAATAAAGTATTCGTCTTTTCAGTTACTGTTTGTAATTATTGTTTTTGATAAGCTTTATCTCTGAAGTCTGTAACACGTCCCATCTTTCAAGTTTGGCGTTTTAGATTCTAATATAATAAATTTTCCCTATTTTCAGTTTTTCTGATTTGAAGTTACTGTTTCTAGTTACATTTTCAAGTTTGTTTTTTATTTTTTATTTTTTTGTGTTTTTTATAATACTTTTTTAAACTAATTTTATTATAGTTTGGGAGTTTTTGGCGGGGCGTTTTAACTGGATGATATCGTTTAAACAAGCATTTTGGTTGTTTTGGTGTTTTTATTATATATGGCGTTTTATTATATACAACAATCAACTGAAAAGGAAAATAAAAAAATACATAAAAAAAGTTTTTTTTATAATACTTGTCCAAAGTCATTTTATGATGGTTTGATAAACGTCAAAGGTGTAAGACATTTGCCTTTTTGGCATTTTTATTAGATATGGCGTTGTTTATTAAATAACAATCAACTGAAAAAGAAAATTAAACAAAATAATATTGATCTTCAAATCTTCTCTGTCACCAATGTCTTTCTTCTTTTGAAGCATCTTCACTGGCTGTTTCGACTTTCGTATGAAATCGGCCTCTTTTTCTATATTTTTTGTCCATCTCATGCAGCAAAAATGTTATTGATTTTACACTCTTTCAGCCAAAATGTTATCTTTTTTGGCGTTTTACCGATAAAAAGAACGCCACAAAATAAACCATCTTAAAACTGTAAATTTGATCATGCTAAAATCAATAAAGTGTTGTTGTATGGTGTTGGATAACATTGTTAATCCTCAGTTAAGAAATATATCGGACAATGTTGTCCACACCATACAGCTACACTTTATTGACAGCAATATATTTGATGTTTGGGGTTTCTGGTGTTGATCAGTCTAATGGTATATATTAAATATGGCGTTTGGGGTTTTTTTTTGCGTTTTTTTAATTGAATGTCTGAGTTGTTGTATATATAGAATTTTTTGGCGGTTTTTTTAGGCGGGATTTTACTATAATTAAGTTTGGCATTTTATATCTAATGGCGTTTTTAGCAGAATGCTGTGTGATTTTTGTTTTTGGCGTTTTATTTTCATGAGATGACATTTTGTTTGGAGTAGTCAAAAGACGCTTTTACC
The DNA here is from genome assembly GCA_030545235.1 of Helianthus tuberosus. NCBI lineage: Eukaryota > Viridiplantae > Streptophyta > Magnoliopsida > Asterales > Asteraceae > Helianthus > Helianthus tuberosus. Next base: position 124,507,526 of record CM060400.1, read on the forward strand.
ATTAATGAAGCGCGTCCACGTAATAAAATTGATTTTATTTACGAAAACGCCACCGCGCCAATCTAGTCCATAGATTGTTTTGATCGGACGATTGTTAAGCGTTCTCACCGTTCTCACACTTTTGAGCGTTTTCTCTAAATCCCGACCCTATATATATATATATATATATATATATATATATATATATATATATATATATATCAGAATTAAATTCATATATTTCGACAAATGAGTTAAACGGTATTTTGGAAACCAAAGAAACGGAAAATATGATTTCTACAAGTATTACATAATATATCACATTTTGTCAAATAGAAAATATACTATTTTTGGGTGAAGAAAAATATATATTTTCTTAAACAAATTAAAAATATATTATTTTGGGTGAAAAATGGAAATATATATTTTCTTTAAACAATTTGAAGATATATTATTTTGAGAGGAGAAAAATAAATATCTTTTTAAACAAGTCAAGGATATATTATTTTTGGGTAAAAATTAGAAGTATATATTTTCTAAAGATGATCTTAAAAATATTGATTATTTTGAGGTTTATATGAAAGTATAATTATTTTTGCCAAGAAAGATTTATAGATATTTTTCTATAAAAGTTTTCTTAGAATACATATATTTTAAGAATATAAATTGGTGATTTTTAGTTGCCTAAAAATAATATTTCAGAAAATTAAATACAATATTAAGTATAAAAATACTTAATGAATACAAGAAAATACGTACTCTCGTACGTACAAATACACACCGGAATACGTCACCAATACTTGGCAAAATACACAAGTCTAAAAATACACAAGTATAAGTTTACCCATACTTGGGAAATATTCATGAAGGATTACAAAATGAATTAAGACAAAAATACATTATCATAACAAATATTCCAAATAATTGATAAATATAAGAGTTAATTACTGTTTTCGTCCCTGTGGTTTATAAAAAATCACTATTTCAGTCTATTAGTTTAAAAATTGCGATTTCATTCCCTGTGGTTTCACTTTCTTAACCATTTCAGTCCACCTCCGTTAACCCCATCCATTTATTCTGTTAAGTACACGTGAATTGACCATAATGCCCTTATTAATAAAAAACAAAAAGATGTCTAAATGAGTTAGTTACTGTTTTCGTCCCTGTGGTTTGTCAAAAATCACTATTTCAGTCCCTGTGGTTTCACTTTCGTAACCATTTCAGTCCAGTCTTCTAACACCGTCTATTTTACCCTTAAGTTTTTAATGAAATACCTAAATTACCTTTGTGTTAATTAAATTGGATTGTAGGGTTCGACCCACCATGGCTTCAGTAGAAGTAGAAGTCTGGCACTATTTTTAAATATATGGTTCCAAAATTTTAATTTTGGATTTTAGAATGAGAAAATATCCAGATAAGCATTATTTTTTAAAGTTATTATGTTAATTGATGCTGCTAGGAATATATTAATTGGGGTGGGGTAATGGGTCTCCGGACATTAAGAGGGTGGGGTTGTGATGCCGGAGAAGATGACCGGAAACTTTTGCCGGAAATGAGAGCAGGGATGGAGTGGGGTGGGGTAGCGTGGGGTTGTGTTTTAACAAGTGGGTCCTAGAATACGATCTTTTAAATTTCCATGGTTTTTTTATTTAATTAACACAAGGGTAGTTTAGGTATTTCATTAAAAACTTAACGATAAAATACACGGTGTTAGGAGACTAGACTGAAATGGTTACGAAAGTAAAACCACAGGGACTGAAATAGTGATTTTTGACAAACCACAGGGACGGAAACAGTAATTAACTCATTTAGATATCTTTTTGTTTTTTATTAATAAGGGCATTATGGTCAATTCACGTGTACTTAACAGAATAAATGGATTGGGTTAACGGAGGTGGACTGAAATGGTTATGAAAGTGAAACCACAGGGACTGAAATCGTAATTTTTAAACTAATGGACTGAAATAGTGATTTTTGACAAACCATGGGAACGAAAACAGTAATTAACTCTAAATATAATTTAAGTTAAAATATTATTATTTTAACCAATAATTATATACTTTGTAATAATATATTATACATCCAACATGTAACTCAAAGTATACCAATTCCAAGATAAGTCACAATACCTAAGACTAAGAGTCGTTACACGACCTAGCCGTCTAATAAAACATAGTACGTGTGTAGGTAGTTATACGACCGGAGGTAAAGAGCTTTGAGTACTTGACTGAAGAACGCAAATCCGTGAGTTCATGTCCCATTTTTCTTTTAACTGTTTTCAGTTTTATAACTTCGGGGGTGAAATACATGATACAAATGTTTCGAACGTTTACAAATGATATGGTTAGCTAAGGAATGAACTGTTAGATCATGTGAGTGGTGGGTACAACACTTAAGACCATTAATCCTTGTATAAGGACCGAAGGGCATGAGTGATAGATCTATTTGGGGGTTGCGAGCCCCACCCATGGGACCGGGAGTTGGCCCATGTGGTGACCATGTCGTCCCCGCCGGGTGGCCCAGTACGACATCCGCAAAGGTTTGAGCCTTCCTGCACCATTGCACACATATTAATGTCTTAGCTACACATTAATTGATCTGTTAATAGACGCTTTCATACTGGTTTACAAAGACATACATACAAATGTTTACAAGGTTATTCGTGCACACACACAAACACATGAATTCGCTCAACTGTTGTTGATGTTTTCAAACTACATGTATTTCAGGAAACTAGTGTGGATCTAGCGGGCGTTTCAAAGTTTCAAGAAGTATTCACAAGAAATGATGTCATCCTTTTTTGTAAGGGTTTGAATTGTGTATCTTAGATAAGATACATGAATCAAAGCCTTTTTTATCTATGTCTTTTGCTTAAAGTCCTTTATGGAACTTGTTTCATTTAAATGGTTTGTAAGTTAAACTCGAAGTCGATGGTTGGTACTAAACAATTTGTTTTGTATTATTTTGAAGCATATTAATGGATGAACATCATGGTTTTTATTATATAGATGTTTGTTATAATTGAATGCAATGATATTAAGTAAGTCAAACATCATACGCTTCCGCTTCCGTAAAAGTTAGGGTGTTACACTATGATGATTTGACAATATATGAATTGCCAAAACCGTTGACATGTATTTAATTCCATTATTTGTTTTAAAGTTTATATGTTTTATTTATATCATGATTCGGAAAAATCTTAGATGATAAACTAAAAGTGCTTACAATGATGCGTTGAGATTTTTTTTTTCATGGTGCGTCTAAATTCAGTGAAGACCAAGAATAACATGCATTTGACCCCTTATAACAGTTCATCAACCCATGTACATGTTACGCTTATGATGCTTTATTACCATTTACAGGATTTTGATTCTTTTTAGTATATAATAATCCGTCGACATTTATACATGCAATGCATTGTTTTTTGTTAATACAAATTTTAAATAAACTTAACAATAAAAAGCTAGGATAATTGATGATAAGTGTGACGTAATGGATATATGAATGGAGCATTACTTTTATCACTATATAAAGAGCAAAGATAGTAGATAAGGAGATAGAGAACTCATATAGAATTTATTTATTTATTAATGATATTAATAATTATATGCATTATCTTGAAAATCATCAACATTCTTTATACATGATGAATAAATACAATTTACAACTTTTTCCCACATTCAATTCAAGTGTTAAATAAACTAGAACTGATTCCCGGTATTACAGGGTTGGTTTTTTAATGTGACATAAACGTACGGTTATTATATATATATATATATATATATATATATATATATATATATATATATATATATATATATATAGGGTTGGGCTAGACAAAAAACCCTATCTTTCTTAGAAAACTCTGGAAACTCAAAGCTCCCGACATTTTTTTTTTTTGAAAAAAATAACACATATAATATACATGTTTTTAAGAGTTTTGGGCCAAAAAAAACAAAAAAGCGCCGAGTACTTTTAAAAAAAAAAAATAAACAAGTTCCAAAAACTTCGTTGACTAACATGTGTTAGACAAAAAATGCTGAAAGTTGCTGAAACTTGTTTTTTTTTAAAAAAAAAAAAACCCTTCGGCACTTTTTTGATTTTTTTGGCCCAAAACTCTTAAAAACATGTATATTACATGTGTTATTTTTTTCAAAAAAAAAATGTCGGGAGCTTTGAGTTTCCCGGGTTTTCTACCTAAGGAGGGTTTTCTACCTAGCCTTATCCTATATATATATATATATATATAGGGAGCCGCTAGAATGAGAACCACACACATATATATATATATATATATTTTACAATTGCCTTTGAAGAGAAAATAATGAGCGATGCATTTCTAAGGGTGTCCGGGGCGTACTCGGGGAGTGGCCGCGGTGACCACTTTCCCCGATCGGGAACACCGCCGCCATCCCTGCGGTGACCCAATTCGGGGAGGGTGGTCGGGGGGAGTTCACCGAAGAAGGGGAGATGATATGGTGGGGCCAGCCACAATTTCAACCAATCATTGATTTTTTTTTTTTTTGAATAAAAAAACAATTCCCCTAAAAGGGGAGTGCCGCCATCAAATTGGGGTGCGAGGGGAGTTTAAGAGGGGAGTTGACGTGGCATAACCTGATTGGGTGTGCGTAAGAGAGGGGACTCCCCTCTTAGGGGAGTGCCCCCCTCACCCTAACATTTTAGAAACTTTCAAGGTTGTTTGAGAAATTAATTGTAGTCGAATCACATGATGTGTTGATGTGGTTGAACCCACATCTTACTGTAATTTTGTAATTACTAGGGGGAACACCCGTGCGATGCACGACATGCATAATAGTTATTGTTTTTTTCCTGGAACGACGACTGATATAGATAGTGCGTGACACGGTACGAAAGTGCGAATATAGTATAGATTTTTAAAACAAAAACCTGTTTTTTTTAAAGTTAGCCGTTTGACCATGGTTATTTTGACCAAAGTCCACTCCTCGTTCGGCGCTTTGTGGTAGCACTACCAGTCAAAAAAGGCCCAAAACGCCCGAGGGTACAGTGTTCCCCCGCGTTTTTAAGACGCTTTGAGAGAGGTTTGCGCCCCACCACATGTGCTCTCACAAAACTTGAAATCTATGGACGTGTGGTTTCTCAACCCTCTTCAAAAGACGTCACAGTTTTCAAATTTTTTTATTTTTATTTTTTCTTTTTCATTGTTTTAGATGGTGTAAAATAGATGTTAAATATATATATTATACTACATACACATATACATATAAATTCAGTTTTGACATCTAAAAGTTAAATTGCAGGTTTTGTTCCCATTTATAGACAAGAAAGCAGTTTATTATTTATTACTAAAATGTTGTATTAACTTTATTCTGCAACATATTCTTTATAAACTATGCTTACCTTGACATAACCTAATAGCTATATTTCCTTATTAGAAGTCTCTGATAATTGAAAATTAGTACATATTATTACCTTGCTGGTGAACACATTTACTCTATGTTTAGGGAACAAATTGATTAGGTTGCTGATACTGAATTGAATATCACACCAAATTACAATAGCAGTTTATATTGCTACCATTCACCCAAATCAAGCACCTTAAATAAGTCAGTGTTTCTCTATATTCAAAAAACGAACTATAACTGACGATTATTAAATTGCAACAGTCAATTCAATCCAAATACTGCAATAGAAACATAAAATCTTCCACAATTCGTTGGTTAATCACGTATAGTTCTTAATCGATTAGAATCAGAAAAAAGGAAATTGACTCACCGTAACTTAAAATCAGGAAGAAGGCGAACAAAGGGGCGGAGTTTTTCGAAATCAATGACCCCTGTCTTTCATTGTTATTCCTTGAATGAGGTAAGCAAGACCCCCATACTACACACTGCATACACATACATAAAAATTGTGTTCTATATTATTTGTATAAACACCGATTGGAAACCCTCACATTGCATTTGATGAAACCCTAATCAATATAAACACACACACTAACACTCACGAATCAAATCGAATTTATAAAAGGAAAAATTCGGGCTGTTTTTACCTCTTGCTGCTCCAAATCTTCATTACCATACATTATCTTCATCTTAGAGATATAGATATTGCACTTAAAGGTTGCTGGAGAGTCGGAGGACGATGTGTAATTAAAGGAGCAAGTAAATGACCCATTTTGATTCCAATTGAAGTTGCCGACTGATGGAGAGCCTGTGCAGGAGATCAATCGAAGATATATGTCTGAGAATTGTGTGCCAAATCGATGAAGATCTTCAATTGGGGAGAAGTTAATTACGATTCCAATTGAGTTGCCGACTGATGGAGAGCCTGATGGCGAGCCTGTGCAGGAGATCAATCGAAGATATATGTCTGAGAGTTGTGTGCCTAATCGATGAAGATCTTCAATTGGGGAGAAGTTAATTATGGATTGGAGAGCATATATTGAGAGGCGAAGGATGAATATCACGAACTCCAAAGTCCCCACAAACGCCAGTTAAACAACCCTTTCACTTCCGGAAGTCCTCTTCTCGCCGTTGCATCCGTCTCCGGCGACTCCTCCACTACCTCATGTTTTTCCTTTGCACATTCTTCAACTAATGAGACGTCGTACGGAGGCGAAACCGAAACCTCTGGCGGAGGATTTAAAGCTTTTCCGGCGAACCTCCGATGACTCGCCTTCTCTTTCTTCTGGTTAGGTTTACGGCCGCGGCAGTTAACCTGTTCACTACTGGTAAGGTTTTCTTCAAATGCTTCAATTACTTGATGAATTAGCTCTCGGTTAACAAACGTGTCCCACCGGAACCAGTAGTTCGTGTAACAATCGAAGCAATCACAGTCGAATACCGGAGATTTGTGTGCGGCCGGTGCTTTCTTCTTATTGTTATTATCAGATGATCTAGGGTTTGTGGAATTATTTTTGTGGAATTATTTTTGACACAAATGATTAAAGTAATGTAACTATTAATTTGCATTAGGGAGAAGTTATTTTTGACACTTAGATTAGTTTAGTTAAACCATAAGGTTAACCGAAATTATGGTTCATGCATGGTTATGGAGTGTGGGCGCATGGCGTAATCGCATTAACCAAACAAATTATACATAACAAACTTACATAAATTTTAACTATTCTGATTAGGCTTTCATAAGAAATAACAAACTTATTTCCTTAGTTAACCATTTAAAATGAATAAATCATTTAGTAATAAAACAGAGTTATAAACTAAAATACTAAATTTATCAACAATAATACGTACAACTTTTATAACAAGTTAAACTCTATTCAATTTATGACATTCTAAAACTAAATTAAATATACAGAAAAAAACAACTTTGAATTATTTATACATATAAATGTATTATATGGGCCTTCTTCCCCTCTACTCAACAACTTTGAAGTACTTCTTAGCCTTTGATTACCTGGTCATGATTCATAGATTAGAAAAAATATAAGCCAAGAAGATCTCAACCATCAAAATACGATCCAAGGGCTAAAAAGTGGTTCCTAATTATGCAATGGTTATCATTTGAACCTTATTCCATGAGACTTGAGGTAAGATGCAAGGAGCATTCTTTTGAGTTTTAAACCATCTGTAATTAAGTTCATTATTTAATCATTATTGTTGCAATTATTAGGTATTATAGATAATAATACCCCATGAAATTACCTTTTAGTAATTTTCGTTTCTAATTGGTTAGCATCTTTTAAGTTTTAAAACCATTTATAGTTATAATTAAATTCATAATAACGTTGATTAAGTTTTTTTATATTTAATTATTATTATTATTTTATTTTTATTTCATATGATGTTCATCAACTATGTGATAAAATTGCAAAAAAGGTTGTAACCTTATTTGTATGATGTTTAGCAATTACTAAACCAAATAATAATGACTTAATTATAAAATTCAATCAAGTAATCGGTTACGGAGAACTTGAAACGGAAAAGCAATGTAAATATGAGGAAGGTGATGATGTTCAACTAAGTCAAATGATTTAATTCTTTATCAAGTATTTAACAATACTTAATTTATAAAGTTATCAATTTAATTGTATTTATCAATTTATACTCATGTAGAAAGACTAATTTGTCCATTTACTAACTTCATTGAGTTGTTGTACTATAAGCATAATATGTTGCAATTATTTAAATTTGGTTGGAACCCTTGTGAAGTGCTTTATACGATAGTATAGATAAACGCAATCAATTTAAATCTTTTGCGCGGGTTGAAAATATCCGAGCCCTTAAAGTTTGCTGCCCAATCCTGTCAAACAATACCTCCTCAAATATTTCCTCTGCATCTATATTGCCTATATATAGTATCAATTAAATCACACAAAAGCATCATATGTTAAAAAAAATAGTAAAGTAGAAATTAAAAAAGGAAATACCAATAGGCCAAATAAATGTCTATCTCCAAATGAATAACTTTTCTCGTACCCACCCTTTTACACCTCCATATACATGAAGCTGTAAAAAAGGAAAAAGACTATAAATTTATGAACAATTAAACAATACATTGGTAAATGGTTCCAGATACTATAGTCATGCAAGGGTACCTTGATGAAGTATGAAGTGTCTGTCTTTTTGTATCCAATAACCTGTGTGTATACTTTATATGTAATATAAAATCATAATTTGAAAAAAAAAACCACTAAATCACCACAAACATAATAAAACATCAATATAAACTCATAGATTATGTAAAAGAAAATTGTTATCCCATTTGAATATTTTAAGAAACAAACCAAAGTTTTTTCGAATAAATGTTGAAATGGGTATAAAAGAACACACCTTTCCACCAAGATAAATAAATTTCATATCAACTTATCTCTTTCTTATCTCTTTCTTTTCGACTCTAACTCGCACAATAGTAGACAAAGGAGTTGATGTTGAGTGAAATGGTGAATTTATAGCAATGATAGGAGATTACTTAATCGATCAAATTTATTACATATTGATTGAAATTGGACCTTTGGAGTGCTTTTGCGGTTTATCCCAATAGGTTTCGTTTATTAATTGCATTTAAGTACCGAACTTATTATTGTATTATTATAATTAATTGTGATTATATTCTCATTTAATAATTTTTTTATTTTTTAATATTATTGTAAAAAGACCATTTCACCCCTTACTAACATCATTAAGTTGTTGTACCATAAGTATAAAAGATTGTAATTACTTAAATTTGGTTGGTATCCTTATGAAATGCTTTATAATATAGTATAGATAGATAGATATAGATATAGATATAGATATAGATAATTATTTTTTTTATTTTTTAATATTAATGTAGAAAGACCATTTCACCCCTTACTAACATCATTAAGTTGTTGTACCATAAGTATAAAAGATTGTAATTACTTAAATTTGGTTGGTATCCTTATGAAATGCTTTATAATATAGTATAGATTAGGTTCTAGCATTAATGTACTGTACTATATGTTAATATGGTGTTTCATGCATTGCTTTGTTGCAAATTGTGTTGTTTTATTTGTAAATTATTATTATTATTATTTATAATAATCTAATTAATTTAGCCAAAATCTTGTTAATAGTATATTAGAATATATATATATATATATATAGTTATTTTAATACTTTTATTATTTTAACATTATAATAATAATTCCTTTTTTTTACTGTTTAACTTTAATTTAATGATTTTTTAGTATCACGGGGTGGGATAAGCTTGGTGTCAACCGGTACTGGTATCGAAAATACCGGTACGGTCTTGTTTGGTATCGGTACAAATAGAAATTTTAATATTTTAATAATATATATAGTTTTTTAAATATTTTTATTATTTTAATATTATAATAATAATTCTTTTCTTTACTTTTTAACTTTAATTTAATGATATTTTTATGATACTTATGATCTTTCTGTTTAAATTTTATCTTAATCTATTAAATTCTGATACTAATATCATGGATAAGTTCTTAATATTTGATATCATTTGGATCCCTTTACCTATTTTTTTTATTATATGTTTTCTTTGAAAATATATTGTTGTGTTTTTGTTACGAATTATATTTGAGCTACTTTTAATATATTAGTTACTTCGAAATTTAAATTTATGGTTACCTTGTCAAAGATCATTTTATAGAATAATCATAAGTTTGGAATAATTATCTTTAAACCAATTATTAAAAAAAATTAAGATCAAAGTTAACTTTAAACTAATCTACCTTTATCTATAATATATTATTTAGTATAATGTGTTATTGATTGATATTAATTTTAATGATTATTGATATATAATTATTTTATTTTATTTTTTATCTTATCTCTTATTTATTTAATGTAAATTAAATGCAATTAATAGGATTTTTATAGGATGATGCATTTAAAACAACCATAAATTTTGGTTTTAAAATAGAACATATAACTAAACTTTAGAATATATATAGATTAATAGAAGTTGGATCTCATGGACTGTTTCAATTTAAACTTTTCAATTAATTATAGACTTTTAGTAAATATACACACAACACAAATACTAAACCGATATGACTTCACAAAAGTTAATTCTATTTATTATTCATTTTAACTATTTTTTATAAAATAAGCATGTTACCTCAAAAAATGAAATTAATTAAATAAATACAAAAGTCATGAAAATTACAACAATATTACATGTATGAATTTATGAGATTACGTCACATTCTCTATTTATATATATACTAGTAGTAAGACCCGTGTGCAAACACGGGTAGTTTTTAGAAAACTATGCATAACACATTTTAATAGAAAGTATAGAGGGGCCTACCACTATAACTAAGATAATCTCTTACTTAATTATCTTTCAATAATCCGACCTTGCGGGACTGTATCTTTGCTGACTCGGACCAATAGGTTGAAGGTAACGTCTCCTTCACAAGAGGGGTCTACCACTATAACTAAGATAATCTCTTAAAATGCCCAAAGTGCGAAAATCATCAAAAGGATACATAAAAGAGGAGTTGGAACCAAGTGATTCCTTATTGTCTATTTGTTTTTCCTTATATTTTATTTTTTGCTTTTTAGTTTATCTTTCTTTCCATAGTTTAAAAATCTTTCCTTAAAAAGTTTGGTTCGATTAGACGTTAACGACCAGTCGGTATTAAAAGCACTTGTATCATTGGCCGACCTCAGTATCTTCCCATTACTATACTACGTCCACGATGGGTGCACTTGCCCTAGCGTGTGTGTAGAGTGATAGTAGAATATCGTGTTTTATAAATTTAAAACTTGAATCGGCGAGTAAAAAGAGCTAAAAATATACACACCCGCACGCACGTCAATGACAAAACACTAAAAATAATATAATTTTTAGACTCGACAATATATATTTTCAAGACTACGAAATTCCGGAAAGTATAAGGTGGAATTTACCAAGTGTAACATATGGAATATAAAGAATTGAACAAGTATATGAATACGTATAAATATGTACAAAAATACACTTGGCGGAAATTGCTAATGTACAAGAATTGTACATGTATACAAATACATATAGAATACGTACATAAATACCAATGATGGAATGTACAAGTACAAGTATAAATACGGTATACGTATACATATAAAATAAGCAAGTACATAGTGATGTACTCAAATGCACTTGCTGAAGTATATACTCACAAAGAATACCGTACATGTATATTAAGGTAAATACGATGTTAACAATAAATATTTTTAACAATTATATCTTGAAAAGATAAACATATATATTTGTGAAACGAATATTCACAAACGAAACAAATGTATATATACGAGTGAACGAGATTCACCTCCCGTAAATATATATATATATATTTGAAGAATAAATATATAGGGTCAGAATTTAGATAAAACGGTGAAAAGTGTGAGAACAGTGAGAACGGTTATGGATCGTCTGATCAAAAGAATATATAGACTAGATTGGCGCAGTGGCGTTATCGTAAATAACACCAATTCTATTAAGTGGACGCGCTTCATTAAGGGTAAAAGGGTCTTTTACTGCTCAAATTCAAAACGCCACCAAAAATGATAACACGCCATTCAAAACAAATAAAACGCCATTAAATACAAAACGCCAAAAATTAGTGATAAAACGCGTTGGAGATTATAGGAAGAGGAAACAACACAGTAACTGAAATTCAGTTATTAACATTTATTAGAAGAAAATCCCTCCTAAATTACGCGCCAAAAACATCATTATATAAACCACGTTAAACATCGCTTCCATAATCATTTCAATCTATCATTCTTCAAAAACATATTTTTACCAAAAACGCCTATTTTTACCAAAAACGCCTAGTTTAACCAAAACGCCAAAAATGGCAACCATCGTTTGGTGGAGAAACAATCTGGCAATCAGGCGATTCATCCTACGTTTTGACAACAGAAGGAGGGTGTATGTTAGGACGATCAAGACAATTTTAAAGATGGAAGAAGAGGTACAGAGGGGTATCCTATCGCTTAGCATCGCTCTGGATAACGAATGTTATGAAACACATAAGCTTATGAAAACATTAACAAGGATATTTAGACCAATCAAAGCAGATGGAAAATCGGACCCAGTCATGACATCATGGCGTTTTGACGAGGAAATAGACATGGTGACCGTTATATATGACAGCGGAGAGAAGGAAGACTACCTGCTTGAAAACATCATGACAAAGCAGGGGATTGGGTTCATGGAAGAATTGCACAATGCCACTTGTTTGAACACATAAATGGACTCAAAAATGGCGTTGATGCAGGACATGTTCAAATGGAGGCTTCAGAATCTTCAGCAACAAGAAGCCGATGAAAGTGAAGGTGATGACATGGATGAAAGTCTAGCTGAAGACTCCGAGGAAGAAGACGACGGAAGTGATGGATTCTTCTGTGTAATCTTTTTTTTTCTTAAGATAATTAAATGCTATATTTCTCCATTTAGTTGCAAAACGTCAAAAAAAAACTACAAAAAGTTATTGCTTACAAAACGCCAAAAATAATAAAAAATATTTTTCCTGTTTAATATTTTCTCTGTTATTGTATTTTGTTATCTTGGTCTACATAACGCCATTTAAAAAAAACGTCAAACTTGGAAGATGGGACGTCTATCACCCTAGAACTGATAAAGCTGAACAAAACAATAAATACACACAGTAACTGAAAAGACGGTTACTTCATTACTATCATTTATTATATTAAAAATCCCGCCTAAACTACGCGCTAAAAAACTCCTATAAGAGAGAGGTCTCTACACAATGAATTGATCACACCCAAAAAAACACACGCCATGTTCCCTAGAAACCACTCACTTTAAACGCAAAAAAAAATAGTTAAAAAACCACAGATGGCAAAGCTTTCAATGATGTATTCTTCTTTGAGGTGGGTATCTCTATAATCTTTTGCTGAATGAGATGGACAAATATTCAAGAAAAAGAGACTGATGACAGTGATATGTCATCATGTGAGCTTTGTTCTTGATGAATATATGCATGGCATGAAGGGATCAACACCAGTGTAAAATGCTATTTTGGACTCCATTATTATAAATAGCATTCAAGCAGGAGTTGATCTTCAATGACATGCCACCAAACAAGAATATCACACCAAAAAACAGGATGCCACTAATAAGCTTCGTCTAAAAAGACGGGCGTTATGTAGGAAAGTTGGCATCTAGCTAAGGTATTCAAAGGTTCAAAACGCCAAAACAAATTCAAGAAGAAGAGGATGATGACAGTGAAGATTTGGATGAGAAATTAGATTAACATTTTTATTTTTTTTCTTTTTCATTTTCTATTGTTTTGTTATCTAATTATCTGTTGTTTGTTATCTAATTTTCTACTAATAAAATACAATATTATATAAAACGCCAAAAACTACAAACACCAAAACGCTAATAGTATGAAAACTGTGAGAACGGGTGCTGGCAAAGAACCTTGTCAATGTATTAAACGCCAAAAAAATTGACTAAACGCCATAAAAAAAATTTGGTCTTATTGTAATCTTATGAAAATATTAATGAATCGTAGTGAATTATTAACAACGCCAAAAAAATTGACCAGGGAAGCGCTATAACGCAAAAAAAAATTATCTATGTGACACAAAAACAATTAATTCAACGTGACAGATCTAAGAAAAAATAAAATGCCAATTAGTTAATGAATATAATTAACGTCAAAATAATCTTAGACGCAAAAAATGAAGCAGCATGTTATGCAAAATTGGGAAATAAAAGAAGATTGAAAAGACAAAAAAAAAAAAACCCTCACACCCTGATCATATCATGCGCCACGTGTTGGGCCAGGATGTGTTCTCACCGTTCTCACACTTTAGGGCGTTTTCTCCAGATCCTGTACCTAAATATATATACAAGGATCGAGGATCCCTTCAAGCATGAATGCATACGTATACAAGGATCTCTTAAAAGATTAATATATATTGGTGGAGCATATATATATATATAGGGTATGGTTCAAGCGAGAACCACCTTTATTGCGAGAACCGCGAGAACCAATGTGAACACAACCAAAAATACCTAAAAAAACCTAACCCCACACCCTCCCCCCAAAAAACCTAAACCCCCCCCCCCCCCCAAGCTAAATGCTAAAAACTAAACCACCCCAAAAAACCTAAAAAAGACCTAACCCTCCCCCCCCACCCACGCTAAAATGCTAAAAACTAAACCCCAAAAAAACCTAAAAAAATCTAAAAAAATAAAAAAAAAAACACAAATTTTTTTTAATATTTTTTACATTAAATCGCTACTTTTAGTAGCCAAAAATATTTAAAAAAAAATTTAGGGTAAAGAAATATAGCGATTTTTTTATAAAAAAATATTAAAAAAATTTTGTGTCCTTTTTAGCTATTTTTAGGTATTTTTGGTTGTGTTCACATTGGTTCTAGCAATAAAAGGTGTTTCCTAACGGATCCTTCTCCTATATATATATATATATATGAACGTGATCAGAAGAAAACGCCTTAAAGTGTGAGAACGGTGAGAACGATTCTCAACCGCAAGATCTTAGTGGTTTGTGGCTGAGATTGATGCGGTGACATTTTTGTAAATAATAGGGGCCTTAGAACTACCAGGCGGGGTAAAATAGAAAGATCCAAACAAAGGTGCACATGCTAATCACATGTCATTTTCCCCCATCATATTTAAACGACAATAACTTTTTTATACATGATTATTTTTCGAAAAAAATTACACCATAAAACTCAGCGTTTTTTTATCTTTCGAACGAGTATACTATTAATATACATTTCGAAAAAAAATGAACTGGGTTTGTATGGCGTTTTTCCGAACTGGATGTTTTATGGCGTTTTAGACTATGTATTTTCATGGCGTTTTTCCGAACTAGGTGTTTTTATGGCGTTTAGACTAGGTATTTTCATGGCATTTTTTTGAACTTGGTGTTTTTATGGTGTTTTAACTAGGTATTTTCATGGCGTTTTTCTGAACTAGGTGTTTTTATAGCGTTTTAACTAGGTATTTTCATGGCGTTTTTCTGAACTGAGTGTTTTATGGCGTTTTAAACTGGATATTTTTCATGGCATTTTTCTGAATTGGGTGTTTTTATAGCGTTTTATTTGAACACCCAGTTCATGTGAGTGGGTTTTTTTGACAATATTACCCCTTAGCTTAGTTTAGCATCAATGCCACATGTCAACACCAAAATCGTTCTCAACGTTCTCACACTTTTCACCGTTTTCTCTAAATCCTGACCCTATATATATATATATATATACATATATATAGGGGACCGCTAGAATGAGAACCACCTCGAGTTATGAGAACCGCGAGAACCACACCATCCGGGGCGAGGTGGACCAAATTTTTTTTACAACTAGATGTGTGTATTATAAACACATTCGTAAAAAAAAAAATTTAAAAATGTCGTGTGGGTAGTTTTTTACACCACAAGTTTGGTGTAAAAAAAAAACAAAAAAAAACACCAAACTTGTGCTGTAAAAAACTACCCACACGGCATTTTAAAATTTTTTTTTTACGAATGTGTTTATAATACACACATCTAGTTGTAAAAAAAATTTGGTCCACCTCGCCCCGGATGGTGTGGTTCTCGCGGTTCTCATAACTCGAGGTGGTTCTCATTCTAGCGGCCCCCTATATATATATATATATATATATATATATATATATATATATATAGATATATATATATATAGATATATATATATATATATATCATACCAATAACACTTATGCGAGACACAAGCATGAAACAAGGGGCTAGGCCCAGTCATGAGTGACAAAGACGTACGATCGGTTGGATGAATCCAATGCTAACACTTGTGCGAGACACAAGCACGAAACAAGGGGCTAGGCCCAGTCATGCATGACAAATACCTACGAACGGTTGGATGAATCCAATGCGAACAATTTCATATAATACTATCAAGGGCGTGGCCCGTTCATACATAACGAAAATATACGACAATATATATTTGTGAAATATATAGTTACAGCAAATAAATACATAAACAAGGGTATCCAAACAAGACAAATACAAACCTAACAAACGTTCAAGATGAGCAACGTGTACACAGTCTAGTAAAAGACCTAAGTGTCTAACGAGTTAGAACACTTGTAGGTTGTGATATGTATACGGATACCCGAGACTGCTAGCACGCTATATTGTTGAACGCAAAACTGTGAGTTCATGTCCCTCCTTTCAAACTTTTCAATGTTTTATTGTTAAACAATCAAGGGGAAATACATGTTACAATAAATGGTATGTTAGCTATGGAATGAAATCACTTTAGATCATGTGCGCATTAGTAGAAAATGATCAATTAATCAAAATAACCGAGGTGCAAAAGGTGTAGATCTACTGAGTTTTGGCGAGCTCCACTCCTAGTATTTTGGCCTTTTAGGGGTGCATTTGTGGTCCCGTATCGGAAGAGTCTGAATATCATCGTCTAGGTTTTGTTGCTTACTTATGTGGCACACATATTAATGTCCTTGCAAAACATTAATGATCATCGAATTTCATAGACACTTCCACATACAGGTTTTCAACACAATGATTTCAAATGTTTTTGAGATTCGTTTGATATAAAGCAAATAAACACATGAATTCACCAACTTTATGATGACTTTTTAAAATTACATGTATTTCAGGCAACTAGTGGAACCTTGCTGTAACACCTCGAAAATTCACGTCCTATAATGTATTGACACGTGTCATAAGCTTGAACATGTGAAAGAATACTCTAGAGGGACTAAAGTTGACAAACATGAAAAGTATGTGAATATAAGGGTTCAAATTGTCAACAATGAATAAATATACTTTACAATAACCCTACATAATGTTTATACCTTCAAACGAATAAATCATGGATCATACGAAGCTAAATATGAAAGAAAGTGAGAGATTACAAACTACAGGGGTTAAATGTGTCAACATGTTTAAAGTATACCTCTGAGTGACCTTTTAGCAAACCCGAAGCTTTGTAACGGTAAATTATGCTCACTAGAATACATGATGAAAATTTCATAAAGTTTCGTTATCGTATGAGAAAGTTATGATCAAATTCGTATATGAGGGGTTAAAGCGTCAACGTTGAAAATTATGACTTTTCGGGTAAACATAATGTGATCAAGGACTTAACAAAGTGGGTATAAGTCTTGAAGCCCTTATAGGTAAATTTGGAGGGCTCAAAATGCAAGAAATAAAGGTTGGATTACCTTTCGAAGGGCCAAGAGTCAAAATGCAAAAGCTAAAAAGTTTGTAAACTGACAACAAGCTTTAGGCGGGGCGCGTAAGGTCTTGGCAAGCCTTACGCGGGCCGCGTACGGTCCCCAGATACAGAAATAACAGGCAGCAGCTTGTTATGCCTTTGTAACCGACTTAAAAACGATTTTCCACTTCCTTGGACGACCCCTACATGCTTTTTAGACCCTAGGAGCACTTGTAAGTGATCTGGGAACAATGCTAGGCTTGTGTGTTAAGATCCCAAGCAATTAAAATCAATATATAAAGCCACAATGTTGCAACATTGTGATCATTCATTCCTTCTGCATTTCTGGAGCTTTTGGGAGTTCAAGAGCAGACCCTAAGCATCTCTAATCGTTCATAGGACTTGGGTAAGCTTCCTAAACCTTCCTTGATTAAGTTTTGCTTAGTTATTAGCCTAAAAGTCAAACCGTCGTAATTAGCGTTTGACTTAGTGATTAATCATAAATGGTCCAGTGATTAGTCGAATTGAAGGTAGTTATAAGTTGGTAATTATGTGGGCCTTAAACCCTTAAATGGGCACCCTCTGATTCCCACTCTAAATAAACCATTTGTCGGGTCAAAGTTGATTAGAAAAAGTCAACAGAATGCTAATCTTCGAGTTAACGCATATTTAGCAATGTAGAAGGCATGTAATCTATTTTATCTCTCATATAACTTGGTAATAAGTATAATAACTGGTCTAAGCTTGTTTGATCCGACAATTTTCTGTTTAGACCCGGTTCGGAACCAAAAGTCGCAAAACTTTGACTTTTGCTTTGACTTCAGTTCTGACCCGATTTAGCATGTTTTAGAAATTCCTTAGAGCTTTAATTGGACTAGGTTACATGCTAGTATAACCCTCTGTGATTATACACCTTGGTTCATTAGTTATCCAATTAATATGCATGATTCCGTTAATTGCTTATATGTTGACTATTATGCCCTTTTCACCATAAAACGTGATTTTTGAAAATGTAAAAGAGTAGAAACCTTAGTTACTGAATTATAAACTTGTACCCAAAATCTGACATCAGTTTGAGGTGTAGATTGAGAGTTATGCTCATTAGCGTAATTAGAAAGCTTTTTAGCGACTAAACGGCATAATTAGCATATAGCCTATTTAAACCCACTTTTTGATATCAAACTTCTTACCCACTGATGTAATATATTATTGTGGGATTTTTGAAGATTTTTAATTAATTTTAGGCTGAGCATAACTTAGAGTTATAAGCTTGATTCGGTAATTGTCGGTTTTGCCCTTTTGGGCTATAAAATGAGTTTTACATATCTTTTTGACCCCAAACCTTTCGCTACTGATTTTGTATGATAAATAAATTGTTTTAGACCTTCTAGAATAATAAAAATATCAGCTTTCTTTATAGAACCCGGAAATGGCTTCTAATCGCCTTTTTAAGCGTTTTTAACGCATAGTATGTACTAAAACTATTTTAAACATATAAGGGTTGATACCTACTGATACCTTAGTTAAATTATAATGTTTTAACAGTAAGCAAAAGTTGTTAAACTCAGATTTCCGATTTTGACCTTTTAAGCTTATGTGAAATTACCAAAATGCCCATACGGTGCATAGTTTGGTTATAATTGATAAGTTTCACATATATGCAATACCCTACTGTTATAACTTATCAAATTAAGTATTTTTACTGATTTCATCAGACCTGTAACTCAGATTATTGATCAAACTCTTTTATAACCTTATAAATGACCAAAATACCCTACGGGGCATAATCTGAGTTTAAATTCGTTTCGGGCATAATAAAAGATATCTTACTGATGTCACAACATATTTGAGGCATATTAACTAAGGAAACCTGTATATGGCTCTTATGGTTACCCGTTACGCATCCTTCGCGTTCGGTTCAGTTTATGTAACTAGTTTACGTAAATTAGCCGAAACGGGTCAAACCTTATCGTTTTTATCTCAAAATCCAGAATGTGTTTAGATTACCCATATAAGACAAGTCTTCAAACTTGTCGGGTCTAAATCACATTTTTTCGGTCTTCGCTTAAACGTGCATTTGAACCATATCTTTCTTTAAAAACTAACCGGTCTAAGCTTAAGCTTAACTAAGGACCGTTAAGATTCTAATAGGTTATTATAAACCTTTGTTCTAGAATAGGAGACCCGGTAAAAGCTACCCGCATTTGCTATTTGTGATTTATACTTGCAAAGGTAAATACTTTTAACTTATTTTCCCTTATACGGGCTTGGGGTACGGTATATAAAATACCGCATGGTCGGGCATTCGACCTTAATCGATTGGTGGTTAAGTATTATCGAGATGACCCGTTTAAAATATGTTTTGTTTGCTTAACGCCTTTGGGGGGTTAACGACCATGTCCCGGATATCCTTGGCATCATTTTACAAAATGGCCACGACCTAAGCGCGGGGTGTAGGCGTACACTCGTCAGTGCATAAATAAATAATGTGGTGTGTCTATTGATCTTTAACCCGACACGAACCGGGCTACTGAACGCATAAGGAACATGTAATCCTTTTACAAGTTTATATATTTAAATAATTATCCCAAGTTATAAAAGTTTGTGCCACGTGCATTCAAATCAATTTTTATAACCCTTTTCAAAATGAGTCGGTTGAATGTATTTACCAGTGTAAACTGACGTATTTTCCCAAAAAGGTTAAGTGCAGGTACTACGCGAACTAGGCTGGCTTTCTCCTAGCGTTCACAATAAGTCTCGCAAGCTTGGATGTCAAAACTATTGAACAATGTTTCCTATTTATTTTTGATCCACCTGTGGATTATTTTCAACTGTTTGTGATACTTGATATTACAATTATATTCGGTTGAAATATATCTTTCATTTGCTTCCGCTGTGCATTTAAATATTGTGTTGTTTGACTGTAATGTTACCAACCACGTCACGATACTCCCCCACCGGGCCCACCGGTAATACGTGGAAATATCGGGGTGTGACAGGTTGGTATCAGAGCCAACGGTGAGTGAATTAAACACTAGCCTTTTGTGTTTAATCTCAATTACACAATTGCGCATTCCTAAATTTTCGAGTCTAGACAAAGAACATAGGAACAATCCAAATTGTTTTTAATTTTTACTTTGTCTTTGATTTTTTTATATATTCTTGTTGTATCTTTGTTTATATTGACAGGAAATATTCCACCAAGATTTAGAAGAGGAGGACGAGGTAAAGGGCCTATCACTGCCCCTAACGATCACGAGGCCGGGCCTTCTCACCGGCGAACTCCTTCCACTACAATGAGTGCCGATCCGCAAGGAAACAGGAGGAACCATTTTGAGCCCGCTAGACGGTCTGTTTCGCACAGTTCAACGCCTCCCTATCGTAACTCCTATGGGCCACAGTCAGAAAACGAGCCCAATAACCCACAACCTTCATACATACCTCTCCAGCGATCCCTTTCGCACAATTCCTTCGGCAACCCTACTCCTGTCTTTCACGGCCGGTTCAACCCGGCGAACTATATTCAAGAACCAGTGGGTTTTAACCCATTGGGACCAGAGGACCACTTCTCGGAAGACAATGCCATGGACATGGACGAGGACACGGATCCCGTCGAACCTGCAAGCGGTACCCCCAACCATCCCATCGAGATCTCTGATGGATCTTCTTTCCACGGATCACCCTACGGTGGTCCAGACAGCTATCAAGCGAGGTTTAACCAGCATGAATGGTACTTCACACCTTTGCACCATTCATCACCTCACCAGCAGCAGCAGCAGGATCCCTCTGGGGATTCACGTTTCGTGACTGTCACGCCACCGCCTCCACCACCGCCAGTTCATCAAGCACCTCCAGAACCACCAAGACGTAGGAGGATAGGCGCGCGAATATCCGCGCGAGGAGGGGATTTCCACTTCAGCTCCCCTCAACACTCCAGTGGCAGCCATTATCCGCCACTGCATGAAGACCCACAAGTGGGTGGGCCTTCAAACCCAGCTGCAGTAGTGAATTCTGTTCCAGTTGCACCACAGCCGCCACCAATGGGTTTTGATAACCCGATTCCTGCATACACCGATTCAACGACGTACAATCCGTTTGAGCAGCCGGTTCACACGCATTATAACTACGCTGAAGCCGACCCATACCTGGTCGCGGCAAACTACAACGCCCTACATCCAGAAGGACCATACGGAGCTCCTTGGGGAGTGGGATATCCAACTCATGGATATCAAGTGCCTGCTCGACCACCGTTTCGGCAACAGTCGCAGCCACCACGATTTTCCCCACCTGAACAGGAGGAGATCCTCCAAAGACTTAGTCGGGTGGAACATGAGTTTCAAGAAGAATGCAGGAACAACAGGGGATTCCTCAAAGGCCTAGCGAGCTTATTGAAGGGGAAGAAGAAGAGGGACCATTAAATCCCTATATGTATTGTTGTATTCCTATTTTCAATCAAGTCCCTGCGTGGACATTCCTCTTTGTATTTAGTCCCTGCGTGGACATGTATCTGTGTATTTAGTCCCTGCGTGGACATTTATCTGTGTAATTAGTCCCTGCGTGGACGTCTATTCTAGTATTTGGTCCCTGCGTGGACTTGTATTTTAGTTTACCCCTGCGTGGGTAATTTGTCTATTAAAAGTCTCGTTTAGGGCGATGTGTACTCTTTTAATGTTAATGGAATGTTAAGATTATAAATTTCATTTTGTCACTATATGCATAAATATACTATACATGAAATAAATGAATCAAAATCATTCCTTTTAAAATAATCTGCCTATTTAAATATTAAATAAGAATCTTAAAGGTATAACCTAGCCTACATGTCATTATAAGACTCGGCCAAGATGGTAAGACCTGTTTAAAAGATTCGGATCCCTGTTAACATCTGAAAACATGTTAACACTCCTGGCAAACGTGATTCGTTAAAAATCACACGTCATTCTTATATAAGGATTCTTCAAAAGATTCCTAAACCTAAATTAATGATCTATAAATCATGGGTTTAAATCATCAATTAAGATGATCATATTTTGACCATACATCGGTAATATAGTGCCTACGGGCCATACTCGTTGTCATATAAGACAAAAGACAGTAGTAGTCTACGACTCCCTGTCAGAGAAAGGTGATGAACTATGTTCAAACCTTAATGCCTTGATTCTCTGAAATCATGGCTTATAATTTAAAAAATGTCCCTGTGACTAGGCCTTTTGTGCTAATAATACTATTATTATTTGATAATTAGGATAGGTTATAATAAAATCCTAAATAAATGTGAGTAACAAATTAACCAAATGTGGTTTATGTTTACCATGGTTAATGAATTGCCCTAAAAGGCAATTCCATAATAAACTCCCAAATAAATTATTGTCGATATCTTATGTAACAGTTCAAGATACAATGGCGGACTCTGATGAAATCAATAGTCGGCCAAAGGAGAATCCTGACGCCACAAGGTTCAATGTGTCTGGTGCTGAATTGCAAGCGTTAATAGAAAACGCTGTTATGAAAGCCATAGAGCGACAGTATCAGGAATATAGCGGGTCTCGAAGTAGGACCCTATCCTCACCACATTCTAAGCCGAAGACTCATTCTGAGGCTCATAGCAAGCCTCCCTCCAAGAAGGAAGAACCAAAGAAAGTTGATGACGATCGTCAGTCCTCAAATCAGCAAAGTGTCCCATCTCAAAAGATTGTACTGAATCAAGGACCCCGTGATAAGGGTTGCTCCTACAAATACTTTGTTTCATGCAAACCCAGGGATTTCACTGGGGAGAAATGAGCTATAGACTGCATGACGTGGTTGGATGAGATGGACACCGTGGTTGATATAAGCGGGTGCGCTGAAAAGGATGTGGTAAAGTTTGTGTCTCAATCGTTCAAAGGTGAGGCCTTAGCCTGGTGGAGATCGTTGATTCAAGCTACTGGGAAGATTCCACTGTACAACATGACATGGGAACAATTTGTTACCCTCATCCGAGAGAACTACTATCCTCAGCATGAGGTAGAAAAGATTGAATCTGATTTCCTATCGTTGGTGATGAAGAATCTGGATTGCCAAGCGTACCTTATGAGCTTTAATACAATGTCAAGGTTGGTTCCTTATCTGGTGACCCCGGAACCCAAAAGAATAGCTCGTTTCATTGGGGGTTTAGCCCCAGAGATAAAGGCAAGCGTAAAAGCCTCTCGGCCAGCTACTTTCAGATCTGTAGCTGATATATCCTTATCCCTCACACTGGACGCGATCAGGCAGAGATCGCTGAGGAACTCGGATGCCGAGAAAAGGAAGCGCGAAGATGAAAATTCGCGAAGGTCAGATAAGAAGCACCAGGGGAAACAATGACCACAGGAAGGGGTCAGGATCCAAGAAGGATGGGCATCAATCTGGAGATAAGCCCAAGTGTAAGATCTGCAAGAAACAGCACTTCGGGAAGTGCAGATATGAATCGAATTCGCAGACACAGTCGAGAACTTTTGCATGTGGGATATGCAAGTCCAAGGAACACAAGACCTTGGATTGCAAAAAGTTGAAGGACGCAACGTGCTACAGTTGCAACGAAAAAGGGCATATCAAGTCCAACTGCCCAAAATATGCAAAGAAAGCTGATGAAGGAAAGAAGACCAATGCTAGGGTCTTCAGGATGGATGCAAAGGAAGCCGTCCAGGACGACAATGTGATTACAGGTACCTTCCTCATAAATGATGTCTATGCAAGAGTACTTTTTGATTCAGGCGCTGATAAATCGTTTGTAGATAATAAATTTTGCAAATTACTGAATTTACCTGTAAAAACCTTAAGTGTGAAATATGAGGTGGAGTTAGCAGATGGCACCTTAGAAACCGCCTCAACCATATTAGATGGATGTTTCATATCCATTAAGAACCACTCTTTTCCTTTGTCCCTACTGTCACGACCCCCGACCCACCCTGGACGGAATCGGAAGTCGTGAACAGTCCAGCGGTACCGGTGATTATTTTAAAAAACGTTGCAGCGGAAATTTCATCAGGACCGTGAGTTAGGAAAAATATCAGAGTTTAGAAACACCAGATTTTATTTATTAAATAGATGGGATAACCCATGTTTTATAATGGTAGTTTTAATAAAGATAAATTTTATTACATAAAACAATATTTCTTATTTTGATTTAATTAATAAATAAGCCACTTCTTGATGCCTTTCAGTGCCGTATCCATTTCTTACTCCATTCTACTGTAATTACCTGAAAAGTGTTTTAAAAAGGTTTTGTCAGCGGGAAATACTGAGTGAATCATTCTATTTCTAAAAATGACTCTTTTGTTATAATTTACAGTATTAAGAGAGATTACAATGTTTCTATCTTATTTTTATATGGCGTCTTGTCACAATGGTGATATGTCACAATGGTGACGATGTTCATACTACCATTAGGTCAATGAACCTAAGTAGTAATGATTATCTTTGTAGGTCAATGAACCTTATTGTTATATGGCACCTTGTCACAATGGTGACGTGTCACAATGGTGACGATAGTCATACCACTATTAGATCAATGAACCTAAATAGTGATAATTATCCCTGTAGGTCAATGAACCCAACAGTGATTATCCCGAGTAGGTCAATGAACCTTTATATGGCGCTTTGTCACAATGGTGACTATTTATCAAGTAATATATACAAAACCCCACATACCGGCTGTAACTTGGTGATTACATAAACTTAATCACTGTAATTATAACCTTTGAAAATTAAAGTAATTTGATAAAAAGAGAATGACTCACAAACTATGAGAAAAGAAGAATGACTCACATTATAATCATGCAGATTCATATGGGCAAAGTTTAGTCTACAGATAAGCCTTGATATATTGCAGATTTATACAGACAGAGCCTAGCCTACTGATTAGCCTTTTTATCCTAAATTTAATAACAGGCACACAATTCCGGGTTAGTAATCAATCCAGCATTTACGATAACTCACGAGATCAAATTCTCACAACGAACGACAAAGTGCGATACTCCATCCATCAAATTAACGACGATCCATCGAATTAACGACGAACGACAAAGTATAACCCTAATGTGGGCGGCACTTAAACATCCATTGGATATATTGATCGATCGGAAAATGAATCGTAGCAGCGATCGTGCTAATACCCTGATTGCGGCGTCAATTAGTGATTTGTGTGTGTTAATTTGTGATAAACAGAAAGAAATTCGACGATCAATTCGAAGTTTAAACATCGCAAAGAAGCCAGAAGCAAGTCCCAACGTTCTCTATTTATAGGTGAAATTTGGTCAGGCTTACGCATCGTAGCACTATAACCCCTACGATGCGTAAGGGACTTTAACACTCCTGCGCATCGTAGCACCATATCCCTTACGGTGCGCAAGGGATACAAGTCGGTTATAGGGTTGCCACGCATGGGAGTAGGCTAGCTGAGTCAATGATTTAATTAAATTCGATTTTTATAATAAGTTATAAGGATAATCATCGAGTAGGGAATACCCCCCCTGAGTTTTAGGGGCCCTGATCCTGATTCTGATTGTTCTGAAAATTTTAGGGTTTGTGTAGAATCACTTGGGTGTCTTAATTAGGATTTCCTTTTAGATAAAATAATAGAATAAATAGGACTTTTAATGAGGGTCGTTACATTCTCCCCACCTTAATAAAAATCTCGTCCTCGAGATTTACTGGAATAAGTAAGAATACTTTTTCTTCATCTTAGATTCCAGCTCCCAAGTATATTTGGGTTATTATATTTCTTTTGGAATTATGTTACCTTTTAGTTAATAAAAATAATATTAGGGTAGATGACCCAGAATTTGAAATATTAAATTTTGTGAATACGAATTTGTACAATAAGTAGGATTCAATGGTTCTACTGAATTAGTTCAAGAAATCGATGAATGAGATGAAATGATATAATTTCCAAGATGACTAGGTTCAAGCCAAAAGATATATGATCAAATGAATGGGAAGGACTTTTAAAATCAATAAAATTCTTTGTCAAAAGAAAGCTTAGATTGACAACTGAGGAAGATTTAGAATTGACAGTTTTCAAATGAAATAAAAGCATGAAAAATGATTTGTCAAATATTAAATTATGATATGAGAAAATCAATGTGTTGAAATGAGTGAATTGCAAAGATACACCAAAAGACAATAGAGTTAATGTATCCTTATTTCAAGTTTCAAGTTGTTTTAATTGTGAAATAATGTGATAATATATTATTAGTGACCATATTTTTCATACTATATCCTAGATATTGAAATATAAAAAGCACAAGTTGTTTTGACATGACCAACTATTATACTACGTTTTGTAAAGCAAGTATAATATATATTATTGGTGTTCCTATCTGAATCATATCTTACATATCAAATATAAATACTATGTAATATATATTATTTGTTACACATTTTTACTTATATGTAAATGATTACTGCTTTTAAATATTACTTTAGTATTTTACTATACTATGTAAAATAACTTATTTTTTACTATGTAATATATATTACAAAATTCCATAATAAGGTTATTATATTTACAAAATATTTTAGTATTTTTGTAAAAGAAATCACTATTATTCATAATGTTTTATTTGTCCCTTTTATTTTATGAAAATATGTCTTCTCCAAAGTATGTATATTTTCATATATAATTAAAAATTTACTAAATAAGTATGATGACTTAATTTATATATATTAATTAGTCATTATCATGGTAGATATTGGTTAGTGCTGCCTTGTTTAAGCATAGGTGATCAGTCCATGCCTAACTAAGGCTAGGCTATCCAATATCTGCCTTTGATAATAACCCTAGTATTTAAAAATAATCTTAATACTACTACTATTAATATAAAATTATCAATAATAACTAAACAATAATTTTAAATAAGAGTATACCTCAAACATAGTTTTTATAAAAATATAATTTCTTTACCGCAATGGTTTAAAATATAGTAATACTATATTTGTAAATTAGGTAATTCCGTATATAATCAATTAAATTTATATATAATGTTTTTCGATCAACGATGATAGAGCAATAAATATTACGAAAGGCTTTATTGATATTATAATAACTATTAAGAGATATACCGAAATATGAATTTGGGTATCATTATCTGAGCACATGATTATTTTAAGATTCTTTGTATAGAATAAATCAACAAAGTGGATTTAATATAAATAATTAAATGATTAAATCCGAGATTAGCGCAATCTTCAGATTTTGTGAAAATGTCACCTTAAAGTGATTGTGATTATAGAAATGATTTAGTGAAGTCGAGGATCACACAAGCATATTATAGTTCAAGAGAATTGAAATGCTTGTTAGGATTATTTTGAATATGATGGTTTTAATTCATCATATGGAACTTTGAATTGAATATGTAATGCGAGCAAGTTCAAACAATTGAACTTAGTTTAAACAAAACGAGTTTAAATAAATAAAAATTTCGGACATGGTCATAACAGAAACCATGGATGCCAAAGAAAATTGAGTTTTCAAAAATTTATTGACTCGATATTAAGAGTTATCGTTTAGCAATAATACGGTTCACCATGCCAAAATCAATTCTAACTAAAGGATATTTGAGTTTGGATAAAACGACAATTAGAATGAAGCCCTCCAGTGAAATTCAGAAATTAAACGAATCACATGCCCAACAAACGGTGCATGTGTAACATGTGGATTTACCAAGAAATGAAATGAATCAATACTCGCTATTATGAAATAAATCCTCCTGGTATGATGACCATTAGGGGAAGTAGAAACACAAAAGTTAATTTATTATATGCAAAAATCAGAATTTCAATGAAAGAAGTATAGGAACTTCTATCCGGAATTTCGAGTGATAACCGTTATTAAATGACATTACCAGGAAATGTCAAATAAAATGAAATAGGGAATTTGCAAAAGTATATGACTCCTTTTGCAGTGATAATAATTATGACTCTGATTAGACTGTGCACGGATGTTTATGAAATCATGTTCTAGCGTACCTTAGAGATATTCATTTTGTAGGATCATGTGGTAAAGTGCTTCTTTTAATAGTTCTTCTACTGACGGAATTAGCATTGGTGTCATCGTGCCTAATTTATATTTTTCAAAAGATCTTGCCTCGAAAGTTGTGTGTAATATACTTCAACTTCTGTGGATTTATAATTTAAATTTTCATGTGTTTTCTTGTACCTTATCACAACTTTACAAGCTTCTTACTTGCGTTCATAGTTTATGGTAACGTGTTAGAAATTCTTTGCACTTTCGATAGTATCCCAACTTAATGGGTTTCCTTTGTTTATTTTATCACATGAGCTATGAGACAGATGATTAAACGAACTAATGTTTGATATCGGAAAAGAGATTCCTGAATAAGAAATCTAGACACAGAGACTGGTGCTTTATTCTTAATTGACTTTTGGAATTCCTTATAGATATACATATCTATATAATCACATATTTCACATGCTGAAATAAACATACCATCTATCAGGTCAATGTTTTTAACAATTTCATATTTCCAAAAATCAGTCAGATATCAGATCATGATACTATTTTAGGGAAATCTGGTCACTTGCTGACATATTATATACCTTCTTACCCGGTTCTCGCCGGAGAGGTAACTTCAGTATATCCGGACAAACTGGAGAGTCTGCTACATCATACCCAGTCTTGCCGGAGAAAATACATCATACCCAGTCTTGCCGGAGAAAATTTTCCATTTCCCATAATTAGTATCTTAAAAAAAATGCCTATCTTATTAGGGCTTTTATTCAGAATTAAGGAAATTTATATTTCCATAACATATCTTATTATTATTTTAATTACTAGACGATTCCTGTGACAGTGTCAATTTGATCATTCTTTCAACTAGTGACTCAGGTCATATTACTGTTGATCATTCTTTCAACTAGTAATTCTGGACTTAGTTGTCCTGTGATATTACTTTATCGAATATATTACTTATGGCACACCAAAATCCATCATATTTATTTACACAAGTACTTAGCTTATCGTGAAGCTAATACTAAGGCATCTTTTCTTAAGTTCAAGTCTAAATGCTATTATGTGTGCTACCAGTTAATAGCAATCTCCTAACTCTTTTATTTAAGTTTAAGTATTGTTATCACAACACTTATAGGCTTTAAAGCAGTGGCTCTTTGAGTTGGCTCTTATACCACCTTCTGTCACGACCCCCGACCCACCCTGGACGGAATCGGAAGTCGTGAACAGTCCAGCGGTACCGGTGATTATTTTAAAAAACGTTGCAGCGGAAATTTCATCAGGACCGTGAGTTAGGAAAAATATCAGAGTTTAGAAACACCGGATTTTATTTATTAAATAGATGGGATAACCCATGTTTTATAATGGTAGTTTTAATAAAGATAAATTTTATTACATAAAACAATATTTCTTATTTTGATTTAATTAATAAATAAGCCACTTCTTGATGCCTTTCAGTGCCGTATCCATTTCTTACTCCATTCTACTGTAATTACCTGAAAAGTGTTTTAAAAAGGTTTTGTCAGCGGGAAATACTGAGTGAATCATTCTATTTCTAAAAATGACTCTTTTGTTATAATTTACAGTATTAAGAGAGATTACAATGTTTCTATCTTATTTTTATATGGCGTCTTGTCACAATGGTGATATGTCACAATGGTGACGATGTTCATACTACCATTAGGTCAATGAACCTAAGTAGTAATGATTATCTTTGTAGGTCAATGAACCTTATTGTTATATGGCACCTTGTCACAATGGTGACGTGTCACAATGGTGACGATAGTCATACCACTATTAGATCAATGAACCTAAATAGTGATAATTATCCCTGTAGGTCAATGAACCCAACAGTGATTATCCCGAGTAGGTCAATGAACCTTTATATGGCGCTTTGTCACAATGGTGACTATTTATCAAGTAATATATACAAAACCCCACATACCGGCTGTAACTTGGTGATTACATAAACTTAATCACTGTAATTATAACCTTTGAAAATTAAAGTAATTTGATAAAAAGAGAATGACTCACAAACTATGAGAAAAGAAGAATGACTCACATTATAATCATGCAGATTCATATGGGCAAAGTTTAGTCTACAGATAAGCCTTGATATATTGCAGATTTATACAGACAGAGCCTAGCCTACTGATTAGCCTTTTTATCCTAAATTTAATAACAGGCACACAATTCCGGGTTAGTAATCAATCCAGCATTTACGATAACTCACGAGATCAAATTCTCACAACGAACGACAAAGTGCGATACTCCATCCATCAAATTAACGACGATCCATCGAATTAACGACGAACGACAAAGTATAACCCTAATGTGGGCGGCACTTAAACATCCATTGGATATATTGATCGATCGGAAAATGAATCGTAGCAGCGATCGTGCTAATACCCTGATTGCGGCGTCAATTAGTGATTTGTGTGTGTTAATTTGTGATAAACAGAAAGAAATTCGACGATCAATTCGAAGTTTAAACATCGCAAAGAAGCCAGAAGCAAGTCCCAACGTTCTCTATTTATAGGTGAAATTTGGTCAGGCTTACGCATCGTAGCACTATAACCCCTACGATGCGTAAGGGACTTTAACACTCCTGCGCATCGTAGCACCATATCCCTTACGGTGCGCAAGGGATACAAGTCGGTTATAGGGTTGCCACGCATGGGAGTAGGCTAGCTGAGTCAATGATTTAATTAAATTCGATTTTTATAATAAGTTATAAGGATAATCATCGAGTAGGGAATACCCCCCCTGAGTTTTAGGGGCCCTGATCCTGATTCTGATTGTTCTGAAAATTTTAGGGTTTGTGTAGAATCACTTGGGTGTCTTAATTAGGATTTCCTTTTAGATAAAATAATAGAATAAATAGGACTTTTAATGAGGGTCCTTACACCTACTGCCTTTGAAATTAGCCGGGTTTGACATAGTTTTGGGTATGGACTGGTTATCTCATAACCAGACCCAGATTGTCTGCAACAAGAAGCAAGTGGTGATCAAGACTCCGTCTGGTGAATCACTTACCATTCAGGGAGATACCCAGTACGGACTGCCTGAGCAAGTGACTATGCTCAAGGCCTCTAAGTGTTTGAAAAAGGGATGTGTCATCTACATGGCACAAGTGACTATTGATGAGCCGAAGCCTAAGATTGAAGACATCCCCATCATTTCTGAATACCCTGAAGTTTTTCCTGAAGAACTACCTGGTTTACCACCAGATAGACAAGTAGAATTCAGAATTGACATCATCCCTGGGGCAGCACCTGTTGCTGGAGCACCTTATAGGTTGGCACCAACAGAAATGAAGGAATTGAGGACACAACTTGATGAATTGCTAGCCAAAGGTTTCATTAGACCTAGTTCATCTCCTTGGGGAGCGCCGATCTTGTTTGTCAAGAAGAAGGATGGATCGATGCGTCTGTGCATCGATTACCACGAGCTTAATTAGGTCACTATCAAGAATAGGTATCCTTTGCCCAGGATCGACGATCTGTTCAATCAGCTTCAAGGGGCAAGTTACTTCTCTAAGATTGACTTAAGGTCAGGCTATCATCAATTGAAGGTTAAATATGAAGATGTACACAAGACTGCATTTAGGACTCGTTATGGTCATTACGAGTTCCTAGTAATGCCTTTTGGGCTCACTAATGCACCTGCCGCATTCATGGATCTCATGAATCGCGTCTGCAAGCCCTACTTGGAAAAATTTGTCATCGTCTTCATTGACGACATCCTCATCTACTCGAAGAACCAAGCTGATCATGAGAAGCATCTTCGATGTATTCTTTCACTACTTCAGCAGGAGAAGCTCTACGCCAAATTCTCTAAGTGTGAATTTTGGCTTCGAGAAGTTCAATTCCTTGGACATATGGTTAGTGAACGCGGAATACAAGTGGATCCCGCTAAGGTAGAAGCTGTCATGAACCGGCAAGAACCAAAGACGCCTACAGAGATTCGTAGCTTCCTAGGCTTAGCAGGATACTATAGGCGATTTATTGAAAAAATTTCAAGGATTGCTGCACCCCTAACTTCTTTGACTAGGAAGAAGATTAAGTTCCTGTAAACGAGTCGAGCCGAGTCGAGCCAGGGTGGGGTCGAACTCAAGCTCGAAATTAATTCAGGCGTTTAAACTTGGCTTGAGCTTTACGTCAGAGTTAAACGAGCCTAAGAACGAGCCAACGAGCCGAGCCATGGGCCGAGCCGAGCTTTGCTCGAGCTGGGCTTGGTTACAAAATGAGCCAGCTTGGTTCACGTCATCTCAAATTAAGTTTTTTTAGCTAGTTTTTCTCGAGCTTCTTTCGAGCGAGCTACGAGCCGCGAGCTTTATGAATAGCCCTAAGTTCGACTGGGGACCGAAGCAGCAAGAATCCTTTGATATCCTTAAGCAAAAGCTGAGCAATGCACCTGTGTTGACATTGCCTGATGGAATAGAAGATTTTCTGGTTTACTGCGACGCATCACACACTGCCATGGGATGTGTGCTTATGCAGAAAGGCAAGGATATTACCTATGCTTCACGTCAGTTAAAGGTGCATGAAAAGAATTACACCACCCATGACTTGGAGTTGGGTGCCGTTGTGTTCGCACTGAAACTATGGAGGCACTATCTATACGGTATCAAATGCGTGATCTATTCTGATCACAAGAGCCTCCAGCACCTGTTTAATTAGAAGGATTTGAACATGAGGCAACGACGTTGGATGGAAACCTTAAATGATTATAATTGTGAGATAAGATACCATCCTGGCAAAGCGAATGTAGTCGCCGATGCCTTGAGTAGAAAGGAAAGGGTGAAGCCCATAAGAATCAATGCCAAGAGCATTGAGATAAAGAACAGTTTGAATGAAAGGTTGTTAGCTGCACAGAAGGAAGCTGTGTTGGAAGCTAACTATCCTAATGAAAAGCTAGGAGTAAATGAGGAGCAGTTATCCTATGGCAAGGACGGAATCCTGAGATTAAACGGACGAATATGGGTTCCAGTTTATAGAGGACTTCGAGATGTTATTCTCCAGGAAGCCCACAGTTCTAAATACTCCGTTCATCCTGGAGCTGATAAGATGTACCAGGATCTAAAGGCAAACTATTGGTGGATAGGCTTGAAGAAGTCTGTAGCTGCCTATGTAGCTAAATGTTTGACGTGTGCGCAAGTCAAATCCGAACATCAGAAGCCATCAGGTTTGCTACAACAACCTGAACTTCCCACGTGGAAGTGGGAAATGGTGACGATGGATTTCATCACCAAGTTGCCAAAGACAAGGAAAGGAAATGATACGATATGGGTGATAGTAGATAGACTGACTAAGTCAGCACATTTCCTACCCATTAAGGAGACCTATAGCTCCGACATGTTAGCCCAATTGTATGTAGATAAGATTGTATCTCTACATGGCGTGCCTGTGTCTATTATCTCTGACAGGGATACTAGATACACGTCACATTTTTGGAAGAGTTTCCAACAATCTTTGGGCACGCGCTTAAATTTCAGTACGGCTTACCATCCTCAGACGGACGGACAGAGTGAGCGTACAATCCAAACGTTGGAAGACATGCTTCGTGCATGTGTGATCGACTTAGGTGGTAGTTGGGATAACCACATGCTGTTAATCGAGTTCTCATATAACAATAGCTACCATACCAGCATCAAGGTTGCGCCCTTCGAGGCCCTATACGGTAGAAAGTGCAGAACGCCCGTTTGTTGGGCGGAAGTTGGAGATGTCCAACTAACAGGACCAGAAATAGTCTTTGAAACGACGAACAAGATTGTCCAGATTCGTGATCGCCTGAAAGCTGCCAGGGATAGGCAGAAAAGCTACGCAGATCTAAAGCGTAAACCTCTGAAATTCGAGGTAGGTGATAAAGTGTTGCTTAAAGTATCACCCTGGAAGGGAGTGATGCGATTTGGTAAGAAAGGTAAGTTAAGCCCAAGGTACATAGGGCCATTCGAGGTCATCGAATGTGTCGGATCAGTGGCTTATAAGTTAAATTTACCTGAAGAGCTCAGTGGTATTCATAATGTATTCCACATCTGCAATCTGAAGAAGTGTTTCGCTGATGAATCACTAGTCATGCCACATACAGATGTGCACATAGAAGAGAGCTAGAAGTTTGTCGAAAAACCTGTGTCGATCGAGGATCGACAGGTTAAGAAGCTTCGAAGGAAGCATGTGCCTATTATAAAGGTAAAATGGGATGCCCGTAGAGGTCCCGAGTACACGTGGGAGGTGGAGTCCACAATGAAAGAAAAGTACCCGCATTTGTTTCAGTAAATCTCGAGGTCGAGATTTCTTTTAAGGGGGTGGGGATGTAATACCTCGAAAATTCACGTCCTATAATGTATTGACACGTGTCATAAGCTTGAACATGTGAAAGAATACTCTAGAGGGACTAAAGTTGACAAACATGAAAAGTATGTGAATATGAGGGTTCAAATTGTCAAAAATGAATAAATATACTTTACAATAACCCTACACAATGTTTATACCTTCAAACGAATAAATCATGGATCATACGAAGCTAAATATGAAAGAAAGTGAGAGATTACAAACTATAGGGGTTAAATGTGTCAACATGTTTAATGTTTAAGGTCTTGGCAAGCCTTACGCGGGCCGCGTACGGTCCCCAGATACAGAAATAACAGGCAGCAGCCTGTTATGCCTTTGTAACCGACTTAAAAACGATTTTCCACTTCCTTGGACGACCCCTACATGCTTTTTAGACCCTAGGAGCACTTGTAAGTGATCTGGGAACAATGCTAGGCTTGTGTGTCAAGATCCCAAGCAATTAAAATCACTATATAAAGCCACAATGTTGCAACATTGTGATCATTCATTCCTTCTGCATTTCTGGAGCTTTTGGGAGTTCAAGAGCAGACCCTAAGCATCTCTAATCGTTCATAGGACTTGGGTAAGCTTCATAAAACTTCCGTGATTAAGTTTTGCTTAGTTATTAGCCTAAAAGTCAAACCGTCGTAATTAGCGTTTGACTTAGCGATTAATCATTAATGGTCCAGTGATTAGTCGAATTGAAGGTAGTTATAAGTTGGTAATTATGTGGGCCTTAAACCCTTAAATGGGCACCCTCTGATTCCCACTCTAAATAGACCATTTGTCGGGTCAAAGTTGATTAGAAAAAGTCAACAGAATGCTAATCTTCGAGTTAACGCATATTTAGCAATGTAGAAGGCATGTAATCTATTTTATCTCTCATATAACTTGGTAATAAGTATAATAACTGGTCTAAGCTTGTTTGATCCGACAATTTTCTGTTTAGACCCGGTTCGGAACCGAAAGTCGCAAAACTTTGACTTTTGATTTGACTTCAGTTCTGACCCGATTTAGCATGTTTTAGAAATGCCTTAGAGCTTTAATTGGACTAGGTTACATGCTAGTATAACCCTCTATGATTATACACCTTGGTTCATTAGTTATCCAATTAATATGCATGATTCCGTTAATTGCTTATATGTTGACTATTATGCCCTTTTCACCATAAAACGTGATTTTTGAAAATGTAAAAGAGTAGAAACCTTAGTTACTGAATTATAAACTTGTACCCAAAATCTGACATCAGTTTGAGGTGTAGATTGAGAGTTATGCTCATTAGCGTAATTAGAAAGCTTTTTAGCGACTAAACGGCATAATTAGCATATAGCCTATTTAAACCCACTTTTTGATATCAAACTTCTTACCCACTGATGTAATATATTATTGTGGGATTTTTGAAGATTGTTAATTAATTTTAGGCTGAGCATAACTTAGAGTTATAAGCTTGATTCGGTAATTGTCGGTTTTGCCCTTTTGGGCTATAAAATGAGTTTTACATATCTTTTTGACCCCAAACCTTTTGCTACTGATTTTGTATGATAAATAAATTGTTTTAGACCTTCTGGAATAATAAAAATATCAGCTATCTTTATAGAACCCGGAAATGGCTTCTAATCGCCTTTTTAAGCGTTTTTAACGCATAGTATGTACTAAAACTATTTTAAACATATAAGGGTTGATACCTACTGATACCTTAGGTAAATTATAATGTTTTAACAGTAAGCAAAAGTTGTTAAACTCAGATTTCCGATTTTGACCTTTTAAGCTTATGTGAAATTACCAAAATGCCCCTACGGTGCATAGTTTGGTTATAATTGATAAGTTTCACATATATGCAATACCTGATGCGTGTGAAGTGTTATATATATTAGGTGTATATTTTAAGCCCTTTTTAACACTTATTTTAGCCAAGTTTTAAATTTATAAAACACGATATTTCACTAACACTAAACACACATATGGGCAAGTGCACCCATCGTTGAGTGTAGTATAGCGTTGGTAAGATACCGAGGTCGTCCAAGGACACAAGAGCTTTTAATACCGGTTTATCCTCAACGTCTAACCAAAATAAAAGTTTAGAAAAAATGTTTTAAACTAAGAAAAATAAAAACTAACTAAAATGCTGAAAATAAAAATAAAATAAAAACAGATAGACAAGATGAATCACTTGGTTCCGACTCGTATCTAGTATAACCTTTGATTATTTCCGCACTTTTGCACATAATTAAGAGATTATCTTAGTTATTGTAGTAGGCCCCTCTTTTGAAGGTGACGTTACCCTCACCCCAGTAGTTTGAGTCAGCAGGGATACAATCCTAAAGGGGTGGATTATTGGAAGATAATGAATTAAGTTATTAATGCAGTATTGTGGTAGGCCCCGCTTTTGGCGGTGACGTTACCCTCGACTAAGTAGTCTGAGTCAGCAGGGATACAGTCCTAAATAGCCGGGTTATAGTATTAATAGTAGTTAACTTATGAGGGGATCAAAGAGTTTGGACCCCCGCCATCCAATACCGTGAAGTATTGAAGGAGGTCCTACTAAATTTGACCCAGGTCCATTGCAGGACCTCTAAACGCTGAACAATGGCAAGACCTTTACCAAACCGTTCCCTTAACCCCCTACCAGGTAGCCAACATACCTCCATATAGACCGTGGAGATATGAATGGTGAAAATCCTTTATTTTATATAGACAGTAAAATAATGCCAAGACACCACGGACAAACGATAAGGAAAGATCACCTTCAACATAAGTAACTAGTTATTAAAGTCATTAATACAAAACCAAATAAAAAGTGCAAAAGATTAGAAATAAAAAGTATTATACTAGACACTTTGTCTTCACCAAGTGATGTAAGAGACTTAGGCAAACATGGCCTTGATTGTCAAGAACTCTTACGATCAATCTTGGATCCCGAGACGACTCACACACTCTATGATGGACAATGGATGATGGTGGTGGATGATGGTGTTGTGATGGTGGTGGGTGGTGGATGAAGTGTGAGAGAGGTGGTGTGCCAAGGGATGAGATGAAATGAATCCAAGCACTCCTATTTATAGGCTGAACAGAGAGCTGGACACGACCCCGTGTCCGCTGGACACGGCCCCGTGCCCGTCTGACACTCTCTCTCCTCATTAATTGTAATTCGCAATTACAATAAATGCGCCTGCTGTACTTTCGACACGCCCCCGTGTCCGCCAAGCACGGCCCGTGGTGGGCAATAGAAGCTTCTATAGGTTTGTCTTTTCTGCTGCTTCTTGGGCACGGCCCCGTGCTGGCTGAGCACGGGGCGTGTTCAGCCTTCTGTTTTCTCTATTTTGCTTTGGAAGGTGCCGTTGAGGGTTCGGGCAATCCACTAATGTTCCTTTTCTTGTATTTATGTTGGATTTAGCTGTCTTTTTGCTTCTTTTGCGTTTTTGAGCTCATTTAATCCTGAAAATACAAAAGGAAGACAAAAACACTTTTTTTCCAATATTAGTACTAAAAAAGGGTTAGTTTTATGCCTCATTTGATGTAATTTATATGTTGCATTTTACACACATCAAATACCCCCACACTTGAACTTTTGCTTGTCCTCAAGCAAAACTCTTTAATATTTGGCTTACACTCCCAAATAGAATAGGTAGAAGAGAAGGTTTTGGGCTTGTCATAGAGTGTCGGGATTTCCAAGATCTTTTTGGGGTTTTATTTTTATTTATTTACACTCCTATTCGTAATGATTTATTTAGAACTGTTCATAAAAGAAATTACTTAATTGGGCATAACATATTTTTTTTTTAAATTCTATTTATATACAAGTTCACATACCTCGCGGGGAAATCACTCACACTCGGCCGAAGGTGTATTTTTAGTGAATCACTCGAGAGCGGTCCTGGAACTTATTCCTACCATAGGCTTGCCAAAAAAATCAATCCTCCTCCTTTTTAACTTTTATACCTTTGTAGATATCAAGAGGACTTTGTGGGTTAAGGGTTGGCTAGGGTTAAAGGTAGGTGATTGGGTTAGTGGTTAGTAAAAAAAAAAAGGGCAAAAAGCGTAACAAGTGTCGGTTTTCGTATATATATATATATATATATATTTTTTTAATGAAGCTTTTATTCAAACAAAGTTATTTTTGATTACTTTGTTTGTTTATTTTCTTTTTGCTTCATTAAATTTTTTTTTTTTTTTTACGAAGAACCGAACTTGTTACTAAAATAAAGGGTAAAAAAAAATGAAAAAGGTTTTGGTGGGTGAAAGGGTTTTTGTTTTGGGTGATGAAACGAAAAGGTTTAGGCTCAAAGGGGCTAACTAGGGGGATTTTTGGGTAGGTGGTAAAAGAAAAAGAAAAATAATGGTGTAGAAAAAAAAATGTTAGTCCTAATGCCTCCATCATTTACTTACTCGGGTTTAAGTTGATAAGGACCGGGAATGTATTGTTATGGCAAGTTCTAGAGTCGTAAGAACCAAGCGGCTATTCACACAAGAAACGAAAAATGAGCATTTAGTCAAATGATATGGAATTGTGTGCTCAATAAAGGCTCAAAACTCACTTTTGTGGGAATGGGTTTTTATGTGATCAAGTATATATAATCAAATTTTAAATAAGTTTGTCATGCCTTTTCATAATTTTCTTATGTTGGTTCTTTTTATCACTACGTTATCGGTTGTAAATTTGTAAAAATATAACCTTTTTGAGAGCTTGAATTTCCCGAGTTAAACCTAGACAAGTAAAAAAAAAAAATTGAAATTTTTGAAAAAATTTGGGGTGATTAGCGGTTCCAATAGAGTTTTGTGTAAGGCTTGTATTTAGGACTTGCAAAATTCAAGGTTTTAGCATCCCCCCCACACTTAAATTACACATTCTCCTCAATGTGTCCCAAAAATAAATTTTTAGGTTGATTAGATGTGTAAAATAGTGTTTAAAAAGCAAAAATTTGTGTTACTGGGCATT
Source organism: Helianthus tuberosus (assembly GCA_030545235.1). Lineage (NCBI taxonomy): Eukaryota > Viridiplantae > Streptophyta > Magnoliopsida > Asterales > Asteraceae > Helianthus > Helianthus tuberosus. Next base: position 124,547,405 of record CM060400.1, read on the forward strand.
GAACACGGCCCCGTGTAGAGTGGGCACGACCCCGTGTTCAGGTGCCAGTAACAAGAACTTACAGAAGGTGGACACGGCCCCGTGTCCACTGAACACGGCCACGTGTCTGACAAAATTCTGCCGAACAGAAGCCAAACAGCAGGTCAGGGAGGTGAGCACGGGGGCGTGTTGGCTGGACACGTCCCCGTGTGGACAGTCTGGAAGCCTGAAAAACAGGTTTCCTTCTCCGGTTTTTCCATTCTAGCCCTATGAGTGCTGAGGCTTAACACCCTAAGCCTTGGTTTGTACCTGTTTCAACACTTAATACCACACCAAGCAATACAAACATCCTACATTACCAAAGTTAATTGTTCCAAGCATAAAGTAAAAGAAAAATAAAATGCAGAAAAAATAGTTAGGAAAAGTAAATTGTCTAACACTTGGCACGCAGGCCATCAATTGTTCAAGATTGCAAAGGGTTAACCTGGGGAGCCACCAATCAACCGCTTCCTCCTATTCTCCTCCCGCCTACTCCATGGCATCATCATCATCATCATCATCGTCATCCCTTCCACGGCGTTCAATGTGGTCTCGTATGTATCCGACATCGTCTTGTATCTCGGATAGGTTTCTCTCGATAGCTCCGATCCGGTGGTAGGTGTTGCTCGCCATGTTATAGGTGTTCCGAGTACACATGAGGTTTTCCTGCAACAAATCATGCAAACTTTGAAAATTAGGAAAACTGCCTCCCGAGGAGGATGATTGGCCCGGATCACCGTGGGGTGGGTATTGGTACTGATGATGTTGCGGTGCTGGGAGGACAAGTGCTTCTTGCGGGTTCCATGCATGACCTTGCATCCTTTGAAAGGTTACCGTCCCGTCTTCTGCCTCATAAACCAAGTTCATTGAGCGGCATATGTGAATATCCACCGTTCCCGACCATGGGCTCCTCTCAAATGACCTTGGAATGCGGGTGAAGTGCTTGAAGAGACGGTACACCCATCCCCCGAAGAAAATAGGAGTTGGTGCACTAGCAAGGCGGTTGTGATGCATGTTTCGGAGCATGAGGAACGGAACATCGAGTGGCCTGCGGTTGTGAATGCAATGGAGGACAAGTAAATCTCTTAACCCAACGACGCCACCACTGTCATGCCTTTGGCTAAGAGAGTAGCCGAGGAGCCTATGAATGTATCTGTAAAGCGGATCCCTCAGCTTGGTACTCTTAGTGCTGCTCGGATTGTAGAACCCTTCCCCAATCTGAGCCCACATGGCTTGGCACTCGTTGTCTTCGATCTCTCTCAATCCCCCTGTATTTTCTTCGTTTCCTGCATCCTCTTCCGCATACAACCCGATAATCGATCCGAATTGTGCCATGGAGGTCGCATACCTCGTTCCGCCACACCTGAATGACACCCCGTCTTCATCGAACGGGTCGCACCTTGAAGTGAATGCAAAGGTGCTATAGAATTCCAAGGTGCATTCATGGACGGAACGGAGTCGGGTTGTTAGCGCGACTCTGAGTGGTCCCGTGACAATGTTGTTGAAACGGTCAATTTGATTCACCATGGTTAGTTGTTCTGTGCATGCCTGCCTCGGGTATTCCTCCGGTCTTGTTTGAAGAAGCTCGTATCGGGCTCTTGCATCTAGCTCATTGGCGTTGAATCTAGTAAACTTCTTGGCCATCTGCAAGAATACTCCAAAAGTTAGCATGAAACAGAAATATTTTCGGAAAAAAAAAAACTGCAAACAGCGGGCTGGACACGTCCCCGTGCCCAGCGGACACGGCCCCGTGTCCAGGGGTCTGTTACTCAAAAATCCCATTTTTCGACCCGGCTTCGAAAACTTGAAAATTTTTGAACCGATAGGTGCGGTTTCCCCCGAAAATGAAACCCTAAGTTCCGTTTTTCCCAAAATAACCCGTTTACCCTATCAATTTTATCTTTTTCGGTTCAAGAACAAGGGTTTGGGGTCTTTGTAAGAAATCGGGTGAATCTATGAACAATACAAGTGTATTTACTTCCCTTAACACTAATCTAACTAAATGCAAACAGATTTAGGTAAAAATTTTAGGTTCGATCCGAATGAACATCAAGAACCCTAGATTTTTCCCCAAATTTGTGGTGTATTAACTACATGCAAGTGACTAATCTAACTACTACGAGTGACAGAATCATACCTTGACGCTGTTAGATCGGTAAGAGACGTTGGAATTTCGCGAAAAATCGCCTGGAACCAGAGCTTTTGTGGGGAAACGGGGCGTGTGGAATGAAGAAACTGTTTTGAAAAAGGGGTTTTATCCCGTCTGCAGCGCGAACACGGCCCCGTGTCCAGCGGACACGGCCTCGTGCCGAGCCTTTTTTTTTTTTTTATAGTGCGCGTGTGAGTGCCCCTTTCTCCTATAAGCTATGGTTTAGAAAACTTACCGCTTTATTTTGCCGCCTCAATCGTTCATAACTTACCAGGCATGATGTTTTTATTCTTCCACAGTTTGAAGCGAGATCTCTTCTTCCTCATCCTCAATAAATCCTTGATAGAGTTTCAGCCGTTGGCCATTGACTTTAAATGGTGACCCATTTCGAGGTTTAATTTCCACTGCACCGTGTGGAAAAATATGGGTGACGGAAAAAGGTCCTGACCACCTAGACTTTAATTTACCAGGAAACAATCGAAGTCTTGAATTAAACAAAAGAACTAAATCTCCTACCCGAAATTCATTAGGTTTAATATGTTTGTCATGCCGATCTTTCATTCTTTCCTTATAAATCTCAGAGTTTGAGTATGCATAATTCCTAAGTTCGTCTAATTCATTTATTTGACAAAATCGATTTTTACCAGCAAATTCTAGATCTAAGTTTACATTTTTGATTGCCCAGTAGGCTTTGTGTGCAATTTCTACTGGCAAGTGGCAACTTTTTCCATAGACTAGCTTATATGGGGTTGTACCTATCGTTGTTTTATAAGCAGTTCGAAAAGCCCATAAAGCATCATCTAATTTATCAGCCCATTCCTTTCTATTTAACCCTACGGTTTTTTCAAGTATTCGTTTTAGCCCTCTATTAGTCACTTCGGCTTGTCCGTTTGTTTGAGGGTGATAAGCTGTCGAACCCCGGTGATAGACCCCATATCTTGTTAAAAATTTTTCAAGTTGATGATTACAAAAATGGGTACCTCTATCACTTATTAAAGCTTTGGGTGTGCCAAAACGAGAGAATAATTTTTTCAGAAATCTTACCACTACTCTTCCATCATTTGTTGGAAGTGCTTCGGCCTCGGCCCATTTAGACAGGTAATCTACTGCCACAAGTATGTATTTGTTTCCTTTCGATGGTGGAAAAGGTCCCATAAAGTCGAGTCCCCACACATCAAAAATTTCACAAACAAGAATGCCATTTTGTGGCATTTCGTTTTTGGAAGAAATATTACCTGTTCTTTGGCAAGCATCACATGTCTTTACAAGATTTTGGGCATCTTTGTAAATGGTTGGCCAATAAAATCCTGAATCAAATACCTTTCGTGCGGTACTGGCAGCACCATGATGTCCTCCGTATGGACCTTCATGACAATGGCGAAGAATTCTTCGGGCTTCACTACCATGTACGCATCGTCTGACGAGTTGGTCGGCACACATTTTGAAAAGATATGGATCTTCCCAAAAATAGTGTTTCACATTGGCAAATAATTTTTTTCTTTGATGATGTGGCCATCCTTTTGCGACTATTCCACTAGCTAAGTAGTTGGCAAAGTCGGCGTACCATGGTTCTTCCTTAAATTCCACCATTTCCAGGGATTCAGTTGGGAATTTTTCGTTGATTTGCTCGCCCCTGGTTGCCTCCAAAGCTGGGTCTTCTAAGCGCGAAAGATGATCTGCTGCGGTATTTTCTGCTCCTCTTTTGTCTTTGATTTCAATGTCGAATTCTTGGAGGAGTAGAATCCACCTAATCAAACGTGGTTTTGCGTCTTGCTTCTTAAAGAGATATCGAATGGCTGCATGGTCTGTGTAGACTATAGTTTTAGAAAGAACAAGATAAGAGCGAAATTTATCAAAAGCAAATACCACAGCTAGTAACTCTTTTTCAGTTGTTGTGTAATTTTCTTGTGCATCGTTAAGTGTTTTACTAGCATAATATATTGGGTGGAAATGCTTTTCTTTTCTCTGTCCCAAGACAGCTCCAACTGCAAAGTCACTAGCATCGCACATGATTTCGAAAGGAAATTTCCAATCAGGTGCTATCATGATAGGTGCATTGACTAACATTTCCTTTAGAGTTAGAAATGCTTGATTGCAATCCTTGTCAAAGATGAAAGGAGCATCTTTTTCAAGTAACTTTGTTAGAGGTCTCGAGATTTTTGAAAAGTCTTTGATAAACCTCCTATAAAATCCGGCATGCCCTAGGAAACTTCTAATAGCTCTTACGGAGGATGGAGGAGGTAACCTAGAAATGGTATCTATTTTGGCTCGATCCACCTCCATTCCTTCGCTTGAGATCTTGTGACCGAGTACTATTCCCTCCGTTACCATGAAATGGCATTTTTCCCAATTAAGGGCGAGGTTAGTTTCCTCACATCGGGATAGCATTCGTTCAAGGTTATCGAGGCATTGGTCGTATGAATCCCCAAAGATAGAAAAGTCGTCCATGAAGACTTCCATTGTCTTTTCTATCATGTCATAGAAAATGGCTACCATGCAACGTTGGAATGTTGCGGGGGCATTACATAGACCAAACGGCATGCGTCGATAAGCAAAAGTTCCATAGGGACATGTGAACGTTGTCTTTTCTTGGTCTTCGGGTGCTATCGGGATTTGAAAGTAACCTGAAAAACCATCCAAGAAACAGTAAAATTTATGACCGGATAATCTTTCTAACATCTGATCAATGAAGGGTAAAGGAAAATGATCCTTTCTTGTTGCTTCATTTAATCGTCTATAATCTATACATACTCTCCATCCTGTGACGGTTCTTGTTGGTATTAATTCATTTTTTTCGTTAGTAATTACCGTCATACCTCCTTTCTTTGGAACTACTTGGACGGGACTTACCCAAGGACTATCGGAAATAGGATAGATAAGTCCTGCGTCAAGTAATTTGATGACTTCATTTTTAACCACTTATTGAACATTTGGATTTACTCGACGTTGTGGTTGTATGACAGATTTGTAGTCATCATTCATCAAAATTTTGTGTGTGCACATAGAAGGACTAATTCCTTTTATGTCAACAAGTTTCCAAGCTATTGCATTTTTGTGTTTTTTCAAAAGACTAACTAGTTTTTCTTTTTCTAGGTTATCTAATTTAGACGAAATAATTACAGGTAATTTACCATCTTTGTCTAGAAAAGCATATTCCAAACCTTTTGGAAGTTCTTTGAGCTCAAGTGGTGGGTCTTTAGGAGACTCCTTATTTGGTTGCTCGTTTCGATCAAGAACTTTAAAAGTTTGTTCTATGGCGACCTCTTCTTCAACAAAGTGGTCAGTCTCTTCACTTGTATCGGGTGGCTCATCTTCATCTTCAATTAGGGGGTCATTATTGCCGAATGGATATTTCATTGATCGTTCGAGATCGACACTTCTTTTAAATGCCCCTAATTGAAGAGGTAGATTATTGAACTTCCGGTTTTTCAAAGCTTCGTAAGTTTTTACAAATGGTCGTCCCAACACTAGAGGAGCGTCATCAAGGATGACAAAGTCGGTTGGAATTACCATTTGATTTGTTTGAACCAAGACATCTTCAACTATACCGATTGATTTTATTACTTTCCGATTGGATAGAAAAATGGGTATTTGAAGTGGAGAAAAATCACTAATACTTAATTTTTCGAAAAGGTAGTTAGGCATTATGTTAACACAAAGATCTTTATCGATTGTGACATTACTAATAAACGAATTTTGAAAGAAACATGGAACCGGTGTGATGTTAATTTCAAATGGGTCTTCTTTTATTAGTGAAGTTTGATCATTAGTTAACTTAACACTTACCGTTTCGTCAATTTTAGTGTTAGTGTTTAACTCTTTTAGAAACTTAGCATGAGTGGGTACTAAACAATGATTTTCGAAAGAAGGTGATAAGAGATGAATTTCTTCAAAATTAGACACTTCTTGGATTTTAACGTTGTCGGACTCACCTTTTTCGTTGTTTAACTCATGTGTCGGTTTTTCACTTAATTGTTCTTCCATTTTTTCATTTTTAGTTATCTCTTCCTTTTTTAATTCTTCTCTTGCGCGGGACTCCTCTTCCCTTGCGCGAGCTTCTTTTATACACCGATCGATAACTCTAATGTGTTCTAATATCCTATCGGTCACTTCGGTTATAGAAAAAGAATCATTATTTTCTAAGCTTGAATCCGGTTGTTCGACCCTTTGTTCCTCATAATACCCATATGAAGTTGATGGTTCACACCATTGCCCTTCATTGTAAGCATATGATGGATAAGGTTCGTAATTTTGTTCTTCATAATACTCATATGAGGTGGGTTGTTCACGCCAAGGTTCCTCATAATAAGCATATGAAGGTGGTGGCTCATACCTTGGTTCCTCAAAGTATGAGTAAGAAGGCTCATACCTTGGTTCATCAAAATATGAGTATGAGGGAGGAGGTTCATACCTTTGGTCTTCATAGGATGTGTATGAAGTTGATGGTTCGTACCTGGGCCCCTCATAGTAAGTGTATGAATTGGATGGTTGGTACGAGTGATTATCTTGAATTGAACGTGTATTACGACAATTTGTGCAATAATTACCCCTATAATCATCCTCATCATAGGTGTAGTTGTAACCTCCTGAGTATTGATCCATAAGAATCACTCAGCAGACCACAACCGAGTCTCGAGATCAGAAAACAAAAATAAAAACGGAAACAGAGGCTGGACACGGCCCCGTGTTGCGTGGACACGGCCCCGTGTTCAGAATCTGTATCTGGGCGTTTTAATTAAATTGACTGATCTAGTTGAGCACGGGGCGTGTTCAGTGAGCACGGCCCGTGTTCAAGCTACTGTTACTGGGCGTTTATGAAAAATCTGCAGTACGGCCCCGTGTTCAGTGAACACGGCCCCGTGTACAGGATACTGTAAATGCAAAACTAAACTAAATGCAGAAAAATGTGCGCGCGTTTAAAAAGGTTTTGAAAAAAAACTGATTAGGCCGTCGATTTTAAGCTTTCTTAAAATCCTTGTGTCCCCGGCAACGGCGCCAAAAACTTGATGCGTGTGAAGTGTTATATATATTAGGTGTATATTTTAAGCCCTTTTTAACACTTATTTTAGCCAAGTTTTAAATTTATAAAACACGATATTTCACTAACACTAAACACACATATGGGCAAGTGCACCCATCGTTGAGTGTAGTATAGCGTTGGTAAGATACCGAGGTCGTCCAAGGACACAAGAGCTTTTAATACCGGTTTATCCTCAACGTCTAACCAAAATAAAAGTTTAGAAAAAATGTTTTAAACTAAGAAAAATAAAAACTAACTAAAATGCTGAAAATAAAAATAAAATAAAAACAGATAGACAAGATGAATCACTTGGTTCCGACTCGTATCTAGTATAACCTTTGATTATTTCCGCACTTTTGCACATAATTAAGAGATTATCTTAGTTATTGTAGTAGGCCCCTCTTTTGAAGGTGACGTTACCCTCACCCCAGTAGTTTGAGTCAGCAGGGATACAATCCTAAAGGGGTGGATTATTGGAAGATAATGAATTAAGTTATTAATGCAGTATTGTGGTAGGCCCCGCTTTTGGCGGTGACGTTACCCTCGACTAAGTAGTCTGAGTCAGCAGGGATACAGTCCTAAATAGCCGGGTTATAGTATTAATAGTAGTTAACTTATGAGGGGATCAAAGAGTTTGGACCCCCGCCATCCAATACCGTGAAGTATTGAAGGAGGTCCTACTAAATTTGACCCAGGTCCATTGCAGGACCTCTAAACGCTGAACAATGGCAAGACCTTTACCAAACCGTTCCCTTAACCCCCTACCAGGTAGCCAACATACCTCCATATAGACCGTGGAGATATGAATGGTGAAAATCCTTTATTTTATATAGACAGTAAAATAATGCCAAGACACCACGGACAAACGATAAGGAAAGATCACCTTCAACATAAGTAACTAGTTATTAAAGTCATTAATACAAAACCAAATAAAAAGTGCAAAAGATTAGAAATAAAAAGTATTATACTAGACACTTTGTCTTCACCAAGTGATGTAAGAGACTTAGGCAAACATGGCCTTGATTGTCAAGAACTCTTACGATCAATCTTGGATCCCGAGACGACTCACACACTCTATGATGGACAATGGATGATGGTGGTGGATGATGGTGTTGTGATGGTGGTGGGTGGTGGATGAAGTGTGAGAGAGGTGGTGTGCCAAGGGATGAGATGAAATGAATCCAAGCACTCCTATTTATAGGCTGAACAGAGAGCTGGACACGACCCCGTGTCCGCTGGACACGGCCCCGTGCCCGTCTGACACTCTCTCTCCTCATTAATTGTAATTCGCAATTACAATAAATGCGCCTGCTGTACTTTCGACACGCCCCCGTGTCCGCCAAGCACGGCCCGTGGTGGGCAATAGAAGCTTCTATAGGTTTGTCTTTTCTGCTGCTTCTTGGGCACGGCCCCGTGCTGGCTGAGCACGGGGCGTGTTCAGCCTTCTGTTTTCTCTATTTTGCTTTGGAAGGTGCCGTTGAGGGTTCGGGCAATCCACTAATGTTCCTTTTCTTGTATTTATGTTGGATTTAGCTGTCTTTTTGCTTCTTTTGCGTTTTTGAGCTCATTTAATACTGAAAATACAAAAGGAAGACAAAAACACTCTTTTTCCAATATTAGTACTAAAAAAGGGTTAGTTTTATGCCTCATTTGATGTAATTTATATGTTGCATTTTACACACATCAATACCCTACTGTTATAACTTATCAAATTAAGTATTTTTACTGATTTCATCAGACCTGTATCTGAGATTATTGATCAAACTCTTTTATAACCTTATAAATGACCAAAATACCCTACGGGGCATAATTTGAGTTTAAATTCGTTTCGGGCATAATAAAAGATATCTTACTGATGTCACAACATATTTGAGGCATATTAACTAAGGAAACCTGTATATGGCTCTTATGGTTACCCGTTACGCATCCTTCGCGTTCGGTTAAGTTTATGTAACTAGTTTACGTAAATTAGCCGAAACGGGTCAAACCTTATCGTTTTTATCTCAAAATCCAGAATGTGTTTAGATTACCCATATAAGACAAGTCTTCAAAATTGTCGGGTCTAAATCACATTTTTTTCGGTCTTCGCTTAAACGTGCGTTTGAACCGTATCTTTCTTTAAAAACTAACCGGTCTAAGCTTAAGCTTAACTAAGGACCGTTAGGATTCTAATAGGTTATTATAAACCTTTGTTCCAGAATAGGAGACCCGGTAAAAGCTACCCGCATTTGCTATTTGTGATTTATACTTGCAAAGGTAAATACTTTTAACTTATTTTCCCTTATACGGGCTTGGGGTACGGTATATAAAATACCGCATGGTCGGGCATTCGACCTTAATCGATTGGTGGTTAAGTATTATCGAGATGACCCGTTTAAAATATGTTTTGTTTGCTTAACGCCTTTGGGGGGTTAATGACCATGTCCCGGATATCCTTGGCATCATTTTACAAAATGGCCACGACCTAAGCGCGGGGTGTAGGCGTACACTCGTCAGTGCATAAATAAATAATGTGGTGTGTCTATTGATCTTTAACCCGGCACGAACCGGGCTACTGAACGCATAAGGAACATGTAATCCTTTTACAAGTTTATATATTTAAATAATTATCCCAAGTTATAAAAGTTTGTGCCACGTGCATTCAAATCAATTTTTATAACCCTTTTCAAAATGAGTCGGTTGAATGTATTTACCAGTGTAAACTGACGTATTTTCCCAAAAAGGTTAAGTGCAGGTACTACGCGAACTAGGCTGGCTTTCTCCTAGCGTCCACAATAAGTCTCGCAAGCTTGGATGTCAAAACTGTTGAACAATGTTTCCTATTTATTTTTGATCCACCTGTGGATTATTTTCAACTGTTTATGATACTTGATATTACAATTATATTCGGTTGAAATATATCTTTCATTTGCTTCCGCTGTGCATTTAAATATTGTGTTGTTTGACTGTAATGTTACCAACCACGTCACGATACTCCCCCACTGGGCCCATCGGTAATACGTGGAAATATCGGGGGTGTGACACTTGCAATTCATGAAACAAGAACGAGCATGTCAAGAAAGTGATATCATCCTTATGGAGGATTTGGTTCACTTCTCCCGCCATTGTGCGAAAGATGGAATGCAAAACCTCGATCTGTTAAAACTATAATTTTGGTACAAGTATTTTGAAAATAATATAACGTGTAATGTTGTTTGAGAACAAACTTATGACTTGTAAACTTTGCATATTTTGGAACGGATGAACATCGTGCATATTTTATTCATATAGTTTGTTTACTTACATCGTATGCAAACTGACTGTTAAGTTCAGTAGGTTTAATTATAACTGTTCTAATTTGTAAGCAGTGAAGTAATTGTTTAAATCATTCAAATCAAGAAGTAAAGCGGTCAAACATGATGAACTTATGCAAAACAGAAACGAAATAAAAAAAGATTACGTGAAATGTCCGTTCGTGAGGATGGACATGTCCATTCATGAGGATGGACATGTCCATTCGTGCAAATGTGCCATGCTAATCCATGTAACGCGACTGTTTATTGAAAAACGTATGTTTGATCCATTCAAAACAGATCATTCCTTGATGGAAATTAACCCTAATACAAACCCTTAATTATGGGACGAGTTGAGTGTCTGATGGGTTCCAAATTCCATCAAGTTTGTATGGAAATTAAGATGAATGCTAAGAACAAGTTGTAAAAATGTTTAAAGTTTATGAACTTTGATTCAATCTCGCATGTGTGATGCTCCCATAGCAGTTTGCCCAAGCAAACTAGTGGAAACCATCTTCGAGATAGGTTGAATCAAGAGATCTTTGTAAAAATGATTATGGATGGTGATTAAAATGCAAGAAATGAAGTGAAATGAGAATGAAAATGAAGGAAAATCCTTACAAAAGCTTCTAGTCGCCAAGGAGAGTTTGAGAGTGTTTGTGAAGGAATGGGCGAATTGGGGAGTGGAGTAGTGTGCCTATTTATAGACTTAGGGGGGGGGGGGAATTAGGGTTTCCGGGGATTTTGCGTGGATGCTCTTTGGTGCGGATGCGCACATTCGTGTGGATGTGCAGATCCGTGCGAGGTCCTTCTTGGTTCATTTGAGTTTCAAGTTTTTATTATTTTATATGTTTTAATCGGTTTTTCGTGTATCGAGCGTAAGTGTGTAATCGTGAAATCAAGAATCATGTATAACACGGTGTTCAAAATGTGAATTATGAGTAAAAGTATGCATATAAGTTTAACACGAATAACATGAATATGATTAAAATACTTGCGTTTTCATTATGATCAATTGTCTCAGATTACGAATTGGAGTGAAATAGAATACAATAAGAGTACAATTGTCTAAAAATAGAAAGTACAACAATACTTGCTAAATCGGGAAAGTACAAATATGCGAAGCGTTACATATTGATAGCCGAAATGTGCCACCCATAGAATTTAAAATCAAAGATCGCAATTTAGTAACCAACAAAGAAATTTCTGAGAGAGAATGAATTTCCAAGGTTTGAGAAAAACTTTGGATCGTAACAACACTGTGGTCAAACCAGTTACTAATGTATACCAGTTACTAACATGCTGTACGAGTGTAACTATATGTCAAACTAGAGTTTAACGCAATCATGTTTATCCAGCATCGTCGAAACGAAGAGGGTGTAATGTGTTTTACTTAACAATACCACAAATATACGGGCGGGGCGTTAATCCTATAGCGCTATAATTATTAAGGTAGGCTTGCAAAGTTAATGAGCATATAGACACAGTGTAAACACAACATATGAGATTAACAAGTATAACAAGTTTTATGTTTATAGTGGATAGAGTGTGATTGAATAAACAAGTTTAATAGTGCCGCGTGTTTTTATATAAGTGTACATGTTGCACCCAAAGTGATTAAAATGAAAATGGGATCAAGTATACTCATAGTTTTGCGTAGGGTTCCACGAAAACCGAGAGTTGAGTTGATGAAGGAACACCGAAGTTACCCTGAAATGGGTAAACTGAAGTGTAAGTATTTTGATGTGAAAGAGGTTTGGATCAGATTGCAAAATACGAGAAAAGCATGAAAAAAAACGAGTAACATACCATTTTGTATGAGAGGGCCTCTCGTGCGAAAAGGCAATGGCCTTTCGTACGAGTGTGCCTCTCGGACGACTGGTCCAGTTCCATAATGCGTAAAATTTAATCGTAAATAGTAGAGAAATTGCTAAATCAATCGAAAGCAGAAAGTAAAATGGTCAAACAGCCAAGTGAAGACAACCCAGGTGTGCCAACACGACATGGAAAGCGTGAACTAAGTGTCAGAGGCTGGACGGGGCCAACTCACTTTGTGACTAGTAAATGTTGGGGTTCATTGCGGATGAACTGATGTAAAATAGAAGCGAAATCTAAAACGAAAACGAAATAAACGACAACAGTCCCTTTCGTACGACAGGGGACTCCCTGTCATACTAGAGGGACCTCCTTTCGGACGACTGTGACTGTTTGTCATACCACGTATGTTAGATCTGTCCAAAACAGATCATTTCTTGATGGAAATTAACCCTAATGCAAATACTTAACTATAGAATGAGTTGCGGGTCTGATGGGTTCCAGATTCCAATAAGATTGTACAGAGATTGAAATGAAACTTAAGAACAAGTTGTAAAAATGTTAAAGTTTATAGATCTTGATTGGAATCTCGCATGGTGATGCTCTAACATCAGTTTGCCCAAGCAAACTAGTGGAAACCATCTCTGAGATATGTTTAAATCAAGAGCTTTGCAATAAATTTTTAAGAAATCAAGTAATAATGTAAGAAATGTGTTTAAGAAATGAAAAAGATGGAAGAACAGCATAAAAGAAGACTTCTGATCGTAGAGAGAGTGTTTAGAGCTTTCTAAAGAGTGTTTGAGAAATGAGCAGGGAAAAGAGTGGAGTAGTGTGCCTATTTATAGGCTTTAGGGCGAAATTAGGGCAACAGACACTTTCGGACGAGAGTGACATAGGGACGATAGGCCCATTCGTATGAATGGGGCATTCGTACGAGAGGAGCTTCCTCTTTATCTCGAGGTTCAAGTTTGATTAAGTTGTATGTTTTGACCGGTTTTACGTGTAATGAGCATAAATGTGTATTGTGCAATTATGAAAGTTGGGGCATCCTTCTTGTCGTCCTTGGGTCTTGAACTAGCCGGCTCATTTGAGTCCTCTCCATTATCATGATTTGCCTCTGTTGTTCCTCCTCCAAAGCAAGGCGATAGTCTTCTTTAAGTGTGGAGGCCAGGTTGATTTAGAGAACATGGGTCCTTATTGTGGAGAAATCCCCATCAAGCCCCCTCAAAAAATCGTACAACCACTCCTTTTACTTGAATTTACTGAGCCTTTTTCCAATGTTGCAAGTACAGTTTCCACAGGTGCATTGTGGGGACTGGAAGCACTGACTGTATCTCATCCCAGATACCACAAAGTTTGGTATAATAGGCTGAGACTCATGAACCATCCTGAAGAGTAACCGAAAGAGATTGTTTTAGTTCATAGGCTCGAGGAGCACTATCCTTCCCGAACCTTTCCTTGAAATCCTTCCATATTTCATAGGAAGCATTAGCGTATTTTACGATCCTCCTTATGTCTTTATCCATCACCGTCGTGAGCCATCCGATGATCATGACGTCACAACGCATCCACTGCATTTTATTCTCCATTGTCTTCTCTGCTTTGGGAATCATTCCGTCCACGAACTCCATCTTGTTCTTTGAAACAGGACCGGAAGCTAAAGGGCGACGTTTAGATATATCCTAAGTGTTAGGACCGGTAGCTAGAAGGGAGACGTTTAGATAGGCAGTTATGACGTCATCTAAATGACATGTCGTTTAGAAAACACACCAGTTCCTAAGTGTAAATAATGTTGATCTAAAATATTTGATCAATATAGTCGCTATTAGATTATAGACTAAAATTATGTTTGTTATTTGTATCTGTATATATATGACCTAGAACCTATTATTATGTTAATTATCATTCTTGTAATTATGGCCGGATATGAGGTTAATCGTTGAAGGTTATTGACTGGGTTTGGGAGTTACTGTTTCCCACCATATAACCGTTTGAATAACGGTCAAGGCTCGTATGTATATATAGGTGTTTTGGTTACTTTACCAAAACACCAAGATTAATCATATTATTGTTTAATCCATAATCGTTCTCAGAAATTCTTATCGATCACCATCACTATTTCCGTTTTCAATTTGTTTTATTCTTGTTTGATTCGAGTTATGGGCCTTCATTTGGTATCAGAGCGGGGTTAAAACATTCAATACACCACACATCAATCTAATCTTCTGTAAAACAGTATACAATATGGAGGGAAACAAAGAATTCAAACACTGGAATCATGATCTTCGAATATGCTACTACTATAGAGATCTAGATCATATAATACAGTGTTGCAAAGTAAAAGAGAGAGATGAGATGACCTTATTAATCCGACATGCCAAACACCGGAACAAGGCGAGTGCGAGAAAGTGATGATTATGCCGAATAATACATGGGTAGCGAAACCAAACAAGGTTGTTGGAAGGATGTCTGGTATGTTAAAACTAAGTTTCAAAACAATTTCACTGGTATTCTTAGTCACTTTTATAAGATCAAAAATCTTTTGGTGCCGAAACTAGACAATCCGAAAATATTTTATTTTTTAGAGGGATTAGGATAATTAAACTAAATTTACAATATTGTGTTATGATTCCAAGTGTATATTATTCTCTGATTTAGAAAAAAAACATATGAAGTCTTAACCAATTAAGACAACAAAGGTTTGTGGTCTCACATGTTTAAGCATGAACCTATTATGTTTGTTCCACATCATACGATGGGTTCTGAAAAACATAAGGAAGGTTTATTAGAAGAATTGGGAGACAATAAGGATCACGGTGAATTTAAACAAAATTTTCTTGAAACATATTTTAAGGAACTAACATTGGATACAACTAATGACAAATCTACATGGATTAGCATGATTAATGATTATTGATGGTTTAGAATTCACCACACTTAACGATTGCATAACTTTGTTAGATTTCTTGGAGGAGATAAATGAACCATGGGCTTATAGGAATCTAATGAAGAGTAAATATCTTCAAGTGACTGATTGGTTTCTAAAATTTTATCTAAAAGTATCAGATATGCCAATACCACCATTGCTTGAGATAGGAAAGATTGCTCATTTCCACAATTCATGACACCAAAAACTCTATTTCTCCCCCTCTTATAAACCATGGCTCACCACCACCTCCATCTTCTTTCATTTTTCAAGTTTCTAACAAGTAAACTAAGGGTTCCTAAGGGTGTTCCAAGGTTATACAAGGTGTTGGAATTATCAAGGAAGCTTATTCTTACAAGGATTTGGAGCATTTCTTCTCTTTTCTCTACCAAGACTTGTCTTCCCAAGCCTAGGCTAGTAGTAAGCTTCTTGATCTTTGTTTTAAGTTATGTTAAGTGATAAAATGCAAGAGATCACCAATGGCTTTGTTAAGACACTTGATGAGGTTAAATGAAACAAGATCAACTTTAAGAAAATGTTTGTGTTTGGTGATGATCTTAAGATGATATATGCTAGTATACATACTTTTAACTCATGATTATGTGTTGAAAGTGATTATACATGTTTACTAAGTATAAAGTGTGAAGGAACTTGTTTGAAGAAGGAAATGTTCATGAAAGTGTTCTTTGAAAATTAGGGTTTTTTATCAGAATATACATAATCTTGGATCTTGATTGAAAGTGTTGATGGTGATGATGTTGTTGGATGATGTTGATGAAGATGTTATAGGATTAACATGGTAAAAATCTGAAGTTAATAATTTAAATGACAAGGCTCGTAAAACTAGGATTTTACAAGTGTTAGAATGGGTATATGCATGTGTTATGTATATATTTGAGGAAATATAAAGATTAACATGATAAAATGATGAAAAATAATCAAGACAAGTTTTTGTGTAGAAAATCAGGTTTTCAAAAAAAAAACGGCCAAGTCTTGATGTTACCGGAAAATCTTAAGTATCTTCACATGTATATAGGGTGAAAAATATATATTTCGGAGTTGTCGTGAAAATATGTCTATTATCGAGTTGGTTATGAAAATATATATTTTCGATTTTGTTGTAAAAATGTATATATTACCGGGTCGTTGTAAAAATATATATATTTTTTCAAATTGATGTAAAAATATATATAATTTCAAGTGTCGTAAAAATATTTTTTTAGAATATATTTTCCGGAAAACCGATTATTTGCTAAGTGTGAAATGTTAAAGGATATATATACACGTGATTATATATTTTAGCGTGCTTAAAAGATACGGTCAAGTATGTAGTGTATATGTGTTTTGGTCAAAAATTACCTAAGCAATTTAGTGATCAAATTAGTTAAGTGAGGTAGTGTGCTAACAAAGTGTATTGAAAATATTCTGAGTATGATGTTTGCAAAAACAGTTTTCAGGATATTGAGCTATATCAACAATCAAACAATGAGCTAAAAAGTAAAGAGTGACACGAGATATACGAGGAAAACCCTTGATCAATTTAGATCGCCGGCACAAAACCTCGGGAGCTGACAATCGCAGCTGCCTTGTTCTTCTTATTGCTTCAAACTTCCGGATACAATGCAGGATATGATGCGGATCAACTAAGTGTTACAATGAGATTCGAGTACAAGTGTAAGTGTAAGTGTTTGTGAGTGATTGTAGCTAGTAGAGAGAGCAGAAGTGTACGTAAAAAAGTTGTGTGTTCCTACTGATCTGATCGTTTCCTTATATAGCAAAAGAAACAACAACCTATCCTAAAAACGGGGGATGCTCCGAATATTCCCCTATGAACGTTGGAGACCCCTTCTTTGCGGCTTCAACGTTCTCTTCTCAACCACTTAGTGCGAGTCTTCAGGAGAACCAGTCTTCTTGACCGTTATAAGCATTCCTTTCTAATCTGCACGTGAATTAATTAGTTATTACCAGGATACTGCATCAGGGTGTTACCAATATCCTGATCCGTTATCCTGATCATAATAAAAATAACACAGTCATAATATAATCCAGGATATATAAGCAGAAAACCACCCATAACAATTGTCCCCAAAATATATCTGTTGGAATCCCCAATTCAAACGGATATATTTTAAATCTTATCTCTTATATCGAGGCAATTAAGTTGATAAGACGGTTGGAATGACAAGCTACAACTTCCCATGTGATATTTACTCATTACCCCTATATCCAGCCTATATCTACTCGAATCATTTGCATTATGATCATAACACTTCCGAGCAAATTCCAGGTATTCTTCTTCCTTTTCCTTTCTGTTTTTCTTTGCTAAGATCCTCCATGGCCAGCCGTACAAGATCGCATACGGCCAGCTCGATTCCGACCTTCGAAAGTCAGAATTTTCTTAAAGAACCTGAAAAAGAGGTTTGCTCCTTCGACAATGCTGATATTGCTGCTCTAAGAGACTCCGGTGCTTTTCCCGCCGGTGCGATCATCCGTCCTTTCGACCGAGAGGCCCGATCGGATGTATCTTCCGATGAGTGGGTGTGTTTTCTGGCTTAACCTTTTTCCATAGGGCTCCGGTACCCTTTTCCAGCCTTCATTTCCCGTTTCTTTGAACTCACCGGCCTTAGTTATGCCCAGACCATGCCCATGGTCTGGCTTGTGCTAGTTACCTTGGACCAGATCAAGTCTCGTCACATTCCTGATCTCTGCATCGAGGATCTTCCTGTCGCATATCGTCTTTGTTCTCATGGCAACAGCCGTTTTCTTCCTTTTTCAACTTCCAAAAATCCCCTTATCCTCAAGGCTACAAAGAATGAGGATAGTGGCAAAGAAAGTTCTTTTTTTGTAAAAAGGGATTCCATCGCTAAGGGTGTTGACCTCCCGGTGAAGTGGTTGACCTCTGGTAGGATTTAGGGTTTTAGGAATATCCCCAAATATATCCTGAAACTATATCCTAAACTGATATGTTTATTTCCTGTGCAACAAATTTCAAAGAGCTAGCCCCTCCAAGTGCAGAATCAGAGCAAAGGATCAAGGATATCTACCGACTCCCGGAGAGTGAAAGAACCTTTTCCCTATCCTTCGCAAGTTCAAGTCAAAGATCAAGTTCCAACATGTCTGGTAAGTATATTCATACATATTAAACCAGTTATAATTTATAAGTATTCAAAAGTTAAGTATTTCTCCCTTTTATGCAGTGCCAGTCGTAAATCTTGAAGGCTTCGAACTTGAGGAGTTGGATAGTTATTCCGGCCCTATGCAAGTCAAGCAAGAAACTAACCCTAAACCAGCAGTCACGTCGAAACCCACCAGTTCGAAAACCGCCACTGCTCCCAAACCTTCTACAGCCTCCAAGTCTCATGGTCCTAGATCCCGTAAGAGGAAGGAACCAGATTCTCCTGCTACTTCCGACGTATTCCCATTCAAGAATCATGGGTTTACAGAGTCCAGCAAATTCATGACCGACTTCCTCAATCAGGTTAGTATCCTTATTCTATATCCTGCACATGTATATTGAATATATATACTCATATATTGATACCTGTTCATCCGATTGCGGGGTCTTGAGCGGCTAGTGTTCCTCTATGAGGACACATGTGGTTTGAACAAGATGCTAGAGACCAAACTGAAGAAGGCAGAGACCACTGTCGCAGACCAAGCAGCAATTGCCGTCGCCAAGTCACAGCATTATGAGGACAAATACAAGGCGATGATCTAGGAACACCAGGCCGCTCTCAACAAGGCTAACCAGGATGCTCAAGCCAAGCTAGATGCCGCCCATCTTCAATACCAGCAGGATATGAACACTTACCGAGAAGGCCTCAAAGGGTCTGTTGTAATTCCCCTCCTTCAAGCCAGATTAAAGATGGCTTATGAGGCCAAAGCCATGGGCCTTGAATGCCCCTCCTGGAATGTTAAGGTTTGGGAGGCGAAATTAAATGATCTCGGGGGTAATCCTGTGGAATATCCTGTTAAGCCTGCGGGTGAGGAGCCTTCCAAGGTGGCAGAGGAGGCGGCTAATGCTGGTGGTGATGCTGAGGAGAATCCTGACGGTGATGCTGGTGCGAGTGCTGGAGGAGATGCTGCGGTTGAAGAAGGTGCTGCTCCTTGAAAGCAGCGAAGTGGGCGATGATGGATGTTGATGCCTAGGCCGGAGCCCACTTTTAAATTTGATGGTTTGTGGTTGTCGAACAATTTATCTTTTCTGTCTGTTAAACAATTTACTTTCCTGCACTTAGACAATATGATGGCCAAAGGTGGAGGGATCCTGAGTTTCAGGACGAAGCCCTTGGTCATCAATTATTAGTATGCTTTATTTTGAACAATATAACAGTTGGAGGCGGATGGATCTTGGGTTTCAAGATGAAACCTTCAACTGTTAAGTAGATATGGTTAAAAACTAATTGTGCTTTTGATGGATGGGTCTCGATTTGAGATGAAACCAAAAGCACAACCTTTTGCAATGTTAATAATAAACTAACCTTTTTTGGCCTTATTCATTGTTGCAAAGCTTGTTATGTGTTGTTTGATTTGAATGTAGTTTCTATTTTTAATCTTAGCATAATATCTCAAATATTCTGACCAAATATCCTGAGAATATATCCTGGTCAGGATACTCATAAATATTCCATCAAAACTTCTGTCAAACATGGTTTGAAAAACTTAGATAACTTGAATAAGGATTTTAAAGAATAAAAGGGAGAGGTCATACGAGAAGTAGGATATATCTCAATCCTCAAACTTCAATCCTTTCACAACCTTTCCATCGAAGATGTCCCTAGTCTGGAAGACCAAGTCCAAACTTGATCCTTTAAGCCTTTCACAATGCCTTGAGAGGAATGTCCCCTGTGCATGTTGTACTTAAATGCTTAGGAATTTTTGTGCATCAATTGGATCACAACCGATGTTGTACTTGTACATAATTTTAATATTACAGGGGATAAACCCTAACTATTTTGGAGATAGATCCTCAACATTCTGGGGGTAAACCCTAAGTATACTGGGGAAAATCCCAAATTTTCGTGCGCTACAGGCGGGAGTGTATAAACTCCAAGACTTAGAAAGGTGAAAATCTTTAAACCTTAGAGAGTATGAAAATACCCTTTCGTGAGAGAGGGTGATCAATCCTCATATACCTTTAGGATCCAGGATATAGCCAATAATAACGAAATTGTCAGCCACTTTTACATGGACTGGTCCCGCTATCTTGAACTATTTCCAGATAACTTGCGCTCCAGGTGGGGTGTTTAAACCCAATTAGAGAGAAAGGTGAATACCTTTAAACCTTTGAAGGGATCAGGATCCCTTAAACGTGAGAGAGGGGGCCAATCCTCTAATCTTTCGTTCCTGAGTATATATCCTGGAGCTATATCCCGAAGCATATTCTGCAAAACACCTTCAAACTAAGGTGGGTGTTAGCTTGGCTAACACCCATCCGATGCTTAAGTCAGTATTGGGTTCAAAAGAGTAAATAAAATCAAATAAATTTAAAAGAGATAGAATTCATACCACCCTGAGTTAGAAATTAGATTCTAAACTCACTTGAAATAGGCTTTGAGGTGTATAGCATTCCAGGATCTTGGCAATATATCCCCTTCCATATTCTTAAGCATGTTTGCTCCTTTTCCAGATTCCGATTCAATCTCGTATGGTCCTTCCTATTTCGGAGCTAACTTTCCATCAGCAGGGTTAGTAGTGTTCTGAAAAGCTTTCCTTAATACCCAATCTCCAACTCAAAACCTTCTAGTCCTTAGGTTGTTGTTATATGCTCTGGATATCCTCAGTTGGTATGTTGCCATCCTTAACCTTGCCGCATCCCTTGTCTCATCAACAGTATCCAATTCTTGACATAGGGCTTCAGGGTTCTTCTCAGGATCCCGGAAGTTGGATCTTGCTGTAGGTATCACCATCTCTGTTGGGATCACTGCTTCTGCTCCAAATACTAAGGAAAATGGGGTTTGCCCAGTCGCATTTTTTACTGTTGTCCTATCAGCCCATAAGACAAATGGTAACTCTTCTAACCATCTTCCTTTCTTAGCTCCCAATCTTTTCTTCAAATTGTTGACTATTATCTTATTTGAGGATTCTGGTTGTCCATTTGCTTGAGGATGTACCAGGGTGGATGTAATCATCTTGATTCCCCAACTTTTGCAAAAATCAGTAGTCCTTTTACTGATAAACTGATAACCATTGTCACAGATTATCTCAGCTGGTATCCCAAACCTAGTCAGGATATTCCTCTTTATGAAGGATACTACTTCTTGGTCTCTAAATTGAACAAATGCCTTAGCTTCAACCCACTTGGAGAAATAATATGTCATTGCCAGCATAAAAACCTTTCCTCCCGGAGCTTTTGGCAACTTTCCCACTATGTCCATACCCCATTTCATGAATGGCCATGGGGAAGCAATAGGATATAGTGGTTCAGCAGGTTGATGCAGTATATTATTGTGCCTTTGACACGCATCACTTCTTCGAGCATATTCTGCAGCATCTTTCCTCATCATCGGCCAATAATATCCTGTCCTTAGCACCTTTGAGAATAACGATCTGCCCCTAGTATGGTTGCCACAATCCCCTTCGTGTATATCTTGAAGCACTTCCTTAGTTTCGGGATCTTCCAAGCACCTCAGGTATGGTCCTACAAGAGACTTCTTATATAAAACATTATTTATAATAGTGAACTGAGACACCTTCATCCTGAAAGCCTTAGGATTCTCATCCTTTGGGATGTGTCCTTCTTTGAGATATTTCATGATTGGGGTCGTCCAAGACTTAGGATCCTCCTCAGGATACTCATCATCGGGATCCTGGATACTTGCTACTTCCTTATCCTGGGATTTGAAAAGGTCCACTGCAGGATATAGGATATGTAGTATTGGTATTTGAGTTCCCTTCGGTATTCTGACTGATGATCCTAAGTTTACCAAGGCATCTGCTTCAGCATTATCCTCTCTTGGTACTTGTTCAAGTGTAAAAATATCGAAATATCCTGCTAATTTTTTGAGAATTTCAAGGTACTCGATTAACCTTTCACCTTTGACTGCATAGGATCCATTAAAATGGTTAGTAATTAACAAGGAATCAACATATACTTGCAAACTTTTAACATTCATAGTCCTGGCTAATTCTAATCCTGCAATCAAAGCTTCATATTCTGCTTCATTATTAGTGGCAGGAAATTCACATCTAATAGCCTGGGGTAATATGTCCCCCTGTGGCGATTTTAGTAGGATACCCAATCCTACACCTCTCACATTAGATGCACCATCAGTATATAATGTCCATGATTCTAAGGTTTCTCATAGTTGTTGTACTTCTAGGTCTACCTCATTTTGGATATCACTACTGAAATCAGCAACAAAGTCTGTTAGAGCCTGAGACTTTATAGCATTTCTAGGTTCATATACTAGATCATAGGCACTTAATTTTACTGACCACTTAGCCATTCTACCTGACATCTCAGGTTTTCTAAGTACATTCTTAACAGGATAATTAGTTTTAACATGAATCCTATGTGTCTCGAAATAATGTCTTAGCTTAGTTGATGCCATAACTAGGGCTAATATCAATTTTTCTAAGTGTGAATATCTAGTTTCAGCATCTAATAAACTTTTGCTAACATAATAAACAGGATACTGCTGACCTTCGTGATCCTTTACCAAAACAGCACTTACTGCATTCCCTGATACTGCAAGATATAGGGATAATGGTTCACCATCCTCAGGCTTCATCAATAGAGGTGCAGTTGAAAGATATTACTTTAACTCCTGCAAGGCTGCTTCATGCTTTTCTCCCCACTCGAATTTCTTATTTTTCTTCAGGATATCGTAGAATTCCTTGCATTTCTCTGAGGATCTTGATATAAACCTGTTTAATGCCGCTACTCGTCCTGTTAATCTTTGCACAACTTTTATGTTGGATGGTGTTTTGATATCCAGGATTGCTTTGATCTGTTCCGGGCTCGCTTCTATCCCCCTTTTAGTCACCATATATCCTAAAAACTTTCCTGCCCCCACTCCAAAATGGCACTTGGCAGGATTTAGCTTCATGTTATACTGATCCAGGATATCAAATGCTCCTTCAATATCCCGGAGATGATCCTCAGCCTTCTTGGACTTTACCACCATATCATCAATGTACACCTCCATGGTGTCCCCTAGTTTATCTTTAAACATCATGTTCACCAATCTTTGGTATGTTGCACCTGCATTTTTCAATCCGAATGGCATAGCAGTATAACAATAGATACCTATTGGTGTCATGAAAGCAGTATCCTCCTGGTCTGAAGGTTCCATTTGGATCTGCTGGAATCCTGAGGACGCATCCATAAAGGTTAACATCTCATGACCGGCAGTTGCATCCACCATTGAGTCTATATGTGGTAGAGGAAATGGGTCTTTAGGGCATGCTTTGTTCAAGTCTGTGTAGTCTACACAAACTCTCCATTTCCAATTCTTCTTTTGAACCACAACTACATTTGCTAGCCATTTGGGAAATTTGACTTCCCTAATCATCTTGGACTTTAATAATCTTTCAACCTCTTCCTGAATAATTGTGTTTTGTTCAGGAGCAAACTTCCTTCTCTTTTGCTGAACAGGCTTGAAAGACCTGTCGATTCCAAGCTTGTGAGTTATAATATCCTTGGAAATACATGTCATATCCTCATGTTTCCATGCGAATGTTGACATCCTGCATTTCAAAAAGTTAGTTAACTGTTTTTCAATATCCTGAGGGATATTGGTTCCTACGAGCACCGAGATATCCGGATTATCCTGGTCCAGGATAATTTTCTTAACATCCTGCTCTGAAGCCTCCACGATATCCTGGGCTCGCATCTTTAATTGCTATTCTACTTTGGGCTCTGTTGAGGATTTCATTGAGGAAGAATAACATTCTTTTGCCTCTTGTTGATCACTTTCCACCTTGACAACCCCCCAAGGGGTAGGGATCTTGATACACTGATGATAGGTTGATGGCACAGCTTTCATATCATGGATCCATGGCCTGCCCAATATAATATTGTAGCAGGATAAGGAGTCCATAACACAGAAACGTTGCATTGAGTTGACTCCTTCGACATATACTGGCAGCTTTATTTCTCCCACAGTATTCTTGGCCTCTCCACTGAACCCAACAAGTACAGTGGATTTAGAAGTGATCTCCATCGGGGAAATATTCATCCTCTTCAGCGTTTCTAGTTGAATAATGTTGACGGAGCTGCCGTTATCCACCAACATCCTGTGCACAAAATGATTAGCAATATATAAAGTTATTACCAAACCATCATGGTGGGGATCCTGGACAGTATCCCTGTCATTACTGTCGAACGTGATCACTTTATCAGTTATGAGGGATGTCATCTTGGTTGGCTTATCTCCCCGTTCTGCCTTAGCCTCCTTTGCATGTCTTTTTGTTGTAGAATAAGAGGTTCCACAGATGTCGGATCCTCCTGAAATAAAGTTGATTATCTTGGCATCAGCCGGAGGTGATGCTGCTCGTTCAGGATCTTTCTCAGTATCCTGCCCCTTATTCTTCTTTTTTCCCAGATGATCCTTTAGATATCCTTTGCTTAGCAGATAGCTTATTTCCTTCCTCAGGGCTATGCAATCTTTTGTGACATGTCCGAAATCCTCATGGAAAGCACACCATTTAGATTTATCCTTCTAATCGGCTTTTTGTTGGTTTTTCCTGGGCCACCTGGCTTTATCTCCCAAACCCTGCATAGCATACATCAGTTCGGGTATATTAATAGATAAACAATATTCTGACAATTCAGGATACTCCTCAGGATCCTCATCTTCAACAACGCTCACTTTCTTGCTATCATTCCTGCCATATGGCTTGGAGCGATATGGTTTGTATGAGGATTCTGACTTCCTGTTGGTTGATTCATTGGTTGAGGATGAATTCATCATCTCTTGCATCTTTTTGTCATCTTCCAGTCTGATATATCTCAGGGCCCTGTTCCGAGCTTCATCAAGGTTCCTGCAAGGATTCATCACAAGATCCTGATAAAACTGGGAATCCTTTTGTAGTCCCATCTTGAATGCTTGGACTGCTGTAGCAACATCAAGGTGTGGGATGTCTAAGGATTCCCTACTAAATTTGTTCACATAATCCCTTAGGGATTCTTGAGGTCCTTGGGTTATCCTATAGAGATCACTGGTTAGCTTTTCAAAACTCCGACTTCAAGAAAATTGACAGTTAAATAAATTGACTAAGTGAGCAAATGATGTAATCGAATGAGGTGGAACGTTTAGGAGCCATTTTAAGGCTGATCCTCTTAGAGTAGAACCAAAACCCTTGCAGAGACATGCTTCCTTGAGATCCGGAGGGATGGGGTTAATCTCCAATCTTTCCCTATACTGAGCAATATGCTCTTCTGGATCCGTGGTTCCGTCATAGAGCTTCATGTTAGGGGTTTGAAATTTTTCGGGATTTCAGCATCACATATAGGTTATGCAAACCGGGATATCCTGTGACTATCATGGGATACTTCTGGAATGGGCTGAACAACCCCAGGTACACTGGATATCATATCCTTCAATTTCTGAAGCTCCCTAGAGAGTGCCGACGTCACACCTGCATCCTGCAAAGATCCAATACTGTTAGTAGCAAGAGTATGAGTATTATTAATCACGTTACCAGCCTGAAGATTCTGGCCATATCCTGGAGCATATCCTGAGCTTCTCACGGTCGATATCCTGACCGATGAGGGTATCTCAGGAGTAAGACTTTGGGAATGACTAGGTACAATATTGCCCCTCTTATCCTCGGTGTACACTGGAACTGAAGTTCAATGCTCTGGGCTGCAAGGGAGTGACAGTATCCTCAGCAGGCCTACTTGAGCTGGACTTCAAGAGTTGTATCTCTAGCATTTGGTTTGTTTCCTGCTGCTGCTTCATCTGATCCTGTATACTACCAAACAATGTTAAAATTTCATCATTAGAAACCATAATAGGGGTTCTCCCTGATGCAGCAGATCCTTGAACATTCTGAGTGGGGATAATATCCCGAGCCACATGAGTTTCAGTCCTTCTTGGAGGAGCCTGAGGCTGTGAAGATGCTTGCGTCCTTGGAGGTGGTGGAAGCACCGAACCAATTGTTGTTGAGGTTGTAGCAGACACGGTAGAAGAGCTCATGTTTGATTTTGAGGCCATTGAAAATAGTGTAGCAAAAAGTTTTGAAAACAGAAAACCAAGTAATGATTTCGTGAAAACTTTTAGTAGAAATAGCACCACTTGCCCCACGGTGGGCGCCAAATTGTTTTGGTCAAAAATTACCTAAGCAATCTAGTGATCAAATTAGTTAAGTGAGGTAGTGTGCTAACAAAGTGTATTGAAAATATTCTGAGTATGATGTTTGCAAAAACAGTTTTCAGGATATAGCTCAGGATATTGAGCTATATCAACAATCAAACAATGAGCTAAAAAAGTAAAGAGTGACACGAGATATACGAGGAAAGCCCTTGATCAATTTAGATCGCCGACACAAAACCTCGGGAGTTGACAATCGCAGCTGCCTTGTTCTTCTTATTGCTTCAAACTTCAGGATACAGTGCAGGATATGATGCGGATCAACTAAGTGTTACAGTGAGATTCGAGTTCAAGTGTAAGTGTTTGTGAGTGATTGTAGCTAGTAGAGAGAGCAGAAGTGTACGTAAAAAAGTTGTGTGTTCCTACTGATCCGATCGTTTCCTTACATAGCAAAAGAAAACAACAACCTATCCTAAAAACGGGGGATGCTCCGAATATTCCCCTATGAACGTTGGAGACCCCTTCTTTGCGGCTTCAACGTTCTCTTCTCAACCACTTAGTGCGAGTCTTCAGGAGAACCAGTCTTCTTGACCGTTATAAGCATTCCTTTCTAATCTGCACGTAAATTAATTAGTTATTACCAGGATACTGCATCAGGGTGTTACCAATATCCTGATCCGGTATCCTGATCATAATAAAAAATAACACAGTCAGAATATAATCCAGGATATATGAGCAGAAAACCACCCATAACAATATGTATGTATGTGTGTGTGTGTGTATATATATATATATATTACGTGATACGTGCTCATTGATTGAAAACATGTATATAAATACCTATATGTATACGCAAATGATAAGCAAAACGTTCGTGAGAACGAACGGGTTTTCGGCAAATAAAAATAAATAATATTAAAGATATTATTTTCGACAACCTATCAAACATGGAAAATATATGTATGATGATTAAAAGATAATTATATTTTCGGTCATGATCGGCGATTAGTATGGTATGATATGATATTTTGATGAAGTGAGAATGCCATTGATCGAGTGGAATCCAGTGTTAGTGTCGAGTTTGGTGAGATATGGAAGGTAATTGCATGGGGATTTGAGAATGAGAGCCA
This sequence comes from Helianthus tuberosus, assembly GCA_030545235.1. NCBI lineage: Eukaryota > Viridiplantae > Streptophyta > Magnoliopsida > Asterales > Asteraceae > Helianthus > Helianthus tuberosus. Next base: position 124,574,993 of record CM060400.1, read on the forward strand.
TGATCGATGATTGTGGATTGAATAGTTTTTCTCTTTGTAAATATTTTGATAATGGTAAAGGAAAACCTTTGTAAGTTGAGGATTTTTATAGGGTTTATGGAACAGTGGTGATGATGTAAGTGAACTGATATATGATAGGTGTTAGATCTACCAACTTGAAGATGTTAAAGGTCTTTTATGTAAACTTGTATTTTTGTCTAAGTCTCGTGTATTCCGAATTTGTTATCATATAGTGTTCCGATTTTAAGTCATAAACTCGGATGGTTCCTTGTGTATTCGAAGTTCCGAATTTATGAGTTAAATTTGGATGAGTTGTTTTGTTATTTTGTCCGAGTTTGTTAGTATTATATTCGGATAGGGTCTATGGACTAATGTTAGTCAGAGTTTGTATTTGGTTAATCCGGAACTCATGTGTTCCAAATTTAGTCCTTGTATGTATAGTTGAATGATATGTAATGACTATGAGACTTTTTGGGAAACCTTTCTGTGCAAGCTTACTTTATAGAGAGAGAAACAAACCCTAAAAACTGTATGTGCTCATTATGTGTGATTGACAATTGTATAATCTATGAATACTAAGTGAATTCATATATCGGTTTCATCACTATTCTTCTACACCTTCTGTCTAGCGACCTACGCAGCGGTACGTTTCACGTGGTGGATTTTGCAGATCATGTGTGTCGAGCGAAAGATCTGTATTTGTGTGTTCGAGGTACGTAGGCGACCTTATAGATGATATTACAAACTGTTACTTTTTGAGTGACATGGCATGCCTCTATTTATTTAAAGCAGAACTCTATTTGTTCAAAGGTCTGTTTACTAGACGTCGACCTTGGTGAAGTAATGAAACCTCTGTTTGGTTGAAGGTCTATTTTACATTTTGAAACTTCTGTTTGTTGTGAAGAGAGGTCAGGATGTAACATAGTTGTTGGTATATCTATTGACAACAGATGGATGAAAACATATGTTTAAAACCACTGTTGGGTTAAAAACAGTGTTTTGAGGGGAAAATAGAAGCTACTTTTTGCAAACAATGTTTTGACTTTGGTCTAACAATCTTTTGAATAACTGGAATAGTGGTTTACTATTTTAAAACAGAGTTTTTGTTATTGAACAAACTTTTTGATGATTTTAAACAAAAAATTGGAATTTTCAAAACAACATATTAATGTTTTATTAACAGGATTGAAAGTTTTACTTCATTCTATATTTATCATCCCAATTCTAGAGATCAAACTTTCAAAAGTAGATGTATCTAGAATTTTTGTAAAAACATATGCTAGTTGATCTTTAGTGGGGACATGTTGGATAAAGATTAAACCCTTATCATAATAGTCTCTTATAAAGTGATAACGAATGTCAATGTGCTTTTGTTTAGAATGAGACACAAGTTTTTTGATGATTTATCGGCCGCTTGACTATCCAATTTTATTGGTGTCTTTAGAGCAGTTATACCAAAATCAAGTAGTTAATTTTGAAACCATAACAGTTGGGTCATGTAGCTTGCAACAACTATATACTCTGCCTCTGCTGTAGAGTTTGAGACCGTTGCCTACTTTTTGCTTTGCCAAGAGACCAAGGCATTGCCAAGGAATTGGCACCCTCCTGATGTGGACGTCCTTGTTGAGTGGCAACCGGCAAAATCATTATCTCAATATCCTGAAAGCTTAATGTTTTCATTAGCAGGATACTAGATACTAAGTGTAGGTGCACCTTTAAGGTATCTAAATATCCTTTTTACAACAATTAAAAGAGACTTTCTAGGTGATGTTTGGTATCTAGCAGACACAAGTTGCAAACATAATATCAGGTCTTGATGCAGTTAAATACAACAAGGGCCCAATCATGCATCTGTAAAGAGCCTGATATACCAAGTCATCTTTTTCATCAGAAATGAATGGCTTGCTTGTACACACGGGAGTGCTGCAAGGTTTACAATCCTTCATATCAACTTTCTTCAAAAGTGTTTTAACATATTTATTCTGATGAATGAAGTTCCATTTTCTTGTTGTTACTTGTAATCCAAGAAAACATTGTAGCTCACCCATTGCACTCATTTCAAATCGTGATATCATCAATTTAATTTTCTGAATTCATCACACATTTTCTCACATGTGGATCCAAAAATGATATCATCCACGTAGATCTGAATTATTAACATGTCTTTCCCTTTTCATTTTAGAAACAAAGTTTTGTCATTTTTACCTCTTTTCAATTCATTGGATAAGGGAAAAGTGGATAGAGTATCATACCAGGCTCTTGGTGCTTGTTTTAGTCCATACAAGGCTTTGTTTAGCGTGTAGACATAATATGGATGGAATGTGTCTTCAAATCCTGGTGGTAGGCACACATATACTTCTTCATGATTTTTTCCATAAAGAATAGCACACATTATATCCATTTGATACACCTTGATATTGTGGTTGGTAGCAAATGCCAAGAAAAGTCTTATGGCTTCTAACCTTGCAACTGGAGCAAAGGTTTCATCATAATCTATACCTTATTCTTGCATGTATCCTTGAACCACAAGCCTAGCTTTGTTTTTTATAACTATGCCTCTCTCATTAATTTTATTTTTGAAGACCCATTTTGTGCCAATTGGACAAGTGTTCTTTGGCAATGGCACAAGTTCCCACACTTGTTGTCTTTTAAACTGAAGGAGTTCTTACTACATGGGTTCTACCCAACTGTTATCTCTCAAGTCCTCTTGGTACATGACTGGTTGGATCATTGATAGAAAACCAGCAAATAAGCATATGTTTGAGGTTTGACCTCTTGAGAGCACACCATTATTGATATTTACAATGATTTGTTCTTATAGATGGGATCTAAGAAATGGATGGTTACTAGTGTATAGGATAATAGAATTCTGAGGTGAAGGGCATAAATGAGAATTATCTATTGAAAGCTTTGTTGCCATTGTATTATGGTCAACAGTGGTTTGAAATGGAGGTGGTGGGATTGGTCCAAGTGATGTGTGTGAAGTAGGGTTAGAATTAATGGTCTGACCAATTGTCTGATTAGTGGTTGGGAGTTGACTTTGGTCAACAGTAGTTACATTTGATGTTGTTTGACATGAACTTTGAGTTGGGGAACTTTGTGGATCAGAAGAGACTTTATGTTGAAAAGGAATTTCTATGTCAAATATGTAATCCAGCTGCACAACTTTTGAGTTACATGTATCAACATTAGATTTAGCAGTAACTTCTTCAAATTTAATTTTTTCAAGATCAAACAGTTCTGTTGGATTTGCAGGGATTTTCAAAGAAGAAAGTTCATTGAACTTTACATTCAGAGTCTCTTCTATAGTCATGGTCCTGGTGTTAAACACTTTGTAGGTCTTGGCTATAGAAGAGTATCCCAAGAAATAACCACTGTCAATTTTGGCTGCAATTTTTGAAATCAAACCTTTTAGATTTAAAATAAAGCATGGGCAGCAAAAGACTTTGAAAAATGAGATTAGTGGTTTGACATTAAAATTTCATAGGCAGTTTTTTGATACCTAGGATTGATCAAAACTCTGTTTTGAGCATAGCATACAGTATTCACAGCCTCAACCCAAAAGAACAGCGGAAGGCCAGAATCTGCAAGCATAGTTTTCGCAGCCTCAATTAGAGTTCTGTTTTTCTTTTCAACCACCTTATTTTGTTCTGGTGTTCTTGGAATACTGAATTGTCTCACTATTCCTTTTGACACACATAAGTCATCAAGTTCTTGATTCCTAAATTCTGTCTCATTGTCACTCCTAAAGACTTTTACTGGCAGATCATATTGCTTTTCAACTTTGGTAACAAAATCCTTCAAAATGCCCTGAAAATTCATCAACTATAACAAGACAATATCTCTTTTTTCTTAAGCTCATGATTTCTACAGTGCCAAACAAGTTCATGTGTAACAGTTGTAGACAATGGCTTGTTTTGGGCTCATCGGTGGGTTTGTATGACACTTTATGTTGCCTTTCTTTTAAACAGAAAATGCAGTGTTCATCACATTTGATTTCTTTGGTTGGTAGAACTCTAACAAGATTTTTCTTTGAAAGAGAGTTAATGGTTTGTAAATTAACATGTCCCAACCTTTTACGTCATAATTTTGTTTCTTTTGTTGAAACAACAAAAAACAGACATACATTGGTGCATAAGTCAGATCAGGCCATTCATGAAGGTGGCTAATGTTCAGAATTTTGTCTACTTATTTTGGCTTTACATACTTATTTGAGTTGTCTCACAACCCATTCGATGTGAGCCTTTTAATAAAATGTGTAATGGATGAAGTGGCATTGGTATGGGGGCAATTCTTGATTCGTGATTTGAACTATTCGACTTGTTTCAAAGAAGATATTTGCGATCGGTCACTGTAAGCTTATCTTATAAATCTTGTTGATCATGTCATTTAGAATCTAAACTTTAGATGATGATGATTCTGGCATTTTCATGATTCTAGTGTTTTTTTTTTATATCGTGAAGATTGGAGTTGGACTAATGGTCTGTCAACAATTTGGGGGAATCAACGGAATCTGTTTCTATACAAGAAGTATCTTTGAGTCTGCAGGTTTAGATTATAAATTTACTATATAACCGCCAATGTAGTGCTGTTGTATTGAGTAGAGGTGGCAAAAATGGGCGGGTCGGAAAGGTTGGGTCATGGGTTAAACGGGTTTAGCAAAAGTCGAAACAGGTTGGGTTGGGTTGGGTTAAGCAATTTAAGTAGTAAGTGGTTCATCCAAAATCATAAAACAAGAAAATTAATTGATTGTTGATAGTAAGAACTCATATGAAGTTTTACAGCTACTTTCTGTTTGCCTAATTTCACAATATTTTCATTCTAACATTTTGTCATTGATCCCATACTTCGATGCAGTGCACTGGTCTGGGGTTCTAGTGCAAAACACAAGCCACAAAGAGTTGGCAAGGTAAGCTACACACTGGTTTGAGTCAAAACATGTCATTTGATTTTTAATATTTTTGATTGTCAGGAACACGAGCTTGAAGATGAAGATGTTGTGCAGATCATAAAGAAAGTTTAAAAATAAAACAACTAAATCTCCTACTCCACTTTTGAGTTTTATGTTACCGGTGTACTGAACAAGTAAGGTTGGTTTATCAGGGGGTCTAAAACATTAGGACAAAAAAATCATAAATTAAGCAGATTTATGTATGAGTGTTTCAGTATATTGGTTTACAACTTGTCTATTTATATTTGTAAAAAAAAAAAAAACCTGACCCAACCCGACCCGAAACCCGTTCTGACCCGGACCGTTCCGATCCGGACCCATTCTGACCCCGACCTGTTTTGACCCGAACCAAAACAACCCTTTTTTATAATTGTCCCGTTTTGACCCGTGACCCGACCCGACCCGTTTGCCAGGTCTACCGCATTGGTGCTAGCCAGCAGATGGCATTGAGGTATAAAAAAAGTTGAATTGTATAGTGGAATCTGTCATTATCTTAAGCTGCAAGATGAAGACGCTTCGTAACAAAGAAATTGAGGCGGTGAAGGCGAAATGAAAGTATCAACATGGAAATGACAGTAGGTGGGAGACGATAGAGAGGATAAGTGTTATTTCTTTATGTTTCAACTTTCAAGTATAATGTGACTTCGGACGTAATAGGCAATCGAAAATGTTGTTGTTTCATTCAAGAAAATATCTAATATCTAATATCTAATATTATAATAAAAGACTCCAAATAATACCACATGGCATTCTCTACTTCAACCTTATAAATTTTATTTATATTTATTTAATAAGTTTCTTTTAATATTAATATTATTCCATATATAAGTTTGCAAAATTTTTGTGTATTGTCACTTGTAAATTATGCTTTGAGTGATTTTCAAAAAATAAAAGTTAATTTTCTATTTTTAACCCAAGGGTTTTTACTTTTTACAATTTTTATCCTATATAATTTATTTTTTTAACTTTAACCCAAACTTTTTCATTATTTGCAATTTAACTTCACAACTTTTGTCACTTATACTTTTCATCTTTCGCAAATTTTCGTTTTACGTATAGTTCTAAATTTTTCGAGTTAATACGACGTAACGTGCATGTGTGGTTCAACGTTTTTACCTCTATTTTTCCATGTTTGACAGGTTCGTCGCAACACGCATATCCTAAGTCGAGTCAGTGTTGGTGGTCGATGACGGTTGTGTGACATTAGTACTATTTGACACCGTTTTACGCCCCGCCGCAACGCGGGGTGTGTTTTGGGGGGTTTTCAAAGAAAAAATGGTTATGCATATGGTTGTCGTAACGTTGGCTTTGGGGGTTTTCCAAAAAATTTGATTTTTTTTTTTTTTACTTTTCACTCAAAAGTATTTCATAAATTACTTTTAGCACAAAACTATTTGTTTTTTTTTAACCCAAAACTTCTTCTCTTTTGCAATCTATCCTCATAATTTTGTTTACTTTCAACTTTGGTCCTTTATAGTTTTCATTTTCCGCAAATTTTTATCTTTATGCTTGATTCTAAATTTTGTGACTTAACAAATCGCAACGTGCGTCTTTGATTTAAGGTTTTTACGTTTCGTTCTAAATTTTGCGAGTTAACACGACGCAACGTGCGTGTGTGAGTGAACGTTTTTACATCGTCTATTTTTTCCCGGTTTGACAGGTTTAACATAACGTGCGGGTCCTATATTGACTTAGTTATAACTAAAGAATCCCCGCCGCATTAATAACTTATTTTTATCTTTATCGTTATCTAAAATTAATATTAATTAATAATCAATATATAAATATCACTTATTTTTATCTTTATCGTTATCTAAAATTAATAAATAACTTCAATTTTGCAATTTAGACCATTTGTTTTTTTTACTTTTAACCCAAAGTTTTTCATCTTTTCCAATTTAATCACAACTCTTTTTTATTTTCAATTTTGGTCCAGCATACTTTTCATCTTTCCCAAATTTTTCGTTTCGTTCTAATTTTTGTGAGTTAACGCCCTGCAACGTGTGTGTGGGGTTCAACATTTTTTCATATATTTTTTTCCCGCTTGACTGGCCCGTCGCGTCACATCTATTTTTCTGCGTTTGACAAGTTCGTCCAACACACGGGTCCTGGATGGACTTAGTTATTTTTTTCTATGTTTTACGTTTCGGTTTAGTTTCTCAGCAACGAGCGTGCATGATTCAAAGATTTTGCGTCTGCTTTTCGTTCGGTGTTATTTTTTTCCCGTTTTTATTTATTTTGTTTTTACGAGCTTTTCCGGTGTTGGTGGTCGCTGACAATGGTATAGTATTGTTACTACTTAACACAGTTTTATGACAACCGCTGCAACGCAAGGGCTTAATACTAGTTTTTATAATATTGAAAGACATTACAAACCCTATTTTTGGTTAAAAGTTAAAAGAAATGTAACATTTTAGTAGCTATACCTTTAAATCATACATATGAAAGCTTCACAACCTTAACGTTGGAGCTTCTCCATGCAATATGGTGTTTCATTAACCATATTAGTTGGAAGTTGGAACCATATTAAAGATGTAGGTAGTGGATTATTATACCACTTATTGAAAATTTAGTTTTATACGAAATTGAACACGATCCAAACTCAAAAGTCATGTCACGCATGTCAACTGGAACACGATTAATTTAACCCCAAATAAGAACTTTTGTTTTGTAAATTCATACTTTAAAGTTCTAAATGTACATGTTATATTCAGTTTACTAAGTAAGTATGTTTTAAATATGCAAGATTAGTCTCAAACTTTTAAGTTTTAGCCTTAAGAATACCCTTATAGTTTTTAGTTTATTATATAAAACACACTTTTAAAAACTAAAAATTATATTTTTGGGATAAACATGTCAACCTGCAAAACCGTCAGATTGACACAAACCCATCTAGTTTTGGATAAACGTTTACATGAATTTATACTGAAAATAGGCTGTTCAAAAAGCTCGCGGCTCGGAGCTCGCTCGGATTTAGCTTGGAAAAAGCTCGCTCGATATGGCTCGGTTTGAAAGTGAGCCGAGCCGGCTCGGCTCGGTTAGAAAGTGAGCCTAGCTCGGCTCGGCTCGGCTCGTGACGAGCCAAATTGGCTCGGTTTGGCTCGCTTGGTAGCTCGGCTCGGCTTAGCTCGAATTATTTTACTTATAATATATTTTATTTTTATATACATATAATATATTACAAAAAAAGTGATTATTATTTACATGTATTAGGCTTGTAGTTTGATATCTATGACATATTTAAAGGTTGATTGTCGTGCTAATAAACAAATATTGTATTTACTTGAAATATAAAACTTATTTTGCGTTGTTGAACGTGATTTTGGCTTATAATGTATTAGGTTGAACTTATTTTGAATATGTTCTTTTGCAGTATTGAATAATATTTTAGAATACTGAATTTTAAGAGCTATGTATTAATTTTTATTTTTAAAATCGAGCCAAACCAAGCCAAATCAAGCCAGCTCAGTTTAAAACCAAGCCGAGCCCGAACTTACATTTTCACCTCAGTTACAAATCCGAGCCGAGCCAAGCCAGCTCGGTTTATAATCAAGCCGAGCCCGAGCTTGTCCTAGCTCGGCTCGGCTCATGAACAGCCCTAACTGAAAATGTCGTGAACTCTTTTAGACTAAACTCAAAAACATGAGTTAATTTTGTTTAGATTCATGTCGGTTAGAGATATACACCCTAGTATTAATTATCTTCAATCGAACCATATCAAGTAAAATTCAATTCCCTCATTGACACTCTATAGTTCTGTAGATGTCGTCAAATTACGAGAGTTAAAAGAAGAAAAAAAAAAGCAATAGTAAACCCAATTTGGAAGGAGGACCGTTGAAAATAGCTTTTGTTTGAATATAGCTATATATTCAAACAATTCTGTCTAGTTATTCCTATCATCGTACTTTCTGGATTCTTTAGTTAAAATATAACCTTAAAAACTACTAAACATGTAGCGATTATGTGTTAGTGTAACCATACCTTAATTTAGTTCATACCTACCTACGTTGTTGCATAATTTGATTCATAACAACTGCTCAAAGGATGCGCTAAACACTACCCTCGGCTCCCCCACGAGGGACGCAATATAGTGAGGATGGCCGACTCCCCAAACTTTTCGCTCAGTAGTGGAGAGTATGTAGTTTTCGTAAAGAAATTTTTGTATATCGGAGAAGATTAAGGAGGGGAGATTGAGATGGTTTGGGCATGTGAAGCGGAGGGAAACGACGGCACCAGTTAGAGTAGTGGAAACTCTTACTGTGGAGGGGAGGAGAGGAAGAGGCAGACCCAAACTGACATGGGATGAGCAGATCAGGCATGATTTACTAGAGTTGCATCTTTCTGAGGACATGGTCCAAGATAGGACTTCGTGGAGGCGTAGGATTAGGGTTAAGGAACCCTAGAGGACATGGCAGTAAGCTCTTAGGTGTATTTCAGGGACGTAGGTTTTTCTTATTCTTTAAGTGACTTTTCCGGTGATTACCTTCTTGTGTTTATGCATAAATGATGTGGTAGGCTATTTTACATGATTTACAATATATTGTGCCACTCTGTTCACTTTCTTGGTATGGGCGACTTCTTATTTCTATATTCTTTCTATACTCTTTGACTTGGTGTGTTTGTTTGCTATTCGTTTTTCGAGTCGAGGGTCTCTCTGGAAGCAGCCTCTCTATCCCTATGGATAGAGGCAAGGTCTGTCTACATCCCACCCTCCCCAGACCCTATAACTAGCTTTGCTATTTGTGGGATTTACTGGGTATGGTTGTTGTTGTTGTTGTTGTTGTCGTAAAGAAATTTTTGGGTATACACGTTTTCGACCCCTCGGTTTTATAGAAATTTTTGTGTATATACGTTTTCGACCCGCCAATCAGAAATCTCAAGTTTCGCACCTGTGCCCCACCACCCCACACTCTACTAGAAGAATCTTGTCCTGGTGACGTGTTCCCATTATTAATGGCCGATAAACGTAGAATAACTTAACTGACATTATATATGCCGAATTTTACTTGATTGAAGCAAAAAAGAGATCCTTTGGAAAGTCTGTAAATCGATTACTGGTTTCTCTTAGTAGCCTCGCAACGGAAAAAAAAAAAAAAAAAAAAAAAAAAAAACTTATCTAAAAAGAATTTTTTTTTTCCCTCAAGGTTCTTCAAAGAACACTTAAGTTTTACTAGCACCTAAACCAAAATGAATTATTCTTTTTTTTGTCTTTAAAAATCTTTAATAAAAATGATATAATTATGTTGATCCGTCTTACATTAAAAAAAAAGCTATAGAAATTGTGTACATGTGACATTTGTATGTAACCCGTAAAAAATTAAAAACATTTAAAAAAATTAGTTTGAATATTTTATGTAAACAAACACACACACACATATACATTTAAAAGTAGTACTCCCTCCGTCCCACTAAATGTGTCTTATTTTGAATTTTCAAAGTCTTTATTTATAAACTTTGACTTTAATTATTATTTTTTTGTGTTATATAAAACGTGATGAAAATTAACCCGATAAAAACACTTGTAAAACACACTCAAATCATATAACTTTCATCAAGTATTATCTAACACAAACAAAATTAGTTAAGGTCAAAGTTTATAAACAAAGACTTTGAAAATTCAAAGTAGGACACTTTTAGTGGGACGGAGGTAGTAATAGAAAATATGAACTACTGATTGTAAATTAAATTGATTTAGGTTTCAAGTTTTCATCTTTCGCAAGTTTTTTATTTTACGTTTCATTCAAAATTTTGCGAGTTAACACGCCGCAACGTGCGTGTGGGGTTCAAAGTTTTCTCGTCTATTTTTTCCCCATCTAAGAAGTTCGTCGCAACACGCGGATCCTAGATCGACTTAGGTATTTTTCTATGTTTTACGTTTCATCCTAAATTTTTCACATTAACACGCCGCAATGGGTGTGCGTGACTGCATGGTTCAACGATTTTTACATTTGCTTTTCATTCGGTTTTATTTTTCTCCTTTTCTATTTATTTTGTTTTTACGAGTTTTTCGGCGTTGATCGTTGGTAGTGGTGTGGCTTTGGTTCTACTTTGCATGGTTTTATACCCCCATCGCAACGCGAGAGCCTTAATACTAGTTGTAATAAATTACTATCCTGCAGATATAGATACAATCTATGATTCGGTTTAAAAGAGACTAGTAGAACATTCACATCTTTAAGCAAATGAAGGCTACCTATCCTTCAGGTATCATATGCTAATAAGGACCCGAATTTTCATGTCGATTTTAGCCTTTACATCATTGTACAATTGAAGGCTACCTATCCTTCAGGTATCATATGCTAACAAGGACCCAAATTTTCATGTCAATTTTAGTGTTAAAAGAAGGTTTAGTCTTTCTTACAAATCCTACCATTCATCAGGATCTCGAGTAACATGTTCCGAGTTTTTAATTGGCCATGTCAAGCTTGTTTCTAAGGAGGTGGGGTTTGGGCACGGGAATCACCACGGGGAGCTGAGGTGGTGTCGGTCCCCGACAAGGAACACCCCCCACCTCATTTCGGTGTGCCCAGGAGAGATTCTCTGATCTCCCCGAAACCAACTTTTTCACTTTTCAAGTATTTGAAAGATTAACGGCTATTTTATTAAAAAATCAATTTTTTAATTCATACCCTATAAATACATCACTTTTAAACGTAAAAAAAAAGGTAAATTGGAAATTAATAATCTCACCTATCTGAATTTGGCCAATAATAATCCCAAGTCAGGAATTAGCCGCTAATAATCCGACCTCGTCCAATTTTTTTGTAAAATACTCCACAGTTAAATCTAGCTAACGTCGTTATATAAAATGGTGACATGACTGACACATGTTAAATGACTCAAATGAGATAATTTATTTCCAATGACATGGATTATTTTAATCCTTTATTGTTGACTGAGTATGAAAAGGGGCATTGACCCCAACATAACACACCAACGACCCAGCAAATTCAGGGTTCTGCGACCCAGCCGCCATACAAAACTTACAATCTTCAGGATTTTCCACTGGACATAATCTAAATGGGGAAAATTCAAATTCAATCGAGGTTACTGTGACTGCATCGAAGTCCCCTGCTTGTGCGAATTCCACTCTTAGTGGAGCGGCAGAAGTTTTGGCGGCAAAACCAAAATTGGCGGCTCAAGAATCCCCTGATGCACACTCGATAACTGCTGATGGTGTCATGGCTGGAAATCGATCTCCTTCAAAACCCATAAATGGGTCTTCCAAGAGCTGCTTAAGAAACCTAAGAAGCAGAAACTTAAATGTTGGTTCAGGGGATGCAGAATTGGATGTTTTACGAGCTCAGTATGTGGCCCAGGATGCAAAGCTGCAAAAATGTCACACACCGATATTTCCACGTATTACCGGTGGGGAGTATCGTGACGTAGTTGATATCTTCATAGTCAAATAATCACAGTTTAATGCACAGCGAAAGTCTGAGATGAAAATAGTAATACAAACCGAAACGTAAAGTATAAATAAACATTATACAAACGGTTGTATGTGGATCCACAGGCGGATCTAAAACATAAAGTAAAATATTGTACGACAGACTTTAAACACTAAGAACTTGCAAGATTCTTTAATTAGTGCTCAGGAGCTTCCAGCCAATTTCGTTTAGTACCTGCCACTTAGTCTTTTTGAAAAATACGTCAGTTTACACTGGTAAATACAATTAACTGACACTTTTGAAAACATTTATGAAAAATGATTTAAATGCACAAGGCACAAATATTCTTTTATAACTTGGGACAATATTATAAAATAATCTTGTAAACAGATTTACATGTTTGTCGTACGTTCAGGGCCCGGGTTAGAAGCCGAGACAAGATTAATAGACACACTACTAGTATAAGCCCACAAGAAGTTATCCTCACGAGTGAGATACCATTTTACATACACAACTGTCAGGTGTATGCCTACACCCCGTGCTTAAGTCGTGGCCATTTCAAATGAATGAGTCGAGGATATCCAGGACACGGTCATATTAACCCCCAAATGCTTTGTATCAAACAAAACAGATTAAAACGGGTTATCTCAATGATTTAACCATTAATCGATTAAATATTCAATACCCGACCAAGCGGTAATAATTTACCGTATCCCAAGCCCGTATAAGAGAAAATAAGTTAAAAGTATTTACCTGAGCTAAAATGTAAATTATACTCAGCCGTATATTCTAATCAGCAAGTGTAGGTAGCTTTTACTGGGCTCCTAATCTGGAACGAAAGTTTTAATAACCTATTAGATTCCTAACGGGTCTCATTCAAGTTGTAACTTAGACCGGTTAGTTTTAAAGAAAAGTTTACGGTACGAAACGCGAGATTAAGCGATGACCGGATTGGAATGTGATTTAGACCCAACAAGTATGAAGACTTGTATAAAATGGGCAAACTAAATACATTCTGGATTTTGAAATAAAATGATAAGTTTTGACCCGTTTCGGCTAATTTATGCAAACTAGTTACATAAACCGTACCGAACGCGTATAAACATAACGGGTAACCGGATGAGTCAAGTACAAGTTCCATAAGTTATTATGCTTAAAATATGTTGTGATATCACTAGGATATCTTCAATTATGCCCAAATTGAATTTAAAATCAATTTAAGCCCCGTAGGGGTATTTTAGTCATTTTAAAGTTTATAAAAGAGGTTAAATAGCAAACTGAGGTTCTGGTATAAAATAATCAGTAAAAATAATTAGTTTATCATGTTACATCGGTAAAATATCATACATATGTGAAGGTCACCATTTATGGCCAAACTATGCATCAGAGGGGCATTTTGGTCATTTCACATATGTTTTAAGGACCAAATTGGAAATCTGAGTTCAAGACTTATACTTACTGTTATGATATTAAAATTTATTTACGAAATCAGTAAATATCATGTCTTAGGTGCTAAATATGGTTTTAAACCATACTATGCGCCCAATTCGCATAGAAGTCGATATTTGAGACGTTTATAAAATTCTGAGATTTTTATCAGTCTTGAATGCTTAAAATATTCTATTTAATATATAACATCAGTAGGAAAAGGTTTGGCATGTAAATGATGTGTAAAACTCATTTTATTAATGAAAAGAGCATTATCGTCAATTACAGAGTTCATACAAGAATTCTATGTTATGGTTAGTATAAAATTTGACAAAAATTTCCAAAATTCCCTAAAAATTATATCAAAACAGTAGGTAATGAGTTTGGTGCCAAAATCTGGGGTTAAATATGATTTATGCTAAAAATGCCATTTAATTAACAAAAAAGTTTCATTTTACGCTATCTTGCATAACTTTAGTTTGAGACCAGAAACTGATGTCAAATTTTGTGGACATACTTATATTTTAGTAATAAAGCTTTTTGTCCTCTCACATTTTCAAAAATCTCGTTTTTATAACATAAGGGCATAATGGTCAACTTTTAAGCAAATAACGGAAAATGCAATGTACTATGATTTCTAAGGGACAATGAAGTATAACCTCAGAGGGTTATTCTATTATAACATGGTCACAAAGGAACCCTAAGGCATAACTAAACTAAGCTAATAATTCGGGTCAGAACTGAAAGTCAAAGCAAAAGTCTACTTTTGCGACTTTCGGTTGCAAACCGAGCCTAATACTTAGAATTGTCAGGTTGAACATGTCTAAACATGTTCTTATATTATTTACCAAGTTATTTAAGTGATAAAACGTATTTTATAGCTTATACATCATCAGTTATGAATTATTTTATAAAAACTGACTCGTTTGACTTTTCTGTTTATTACTTTGACCCGACAATTGACTAAGTAAACGTAATAATTAGAAGATGCCCTTTTTAGGGATTATCACCTACTAAAATACCAACACATAGCCACGTTCAATTCGAATAATGGTTGGACCGTTAGTGATTAATCACAAAGTCAAAGTGTCATTACGATTACTTTGACTTTCGGTCATTAAGCTAACAAAAGCTTAACTACAGCAGCTAAGAACACTTACAAGGGTCCTTAGTACGAAGATTAAACTTGAGAAAGCTTCCTAGATGACCAGGATGCTCCAGAGAAGTGTTTGAGAGTGAAAACTTTGAGTGTGCAAGTTAAAGGACTCAAAACATGGCCCTTTATATAGGATTTTGGATGATCTAGGATCATTCCAGCTGTTAATGGAGGTCACCAGATGTTCACAAGTGTCTTTGTGTCAGGGAAAACCATTAACACAGTCCCTAGAATCAAAAACCAACATGCAATGGTGAAGAAAATCGCAGAACCTGCACCTGTGCATGTTTGCTGTGAAAAACAGGCCGTCGCATAGCGCGACGGCACACCTGTTTTGGGGTCGCGTAGCGCGAGCCCTATGGGGGACCAGTTTTTGAGTTTCAAACCTGGCAGAATCAACCCCTGGACATTTTAAAACGTAATAACTTCTATTTTAAGCATTTTTAACCCATAAAGTTTATATTTGGATGATCTTTAGGATATAACCAAACATCGTTAGGTCCGGTTTCATTAAACGATAACCGAAAACACTAGTTTCATCAAGTTGACGCTTTTAACCCTTTATTTACGAAAGCTAACGCATTTAATATCAAACGGTATCGAAACCTCGTGAATTTTTCGTCACTCATTCTTGAGAGTATAATCAATCGTTACAAAGCCCCGGGTTCGTTAAAAGGTCACTCAGAGGTTGTAATTTAACATGTTGACATGTTTAACCACCGCGTCTTGTAATCTTTCACTTTCTTTCACAAACGGCTTTATACGTTTCATAATTTATTCGTTTAAGAGTATAAACATCGTGTAGGGTTGTTGAAAGGCATAGTTTTCAAATATTGACACTTTGGTTCCTTTCACATATATCTTTTCCTTGTTTGTCAACTTTAGTCCCTCGAAATCAATTCGTTACACGTTTAAAGTTTATGACACGTGTCATTACTACATTGGCCATGATTTTGCAAGGTGTTACATCCTCACACCCTTAAAAGAAATCTCGACCTCAAGATTTACTGGAATAGATGAGGGTATTTCTATTTCATCGTGGATTCAACTTCCCACGTGTATTCTGGGCCTCTACGGGCATCCCATTTTACCTTCACAATTGGCCCATTCTTTCTTCAAAGTTTCTTAACATGTCGATCCTCTATCGAAAAAGGTTTTTCGACAAACTTCAAGCTCTCATCAATCTGCAAGTCCTTATGAGACATTGCTAGCTATTCATCGGCTAGACATTTCTTTAAATTGTAGATGCGGAATACATTATGTATCCCACTAAGCTCTTCCGGTAGATTCAGCTTGTAAGCTACAGTTCCGACGCATTCGATGATCTCTAGTGGTCCTATGTACCTTGGGCTCAGCTTGCCCTTTTTGCCAAAGCGCATCACCCCTTTCCAGGGTGACACCTTGAGTAGCCCTTTATCACCAACTTCGAATTTTAGAGGTTTGCACCTCATATCTGCATAGCTTTCCTGCCTATCCCTGGCAGCTTTCAGACGATCACGGATTTGAACAATCTTGTCCGTCGTCTCCAGGACTATATCAGGTCCTGATAGTTGGGTTTCTCCAACTTCCGCCCAACAAACTGGCGTTCTGCACTTCCTTCCATATAAGGCCTCGAAAGGCGCGACTTGGATGCTCGGATGATAACTATTGTTGTATGAAAATTCAATCAAAGGAAGATGGTCATCCCAACTTCCACCCAAATCAATAACACAAGCCCTGAGCATGTCCTCAAGCGTTTGAATCGTACGCTCGCTTTGCCCATCCGTCTGAGGATGATAAGCAGTACTAAAATTTAAACGAGTGCCTAGAGATTGCTGAAAGCTTTTCCAAAAATGAGATGTGTATCTAGTATCCCTATCAGAGATAATAGATACTGGCACTCCGTGGAGAGATACAATCTCATCCACATACAGTTGGGCTAATTTGTCGGAGCTATGCGTTTCTTTAATGGGCAAAAAGTGAGTTGACTTGGTCAGCTTGTCTACTATAACCCATATTGTATAATTCTCGTGCTTCGTCCTTGGTAACTTAGTGATAAAATCCATAGTTACCATTTCCCACTTCCAGGTAGGAAGTTCAGGCTGTTGCAGCAAACCTGACGGCTTTTGATGCTCGGCTTTAACCTGTGCACACGTCAGACATTTAGCCACATGAGTGGCTATAGATTTCTTCAAACCTATCCACCAATAACTCGCTTTTAGATCCTGATACATCTTATCACTGCCTGGATGGACTGAATATTTTGAACTATGAGCTTCTTGGAGGATCACATCTCTAAGTCCTCCATGGATTGGAACCCATATTCGACCATTTAATCTAAGGATTCCATCCTTGCCATAAGACAATTGATCAACAGTTACGCCTAACTCCTCATTCGGAAAGTTAGTTTCCAAAACAGCTTCCTTCTGAGCAGCTAACAACCTTTCATTCAAGCTGTTCCTTAATTTGATGCTTTTGGCATTGATCCTGATAGGTTTAATCCTTTCCTTTCTGCTCAAGGCATCAGCAATAACATTTGCTTTGATCGGATGATAGCGAATTTCGCAATCATAATCGTTCAATGTCTCCATCCAACGAAGCTGCCTCATATTAAGATCTTTTTGGTTAAACAGATGTTGAAGGCTCTTGTGATCTGAGTAAATTACACACTTGGTTCCATATAGGTAATGCCTCCAAAGCTTTAATGCAAATACAACGGAACCCAATTCCAAATCATGGGTGGTGTAGTTCTTCTCGTGCACTTTTAATTGACGTGAAGCATAGGCAATAACCTTGCCCCTCTGCATAAGCACGCAACCCATACCTGTGCGCGATGCGTCGCAATAAACAACAAACTCTTCAATCCCTTCTGGCAATGTCAACACAGGGGCATTGCTTAATTTCTACTTGAGAATCTCAAAAGATTCTTGTTGTTTGGGACCCCAGTCGAACTTTATATTCTTACGAGTCAACGCAGTCAAAGGTGCAGCAATTCTTGAAAAGTTTTCAATGAAACGTCTGTAGTAACCTGCCAAACCTAAGAAGCTATGTATTTCTGTGGGCGTCTTAGGTGCTTGCCAATTCATAATTGCTTCAATTTTAGCGGGATCCACCTGGATACCACGCTCACTTACCACGTGTCCAAGAAATTAGACTTCACAGAGCCAGAACTCACATTTGGAAAATTTGGCGTAGAGCTTCTCTTGTTGCAGAAGTTTAAGGATACATCGGAGGTGTTCTCCATGATCAGCTTGGTTCTTTGAATAAATAAGTATATCATCAATAAAGACAATGACAAACTTGTCTAGATACGGCTTACAAACATGATTCATGAGATCCATGAATGCTGCAGGTGCATTAGTGAGCCCGAAAGGCATCACTAAGAACTCGTAGTGGCCATATCTTGTTCTGAATGCAATCTTGTGCACATCTTCGATTCTGACCTTCAGCTGATGATAACCTGACCTCAAATCGATCTTTGAAAAGAAACTTGCCCCTAGAAGCTGATCGAATAGATCATCAATCCTGGGCAATGGATATCGATTCTTGATTGTAACTTTGTTCAGCTCACGATAATCGATGCATAGACGCATCGAGCCATCTTTCTTCTTCATAAATAGAATAGGCGCTCCCCAAGGAGATGAGCTTGGTTGAATAAAACCTTTCTCCAGTAAATCAATCAACTGTGTCCTCAATTCCTTCATTTCAAGCGGTGCCAACCGATAAGGAGCTCGTGTGACTGGTGCTGCTCCTGGAATAATATCAATTCTAAATTCCACTTGTCTGTCGGGAGGTAAACCAGGTAATTCTTCAGGAAAAACATCTGAATATTCAGAAATAACAGGAATATCTTCTATCTTGGGTTTTGGTTCATCTATAGTCACATGTGCCATGTAAATGACACAACCTTTCTTCAAACACTTTGATGCCTTAAGCATAGATACTTGTTTAGGCAACCCATACTGCGTATCTCCCTGAATTGTAAGTGGCTCACCATAAGGTGTCTTAATGATAACTTGCTTTTTATCACAAGCAATTTGGGCTTGGTTACGCGATAACCAATCCATACCTATAACTATATCGAATCTTGCCAATTTCAACGGAAGCAAAGACAGCGGAAAAGAGTGATTCCTAATGGATATAAAACATCCATCTAAGATCGTTGAAGCAGTCTCTATGGTACCATCGGCCAATTCTACCTCATATTTTATGTTTAGAGTTTTAACAGGCGGATTTAACAGTTTACAAAATTTATTGTCTACAAAAGACTTATCTGCACCAGAATCAAATAAAACTCTAGCATATACATCATTGATGAGGAAAGTACATGTTATAACATTATCATTCTATACTGCCTCCTGAGCATTCATCTGGAAGACTCGAGCATTAGTCTTCTTGGCCTCTTCAGGCTTCTTTGGGTTTTTCGGGCAGTTGGTCTTTATGTGCCCCTTCTCGTTGCAACCATAACATGTTGCGTTCTTCATATTCTTGCAGTCCAAAGTTTTATGCTACTTAGACTTACAGATCCCACAAACTTTAGGCTGCGATTGCGATTGTGATTCAAGTCTGCACTTTCCAAAATGGTGTTTCTTGCAGACTTTACACTTCGGCTTCTCACCTGTCTGCTGGGTGTCCTTTTTAAACACAGAACTCCTCCTATGCTCAGAGTTTCCTTTTCTTTTCTTATCAGAGCGATGAGAACTCTCATCCTCCCGTTTCCGTTTTCCTTCATCAGAAGCTTTGACAGACTTATTTCTGACTGCATCGAGTGTGAGAGATAAAGACAGATCTACCACGGACCTATAAGTGGTAGGTCGAGTTGCTTTAATGTTGCCATTGATTTTTGGAGCCATACCTCCAATGAAGCGCGCTATGTGCTTGGGTTCAGGTGTAATCAGATAAGGGACAAGCCTAGACAAGGTGTTGAAACTTGTGACATAAGCTTGGCAATCCAAATTCTTCATGACCAGAGTCAAGAAGTCTGTTTTAATCTTTTCTACCTCATGCTGAGGACAGAAGTTTTCCTTGAACAGTACCACAAATTGTTCCCACAACAAATTATAAAATGGGATTTTCCCTGTGGCTTGGATTAACGACCTCCACCAAGCCAAAGCTTCCCCTTTAAATGACTGTGAAACAAACTTCACAATATACTGCTCTGCGCATCCGCTGATATCCACAACGGTATCCATCTCATCAAGCCATGTCATACAGTCAATGGCACCCTTTTCGCCTGTAAAGTCCATTGGTTTGCAAGAGACGAAGTATTTGTAAGAACAAGTCTTCGTGCGTGGTTCCTGATTAAACACATTTTGTCTGGATGGGAGACTCTTCTGATTCGACGAGTGACGAGAATTGTCCTTATTTGACTCATGTGTTTTAGAATGGGGGCTTACTATGAGCCACAGATTGAGTCTTTGTGCGATTATTACTTGGTTCCTTGAACTGTCTGCCAATGGCTCTAGTGACAGCATTGTCTATCATTGCCTGTCGATCTACACCAGTTACATTTACTCTGGTGTGATCATTTCCTTCCCTTGGATGACTGTTAACCTCTTGAGACTCAGCCATGAAGCTTGATTGCTATAAAACAATTGACATTAATTTTGTTCAGAAGTTTATTTTGGAATCACCATTTTCGATGATTCATTAACCATGGTATATGTAGACCACATTGGTGAATTTTAAAATTTTCCATTATAATTATACCCAGTTATAAAACATTAGGGATATATGGTGGCACAAAAGGCCTAGTCACTAGGAGAGTTTAATTTATAAGCCATGATCTCATAGAATCGAGGCATTAAGGTTCGAACACAGTTCATCACCCTTTCTTGACAGGAAGTCATAGACTACACTGTCATTTGTCTTATAGAACAATAAGTATAGCCCGTAGGCACTTCATCACTAATGGATGTTTAAACCATCAAGTTAGATAAGGAATTGGAAAAATCCAATATAAGGATGAGTAGTGTGACTTTGTCGAATCACATTTGTCAGGTGTGCTAACATGTTTTCAGATGTTAACAAAGATTTGAATCTTAAAAAGGTTTTACCATCATGGCCCTGTCTAAAATGACATATGGGCTAGGTTATACCTTTAGGATTTTCTTCTAATATTTAATGGCAGATCAATTGTAAATTGAAATGATATTTTGATTTGTTTTATATTGTACATGCATATATAATAATGACAAATAATTTTTTTTAAATGAAACATTCCATAAATTGTCTCAAAAAGTACAATAGCTGCCCTAAACGGGACTTTAAACAAATAACTTGTCCATGTAGGGACTAAATAAGAAAGACAAGTCCACGCAGGGACCAATTACATAAATGAAATGTCCACGCAGGGACTTAATTGAAATAAAATAACAATACAATAATTAAGGATTTCTAATAATCCTTCTTCTTCTTCCACTTAATGAGGTTTGCCAAACCCTTTAGAAGACCGTGGCGACTCCTACGCTCTTCATCTACCCTTTGTTCCACCTCATGCAACCTTTGAAGAATTTCTTGCTGCTGAGGTTGTTGGATTTGGGGTTGCGGTGGCTGTTGCAGCTGTGGTTGAGGAGGCGGTGGGTATTGATACCCATATGCAGGGTACCCAGTTGGGTACGTAGGTGGAAAGGGACCAGGGTAGAGAGCATTGAAGTTTGCTGCTTCAATGTACGGGTCAACGGCAGGTGCATTGTTGTAGTTATAACCTGAATAAGCTTGCTGCTCAAATGGGTTGTACCCAGCTGCACCTGGGTAAGATGGAATTGGGTTTTCATAACCCATGGGTGGTGCAGGTGTGACTGGTGCAGAGTCGACTTCAGAAACTGCATTTGAAGGCACACCCATTTGCGGGTCTTCATAGAGCGGCGTGTAGTTGCTGTTGCTGGAGTGTTGGGGGTGCTGAAGTGGAAACCCCCACGCACGGACATCCGTGCACTTCTTCTCCGCCTCGATGGTTTCGGAGGCGGTGGCTGCTCTGGCGCTGGTGGTGGCGGTGGCGGTGGCGTGACCGCCTGAAAATGTGGGTCCTTTGAAGGGACCTGATGGTGTGGTGGTGAGTAGTGGTGAGGGGGAATATACTCCCACTAGTACGTGCTCCATCTCTCGGCCCAGATATCAGGGCCCCTGTAAGGCGGACCATGAAAAGATGATCCGCTAGAAATCTCGATGAGATGCGTCGGCGTCCCAGATGGCGGCATCTCAGGATCTGGATCCTCGTCCACATCCATGTTTTGGTACTCGGGAAAATGGTCAGCTGGTCCCAAAGGGTTTGGACCCTCGGGTTCTTCGATTTGGTTCATCGGATTGAACCGGCTCTGAAAATAAGGTGTTGGGTTCTGGAAGGAACTGTGTGAACCCGAACGCTGCAAAGGAATGAAAGAATGATGTGAATCATGTGGTTCTTCATCCTGATGTGGCCCGAACGAATGGTGGTAAGACGGTGAGGAGCTAAGCGAGACAGAGCGTCTCGCGGGCTCCAAATAGGTCCTCCAGTCTTCGTGTGGACTAGAGCTGAGTGTTGCTGATGGTGTGCGCCGGTAAGATGGTCCGGCCTCGTGATCGTTCCTTCCCTTCATTGGGACTTTTCCTCGTCCGCTTCTTCCCCTAACTCTTGGCGGCATGTTGAATGAAGTCCTGTCAAAACACAACAATTAAAGCAAAACGATTAAGATTAGGATTAGTCCTAAGTTGTTTGCCTAGAATCAGAAGTCAAGGAATGTGTAACTGTGTCATTGAGACTAATGTAACACCCCGAAATTTTAAATCATTTATTTTAAATATAATGTCGGTAAATAAACAAGTGAACTAACTAGGATTAAAAATAACCTAGTTAGATAAAAATCTTGTAGTGACTTATAAGTGGGTTAAAACACTAAAAATAAGAACTAAATGTTAGTTGAGGGACTAAAAGTGTATGAATTGAAACTAGTTATAATAAAACATAAATTAAACTCAAAACACACACTTGTGTGTGTGTGCTGAGTTCGATCAAAACACAGGGGGCGACATAGAGCTCCCTACGAAACCCTAAATTCTCACAAATCTCACAAATTGAAAGTCAAGAACAATTCCAAAACGAAATCCGAGCTAAGATTAGTGATCTCCATTGCAAGGGGGTCATAAGGTATGTGAAATTTGATAGGAAATCTCTATTTGAAATTCTGATGAATTTAGAGAATTCGAAATTTATGGTTGCATGATTGATATAAGGATGGAATAGGAACAATATAGTGTCTAGGAGTAAACCCTAGACAATAATATGTGAAATCATGTTTAATTTCTGAGAATTCCATGAACACCATTAAAGGTGGTTAGTGGGTTTTATGAGAACTTGATAAACACTAGGGTTTTGATTGTTATTCTAGTGTAATCTGGTTCATAGAAAGTAATTTCTGAAATATTGATGTTGAAATTTATATGTGATTATCCGATTGATGTTAATTTTGGCCACATAACAAGTCACGAACTTGATAAGGAATTGTGTAAAATCCTGCCCTTAAAGTGTTTGTAAAAATGCCTCAAAGAAGGCTTAAAATTGAAATACAAGTTAAAACACATATTTGAAATGTTTCGGCAAATTATGCGACATATGTTAAGAAAAGAGTTCTAAACATGCTATGGTTGAACTCTATAGGAAAGGAAGTCGGAGTGTCTAGTGGACAAGCCGGTGGTGACACGCGTTTGAAGGGTTTGCTTTGAAGGTATGTAACATGTTCCGTTACATCGTGTAAATTTGATATTTTAGATATTTGGAATTGTGTTTTAGTATAAGGAATTGTGTTAGTTGAAATGATGGTGATCATTACTTAATTGAAAGAAATAGAATAGCTTAGAAAACATTTGGTAGTCATTAGAAATGGAGGATTCCATAAAGGAGCCAAACGGGTCAAATAAGTGTATGTTAAGTAGTAAAGACTTGATTTTTGTTAGTTTTTGCCAATAATGGATCACAAGTGCATGAAGCCATAGATTTGGTAAAGAAATGCCGATGATCGTAAGCCCCGGATCTTGGGTAAATGCGCCATGACGTTATTATAGCATTGATAGTTGAGTTGGTATAAACTATGTTGGTCGATTAAGCCAAAATTGTAACTTTAGACATTCATTCCGTAACTCGAAATGGTGGTGTAATAAATGTAATAGGCACGTCAGAAATAAAATTACAGACGTATAGGAAAAAGAATCACACAAAACGGACCTTCGGATCAAAAGTTATGAGCATTTGAAGTTAGAATGGTAAAATCCAGAGTTGGGCAGGAAATGTAGGTCAAAAACCTGCACTTGCTGGAAAACCGTATCCCCCACGCGTCAGGATCATCTAGACCTGGCGCGACACGCGAGAGCCGTCACGATACGTGTAACGACTCTCATCAAAAGTCATAATTATTAAATTAATTAGTCAAAAAGGAAACCCTAATTGAGACACCTAAGTGATTCTGAACAAAACCTAAAATTTTCATAATTTTCAGAATCAGGATTAGGGCCCCTAAAACTCAGGGGGGGTAAATCCTAGTTAACGATTATCCAAATTACGTGCTGTCCAAGTTGAAATTTCAGAAACCGTCGACTCAGCTGGCCTAGTCCCACACGTGGCAACCCTATACATAAAATAAGTTCTCTCGCGGGCCGCCTCAAGTTAGCTTAAACCTCACGCGGGCCGCCTAAGGGACAAAATTCGGCTATAAATACAGGAGTTTGGGACTTGAATTCTGGCTTCAGAACGACGCTCAAATTCACTTTGTGCGCCGAGTTATGCTCTGTTTACTCTCAAAAACACTAATTAGTAGGGGGGGTGCTGCTACGATACAGGGTATTAACTTAATCGCTATTACGATTCATTTTCCGACCGATCAATATATCCAATGGATGTTTAAGTGCCGCCCACACTAGGGTTATACTTTATCGTTCGTCATTAATTTGACGGATCATCGTTAATTCGATGGATGAAGTATTATACTTTGTCGTTCGTCATTAATTTGACGGATCATCGTTAATTCGATGGATGAAGTATTGCACTTTGTCGTTCATTGTGAGAATTTGATCTCGTGAGTTATCGTAATTATTGTATTAAGTTACCTACCTAGTTCGTATGCACTAGGTTACAAGGCAAAATCAATAGGCTAAGCCCTGCCTGTATAAATCTGCAATATATCAAGGCTTATCTGTAGACTAAATTCTGTCCGTATGAATCTGCATGATTATTTGTGAGTCATTCTCTTTTTATCAACTGTTTTACAATACTCCAAATTATTTTCAAAGTTATAATTACAGTGATTAAGTTTACGTAATCACCAAATTACAGCCGGTATGTGGGGTATTGTGCACAGTATTACAGTTTTATCACTTTAGGTGGGCGAACCTAAATTTAGTGATATTCGTTATTCATTGGGGCAGCCAATGGTGATATGACCACAGTCACCGTAAAGATTCGAGTGACAAATACTGTGGGTAGTTGGTTGATATCAGAAACATTGTAATCTTCCTTAATACTGTAAATTATAACAAATGTGTCATTTTAGTAAATAGAATGATTCACTCAGTATTTCCCGCTGACAAAACCTTTTTAAAACGCGTTTCAGGTAATTACAGTAGATTGGAATAAGAGATGGATACGGCACTGAAAGGCATCAAGAAGTGGCTTATTTATTAATTAAATCAAAATAAGAAATATTGTTTTATGTAATAAAAATTATCTTTATTAAAGCTACCATTATAAAACATAGGTTTATCCCATTTATTAAATAAAATCTGGTGTTTTCTAAACTCTGATATTTTTCCTAACTCACGGTCCTGATGAAATTTCCGCTGCAACGTTTTCAAAATAATCACCGGTACCACTGGGCTGTTCGCGACTCCCGATTCCGTCCAGGGTGGGTCGGGGGTCGTGACAATACGCGACAGAATAAATGATGTCTGGCGCGACACGCGACAGGCCAATTTCTAAAATTTTATTTTATTTTTGATGGTTTGATGCTAAGACTTGTTTATGCATATTTTAATAATGTCAAAACTAACTTTTTGGGTGGTTTTGACTCTAGGTGATGATGGGGTAATTCCGGATGGCGATCAAGCATCTTTTCAAGAACCGAACACGATCTTTTGGAGCTTCCGCATATATTTGACCTTGTTATAGACAATGTTTATGATGTAAACAATTATCTAATTACTTTTGGGATGTTTAAAATTAGTTTGTAGTTATCTAGTAAATGATCACTATGTACACTTTGATTTTGTACTTTTAATGAAGTGTAGCCTTTTGTTTTAAAAATACGCATATTTTATTTAAATTCGAATAATAATTAGAAGGGTGTTACAACTAAACACAAAAGGCTAGTGTTTAATTCACTCAATGTTGGCTCTGATACCTGTGACAACCGTCAAATTTGCATGTATCCGTACAATTAATTAATACTGATTTGTGCTTAATGACTGTGCTTGATTACAACTGATGATATAAACTGCTTTATAATTTCTGTAACATACATACATGTGCATCACATTTCATATTGTCACACCATTTATTACATACAGACTTTAGTGACATACTTGATGCACAAAGCACAGTTAGCACGGTTAGCGGATAACTCAAAAATATACTGACAGTGCCAGTATATAGACAGACAATGTTTTGAGGCCCAGTATGAGCCAGAGACAAGGTACTACACTAGTAGGGAGTGTAGGGAAGTAAGGACCATAAAACTGCGTCACTAGGTGATAGTTTAGGTGCCGGAAAGTGCCTAAAACCCACTCAAAGTGCAGAATTCTACATTTAATTAACAAAATTCAGCATTTTAACATGCTAGTAATGTGCAAAAATATGGCAAAATGGTCCTGTATGCTTCCCTAAGTGCCGGGAATTAAAAGTGTCATAAAAAGGGTACATAAAAGACACTATACGGAATAACTAGACACTTTAACGGAACGGTATCTAACCGAACAACCGGACATTACCCGGGACACTAAAATATTGTTAAAAATATTGCTTCACTTTTTCTGAGCTAGTTATGGTTCCCGAGCACTATAACTCACTACATAATACATGGTACACATTAAACATTAGATAAAATGTTTAACCTTCCACTAACTTAATTATTTACCATCAAAAAATCACAATTTATTCCCCCCATTGTAATTTTCGGTCATGAGAGCATGGCCCACCTCAAAGATCTCTAAGTCTATCCTAAATCTTTCCTAATATCTTCCATAATATATTCTTGGGAATAAGTAGATTGTGTTGGTACTATTGAAGACACATTACCTATTGGATAAAAGCACTAAATAAGATTATAAATATACTTATCATATTCATCATTCATCACTCCACTTTCTTCCTCCTCTACAAATAAGCTACGGCCAAACATAGTCCATCCAATACCATTTTTTTTTTATCATCATTCAAATATTCCAAGAGTACTACAAGGTGTTAGAAGGTGATTTAGAAGGTTCTGTGAGCTCGGATCTTGAAGGACATCTCTTGTGTGCTTTTATCCACTCATTTTTCTCCATTGATCTTCCCTAGCTTTAAGCTAGTTGTAAGCTTCTTTGATCCTTATTTACTTCATATTTATGGTGGTTAAAAGGTTATAGTATGATTGAAACTTACAAGAACACTAAAAGAACATGAACATAAATCATGAAACATAAGATTACAAAAGATGAAACAAGATGAAATAATGATAAAATGTGGTTGTTTTAAATATGTTGATGTTTGCTTGATGATTACTAGTAGTGTGATGTTAGTCATCATATGAAACTTGTTAAATTATGATTGAAAACATGAGTTAACAAGTTAAGAGGTGATTAGGGGTTTGCATAAAAAGATCACCTTCATATTTAGACATGAACTTGATAACAAGATGATTTCTTGAAAAATAAGCAAACAAAGTGAGTTGATGATCGTATGGATCCAAGGTTTACAAATGGTTTTCTAAATAAACCAAGTTAAAAAGATGATCTTGAAGGATCATAACTTTTCTTGCACTTACATTATTTTTGGGAAATAAAATAAGTGTAGGAAGTCTAGTAAAACAAGAAAATGTTGTGAACAAATATTTTTGTAAAATAAGTTCACAAGTTGTAAACATCTAGAAATCCCGAGAATGAGATTTTAACAAAAGTAAACACACTTTGGAAGGTAACTAAACCCACTAAACACCACACTAAGTTACTACGCGTTTTTATAAAACATCAAGTTCATGTTGTGTATTAAATAGGGATAGTTTTGCACTTGGTAAGTGTAATATTGTTTAGTGACTTGTTGATGATTGTTTGGATGAATTTTTGAAAAGAAAATGATATGCTAAATAGCATGGACACCTCCATTTACAAAGGAAACTATGGCGAAATTTTCTAAAAATTCCAACACTTAGAAACTATTTTTCTAACAAGTGTTTACAAATATATTTTAACTTTGTTTTTCAAATATAAACTTCGCCATAATTTTTGTTACAAAAAAAATACACAAAGCCTCGGAGGTTGGTTCTTATAAATAAAAATGGATAAATATATATTTAGAATATATATTTTTTTAAATAAAACGTTTGTGTGAATATTTGTATGATGTGTGAACTAGTTATATTATTTTAAGGTAAAATAATATAACAAAATACCACGACATTTACAACTCCAAAATAATACCAAAAATCTCACGGAATAAAATATTTAAGTTACACGCTTGATATTGTGAAACCGAACGCTAAAACGTAACTTATGAAATATTCCAGAAAATACTCTTACACATATATTTTTTTTGGTAAAATATTATTTTGGAAACTAAAGAAGTAAAAATATATTATTTTTGAGAAAAATATATATATTTTGGAATACATTATTTTTGACAAATAAGTTATATATATTTTCTAAGTGAGATTTGAAAATATATTGTTTTGGAAATATATATTGGGAATATATTGAATTGGAATAATACACCGGAATACGACGCCAATACATGGCTAAAGACACACATACAAAAATACGAATACATATGTATGAGATACCCCCATCCTTGGGAAGGAAATATGAAGTTATAATACTTGAGAAGTACTAATACAAAAATATTGTTTAACAATTATTCCAAAATGAAGTATAATTTAGAGCTAAAATAATTATTTTAACTAATAATTATAACTTGGAATAATATTGGGAATACAAGAAGCGTAACTCAAAAACCTTCATACTAAGCAAAGGCACGGCCCGTTCGTCTAATAGACGTTAGTACACTGTAGGTAGTCGTGTACACCAGAGGACACTTTGAGTTACAGGCAGATTCGAAGAACGCAAAACTGTGAGTTCATGTCCCCCTTTTCTTAAACTGTTTTGTTTACTTACTTCGGGGGTGAAATACATGTTATATACTGATTACAAACGTTTTATACATGGTATGATTAGCTAAGGAATGTACTGCTAGATCACGTGAATGGGTAGGCTATTGTCTTAAGACCATTAATCCTTGTACAAGGACCGAGGGGCATGAGTGATAGATCTATTGGGTGTTGCGAGCCCCACCCATGGGCCTGCGTGTTGCTGCATGTGGTGACTATGTCGTTCCGCCGGAGGGGTCGGTACGAAATAAGCATACAGGTTTGAGTGCTTCCTAGGCCATGTCACTTATTAATGTATTAACTACACATTAATTGATCTGTTTTTCCTTATTGCTACATACCAGGGACATACATTTATACAGACATACTTTAAAGGCTTATTCATACACATACACATACACATGAACTCGCTCAACTTTTGTTGATGTTTTTCAAACTACATGTATTTCAGGAAATTAAGTATGGATCTGGCAGGCGTTGGAGTTTCAAGTCATGTTAAGTATAAAGATGTCATCCATGGTCTTTGGGTTTGGCCAGTGTGTCTTAATCCTGGACGAGACACGTCTTCCAAACTTTGATTACAACTAATATCTTTTGACGAGTCCTTAGCAAACTTTTACATAATTCATATGGTTTGTAAAACTTGAATTTGAAGTCTACGTTTTAGACAATGTTGTTATGTTTTAAACTCATTTTATGGATGACAAATCTTTGGTTTTATCATATAGTTGTTTGATATGGTTGAATGCAATGATAACAAGAAAGTCACACCATAATCACGCTTCCGCAAAAGTCAGGGTGTGACAATACCAACCTGTCACACCCCAATATTTCCACGTATTACCGGTGGGGAGTATCGTGATGTAGTTGATATCATCATAGTCAAATAATCACAGTTTAATGCACAACGGAAGTCTGAGATGAAAATAGTAATACAAACCGAAACGTAAAGTATAAATAAACATTATACAAACGGTTGTATGTGGATCCACAGGCGGATCTAAAACATAAAGTAAAATATTGTACGACAGACTTTAAACACTAAGAACTTGCATGATTCTTTAATTAGTGCCCAGGAGCTTCCAGCCAATTTCGTTTAGTACCTGCCACTTAGTCTTTTTGAAAAATACGTCAGTTTACACTGGTAAATACAATTAACTGACTCTTTTGAAAACATTTATGAAAATTGATTTAAATGCACAAGGCACAAATATTCTTTTATAACTTGGGACAATATTATAAAATAATCTTGTATACATATTTACATGTTTGTCGTACGTTCAGGGCCCGGGTTAGAAGCCGAGACAAGATTAATAGACACACTACTAGTATAAGCCCACAAGAAGTTATCCTCACGAGTGAGATACCATTTTACATACGCAGCTGTCAGGTGTATGCCTACACCCCGTGCTTAAGTCGTGGCCATTTCAAATGAATGAGTCGAGGATATCCAGGACACGGTCATATTAACCCCCAAATGCTTTGTATCAAACAAAACAGATTAAAACGGGTTATCTCAATGATTTAACCACTAATCGATTAAATATTCAATACCCTACCAAACGGTAATAATTTACCGTATCCCAAGCCCGTATAAGAGAAAATAAGTTAAAAGTATT
Source organism: Helianthus tuberosus (assembly GCA_030545235.1). NCBI lineage: Eukaryota > Viridiplantae > Streptophyta > Magnoliopsida > Asterales > Asteraceae > Helianthus > Helianthus tuberosus. The sequence continues at coordinate 124,605,838 of CM060400.1, forward strand.
TACCTGAGCTAAAATGTAAATTATACTCAGCCGTATATTCTAATCAGCAAGTGTAGGTAGCTTTTACTGGGCTCCTAATCTGGAACGAAGGTTTTAATAACCTATTAGATTCCTAACGGGTCTCATTCAAGTTGTAACTTAGACCGGTTAGTTTTAAAGAAAAGTTTACGATACGAAACGCGAGATTAAGCGATGACCGGATTGGAATGTGATTTAGACCCAACAAGTATGAAGACTTGTATAAAATGGGTAAACTAAATACATTCTGGATTTTGAAATAAAATGATAAGTTTTGACCCGTTTCGGCTAATTTATGCAAACTAGTTACATAAACCGTACCGAACGCGTATAAACATAACGGGTAACCGGATGAGTCAAGTACAAGTTCCATAAGTTATTATGCTTAAAATATGTTGTGATATCCGTAGGATATCTTCAATTATGCCCAAAATGAATTTAAAATCAATTTAAGCCCCGTAGGGGTATTTTGGTCATTTTAAAGTTTATAAAAGAGGTTAAACAGCAAACTGAGGTTCTGGTATAAAATAATCAGTAAAAATAATTATTTTAACATGTTACATCAGTAAAATATCATACATATGTGAAGGTCACCATTTATGGCCAAACTATGCATCGGAGGGGCATTTTGGTTATTTCACATATGTTTTAAGGACCAAATTGGAAATCTGAGTTCAAGACTTATACTTACTGTTAAGATATTAAAATTTATTTACGAAATCAGTAAATATCATGTCTTAGGTGCTAAATATGGTTTTAAACCATACTATGCGCCTAATTCGCATAAAAGTCGATATTTGACGATATTTGAGACGTTTATAAAATTCTGAGATTTTTATCAGTCTTGAATGCTTAAAATATTCTATTTAATATATAACATCAGTAGGAAAAGGTTTGGCATGTAAATGATGTGTAAAACTCATTTTATTAATGAAAAGGGCATTATCGTCAATTACAGAGTTCATGCAAGAATTCTATGTTATGGTCAGTATAAAATTTGACAAAAATTTCCAAAATTCAATAAAAGTTATATCAAAATAGTAGGTAATGAGTATGGTGCCAAAATTTGGGTTTAAATATGATTTATGCTAAAAATGCCATTTAATTAACAAAAAAGTTTCATTTTACGCTATCTTGCATAACTTTAGTTTGAGACCAGAAACTGATGTCAAATTTTGTGGACATACTTATATTTCAGTAATAAAGCTTTTTGTCCTATCACATTTTCAAAAATCTTGTTTTTATAAAATAATGGCATAATGATCAACTTTTAAGCAAATAACGGAAAATGCAATGTACTATGATTTGTAAGGGACCATGAAGTATAACCTCAGAGGGTTATTCTAATATATAACATGGTCACAAAGGAACCCTAAGGCATAACTAAACTAAGCTAATTCGGGTCAGAACTGAAAGTCAAAGCAAAAGTCTACTTTTGCGACTTTCGGTTGCGAACCGAGCCTAATACTTAGAATTGTCGGGTTGAACATGTCTAAACATGTTCTTATATTATTTACGAAGTTATTTAAGTGATAAAACGTATTTTATAGCTTATACATCATCAGTTATGAATTATTTTATAAAAACTGACACGTTTGACTTTTCTGTTTATTACTTTGACCCGACAATTGACTAAGTAAACGTGATAATTAGGAGGTGCCTTTTTTAGGGATTATCACCTACTTAATTACCAACACATAGCCACGTTCAATTCGAATAATGGCTGGAGCGTTAGTGATTAATCACAAAGTCAAAGTGTCATTACGATAACTTTGACTTTCGGTCATTAAGCTAATAAAAACTTAACTACATGAGCTAAGAACGCTTACAAGGGTCCCTAGTACGAAGATTAAACTTGAGAAAGCTTCCTAGATGACCAGGATGCTACAGAGAAGTGTTTGAGAGTGAAAACTTTGAGTGTGCAAGTTCAAGGACTCAAAACATGGCCCTTTATATAGGATTTTGGATGATCTAGGATCATTCCAGCTGTTAATGGAGGTCACCAGATGTTCACAAGTGTCTTTGTGTCAGGGAAAACCATTAACACAGTCCCTAGAATCAAAAACCAGCATGCAATGGTGAAGAAAATCGCAGAACCTGCACCTGTGCATGTTTGCTGTGAAAAACAGGTCGTCGCATAGCGCGACGGCATACCTGTTTTGGGGTTGCGTAGCGCGAGCCCTATGGGGGACCAGTTTTTGAGTTTCAAACCTGGCAGAATCAACCCCTGGACCTTTTAAAACGTAATCACTTCTATTTTAAGCAATTTTAACCCATAAAGTTTATATTTGGATGATCTTTATGATATAACCAAACATCGTTAGGTCCGGTTTCGTTAAACGATAACAGAAAACACTAGTTTCATCAAGTTGACGCTTTTAACCCTTTATTTACGAAAGCTAACACATTTAATATCGAGTAAATTTCCATTTTCGTCCTTGAGGTTTGGGCACATTTGCCATTTTCGTCCAAAATGACACTTTTGTATCATTTTGCCCCCAACGTTTGTAACTTTTTGCCATTTTCATCCAAATGCCTAGCCAAGTCACTTTATACCGTCAGATGGGGTATTTTTTAAATTTATCAATTATAAGGGGGTAACTTGTAATTATCTCTTTAAATACACTTCCTCTCTCTACTCTCTCTCTCTCTCTCTCAAACAAATACACATGTACAAGTCACTGTCTTCTTCCTAGCAATCATCCTGCACATCTTCCTTCCACCCAAGATTTCAATCCCCAAAACTAAAATTCAACCAATATACAAAAATATTTCTTATATAAATCCCACAAAAATTTACACAGTTTCTATCTAACCCAATTGAGCTTCAACTTGATTTGTATACTTGGAAAACGTAACCCGTAAAGGCAACGTTGATGTCCAGCACATTCATGAAACCTCATAAATCAAGTCACCACCACAAGCTTCCGCTGCTCAGTCACCGGCCACCACCACAAGTTTGCGCCACCCAATCATCGGCCACCATTTCGCTGCTTAGTCGTCGGCCACTACTACAAGTTTGCGCTGCCCAATCGCCGGCCACCACCGTAAGATTCCGGCCGCCGCAAATCGCCACCACCGCCAAAATATTCCGGCCGCCACTCAATCGCCGCCGCCACCACAAGCTTTCGGCTGCCGCTCAATCGCTTCCACCACCACCAGTTCTGACTCTAGTGTGACTCCATAGCCGCTCGGATTACAGATCGGCTCTTGCTCTGAAGCAACGTCGTGTGAGGGTGCTGGTGTTCGTGTGGGGGTGTTGCTCTTATTCCAGATCTGTATTAACCGATTTTGACTCCATGAAACTAATGATCTTGATGGTGACTCCATGATAAGAGAGAGGGAGTGTATTCAGAGTGTGAATGTGTGTATTATATAAAAGAAGAAGACAACAGTCACTGTAATTGTCCCTGTTGTACATGTGTATTTTTATTACAAGTTACCCCCTTATAATTGAGAAATTTCAAAAATACCCCATCTGACGATATAAAGTAACTTAGGTAGGCATTTTGGATGAAAATGGCAACAAGTTACAAACGTGGGGGGCAAAATGGTACAAAAGTGTCATTTTGGACGAAAATGGCAAACGTGCCCAAACCTCAGGGACGAAAATGACAATTTACTCTTTAATATCAAACGATATCGAAACCTCGTGAATTTTTCATCACTCATTCTTGAGAGTATAATCAATCGTTACAAAGCCCCGGGTTCGTTAAAAGGTCACTCAGAGGTAGTAATTTAACATGTTGACACGTTTAACCCCCGCGCCTTGTAATCTTTCACTTTCTTTCACAAACGGCTTTATACGTTTCATAATTTATTCGTTTAAGAGTATAAACATCGTGTAGGGTTGTTGAAAGGCATAGTATTCAAATATTGATACTTTGGTTCCTTTCACATATATCTTTTCCTTGTTTGTCAACTTTAGTCCCTCGAAATCAATTCGTTACACGTTTAAAGTTTATGACACGTGTCATTACTACATTGGCCATGATTTTGCGATGTGTTACAAAAGAGATTTTGACAAGGCTAAAGGCATTACTCGAGTATCCAGGTCTCGTGTCAAACAAGGAGGGGTTCAGACTGTGGGGTTTGGGGTGGTTAGGAGGCAGAGAAAATCTGTTAAATATTGCCCTATGTGGTTAGGAGGCAGAGAAAATCCATGTCATTTAAAAAAATCCATTTCATTTGAGTCATTTAACATGTGGCAGCCATGTCACCATTTTTTATAACGACGTTAGCTAGATTTAACTGTGGAGTATTTTACAAAAAAGTTGGACGAGGTCGGATTATTAGCGGCTAATTCCTGACTTGGAATTATTATTGGCCAAATTCAGATAGGTGGGATTATTATTTTCCAATTTGCCTAAAAAAATCACCACACTCTCCATCTTTTAACATTCCTCTCCTCCATCTATATAATCTTTATAAAAAGAAACAGTTGCCATGAGTTCTTTATCGGAAGAGCAAGAGGAAAACGCTGTAAACTTTTTTGTTAACACGATGATTCAAACGGCGAAAATTATTGTCGAGATTAAAGAAGACGGTGAAGACGAAGATACTTCACAACCCAAAACAGGGGTCGTTACACTAAACAGAGATCAGAAATGTATATTATTTTTTACGTTTTATATTTTTAATAATAATTGGTTTCATAACTTTTGTTATTTATTATTAGGATTGTTTAGTATAATTTTATTAAAGATATTTTCCAAACTTTATTTAAGGTGCAGATGATCGTTTGGTGGGTGACTATTTTGCTGAAAACTGTGTGTACACTCGGGGGCGGATCTAGGTTAACGGGTGTGGGTTCACCCGAATCCATTGAGTTTAGAAATTGTAATAGAAAGCCTATATATAAATCTAGAGTGAACCCATAAATAGAGTATAGGATGACCCATAAAAAAGAATGATGTAGCGCTCCAATGGTTAATGGCTTGACTTTTATACAAAGGATCTCGGGTTAAATTATTGTTATTCGCATTATTTTACATTTATTTTTACCTTTGACCTGCATATATTATTCATATTTATTTTTACCTTCGACCGGCATATATTATTCATTTCTATCACTGGCTTCTAGGGTTCTATTTGTTCATTGTTTCATTACCATCTTACCATGTCTATGCATTTTATTAAACATGTTTTCACTGATAGCAATTAGACATGTTAAACATTTAAACTGGGTTATGATGGATGAAATAGTTTTAAATCAGTTCATTTATTTCTTCATAAAATTCAAATACTACTAGTTTAACAACTAAAATAGTTTGAAAGAAGTTTTTCTGCAATGAAGCAAATCGTGTGAAGACGAAATTGCATAACAAAATGGGTGATGGATACATAAACTATTCATGCATTTGTTACATTGAAAAAATAGTTTTTTTTTCAATAAGGTTTGGTCGAAGATGTAACGCAACCTTTTCAAAAGATGAAACTCGTAGGGAACAACTATATGTAGTTTTTTATAATTCATCCGTATTTTTATTATCTGTTTTTTTTTTAATTTCTGATGACAATGTTTTTTTTAATCATTACTTTATCGCATTTTTATTATGTGATGTACCTTACCCGACCCAAACCGTCGAACCACCCAGAATTTTTATGTCCGATTCTACGAAATTGAGGCATCTGGAACAATGAACCCACTGGTGAAAAAAAAAAAAAAAAATTGTTAACTCTATACCTAATCTCCCAGATGAAAAAATTAAAAAATTGCGAAGTGCCAAGAAGCAGCAAGAAAAGATGTCGAACGGTTGTTTGGTGAGATAAAGTCATGATGGGGGATAATACAACAACCGACACATGCATGGGAAGCAAAAAATTGAGATACATTATATATACTTGTACAATAGTACATAACATGATTATTGAATACGAAGTTAGCAATATGCGAATACGATCTGAATGACATTCATGAGAATGTTGAGCCGGTTGACGAGGGGCAACAAGAATCGAATATGTTAGCGTTAAGCCTTGAGTATGTGCATGGAAACCTATCTGCGGATTTAATCGACCATATCTGGAATAACTTCCATGTCGATTCCGTTGATGACGAGTAGTGGTGTTCGTAGGTTTAAGCAAAATTTATTTTATGTTTTTAGTATGTAATTTTAGATTAAATTTTGTGTTTTTTTTATTTGTAAGTTTCTAGAATTTTTATGAAATGTTTAATTTTCTTTAAAAAAAATGTATTTATTATTTTTAACAAATTAGACAAATAAAAAAATGTTATTTACAAATAAAATACATTAAATATAAAAAAAATAGATGGGGGAAGAAAGGGGAATCACACCTATGTTTGTGGGATGATGGTGAGGTGGAAGGGGAGGGTGAGCGGCGTCAATGTGGACTTGACGTAAGAGAGAACCACTAGCCTAAGTAGCAAGTATTCAAAACCGATTTAATCAGCGGTCTATGTTCCTATAAAAATGTCTTTTTTGTAACAACTAAGAACAGAAATGATTAAAGTTTACCTTGTTACTATTGTTCACCACCAACATTACTATGTATATTATTATGTACACAAACATAGTACACATTTAACGTTTACAGTTTAAGTGGATATACTAATTTTGAGTGTGTACATTTTAAGTAATTAAAAGGTGTAGATAGAGAGAGAAGGAGAAAAAAGACAAAACAAACAGGAGGAACCACATTCTTAGAGGTGTTTTATCAAACTTTAAAGAAACCATGAACACATTATGTGGGCAGTGGGTAGATGCAGAGAACGAACGAACCATGCACATAAAGACGAATCGTACTTATGTCCCCTGACTTTTCCCACTGTTGGCCTGTCTTCTTCTTCCTTTGACGTATCAACACTTGACCAAAAATTTAATACGGTTTGACCATATGTGAGTTTTCTAAAATGCATGCATAAAATCATAAATGATGCCCATGAGAGTGCACGTGATAACTCCATGTCCATTTAAACATCAAAATTTGCATAACATGTTCAAATTCATAGAACACTCCAACATTCATATGATAAAACATTGGATCATTGATCTTTCTAGGTCTCTAAGGTTTCAATTTTGATTCCATATATGCAGTGGCGAAGTTTGAGATTTCCGACAGAGGGGGACGATAACGTATATACCCGAAAATTTCTATAAAACCGGGGGGTCGAAAACGTATATACCCAAAAATTTCTATACGAAAACTACATACTCTCCACCACTGAGCGAAAAGTTCGGGGGGTCGGCCGTCCCCTCCCGCCCTACTTAAGCTACGCCCCTGCATATATTAAGGTTTCAATTTTGATTCCATTTTCATCCAAAAAAAAAAAAAACAAACTGGGTCAGAATTTTCTGTTAACCGCCACATTTTTTGTCGTGTTCCTCATTTTAATGAAGGGTAGTATTGTCTTTTTATTCCTTGATATATCTTAATTAAAATGAGGAACACGACAAAAAAAGATGGAGTTTAACAGAAAATTCTGACCCAGTTTGCTTTTTGGATGAAAATGACATCAAAATTGAAACTTAGGGACCCAGATTCAAAAGGTTTCATTTTTAGACTAAAGTAGCAAGAGTGATATAAACCCAGGGACAAATTTGGCAATTTACTCATTTGCATATATTGGGATAAACAACACTTCTACACGTAACACGACTAAGGGGCTGTTTGTTTACCTCTTAATGGGGCTCTTAATGGTTCAGACATCCTACTGGTTCAACACTTAATGGTAATGGTTCAGACTGTTTGTTTCGTGAGCAGATGTCTGAATGGTTCAGACATTTGCCTCTGAATGGTTAAGTATTATACAAAGTCTGAATGGTTAAGACCTCTAATTTCAGTTGGTCAGACATTTGTCTCTGAAAGGTTAAACATTATACTGACTCTTAATGGTTCAGACCTCTTACTGGTTCAACACTTAATAGTTCAGACCTCTTACTGGTTTAGCACTTAACCATTCAGAAGTTGTCAAACAGCCCCTAAGGTATATAATACAACCTGGATAATTATTTGCGACTATATAACCCGGTTGTCACACAGAATTTTAATTAGGTAAAGGACCATATGGCTTATCACACAGTCAGGTCTTAAGCTATATCATCGATATGGTTGTAGAATCATGTTTACAACCGGGTTTCATCAGTCACTGTAACTTGGTTCTTAATCAACAGTTGGGTCTTATTTTATGGTTTCTTATGAGACAACTGTTTAACTTGGTCTTCATCAAACGATTGGGGTCTTGAATTATGGTTTCTTATGAAACAACTTACACGTGTTTTTTTTTTCTTTTTAAAAAAAGTTTGATAGCAGAAAACTTTGTGCGAATATAATAAGGCCTGGTCTATTCGCACACGGCCGTTGTCTTTTTGCACACTCAAAGCGCCCCGCTATGGCCAAAGCGGTCAGTCCTTGTCTGTTGACTTTGGCCAAAGCGCCCCGCTATGGCCAAAGCGGGGCGCTTTGAGTGTGCAAAAAGACAAAAAGTGTTGGCTGTAATTTGTGTTGTTTTTTTTTTGAAATAGGTGGGATGTGGGTTAGTTTGGTAGTGTTTTTTGGAGGAAAAAATTGTATTTGAGTTTTATAATACGTTGTTTTATAATTACGTTTTTTTACGTCATTATTTTTATAGAACGTATATAATATAAGTGCGTCTTTATAAACTGTTAACCTAGTTTATTTTGTTAAATTAAACGAACACGTTAAATAAATTGTACAGAAAGCCATAAGAATTAAACGTAAACAATCCAAAACCAACGTGATGTAAATATATATCAGTTTGTACATACAAAACAAAAAGGTACAACTGACTACATAATACATAACAAAACACTATACAAACAAACTAAGGTACTAATCCTCGTGCGGTGGGGACGGTGGGAGGGGAAGTGGAGGCAACCCAGCGAGCTCTCGTAGAGAAACGAGCGTCTCGATGATCCAATCCTGGCGTGCGGCCTGGCGTCTCAGGCGCCGGTCGAAGTCCCGAGCCACCTCACGCGCTACCGGAGGCAGGTCAGCGTAAACGTGCTGCGGGTACTGTGGCGGCTCCGGAGCTGGCTGAACTGGTGGTACCGGGATCTCCTCGATATGCTCCTCCTGAGCCGGATCCTCTAATACAGGCTCAGGCTGAGCCTGAGGCTCAGCCTGAGCCTCAGCCTCAGCCTGAGGCTGGCCCGGGAACTCATCGAGTCCCAGAGCCTGTAGCTGAGCCTGCCGAGCGGCCGCCTGAACATCAGGAGGGGCCAACACTCCAGGCCTCACCTCAACAACAACCGGGATGACCTCCTGCACCGGCTCCGGCTGCCAAATCAGCCCGTTTCCGCCCCTAAACCTCAGACCAACATCAAAGCGACGGGTGATCTGCATGCTAGAAACTGACGCGCGGCCCAACCTGGTAGACGGGACCGGATCGGACAGCACCGGATCTCCCTCGGGCACGATCCCGAGCGAGCGTGCGATGGCGGTGATGAATGAGCCAGTGTGCACCCACCCGCGGAGCTGCCGGTGGTATGCTGTGGCAAAGTAATCTGCCAGGCAGGCTGCTAGATTGCAGGGCTGGCGGAGCAGTAGGCAGTATAGAAAGAAAAGGTCACTGAGGTTGACCTTCTCCCTGCTGGCACCCCGCGGCACGATAGTTGCCGCGATAACATGCTGCAAGTATCGGAACAAGGGGTCTCTAATGGTGGTGGCCTTTTGCCAGGATCTCCCAAAGGGAACCCTGGAAATGGACCTCCAGAAACTGATAAGCGTCTGCCTGTCCATCATCGTAACCGCCTGCGTATATAAATTAGTATCAAGCTCGGCCTCTGTGTACAAACCTGTATAAACAAATAATATTAAATAAACAAATAAAATTAAATAAACAAATAACATTAAATAAACAAATAACATTAAATAAACAAATAATATTAAATAAACAAATAACATTAAATAAACAAATAACATTAAATAAACAAATGATATTAAATATAAAATAATAAATAATATTATTTAAACAAACCTGTATGGACAACAAACTGCCGCACACTCATCCGAAACTCCTGACCGGCAAGACGGAATGTAACCTCGTAGACTGGAAAATCCGGGTCCTCCACGTAATCCGCCGGATGCGGCGCGTATGTAAACGTGGAAAGAAACTCCCACGTAAGCTCAGGGTACGAGTCCTCCATCGCTAACTCAAATAGGCGCGACCAAGGAGTATCTAGTCCAACTATCTCACGCGCCCGCGCGGCCTCTCCCACGGTCTCCAACAGGTCCCAGTCTATCCCTACATGCTCCCCAATGGGGATGGCGCGCAACCTCGCGCATCTCCCCCTCGCCCGTGACCCCGGCGGAAACTGCAGGTACGGGCATGTCGGCTCTTCCTGCTCTCCCTCATCTCCCTCAGCCTCCATATGCTCAATCTCGTCATCGGAGGAATCCATCCCTGCACGTTGATAAGATAATATTAAATATAAAATAATAAACAAATAATATTATTTAAACAATTTAAATAATAAACAAATAATATTATTTAAACAATTTTTAAACAAATAATATTAAACAAATAATATTAAACAAATAATTTTTAAACAAAAAATAATAAACAAATAATTTTATTTATAAAATTTAAATAATAAACAAATAATATTAAATATAATTTAAATAATAAACAAACAATATTAAACAAATAATATTAAACAAATAATATTAAAAAAAAAAACATGAACCAAAGCGCCGCGCTTTGGCCTCGGCGCGGCGCTTTGGTTCTTCGTTATGAAGAACAGCCCCAGCAACATGATCACAACCGCCCAAATCAAATCAAAATCAAACATAAAACTTGAACCAAAACAATAAACGAAGTTCGATCGTACCTAATAGCGGTTGAAATCCGGAAAAAGACGATCTTCGCACTAGTGTGTGTAATCGCACCGTAGTGTGTGTGTTTTGTTTGAGGGTGAAATGGGGGAGAAGGCTGCCCCGCTTCAGGTATAACGAGGGGCCAAAGCGCCCCGCTATGGCCAAAGCGGGGCGCTTCGGGGCCAAAACGCAGCGTTATGACCTAAGCGGGGCGCTTCGGCCCTTTTTTTAAATTTTTAAAATTGTTTTTTATTCACAAACGCGTCGATAATAGTCTAAATTTTACGTTTTTTCCATTATACATCATTTTTTAAAATATATGGACTATACTGCAAGTTCCGGATCAAATCGGTTACGTGTGATGTCTTATTCCGTTATATCGTATCATTTTGGTTTGAAAGCACAAGTACTCCTGTGAGAGGTGTTATGTGTATCAGCCGCCTACCGCACATGAACATGACGTATTTTTTCATTAATTGTAGTATTATGATGTATACGGTCATTTTGGGTCGTACAAGTGCGTATTGAATCTGATTGGGTCGTGTCGGTGACATTCGGTTTTTAACGTGATGTAACGCATATATTGAACAAACACAAACGTGATTATTATTAAACACATTTAACCTACATCGTGAACATATGGGGTTACATTAAGGTCAGGGGCACGATACGTAAGCATTTCGTACGCGTTGATCTGATCCCTGTATAATGTGTGCCAGGCTGCTGCGCGCTCTGTTCTGTTCGCTGTCCAGAGTGGGTTTGGGGGAGGCATTGGATAACAACCTCCAAGATCTACATGTATGAAATGCCCATGGTCGACGAACACAACCGCAACCACCAGGTGAGGTTGCTCAGCTTCGTTTGGCCCGCCCAGCAGAGGGAAAATTGTACAGCTCCCACGCATGTCGAAGGTGTGAACAATCACACCGTATCGTTGGGCAATAAGAAACCCCGTGTCAGGCATCGTCATGTAATTTTCGATATCTGCTCGTCCCACCCCCTTGAAATTGATCCGTCTAAGCAGCGCATCATAATGTCCTATGTTTTCCGGATCGAAAAACTGCCTCCAAAGCGATTGGTTCGTACGTAACTCCTTTATAAGTTGTTTCCGGATCATCAAATATGAATTTTGTTTCACTCCTAACCCAACAGCCACCGATCGAAACCCACAATGACCATCTGGTTTCACGTCCTTTATTCTAACGATGTATGGATGGATCACTTCGGGAATCTGAGATGCGTAGTTGCGGATCGCTATATCCGTCTTAGGACCGAGCTTGATCATCGGGAAATCAGGGTGCAGGTTGATCGGTTTGGTATTCTTTTGTCTTCTTGAATCTTCGAGTGATATGTACGAGCTGTGACGGGGAAGATCATCTGAGGCCTCGACCCAAGTTTCTTCCGACGGAATGTACGAGCTTTTTCTAGCGGCTTCAACCTTTCTTTCTTCCTGCGTTTTCAATGTTGGGCGACCACGAGTTTTCTTCAGAACAGCAGGAGGTTTTTTGTTATTGTTCCCTGGATTGAGGATTTGCTGAAACTTTTCAAAGAAGCTCCTTTTCACTTGAGGGGGTGTTGGATCGATCTTTTGTTTCAATTTTTCAAATTCCGCGTCTACATCGATATCCTCTATGTTTTTCTTTGCAGGCTTGAAGTTAAGCTTCTTCCAGAACACGTCTATGTGTGTGATCCGGAGTTGCTGACCTGTGGATGAAAACAAATTAGGTGGCAGAATCATAACGAGAAAGGTCAAAGATATTAATTACCTTTATTTTCCAACTTTTCCAAACGACAGGCACATGGCAAACCACAGCTGGTAAAAAGTTGGCAACCACAGCTTGCACCGTAGGCTCTCAACCCGTCTTCCTTACGTTTTAGTTCCCTACTCAAAAGCTCAATCGCATATATTGAAACCTTTCTGAGAATATATGCAAGCATGGGCTGCTTCTTGTGGTGCGTCATCACTTTTCGGAGGCTTGTTTCAAAGCTTGTACTAATCTCGGTGTATTGTCTATCAACAACATGATCAACATACAGTACAAGTTTATCCAGTGTGTTGCGATGACTTGGAAAGTGACTTTTTAGTGTTGCATGCATGCCCTCAACCCTGTTGGTCGTAGTTTGGTGAAAGTTGATAGTTTTGTTAATCCAGCATGACACAAACTTTTCACGGTACGGATCCAACCAGGATTTCTTCATATAATCAAAAACCTCTAAAATTAAAAAAAACGTAAATAGTCAGTTTTTGTTATTATATAAAATTTGAACATAATTATGTAAGAAATACCTACGTTCACGGTCATCTTCTTTCAGCTGTGCTTCAAGGTTTTCCAAGTTATACCTGTATATTTCCTCGGTCGTAGACTCGCACAATAACCAAAAACTACGTACGAATTCTTTCCAATCCTTGTCAGAGAATTTCTTCTTGCTGTTCTTATTAATATTTTGTTGAATATGGAACCGACAAAGATACTTATGCGCTTTTGGAAAAACTTGTTCACACGCGTTCATCAGCGCAAAATCCCTGTCTGTTAAAATCACGCGCGGTTCCATACATCCTACCAGCATAGACTTGATCCTCTGCAACACCCATAGGTAGTTCTCTGACTTCTCAGCGGAAATTACCGCACAAGCAGCCGTAAACGATTTGTTTGTCGACGTCATGCCTACGACCTGAACAAATGGCAGGTTGTACATGTTCGTTTTGTAGGTGGCGTCAATAATTAGCACATGCGGGAAGGCACACCACATATTGAATGATCTTTCGTGAACAAAGAAGACATCTTCAACTTCGTTTGATATCTCATTCGTGCGCATGTAATAAGTGTAATTTTTTTCGAGAAGAATGCTTTCAAGTTTTTGCATCGGAGACTTACCGACATTTTTTTCGGCGTTGATCTTCTGAACAGCGTTGTGTATATCTTTCGGAATAAGCTTTCTAGCCGGATTGTTTTTTGTCAGCGTTCGCCAGATACTTTGGTTGGGAATGTCTTGCTCTGCCAGCTCCTTAACCAGTTTTGTATCCTCCGAAGAAAGCCTTCTCGCATACGCGTGACCCTCTAAGTTTTCAATAGGAGTGTGGTTATGCTTCGCCTTCGTCACCTCGATCCTCCAAACACTTCCGGATGATTCCGAAAACCCGATCATCTCGAACGGGCAGCCTATTTTCTTGCTACCCGTTTTCCTCTGTGTAGCTATACTCTTATGCTCCCCACCAAAAGTACATTGAAACCAAATCTTGTAATTCTCTCCTCTTTTATTCGACCTCTTAGTCACAATGAGGTAACCGTTGTCTTTTGCCGTGTCTTGTACCCAACGCACCAACTCTTTACGTGACGAAAAGGTCTGCGTCGTATCAAACGAAAACGTAACCGGGTAACAGCCTTCCTCGTCAACATACACATCCCCCGGCTCACCATCGTCACCGAGGTCCGAATATACTTGATGTTCAAAGTTGTGCTCGCCACCGTAACCGAAATTCGAATAACCTTGTAAGCTCTGTTGACAACCGTAACTGTCGTTTGGACCACACTCCTGCTGTACAAAGCTGTACTCGCCACCGTAACCGAAATTCGAATAACCTTGTTGTGCGTAAGGGTCCTCCACAGGGGTATTCAAATCCAGCGTCACCGTGTTATCACGATAACGAATGCCAGATACAACCTCTGCCTCCCTCAAGTTGGACGAGACCGGTTTCTCATACGAGTCAGAAATAGCGGTCCCCTCGTAAGAATCAGGAACAACTGTCTCGTCAGAATATTGACCGAAAATATAGTTGTTTAACCACGACATCGTTTTTGCAAGATATGTAACTAATACAGCAAAACCGCGCGTTATTTTGAAGAAACACAACGGATGGGTGAATGTATATCGAAGTGTCTGTGAATGAAAATGTATATGGTCGAAGTGTCTGTCTGAGGTTGCTTTTAAAAGGTAAAATGGGTGAAATTTGGGGTCGAAGCGCCGCGCTATGGCCAAAGCGCGGCGCTTAGGGTTAACGACAAAACATCATAATCAGCTTTATGTCTGGCAAACAGTATCGAATGTTTCGAACGTCAATCGAAGCACGTTTTGTCGATCGAAGCGCCGCGCTTTGGCCATAGCGCGGCGCTTTGGGGTGTGAAAATAATTTTGGGCGTGTGCAGCTAGCATGACCCTATAATAAAACAAATCACAACCATCGAAAGGTTAGAGAATGTGTACCTTTACATTTTGTAAACATTGGACAAAACACCGTGGGGTAACAACTTGGTCATTAGATTTCGTACATGGAAACTTACTTACGAGGTATGACCTGAATCGGCTAACCCGACCCGGTCATTACCTATTATTTTATTATAAATAAATAATCATAGACATTTATTCTAGAACATTCCATCTTGCATGGATAAATCACGTAACTAAATCCCCAACTTTTTGGGAAGATCACGAAGATCCCTAACTGATCGGAACTCATCCTAGGTTAAGGAAACCCTAATGGTAAACTATAAATAGGGGTAAACATAAAAGGTATGGATTATCTTGCTCTTGCTTTACTCTTTTCTCTACACCTTCTCTTTTACTCCCAAAACCGAGACTTATTCTCACGCCGGAGGGTGTTTACAGGAATAACCCCATTCCTGTAACGAGTCCTAACGGTGTTCTGTTTTGCAGCTAACCGTTCGGGTCACTGAGAGTTGAAGTCCTAGTTGGATACTACCGCAAAGGTCAGTGTTTCTTCATTGGCGCCATCTGTGGGACCTTTTCGGTAACAATTAGATTGAACCCCATGGCAAGTGATCAGAACGTAGCAGTTACCCCAAGCCAAGCAATGATAGACAATAATCCGGTGTCAGGAACAGGCCCTATCACCACCGCGCCGGCCTCACCGGCTGTCACCAGGTCGCTTGACCTGGAGTTCGAGGCGGAAGGACCACCACCAGGTTTTACAGGCATTACCGCCGCTTCTTTTGGGACCACGGCAGCAGATTTGTTCTCCTACACTTCTCTGCGGTTACAGTCGGTTGAACCAAGTGTAACCGGCGTTAACATGTTCACCCCAGTGGCAACCACTAGTGCACAGATATCACGTCTTAACTCTATGCCAGTTATTACATCGGCAAGCCCAAGCATTGTTATACCACAGGCGAGCATGCCTCAGTATTACCAACCTTCAGTTACATACCCCATGCCGCCCTTGTATTCTGCAGCACTAACAGCGGCACTGTCTACGCCACCTCACTAACCAGTGGTCATGCCAGGAGGAATTATGAACGCTCCAGTCACGCCGGGAAATCAAGCTTATTTCCCCGGGTACTATTATGCACCCCCATATGGGTATTTACCCCCATACGGTAATTCAATGTACACACCCCAGGGAGACACGCAAGGCCTTACACAACAATCGCCATACGCGGCTTACATGCCGCCTTGGTGGACCTTTCCAACGTCACAACCGGTTTACGCTCAAACCCCACCAACAGCGGAACCTGCTTATGACAGAGGGAACACATCCAGACCTAGATTTTCTCCGGGCAGAGGCCCCAGTTCCATGCTAAACGTCACTTCGGCTCAACCCTCTGCCACTCAGGGTATAAGCCAGAGCGGGGTCATCCCTCCAGTACAACCCATCAATGTAGAAGAAGATGAACTCACCAGACCTTACAAGCCAATGGATGCAACTTTCAAATCTAAGTTCACCAGAAGAATAGCGGAAGCTCCTATCAAGGAAAAACACAAGATGCCTCAAACCGTAGGCGAATATGATGGTCTAGGTAACCCTGATGACCATCTTAATCTATTCAAAAGCGCAGGGGAGGTAGCCTGTTGGCCTATGCCCCTCTGGTGCAAAATGTTTGTGCAAACGCTGGTAGGCGTGGCTCGGGTTTGGTGGGACAGTCTGCCCATTGGGGAAATTGACAGTTTCGAAGATCTAGAGTCCAAATTCATCTTGCAATTCAGCCAGCAGCGTAGGCACACGAAGGATCGGAACGAGCTCCTCCATATCCGCCAGCGAGACAATGAAACGGTGGAAAATTTTATTGTTAGATTCAACAAAGAAAGCCTGGCAATCCCGGGTGTAACGAATGACCTAGCGTGTGGAGCTTTCCTACAAGGAGTAAACGACGACGAGTTGTTAAGAACACTTCATGGAAGGGATGGCGTACCTCCCACCATCGATGAAATACTGAGGATAGCTAAAGTGTACGTTATACAAGAAAAGGCCGCAGCAGCCAGCCACGCGGCCAATAGGAAAAAAGAGGCTCTGAAAAACCAAGAAGACAGGGAGTAGCAAGGTTCTAAAGGTAAGGGTAGAGGAGACCTATACCAAAGGAATGACAGGACGGATTCGCGGTATGACAAATCCAAAAACGCCTATTCAAGGAATGAGTCCTCGAAACCGCGATCCGACTACCCCAACCTGAGCAAGACACCAGCAGAGATCCTAGCTTCAGAGAACCTCAAGTTTAATCCTCCAAAGCCGCTGAAAGACAACCCCAACAAAGATACAAGTAAATATTGTGAGTACCACAAAGGGAGCGGCCATGATACAAACGACTGCTTTCAGCTAAAGAAGCAGATTGAATACTTCGTGAAAGCAGGTAAATTGGCACATCTAGTGAGGGATATCAAGCAGGGCCCTCCCCCCGTTAAGGAAGAAAACGACAAGGCGGCGGGTAAAAGACCGCGAGAGCTAAATATGGTATACGCGGATAAGGGGAAAGGGGCAAAACGGAGTTTCTCCACGCTTGAACCCTGGATGTTAGCGACCATGACCATCGAGCCTCGCGTGGAAGATTTGCACCTCACCACGGATGCTCTGATCATATCCGCTGCAGTAGGGGATTATCACATGAGAAGGATCCTGGTAGATACCGGGAGTTCAGAAGACATTATCTATGAACACTGTTTCAATAGAATGCAACCAGAAGACAAAAGGCTGCTTGAGTCAGTGCACGCCCCCATTAAAGGTTTCACAGGGGAAAAGGTTGACCCTATTGGTCAGATTACCTTTCTAGTCACATTCGGAAAAAAGCCCCGGGAAAGAACATACTCCTAACATTCCTCGTGGTACGTGCTGAGTCATACCACAATGTGATCATTGGAAGGTTCACCCTAGGAAAATTGGACGCTATAGTCTCCACAGCGTGAGGTTTCATGAAGTTTCCTACCCCGCGGGGTGTTGCAACTTGCAACGGTATTTCGTGACAAACTAGGGGAGATATTGAACACCAAAAGATGTCGCCAAGGACCTACCGGGGCCATCGGCCCGGAATGATGGGTATTAAGCACACGCCATCCGGATCAGACAGTTACGATAGGAGACAGCCTCTCCCCTGAGGTTAAAAATGATTTGAAACAGCTGCTGAGAAGGAATGTTGATATCTTTGCTTTCGAACATTCCGACATGACGGGAATACCCCGCGATAAGGCAGAACACAAGCTAGCAACACTCCCCGGCACTAAACCAGTCACGCAGGGTAAGTGTAGTATGGCTCCGGATCGAAAGGCAGCAGTTGTCAGAGAAGTACAAAAGTTGGTGGAAGCCGGAATCCTCAGAGAGACACAGTATCATACATGGGTATCAAACCCTGTGATGGTAAAGAAACCCGACGGCACATGGCGGATGTGCATTGATTTCAAAGACCTGAACAAAGCATGCCCCAAAGACGCATACCCACTGCCCGAGATGGATTTCAAGGTTGACTCCCTGATCCCTTATAGGTATAAGTGCTTTTTAGACGCCTATAAAGGGTATCACCAGATCAAGATGTCCAAGGAAGACGAAGAAAAAACGGCGTTTCACACCGACATAGGCATCTTTTGTTACACTAAGATGCCTTTCGGCTTACGAAACACCGGGGCCACTTACCAGCGACTCATGGATAAAGCCTTCGAAACACAAATCGGCAGAAATTTAGAAGTATATGTTGATGATCTGGTGATCAAGAGTAGGGAAGAAAAACAAATGCTGGAAGACATTGAAGAAACTTTCCAAAGGCTCAGAGAATACAATATCAAACTCAACCCCAAGAAATGTTCTTTCGGGGTAGAAGAAGGAAAGTTCTTGGGCGTGGTAGTCACCCGGGACGGTATTAAAGCTAACCCGGAAAAGGTAGCCGCCATAACGCGGATGCCCTCTCCCAGGACTTTGAAAGAAGCGCAAGCGTTAAACGGGCGTTTAGTGGCTATAAACAGATTCTTAGCAAGGCATGCCGAAAGATCTTTGCCATTCATAAAGACGCTAAAAGATTGCCTCAACAAGAAGAATTTCAAATGGACCGGTGAAGCGGAAGAAGCCCTACAAGACATGAAACGCTTCATCGAGAAATTACCCATGATGATAGCGCCATTCCCTAACGAAGTGCTTAAAATGTATTTGGAGACAACCCATAATGCGGTAAGTACGGTACTCATGGTGGAAAGAGATGGGAAGCAAACACCCATATATTACATCAGCCGGGTGTTGGCGGGACCCGAAATGCGGTATCCAACCCTGGAAAAGTTGGTACTAGCACTGGTTCACGCCACTCGGCGATTGCGAAGGTATTTTCAAGCACACTGCGTACAGGTCTTGACGAATTACCCGCTGCAGCAAATTTTGCACAAACCAGAAATATCCAGAAGATTGGCCAAATGGGCGATTGAATTAGGAGCTTTGGATATCGAATATCGAAAACGAACAGCAGTCAAAGGACAGGTGATCGCCGACTTTTTGGCCGAAATCCCTGATGGAGAAACTATAGTGGACCCCACCATCCAGGACATCCCGGAATCCAGTACCGCCCGGCAAACCTGGAAACTGTACACTGATGGATCATCTGGTGGAAAAGGGTCTGGGGCAGGTCTAATGTTGATAAGCCCAGACGAAATAAGACTAATGTACGCCTTACGTTTCGATTTTGAATGCTCCAACAATGAAGCAGAATACGAAGCGCTACTCGCAGGGTTGAGAATGGCCCAATCTATGGGAGCTACACGAGTGGATGCATATGTTGATTCTTTACTGGTCAATAATCAAGTAAATGAGACGTATGAAGCCAAAGATGAATCAATGGCAAGATACCTGGCAAAAACAAAGGAGCTCATGGCTTCCTTCGATAATGTCACACTCAACCATGTTCACAGAGGAAAAAACCAAATAGCGGATGCTTTGAGCAAACTCGCCACTTCGGGCATGGAAAAAGAAGTAAAGGTTGAAACATTGCAGACGCCTTCAATTGAACCCCGGAACGTCTCCGCCGTTACAGCGGAGGAACCCTGCTGGTACACCCCAATACTAAAATTCCTTACTAAGGGGGAGTTACCCCCTGCTAGGGGCGAAGCTCAGAAAATACAAAGGCACTGCAATATGAAGTGAACAATGGCGTCCTATATCGAAAGTCATACTTGGGACCACTCCTGCGGTGTCTCCCCGGTGGAAGCAAAATACTTGATCCAAGAGATTCATGCCGGCATATGCGGCATCCATGCGGGACCCCGGGCAGTTGTGGCTAAAATCCATAATGCCGGGTACTATTGGCCTGGGATGCACGAGGACGCGGTACAAGAACTCAGAAAATTCCGTAGCTGTCAGAAATTCGCCCCTCAAACACTCAGGCCTAAGAACAACTTAATCCCGGTTACAGCGGCCTGGCCTTTTCAAAAATGGGCAGTGGATATTGTTGGACCATTCCCGCTGGCTCCCGGAAGGCTAAAATACTTAATAGTGGCGATTGATTACTTTACCAAGTGGGTGGAGGCCAATCCTTTGGCTAAAATCACGGCAGAGAATGCCAAAAAATTCCTTTGGGAACACATAGTATGTCGTTCCAGACTGCCGCTATACCTGGTAAGCGACAATGGAACACAGTTCACCGACAAGGTTTTGCAAGAATGGTGCGCCGATCTCCAGATCAAGCAAATCTTCACGTCGGTGGCGCATCCTCAAGGAAATGGCCAGGTAGAGCGGGCGAATAGGAGTTTGCTGGATGGCATAAAAAGAAGGTAGGTTATGAGGGAAGCTCCTGGGTGGAAGAACTGCCAAATGTCCTCTGGGCACACCGAACAATGCCTAAGACAAGCAATAATGAAACCCCCTTTCAGCCTAACCTACGATGCAGAAGCAATGATACCCGCGGAAGCGGGATTGCCATCATTATGTCGCCTCACCACCGGCGATGATAATGATAGGCTCCTAAGGGAAGGCCTGGATCTACTCGAAGAAAGGCGTGAAGCTGCCACCATCAACGAAGCAAAATACAAGAAGACATTAGAAAAGTACTACAACAAACGTGTGGCACATCATACTTTCAAAGAAGGCGACTACGTCATGCGCGATAATGAAGCCAGTAGAGCGGAACCCTCAGGCAAACTGGAACCTAACTGGGAGGGCCCCTGCGTCATTCAAGAAGATCTGGGTAAAGGGGCCTACCGTTTGTCCAGGCTAGATGGTACCGCTGTACCGCGTAGCTGGAACATGGCCCAATTGAAAAAATGTTATCTGTAATGCCTTGCTCCTAACAGCAAGATTAGACTTTTCTTTTCTGGCAAACAAGTGTAATCCATCCTCAGCGATGTCGCTTCTTTTCATCTAAGTTTTGAGTTTAATAAAAGTTATTTCTTTTTGTTTTTCCTCATTACTTAAACATACAATAAAATTTACCATCGCATTTTAACTGCACATAACGGTAAACAACAAAAGTACCCTTAAACACGAAATATTTTCATACATATAAGGCATAGGGTCAACACATACAGCGCTAAGAGCAGGTATCTTGGTAATAGATACAATAACCGCTACAAAAAGATAGGTATTTTAGTAATAAATACATGCAACTATCTTACAAAAACCAAGTACTTGTCCCTGTCGTTAAAAACCAACACATGGGAACCAAAAATTAACATGTTCTAATATCTACTCCTTGGAACGGGTTGCCATCACCTCTGCATGGGTATGCAACACCTCATCATATCCAAGCAAATAAGGACCAATGGCCAAATCATCGGTACGTCCTTCAAACACTGATAGAACCACCATCCCCTGATCATCAACAGGTTTCTTAAAAGAACGACCACCACGACGACGTTCGTACACCAAGTGGCAACGTTGAACATGATCAGCTGGGACGGTCTCCATCAAAGTATCAGCTGACAGAGAAGTCACATTCATGTCAACCGACAAAGGATCCTCATAAATGATACTCTTGCACGACCGGCTCACCCGGGGAAGACAGCATCAGCAGGTGACCTTCCTTTCCTGATCATCGCTTTCGTCACCGGAATTTGAAGAAGGACCAGACCATCGGTAGCATCCAAACGCCGGAAAATGTCTGAAAGTCTCTGTCTATAACTTTTCCGGCTCATCTTTTTGGATTACCAAATCAGGAAAAAACAGCTAAATTTATAGAGGGACAAACAGTTGTGACAGTAATGACGATAGCAATATTAATGAAAAATAATCATTACACGTCAAGTCGCCACATTTCAGAAGAACGGCGGCATTATCAATCATGACATTAGCATTAAATGCCTGACAAACCAATCAGATATTTGCACAAAAACCAAGTCAAACAGTGTTATTACAAACGTTTTGCAGAAGTACAGTACATGATAAACAAAACAAACTACTTATTCCTCCTCTGACTCCTCCGCGGGGTCCAGCATCAGTCGCAAGGAATCTATGCCATCCTCATTCACCTTGTCCACCAAGTCTGCATACGCGGGCAACGGGTCTTTGTATGCCGCCTCAAGGGCATCAGCCATGTCACCTTAGAATTTACCCCTCGCCGTGTGGAAGTCGGAAGCGATCTTCTCCGACTGTTGACAATCAAAGTATCCTTTGTAAACACCATCATGGTGACCGGATTGATACGCGGCAGCGGAAAGGCGACCTATTAACGCCGTGAAAGGCGCCGACTAACGAAGGTATTCGAATGCCCCTACTAGCCCGTTTGTTATCAGCCAATTCTTATCCCCCCGCAAGGCAGCCAGTTGGTTAGTCAAGCTGTCCACTTCAGCATTTGCTTGTTCCAGGGTGCCCTCCATTTCTTTCAGGCGCGCGGCAGAGGATTTGCAAGAGTATTCCTTTCAGAGACAATGGAATCACAATGGTGCTGAAGTTTCCTAAGTTGCTCTTCCCGTTCCTCCAATTCCGCTTGTTTAGCCTGAGCTCTAGCATTAGATGCTTCTACCTCAACGGTTAAAGCTTGGTATCGCTCCTGCACCTGGGACACAAAGTCAGTGTCAATTTGGAATTTTTCCACTTGGGTAGACATTTCAGATCTAACATTTTGGTGTTCAGTAGCAGCTTTACGCTCCAGCTCCTCCTGCACGCTCTTAGCGTGAGCAAGGACCCGGTCCTTCTCCGCTAAGTCACGAGCCCATATGAGCCGCTCCTCAGCAAGGTGGGCGGTCACCCTTTTCAAGTCATCCTCAGCCTTGTTTTTCTCCGAAAAAAACCAGCTCTCCCTCAACCCAGCAGCTTGGAGTTGACTCTCCAAGCGGTATTTCTCATCCTTGAGTTCTTCAATTATAGCTCGCGCTTGGTGAAGTTCATTGTTGTCATGCATCCACCTGCGCCGGATCTCGGTAAGCCTCCGCGGCTGACTAACAGAATCTACAATTGCGGAGTTCATTAAATTCTCGTTGTTCAAACCTTCAACATATGCCGTCTCGGCCGGGGGATAAGCCCGCTCAACCCAGTGTTGAACCACTTGGGGGAAGATCAGCCTAGAATACTCTGCAATTTTCCACTGGGGCTGGTAGCGTTTATCTCGAGCACTGGGATCCCAGTTGATAGTAGGAAAATAAAGGTCATCACCCAAGCGGGCCCCATCATCAGCAATGCCACTACTGGACCCCCCAGCATCGCTAGCAGCAGGACCTCCAGCACTAGTCGCCTCGTGAGTAAGGGACAAAACGGGCACCTCTTTCCCGGTAGCAGAAAATATGCTTAATGGAGAATCAAACAAAGAGGAAGGAGCGACACTGGAGGTCAGGGGCGTGGAAATCGGACTAGCTGTTACAGTCACAGCAGCGGTAAGCATAGGCGGCGGCATGGCACAACTAACAGTGGCGGTAACACTCGCTTGAGATATAAGCTCTGAAAGGCTGCTGCCGCCAGCAATTGGAAGCACTACCCCCACAGATGACAAGGGGGTGGGTGTCACATTTTCAGTTTGAACCCCACCAGTAGTACCTGTGTCAAAGACAAGTTTCAGTAACATGAAGCTCATAATTCATAATAACATTTGAAAGTAAAAAGTACATACCAAGCGGCAGGGCATAGGCGGCTTGCATAGCCTCGAACGCGGTTAGAGTAGGAGCAACAAATGTTTTTCGTTTCTTCGCCACATGGGTGGGGCTTGTCATCTCAGTAGTAGTAGAGGTATCAACCCTGGTGAATGACGCCCCACTAGCGGAAGAAGTGGCCGCACCAGCTGCCATGTATTTCCTCCCGGTGACTTTTATCCAGGTTGGTTTCTTCTCCGGAGCGGCAGCACTACTTCCCCCACTGGGGGGGGGGGAGGGGGAAATATATACAGCAGGGTTTGCAGGTACAGCGGGCAACAGAAACTGCTCCAGGTGAACCTGTAGCACATCCGGCTCCTGTTCACCAAGTACGCGGTCCTCGGCTTTCAACGCAGTGTGCCGCGGGGGGTCGGCAAAGTCAAACAAGCTCCATTCCCCTGCGGGAGGCATACATGTTATTTTGTAATTAACAAAATATATAGCAGGCATAAAACGTGTGTACCTTCATCATCTCTCCGGAACGAGGGATACTTTTTGATGTCTCGCCATAGCAGGCTCATCCCTGCCATCACTAATGCCCCTTCAGGGATTACTGTACACTCAAAAGGGCGACCACACAGCCTCGTGTACAGGGAGTTTGCCATGTAAGCATCTTCTGGAGGGCTATCATATTTAACCTTATCTTTCGGTCCCATATCCTTCCAGTGCATCTCGCCAGGAATCACACCAGCATCAATATAGAAAAAATTCTTCCTCCAGTCTTTATCCCTGGAACTGGTAGGAATATCCCTCAAACACGACACATCGGTATCTCTCCGATCAAAGGTAAGAAAGGGAGATTTCCACACAAGAATGAAGAAAGCCCTAAAAACGATAAGTTCAGGAATGTGACCTAGGGCAGCACAAGCGAATTCGAACTGTCGG
This sequence comes from Helianthus tuberosus, assembly GCA_030545235.1. NCBI lineage: Eukaryota > Viridiplantae > Streptophyta > Magnoliopsida > Asterales > Asteraceae > Helianthus > Helianthus tuberosus. The sequence continues at coordinate 124,630,789 of CM060400.1, forward strand.
AGTTTCACCAACCCCAGTGGATGAAATTGGGAAATATGGATGCGATAATGGTCAAGAACCAACTTGCAAAATTTGGTAATGGGCAATCGGAAGTTACAAAATTTCAAAAAATTACTGACCAATGTGATTTTCCCCTTTTTTAACGGGAATACCATGTCCGTTTTTATGGCAACACTGGATTCCATTCAGCCCTAATGTCGTAATCTTGCATAAGATTGTTGTACGACACAACTCCCCATTTGCAGAACAGGGCATCAGAGCCAGTTGGGGCAGCGGAAGAAGATTCTCCGGTCTTAGAAGCCATTTTTTCGAAACAAATAATGGAAAGAGAGGGTTATGAGCACGAAAGGGAGTGAAATTCAAAATTCTAGAATGGGGGTACCATTTATAAGAAGGCAACTTTTCAAATTTGGAAAGATGAAAGGACGGGAACACGCGTCAGAACAGGGTGGGTACAGTTGTAATCATAATGATGATTTAATTGTCACACCCTATCCCATCGCCGTCACTTTTTCAAAATACACAACGGTACTCCAATTGTTTAAACTTGCCCTAAACATGGTAGGTTGACTTTTCCTTTTTTAGTCCGATTTCATGAAATGCATTTCATAACTTCGGACTGGGGGGACATGACGAGGTATGACCCGAATCGGCTAACCCGACCCGGTCATTACCTATTATTTTATTATAAATAAATAATCATAGACATTTATTCTTGAACATTCCATCCTGCATGGATAAATCACGTAACTAAATCCCCAACTTTTTGGGAAGATCACGAAGATCCCTAACTGATGGGAACTCATCCTAGGTTAAGGAAACCCTAATGGTAAACTATAAATAGGGGTAAACATCAAAGGTATGGATTATCTTGCTCTAGCTTTACTCTTTTCTCGACACCTTCTCTTTTACTCCCAAAACCGAGACTTATTCTCACGCCGGAGGGTGGTTACAGGAATAACCACATTCCTGTAACGAGTCCTAACGGTGTTCTGTTTTACAGCTAACCGTTCGGATCACTGAGAGTTGAAGTCCTAGTTGGATACTACCGCAAAGGTCAGTGTTTCTTCACTTACCCCCCACACACACACAAAAAAAGATAACTTAACCCGGTTCAGCTAGACCTCGATATTGACGAGATGCGCCGGAGTGGTTGGTCATATAACCCGATTCAGGCTAGTACATGGCGGCGACTGTGAGATCGTCGTGATGTGTAAGGGTTTTTTTCCTTAAAACTCTAATACCCTTAAAAAATCCCTAGGTTTTTATTTGTAACGCACCAATTCTAATACAAATAAAAAAATAGTTAAAATTTTGAATAAATATAAACCCATAATAACTCTATATATATGGTGGGGTTTGGCTACAAAGTCTAAATCTCCTAAAAAGTGTATAAAATCATAAAACACCATAATTTCAGCATAAAAAACACATTCAAAACCCACAAATAAGAGAGTGAACATTAGTAAGACACTATAGTTAAGCCCTAGCAGTCCATAAAAACTCAAACACACCATCGTAGAACTATGAATATAAAACACATGTTGAGTTATAATACAAAAGATTTTAAAATAAGAAGGATAAGAAGCCAATAGAGAGTGACAAGTGTGCTAGAAGGAATTAAATGGAAAGGGTAATTTTGTCTACAAGTGGAAAGAGAATATGCACATGCAAGTATCCCCCCCCCCCCCAACTTTTAAACGTCCGTAACTTTTTTATACATCATTTGTTTTTTAAAAAATATACCATAAAATCGAGCGCTTTTTTATCTTTAATATGAGTACCATATTGTTATATTTTTCAAAAAAAAATTCAAAAACCCAGTTGCATATTTCACAATGGACATGATTTAAAACACAATGTAAAGTAGATCAAAAACACAATCAATGACAATAGATAAAGACACAATGGACAACATACTAAAACACAATGACCATAACGTATAACACAATGACGATAACATATAACACAATAAGTATCAGACTAAATAAAAACACAATTGATGACAACAGATAAAAGACACAATTAATGACAGCAGATAAAAGACACAATGAAGAGCAGATGAAGACACAATGAAAAACAAACTAAAAACACAATACACAACAAACTAAAACACAATGAACAAGATAATAAAAAAATTGAACAAATTATTAAAACACAATAGACAACATATTAAAATACAATGAATAACATATTAAACACAATGACCTGAACTAATAACACAATTTATAGAAAACCCAGATATAACACAATCTTCATTGTGCCATATATTGTGTTATAGGTTCTTATAAAAACGCAATGGATAGAACCCAAATTAACGTTGTGTTATAGGTTTTGATAATAACACAATGTATAGAAACTCTACTGACCAAAACCTAGTTAAAAGACATAATGACCTGAACCTTTAACACAATGCAAAAAAACCCAGTAAAAATGAAATTTTTTATTTTATTTTTATATGATAATGTGGTACTCATATTAAAGATAAAAAAACGCTCGTTATTATGGTGAATTTTTTTTTAAAAACAAATGCCGTATGAAAAAGTTATGGACGTTTTAAATCGATGGGGGAATTGGCATGTGCCTTGCATGTGGAGAGAGAAAATCCATAAATATAAGATTCCCTTTATGCCCTTCAAATCTAAGATCAATGGACTAGAATTCTTCTTACCCTTCTTATTTATTTTATCATTTGTATTCGATCCTAACCCTATAAAACACAACATTGTAATTAACATAAAACACATAGGTGGTGTTTGTTTTTCAAAAAAAGATATGCGCAGTCTCTTCTGTCTGCGCCGCGCAGACCACGCTCAGCCATTGTCATCTGTAAATTGTTTGTTTTTCCGAAGACGTTTCATTAAAAACGTCTGCGCGAGCTCTTCTTGATGCAGACTTAGCTCAGACACTTCTAAGATCTTCTAAGGTCTGCAGAAGGTTAAACACCACCACCCACCACCATCGTCCACCACCACCGTCCACCACCCACCACCACCTACTGTCCACGTCCAACACCACCCACCATCATCCAGCACCACCACGAACACCCACCACCACCGTCCGTACACCACCACCAATTTATTTTAAAATTGTACGTACGTTAAAAAACAAATAGCCTTCTTCTTGCAGATTGTAGAGATTTGGCCCACCTCTTCTTTTACAGATGTTTGCAGACTTAGTCCGTAGACTGCAAACATTTTACCTCTTAAAAAACAAACAACATCATAATGTTAGTCATTGGATATCAGAGCCTTATCATCTAAAACACAAAACAAAACCCACAGATATGGTGTTTTGGTTTATGTTATTTATGGCTTTTAAGTATGTTTTATGGTTGACATTCTGGTGTTTTATAACTTTTTACACTTTTTAGGAATTTTGGACTTTGTAACCAACTCCTAGCCTATATATATATATATATATATATATATATATATATGGTAGGGTTCTAGAGTGAACATTAGGTTGAGAATGAACTGTGTGAAGTAATATGAGCCATTAATTGTTTAGATCTTGGAAATTTTAATAATGGCAGTTTTGTAATTATTTATATGTAAAAAATAAATGAAAAGGGTATAAAGGTAAATTGTTAACTACTTCTCTCTCCAATTAAATAATTAATTACATTCTCTCTCATTTTTTTCTCTCACCAATTAACTAATTTTTTAATTCTAAAAAAAATATAACCATTATATAATATACTATTCCATCTAGAACATGATTAAGAACACTGTAGGTGTGAATGTATATCTATGTATTATACATATTCACAATTTAAAAACGTAAGTACATATATATACATTAACAAATATTGTTCTATCTGATCATCTACTTTAAGTGTACATGTCCAATTTGTAACGTGCACATATGTGTATTCATAATATACTTCTAAAAAAGAAGTTAATGATATGGTTGTTCAACATGGTACATATGCGTATAGCAAGTATCTGAGATGATTGGCATACATAATGAATGCTATAGTATAAGCATGCGAAACTCTTTTCATTTTCTTATAGTCATCATCTGTCCTTGGACATTGATACTTGTTTAGGATCATCCCATGTGCGAGGGGCAAGAATCTCCTTGTGGAGTCATGCATTGAGAAACTTTAGTTCCCTTGTCAATATATGCACTCTGAATTAAATCTATAAGCCACTTAGGTCTAGCTCTCTAGATCTTTATTCCTAGAATATATATGGCTTCGCCAAGGTCCTTTATTGTGAAACACTTTCAAATCCATGATAATGTATCATGCAAGTTTGGAATGTCATTTCTAATGAATAGTATTTCATCTACATACACTAGTAGGAAAAACAAATGCACTCCCATTTGCCTTCTTGTAAACACATAGATCACCTTCATCTAACCGTAGATTCCAACTTTCAGATGCTTGCTTTCTTGTAAACTCTATGATTTCTCATTTAACCATAGATTCCAGCTTCGAGATGCTTGCTTTAATCTACAAATGATATCTTAAATTGTCATACTTTGTTATGATTCTTTGGATCAAAAAAATCTTCTGGCTAAGAAATATATACATCTTCGGTAAGTGGTCCATTTAGGAAAGCCATTTTGGCATCCCTATGCAATATTTCATAGTTATACCACACGGCTATGGCAATCCGAAAATAAGAATATGATAAATTTAATGTGGTTCGGATTCCATGGGGTCTTTACAATATGAGAACTAGGGTTAGTAACTTGGGTAACAAGAAAAACACATTAGGCCCTCTTAAGTAACCAACAAAAGCTCAAAAGGCCTTCAAACCCAACAATCTCCCACATGAAAGCCTTGCAATAATCTCCAGCCCGCCATCCAAGCAAAATAACCAAGTCATCTAGTAACTCAGGTTGAACAATCACGGTTAATAATAAGTAGTTAAAGAAACAACTTGAAAATTCCAATAGCTAACATTTGCCAAACAGACCGAGCCACCAAGAATTTTTCCCCAACCCAAAAAAAAGTCCACTAGCCTATTTAATTTACCCCACTTGCAATTTGGCCCCCCAAAAAATAAATCCAAGCACTAGTAGGTTTCTTCCTCATCGCTTCCAATTGCTTTTTGTAACACCTCGGAAAATTTCATCGAATCATATGGCAACACGTGTCCAATCAACTCTCAAATATGCCAAATTGTTTGGACGAGAGGGACTATATGTGTAAAATTGTGGAAGATTGGATGTGGAGGGATCAAATGTGTCAACATGCCAATTTTTGGCCTCTAAGTGACCCTTACGGACCGCAAGGCATATGCCTTACAAACCGTAAGGCAGATATAAATAATATTACTGGCGGTCCCTTACAGACTGCAAGAATTTTGTCTTACGGGCCGTAAGGATATTTGAATCTGTGGGCGCGCAAGGTCCTTACGGACCGTAAGCCACCGCCTCTTACGGTCCGTAAGGGGTGCAACTAGCAGTTTTGGCAGACTGCTATGGTAGCCTACATTACTTGACACCTAGTTCGCGAATTGCCACCATCTATCTGGTTATTACACCTCACTTTGCACTTGGAATCATCAGAGAATCAATGCCAACACTTGGCATGATCCTAGGATCAAATTGCAACTATAAGTAGGAGTGCATTTGCACCATTTTTCCTCGCACCTCATCAATTCTTTCTCTCTATCACTCTTACTGGTGTTTGCTTCTACTTAGAGGCCTCCTACTGAGTTCCTTATTCTCCTAGAAGACTTGTAAGTGTTCTTTCATAGTTCTTTTCATTCTTAGGCTAAGTTATTAGCCGAAAGTTAAGCAAATTGACTTTTGCTTTGACTTTCGGTTATGACCATTATGGTCAAGCCAATGTTCGAATCAGACATGGCTACATGATCGTAATAAGGTAGGTGATAATCCCCTATGAGGACACCTCCTGAAGATCACGTTAAGTTGGTCAAATGACGGGTCAAAGTTGTAATAAAATAAAAGTCAAAACGCAGTTTTTCGAAAATTAAGTTAAATAAACTTCTAAGTATCTAAACACTAATTTTTGACATTATATCAGTTGGTATAAAATATTAAAACATGTTCAACCCGTCATTTCCTGCTTATAGCTCGGTTCGCAACTGAAAGTCAAGCAGTTTGACTTCTGCTTTGACTTTTGATTCTGGCTCGTTTAAGCTAAGTTAGCTACTAATTTGAAGTTGTATTATGATCATATTAATGTATGGAATAACCCTCTGAGGTTATACCATTTGATCATAATCAGTTGTTGGGTTTTATGCAAGTTCATGTATTATGGCTAAATATTGACCAAAATGCCCTTTTGAGCATAAAATGGTTTTAAACCATAATGAACTTATAATTTGGAATACCTACTGATGTGGTAACATATTAAACATTTTTTGGCATAATGAACTTGATATTGACTCATCCGATCACCCGATGTCGCCTATGCGCGTACGGTTGACTTATATAGCTTAGTTTATATAAGTTAACCGAATTGGGTCAAATTCCTTCAAATTCACCTCTAATCAGAATATATTATTGTTTGACCCATATTATACAAGTCATAGTATTTGTGAGGGTACAAACCACATTCTATCCGGTCTCCGCATAATCTAGCGAACTGTACCGTTTTTATATTAGTTAACCGGTCCAAGTCATATGACTTGAATAAGACCCATTAACATTCTAATGGATAATAATTCCATTCATTCCAGACTAAGGGCGTCCAGTAAATTGCAACCTTGCTAGTTGTTTTGTTTAAGTGGTTGTGCTTATAAATATCTTTGGATTGTAAAGATTTAAGCTCGGGTAAATACTCTTAACCTATTTTCCTTATACGTGTTTGGGATACGGTAAATTACTACCGCTTGGTCGGGTATGGGATCAATGACCTATGTGTCCAAAATTCAAATAACCCGTTTTAATTCGTATTGCTTGATAATTTAAACATTGGGAGTTAATGCGACCATGTCGTGGATATCATCGGCTCATTTAATTGCAAATGGCCACGACTTAAGCACGGGGTGTAGGCATACACCCGACATATGCTAATTCTATGATAAAATATTTTTCTTACCCAATATGGGGATTAAAGTGGTGTGTCGGTTAATCATGTACTCGGAGTTTAGTTCTGGGCCCCATATGTATTGACAAGCATGTAATACTAATAACAAGAGATATAGTTTGTCCCAAGTTATTTATGAAAATTAATATACCAAATGGTATATAAAATGATTTTTGAAATATTTTCAAAATGTGTCGGTTATTTGTATTTACTAGTGAAAACTGACGTATCTTCAAAAGACTAAGCGCAGGTTGCAAAGAACGTAAATAGGCTGGAAGTTGCCCGGTAATTGCTTAGTGGAATTTGCAACTCCATGCAAAAAGCCTAGTGGTCTTTTATGTAATCATGTGATATTCGATCCACCTGTGGATCTTTTATACACTTTGGTATGTATAATTATTTGAACTTTTGGACAATTGTATTTTCTAATAATTATTTTATACTCCCAAGACTTCCGCTGTGTTATTGTGAATATCTATATCAATTTGTCACGCATAAACCCCAAGTCCGGGCCCACCGGGAAATCAAGGTGTGACACTTTTCCTATCATTTTTCTCGGCCATGTAACCCCGACCTATTGGTACTCGACAAACTCCGTTCGGTAATACTTGGTTACACCCCAAACGCAAAACAACTCCAACGAAACAAATCAGAATCCGACAATCCTTCTCGGGGTATTCTTATTAAAAATCAAGCAATCAACACCTAGTGATTCCACAATGTTTCTAGGCCACAATCATACTATCATAGCTAGCACCCACCACAAAAAAATAAAAATAAAATGAGTAAACTGCCATTTTGGTCCCTGTGGTTTGGGCACTTTTGGCATTTTAGTCCAAATCTCAAACTTTTTAAATCTGGGTCCCTGTGATTTCACTTTTATTGCCATTTTAGTCCAAAATTCAAAAACCCTCATTTTTTACTGTTCCAACATGCTTATTTTGTCTTTTTGTGCAGGGGTATTTTTGTCCAAGTGCTTTTCATTTAACATATTAAAAATTAATAAACTAAATTAAATATAATTAATTCCTTTTAACACCCTTATTTAACACACATTGATCATCATCTTCCCCCATTATTACAGATCATCTTCCCAAAAAAAAAACCCTAACCCTCTTCTAGTCTACAGACTAAACCAGTGCCTCCAATCTTGCCAAACACCCAACCACCACTGTCCAGCCATCGCCGCCCCAACCCATGCTCTCAATCGAATCTCCACTCCTGATTCCGGTGCCTCCAATCTTGCCGATCTTTATCCTCCGCCGTAGTCTGGTTCGAGTTCGAATCTCGCTCCACCGCCTCCTGAATCGAGTAGTGATAATCAAACTCCGCCGCCATCGCCACCACCGTATTCGAGGTTATTGTTGTTGTTAACATCACATCTGAATAACTGTCATTTGAGACACATCGTCGGAGAAAGGTGGGAGACGGTCCAGCTCTGTTTAAAATCCAAGAGATCCGATTGAGAGCATGGGAAACCTTGTAAAGATCTGATGGCTCTGTTTAAAATCCAAGAGATTCAGGCTCACAACGGGTTGATATGATGATTGTTTTTGTAAGTGTTGTGATTGGAGATGATGATTGCTGATAAAATAGCGGCGGAGAAAGATGAAAACAGGTACAATACAAAGCCTCTGGTCGCCATGGATGCTCTATTGTTGTGTGCTCTGTTTTATGAAAAGCAGAAATGAACGAAGAAGACGACAATTTGGATTGCAGGCATATTGCAGGCAGAAATGAACGAAGAAGATGACATGGATGCTCCTATGGGTTGGGTTGAAGATGATCTTGGTTAGGGTTTTATTTGAGTTTTTTAATTAAGAAAATGTTAAATGAAAAGCACTTGGACAAAAATACCCTTCCACAAAAAGACAAAATAGACATGTTGGATCAGTAAAAAATGAGAGTTTTTGAATTTTGGACTAAAATGGCAATAAAAGTGAAACCACAGGGACCTAGATTTAAAAAGTTTGAGATTTGGACTAAAATGGCAAAAGTGCCCAAACCACAGGGACCAAAATGGCAGTTTACTCAAAAAAATCGCGACTAAACATATTACTTGACCCTTCCAACTTGCGATTCCAAAACAGGTAGTCAGCTCTAAGGGTTTAGTTTGCCGATCACAACCACCGACAACAAACAAAACCCTAACCGATCGAACCTTCGGACAAACAGGTAACAAACCTTTTCGCAAATCGTATATCAATGCGGAACCATGTGTTCAATGAGTCTATGTTTTGATACTACTTGTTAAGAATCAAGTGACGCAATGGAACCAACACACAATGCACAAATGATTAAAATACGAAGACACGAAAAATAAGAACACCACAATTTAACTATGCTTAGTTACTTGGGTAACAAGAAAAACTAATTAGGCCACCTTAACTGACCCACAAAGGCCCAAAAGGCCTTAAACCAAACAGTTTATAATTAGTACACTTGTTTATGTTCGTTCTTTTACATATTCCTTTAAATACTTTAGTTATGTTCCTTAATCTATGTTCAATTATATTTGTTGATAAAGTGGTTCATTCTTTTACACATTCATTTAAATACCTTAGTTATGTTCATTCATCAAGTGGTTCGTTCTTTTACATATTCATTTAAATACCTTAGTCATGTTCATTCATCAATGTTCAATTATATTTGTTCATGAAGCGTTCATTTATGCTATTAACGGATGAACATAGTCATTTTCTTAACGAACAAACACAAACAAGAAAAACATGTCCGTTGAATTGCTCATGTTCAATTAGAGTTAAACGAACAAACACGAATATACCGTATTTTTGTTCGTTCGTTTAGTAGATACTAATATTTGATTTCTATTATGAATATGATTGATATGCGTAAATTAAACTTCTGCTTGAGTAATTGAGTGATACGCGCTTTTATAATAAATCTGTTGACTCCATCTTGTGTGCTTCTTATGTTTAATCTTACAACTTGAGGTGGTGACAACAATATCATGATTGATAGTTGGAATCATTTGTTAAATATCATAGATATAATTATTATATTTGAAAAAATATATATAGAGAGATATTTTTTTCACGAGGTATAACTATAGACGATATGACCTTTTGGAATCTCCAAGAGATATTGAAAAGTTTATATATATATGGCCTGGTCTATTCGCACACGGTGTTTGTCTTTTTGCACACTCAAAGCGCTCCGCTATGGCCAAAGCGGGGCGCTTTGAGTGTGCAAAAAGACAAAAAGCGTTGGCTGGACTTTGTGTTGTTTTTTTTTTTTTTGAAATTGGTGTGATGTGTTTTAGTTTGGTAGTGTTTTTTGGAGGAAAAAATTGTATTTGAGTTTTATAATTACGTTTTTTTACGTCATTATTTTTATTGAACGTATATAATATAAGTGCGTCTTTATAAACTGTTAACCTAGTTTATTTTGTTAAATTAAACGAACACGTTAAATAAATTGTACAGAAAGCCATAAGAATTAAACGTAAACAATCCAAAACCAACGTGATGTAAATAGAAGATTAACTGCAATATATATATATATATATATATATATCAGTTTGTACATACAAAACAAAAAGGTACAACTGACTACATAATACATAACAAAACACTATACAAACAAACTAAGGTACTAATCCTCGTGCGGTGGGGACGGTGGGAGGGGAAGTGGAGGCAACCCAGCGAGCTCTCGTAGAGAAACGAGCGTCTCGATGATCCAGTCCTGGCGTGCGGCCTGGCGTCTGAGGCGCCGGTCGAAGTCCCGAGCCACCTCACGCGCTACCGGAGGCAGGTCAGCGTAAACGTGCTGCGGGTACTGTGGCGGCTCAGGAGCTGGCTGAACTGGTGGTACCGGGATCTCCCCGACTTGCTCCTCCTGAGCCGGATCCTCTAATACAGGCTGAGCCTGAGCCTGAGCCTGAGCCTGAGGCTGAGGCTGAGCCTGAGGCTGAGGCTGAGCCTGAGCCTGAGCCTCAGCCTGAGGCTGGCCCGGGAACTGATCGAGTCCCAGAGCCTGTAGCTGAGCCTGCCGAGCGGCCGCCTGAACATCAGGAGGGGCCAACACTCCAGGCCTCACCTCAATAACAACCGGGATGACCTCCGGCACCGGCTGCCAAATCAGCCCGTCTCCGCCCCTAAACCTCAGACCAACATCAAAGGTACGGGTGATCTGCATGCTAGAAACTGACGCGCGGCCCAACCTGGTAAACGGGACCGGATCGGACAGCACCGGATCATTCTCGGGCACGAGCCCGAGCGAGCGTGCGATGGCGGTGATGAATGAGCCAGTGTGCACCCACCCGCGGAGCTGCCGGTGGTATGCTGTGGCAAAGTAATCTGCCAGGCAGGCTGCTAGATCGCAGGGCTGTCGTCGCGGTAGGCAGTATAGAAAGAAAAGGTCACTGAGGTTGACCTTCTCCCTGCTGGCACCCCGCGGCACGATAGTTGCCGCGATAACATGGTGCAGGTATCGGAACAAGGGGTCTTTAATGGTGGTGGCCTTTTGCCAGGATTTCCCAAAGGGAACCCTAGAAATGGCCCTCCAGAAACTGATAAGCGTCTGCCTGTCCATCATCTTAACCGCCTGCGTATATAAATCAGTATCAAGCTCGGCCTCTGTGTACAAACCTGTATAAACAAATAATATTAAATAAACAAATAATAATAATAAACAAATAATATTAAATAAACAAATAACATTAAATAAACAAATAATAATAATAAACAAATAATATTAAATAAACAAATAACATTAAATAAACAAATAATAATAATAAACAAATAATATTAAATAAACAAATAACATTAAATAAACAAATGATATTAAATATAAAATAATAAATAATATTATTTAAACAAACCTGTATGGACAGCAAACTGCCGCACACTCATCCGAAACTCCTGACCGGCGAGACGGAATGTAACCTCGTAGACTGGAAAATCCGGGTCCTCCACGTAATCCGCCGGATGCGGCGCGTATGTAAACGTGGAAAGAAACTCCCACGTAAGCTCAGGGTACGAGTCCTCCATCGCTAACTCAAATAGGCGCGACCAAGGAGTATCTAGTCCAACTATCTCACGCGCCCGCGCGGCCTCTCCCACGGTCTCCAGCAGGCCCCAGTCTATCCCTACATGCTCCCCAATGGGGATGGTGCGCAACCTCGCGCATCTCCCCCTCGCCCGTGACCCCGGCGGAAACTGCAGGTACGGACATGCCGGCTCTCCCTCCTCTCCCACATCTCCCTCAGCCTCCATATGCTCAATCTCGTCATCGGATGAATCCATCCCTGCACGTTGACAAGATAATATTAAATATAAAATAATAAACAAATAATATTACTAAACAATTTAAATAATAAACAAATAATATTATTTAAACAATTTAAATAATAAACAAATAATATTAAATATAAAATAATAAACAAATAATTTTATTTATAAAATTTAAATAATAAACAAATAATATTATTTAAACAATTTAAATAATAAACAAATAATATTAAATATAAAATAATAAACAAATAATATTATTTATAAAATTTAAATAATAAACAAATAATATTAAATATAATTTAAATATTAAACAAATATTATTAAACAAATAATTAAAAAAAATTAAACTTGAACCAAAGCGTCGCGCTTTGGCCTTGGCGCGGCGCTTTGGTTCTTCATTTTGAAGAACTGAACCAGCAATCGATCAAATCCGGCCCAATCAAAACAATATCAAACATGTACATTTAACCAAAACGATTAAGGGTGTTCGATCTTACCTTTTAGCGGTCGAAAGCTTGAAAACGAAGATATCCGGAGATCAGTGTGTGTAATCGCACCTTTTGTGTGTGTTTTGTGTTGAAATGGGGGAGAAGCTGCCTCGCTTCAGGTATAACGAGGGACCAAAGCGCCCCGCTATGGCCAAAGCGGGGCGCTTCTGTTCTTATTTAAGGGCAAAGCGCTTCGCTTTGGACATAGCGGGGCGCTTTGGGCCTTTTTTAAATATTTTAAAATTGTTTTTAATTCACAAACGCGTCGATAATAGTCTAAATTTTACGTTTTTTTCCATTATACATCATTTTTTATTATATATGGACTATACTGCAAGTTCCGGATCAAATCGGTTACGTGTGATGTCTTATTCCGTTATATCGTATCATTTTGGTTTGAAAGCACAAGTACTCCTGTAAGAGGTGTTATGTGTATCAACCGCCTACCGCACATGAACATGACGTGTTTTTTCATTAATTGTAGTATTATGATGTATATGGTCATTTTGGGTCGTACAAGTGCTTATTGAATCTGATTGGGTCGTGTCAGTGACATTCGGTTTTTAACGTGATGTAACGCATATATTGAACAAACACAAACGTGATTATTATTAAACACATTTAACCTACATCGTGAACATATGGGGTTACATTAAGGTCAGGGGCACGATACGTAAGCATTTCGTACGTGTTGATCTGATCCCTGTATAATGTATGCCAGGCTGCTGCGCGCTCTGTTCTGTGTGCTGTCCAGAGTGGGTTTGGGGGAGGCATTGGATAACAACCTCCAAGCTCTACATGTATGAAATGCCCATGGTCGACGAACACAACCGCAACCACCAGGTGAGGTTCCTCAGCTTCGTTTGGCCCGCCCAGCAGAGGGAAAATTGTACAGCTCCCACGCATGTCGAAGGTGTGAACAATCACACCGTATCGTTGGGCAATAAGAAACCCCGTCTCAGGCATCGTCATGTAATTTTCGATATCTGCTCGTCCCACCCCCTTGAAATCGATCCGTCTAAGCAGCGCATCATAATGTCCTATGTTTTCCGGATCGAAAAACTGCCTCCAAAGCGATTCGTTCGTACGTAACTCCTTTATAAGTTGTTTCCGGATCATCAAATATGAATTTTGTTTCACTCCTAACCCAACAGCCACCGATCGAAACCCACAATGACCATCTGGTTTCACGTCCTTTATTCTAACGATGTATGGATGGATCACTTCGGGAATCTGAGATGCGTAGTTGCGGATCGCTATATCCGTCTTAGGACCGAGCTTGATCATCGGGAAATCAGGGTGTAGGTTGATCGTCTGAGGCTGTGACGGTGATATGTACGAGCTGTGACGGGGAAGATCGTCTGAGGCCTCGACCCAAGTTTCTCCCGACGGAATGTACGCGCTTTTTCTAGCGGCTTCAACCTTTCTTTCTTCCTGCGTTTTCAATGTTGGGCGACCACGAGTTTTCTTCAGAACAGCAGGAGGTTTTTTGTTATTGTTCCCTGGATTGAGGATTTGCTGAAACTTTTCAAAGAAGCTCCTTTTCACCTGAGGGGGTGTTGGATCGATCTTTTGTTTCAATTTTTCAAATTCCGCGTCTACATCGATATCCTCTATGTTTTTCTTTGCAGGCTTGAAGTTAAGCTTCTTCCAGAACACGTCTATGTGTGTGATCCGGAGTTGCTGACCTGTGGATGAAAACAAATTAGGTGGCAAAATCATAACGAGAAAGGTCAAAGATATTAATTACCTTTATTTTCCAACTTTTCCAAACGACAGGCACATGGCAAACCACAGCTGGTAAAAAGTTGGCAACCACAGCTTGCACCGTAGGCTCTCAACCCGTCTTCCTTACGTTTTAGTTCCCTACTCAAAAGCTCAATCGCATATATTGAAACCTTTCTGAGAATATATGCAAGCATGGGCTGCTTCTTGTGGTGCGTCATCACTTTTCGGAGGCTTGTTTCAAAGCTACTACTAATCTCGGTGTATTGTCTATCAACAACATGATCAACATACAGTACAAGTTTATCCAGTGTGTTGCGATGACTTGGAAAGTGACTTTTTAGTGTTGCATGCATGCCCTCAACCCTGTTGGTCGTAGTTTGGTGAAAGTTGATAGTTTTGTTAATCCAGCATGATACAAACTTTTCACGGTACGGATCCAACCAGGATTTCTTCATATAATCAAAAACCTCTAAAATTAAAAAAAAACGTAAATAGTCAGTTTTTGTTATTATATAAAATTTGAACATAATTATGTAAGAAATACCTATGTTCACGGTCATCTTCTTTCAGCTGTGCTTCAAGGTTTTCCAAGTTATACCTGTATATTTCCTCGGTCGTAGACTCGCACAATAACCAAAAACTACGTACGAATTCTTTCCAATCCTTGTCAGAGAATTTCTTCTTGCTGTTCTTATTAATATTTTGTTGAATATGGAACCGACAAAGATACTTATGCGCTTTTGGAAAAACTTGTTCATACGCGTTCATTAGCGCAAAATCCCTGTCTGTTAAAATCACGCGCGGTTCCAAACATCCTACCAGCATAGACTTGATCCTCTGCAACACCCATAGGTAGTTCTCTGACTTCTCAGCGGAAATTACCGCACAAGCAGCCGTAAACGATTTGTTTGTCGACGTCATGCCTACGACCTGAACAAATGGCAGGTTGTACATGTTCGTTTTGTAGGTGGCGTCAATCATTAGCACATGCGGGAAGGCACACCACATAGTGAATGAATTTTCGTGAACAAAGAAGACATCTTCAACTTCGTTCGATATCTCATTCGTGCGCATGTAATAAGTGTAATTTTTTTCGAGAAGAATGCTTTCAAGTTTTTGCATCGGAGACTTACCGACATTTTTTCGGCGTTGATCTTCTGAACAGCGTTGTGTATATCTTTCGGAATAAGCTTTCTAGCCGGATTGTTTTTTGTCAGCGTTCGCCAGATACTTTGGTTGGGAATGTCTTGCTCTGCCAGCTCCTTAACCAGTTTTTTATCCTCCGAGGAAAGCCTTCTCGCATACGCGTGACCCTCTAAGTTTTCAATAGGAGTGTGGTTATGCTTCGCCTTCGTCACCTCGATCCTCCAAACACTTCCGGATGATTCCGAAAACCCGATCATCTCGAACGGGCAGCCTATTTTCTTGCTACCCGTTTTCCTCTGTGTAGCTATACTCTTATGCTCCCCACCAAAAGTACATTGAAACCAAATCTTGTAATTCCCTCCTCTTTTATTCGACCTCTTAACCACAATGAGGTAACCGTTGTCTTTTGTCGTGTCTTGTACCTAACGCACCAACTCTTTACGTGACGAAAAGGTCTGCGTTGTATCAAACGAAAACGTAACCGGGTAACAGCCTTCCTCGTCAACAGACACATCCCCCGGCTCACCATCGTCACCGAGGTCCGAATATACTTGATGTTCAAAGTTGTGCTCGCCACCGTAACCGAAATTCGAATAACCTTGTAAGCTCTGTTGACAACCGTAATTGTCGTTTGGACCACACTCCTGCTGTACAAAGCTGTACTCGCCACCGTAACCGAAATTCGAATAACCTTGTTGTCCGTAAGGGTCCTCCACAGGGGTATTCAAATCCAGCGTCACCGTGTTATCACGATAACGAATGCCATATACAACCTCTGCCTCCCTCAAGTTGGACAAGACCGGTTTCTCATACGAGTCAGAAATAGCGGTCCCATCGTAAGAATCAGGAACAACTGTCTCGTCAGAATATTGACCGAAAATATAGTTGTTTAACCACGACATCGTTTTTTCAAGAGATGTAACTAATACAGCAAAACCGCGCGTTATTTTGAAGAAACACAACGGATGGGGAATAAAGGCAATACAGACCTTTGATCTGAAATGAATGAAAATGAAGTCGTGTCTGCTATTTTTGATCTGAAATGAATGAAAAGGGTTAACGACAGAGGTTGCTTTTAAAAGGTAAAGTGGGTGAAATTTGCGGTCGAAGCGCCGCGCTATGGCCAAAGCGCGGCGCTTAGGGTTAACGACAAAACATCATAATCAGCTTTATGTCTCTCAAACAGTAGAGAATGTCTCAAACGTCAATCGAAGCACCTTTTGTCGAGCATAGCGCCGCGCTATGGCCAAAGCGCGGCGCTTTGAGGTGTGAAAATAATTTTGTCCGTGTGTGAATAGCATGACCCATATATATACATACAGACATACATACTAGTGAAAATCCTCTCTTCTTGTGCGATACAATAGAATACATATATGTATTGCAATATAATTATTTTACAATATTTAATGATACAAATGTTATTTGATATATATATACAAAATCAATGAAATGTTAACGAGACCGAAAACTAGTATAAAGCATAAAATGAATACTAGTACTGGAATTCTTTGATCGGTATTGTTTCAGTTTGGTACGATACCGGTACTAAGTATAATTTATGATACTATGTATAATGTACGTCTTTAATCCATTTAATTTCTTTGAGCATTCATTAGCTTTTTATAAGAAATTCAATACGAAGTTGTGTTTAATTTTTTACTCGACGTTACGGTAAATTTTTTGTTGAAAACAGAGTTTTGTTCTAAATAGAGTATTTTTAGTATCCTAGGCTATATGGATGTAGCGTGTGATATGATAATGAAGAACAAATCATGTTGATTCTACGAATACCCGTGATGATCTTCCCCAAACCCCCTAAAATTCAACCCAAATGACAAAGAATTTGATATGAAAAGTGATTATTCTCAAAATTGATAACTGACTATTCGAATTACATGAGAAATATATAAATAAAGACAGACATTCGAAATGAGCCACAAAAAGGCCATAGGCCAAACACAAACCTAAAAACAAAATGTATAAAACACCGAAAAAAACATAAAAGTGTCAATAACTCCCGCTAGAATGCGTTTTTGGGCAGAAACTTGGACAAGGCCCCTTCGGGTCCTTGCCACAACGTGCTCCTCACTTCAAGCTTCGATTTAACTGTTCGAACGCCTAAAACGGAGACCCGTAGCCAAAGTTATGCCCGTTTTCGTAAATCACCCTTGGTAGCTCGATAATGGGTCTCCAGATATGCCATGGCTTGATCTTCTACACTTGGGTCTGCATCATATATCTAGTGTTGGAATCATATTGGTACTGTGACGAACAGAACCGATCTGAATAATATCAGTGTCGATGTCGGTATCATCAAATTTGTTTCAGTTTTCGTTTTTATAGTTGGACCAATGTAAAACATGATTTTACATTTTGAGTGGCACAGCTTTATTTTTAGAGTAAATTACAAAAATCGTCCTTTATGTATGTCGGTTATTGCAAATAGTGTCCTTTATCTTCAAAAATTACAAAAAAACATACTCGATGTTTACAAACCCTTGCAAGTTATGTCCTTTAGTCCTAACTCAGTTATTTTTTATGGTTAAATCTGATCTAGTGGTCCCCACATAAGGGTATTTTGGTCATCTTTACCTTAAATACTAAAATAAATAATTCAGATCACCCACTCTCTCTCTTTCAGCTATGATTATCTTTCTCTCTCTCACTCTCTAACTTCACAGTCGGCTAAGAATACTTCCACCGCCGCCACCATAACTTAGCACCCACCTGCCGCCGACTGCCACCAACTCCTTCCCTTCAAGATCTCCGGAACCACCACCCTTTCCCTTCCAACACCCATTCGAAACCCCAACTACCTACCGTCTACAACCACCACCTGCACCTTGAAACCCTAACGCCATCGGGATGTTCAGCAACATAGACCAACACAAAATAAAAAGGCTCATCATGTTATGTGGGCTAATTTTATGGATCATTTGGGCTGGTTGAAAGTCTAGTATGTAATGCAAAATGAGGGAATTGGTGTACAAGATACAAATTAAAAAGGAATCATAGTTGGAGACGTTGACAACAAGTGGGGATCGAAAAAGGAAGTGGGAATTAATTGGAACTGTGGAAAATAAAGAAGAGACAAGGGGATTTAAATCAACATATATATGAAACAGAGCAATAAATACGAACGTTGTTGGTTGTGGTTGTGGTGGTCGTCGGCGGCGATGATGGTGGTGGGGCCGTCATTGTCGGTTGTTAGAATTGAACTGATTGAGTCTGGTCTATTGTGAACTGAACTGATTGAGTCTGATTTGGAGCTAATTTCACTGTTTGTTAATGATTTTATGTGATTAGAGTCTATTTTTGAAGTTAATTTCACTGTTTAGTGATGATTTTTATGTGATTGAGTCTACTTTTGGAGTTAATTTCACTGTTTTGTGATGATTTTTATGTGATTGTGTTTATTTTTGGAACTAATTTTATTGTTTACTGATGAATTTATGTGTGATTTAACGGAGTCCCCTGATGCTGCATCCATCGAGAGAGAGAGAAAAAAGAAGAAGAAAGTGGAAGGAGAGTTTCTCAGGCGGTGGGAGAGGTGGTGGTGGCGGCGGCGGCCGACAGGTGGCTGGTGGTCGGGTGGTTGTGGTGGTGGGTGGTTGTGGTGGTGGGTGGTTAGAGTGAGAAGGAGTGTAGAGATAGAGAGAATGTATGTATTTGTTTAATATATAAACAAAATTCTTTATTTTATTAATTAAAGTAAAATGACTCAAATACCCTTATGTGGGGACCACTAGGTCAGATTTAACCTTAAAAAATAACTGAGTTAGGGCTAAAGAACATAACTTGCAATGGTTTGCAAACATCAAGTACGTTTTTTGTAATTTTTTAAGATAAAGGACACAGTTTGTAATAAACAACATACATAAAGGACGATTTTTGTAATTTACTCTTATTTTTATGTTTTGAAATCATTTTACATAAACTTTATATTTTAAGTACCAATGCTTTAACGATCCGCTATCGGTATTATTCAAATTTATGTTAGTATACACTTTGTTGGTTTTTTATCGACGTAACATATTTTATTTCTTTTTAAATATAGTGTTATCATAATGAGCTGAGGTTTATCTACTTTTCTATATAAATCTTACTAGTTTATTGTCCCGTGTATTGCACGGGTTGAATAATGAAAACTTTTTTTTTATATCATAATAAGACAAGTAGGTGTGTATATTAATCATCCCACATGATTGCAATCTTTTGCTCATAGTAATCAATACCCAACCTCTTTTTAAAGTGCTTAACAACTCTAGTTAAAAAAGGTGCAGGCGATATTTACATAGGAAAATTATAGTTTAAATTTAAATAAATTTTCAAAATTAAAGACTTAAAATTAGATGATATTTGAAATAATGGCCATTTTTAGTAACATAATTCAATAATAGCATTATTATTATAAATCAAATATTAAAAGAATTTCACAAAAAAATATGTTTTTGTTAAGGTTTACTTCAAAAATATTATTACCAGACTGTGTGTAGGCCATTAACGGCCCCATGCCAAATCAGCTTGGGGGCTCCAAACACCATCCCCTCTAGTTACTGAGGGCGGCAAAACCCTCTTCCACCATTGCATTAACGGGCACCAAGTCCTTGAGAGATGGGATCCATGCCTTTTGATCAATCAAGACTTTTTATTTTTTATTCTTTTAATATAATTACACGACTAAACCTAATTATTGTGTATTTAATTATTGCTAATATTCCTATGTAACAGTGATGTGGTTGTGATGTGACAATGATTTAGTTATTCTACTACACAGAGCCTCATGATAAATTATAAATTAAAGATATATTTAAAGTAAGTACAAATTTGTGGGAAAGTTTAACAGAGATAATCTAACAAGAAACATCGTTCAACTTAAAACATAATTGTGGTGCGTGGATATTAAAGTAAATATTTAAAATAAACAATTTTACAATTTTTTTATATTACCCTGATTTAAAAGATAATAAAAAACAATTTTAATTAAAATGATCTTTTAAGAGATGATATAATGTTAGCATGTATTTTGAGAAAACCTAATATAATATAATAATAGATTAAAAAAATTATATTAAGTTGAATTATCATTCACATATTTTATTAATCACATTATTTTATATTTTTTATATCAATTAATGGTTTTAAAATATTATTAATTTATATAAATTCGTGTGCTGATTATAATGGATGAATCGTAAACAAATAAGAAAGAATTGAACTACCTTTATCGGATAATTAAAGTTATTTGTATTAATAATTATTATAATTGATGTAAAAACAAACCTCACACTTTATTTGATAATAGTTTTATATGAATTTTTATTTTATACTTTAAATAAAAAATTGAGGAAGGAGGAAAGGTTGCCACGTGGCATTAATTGGAGTCTTTTATTAGAATTTAGATTTAAATCAAACCGGTGTAACGCACATATATAGCATACTCGTTTATAGCCTAGTGGCATCTTAGGGGTGGGATAAGGCTTTGGGATCAATGGTTCCGAGTTTGATTCCCACAAGGAGGTTTTCCCATATTTATTGGGTTTCCGTCTGAATTGGTGCATATGCATTATACCTAGTGAAGATTGATATGATCGGATGATTCCGCTGATGGCACGATAATACTACAAAAATAACCTGCTCGCTTAATTTATCATAACTCGTTTGAAAGTCATTTATCAACTCAATAAATGCACATGTTAGATTTAGCGGTGATGCATCCACCACATCAAAAAGGTTTTAAACTACCCATGACGTTATAGCTTAGTAACATTTTAGCACTTAGATAAGGCTTAGAGACCATTAGATCATGTGTTCGATTCTTATAAGTGGGTTTTCTCAGATTTATTGGGTTACTCTTGAATTGGTGTCCGTCAGTGATCTAAATTTACCGTAATAACAATGGTAAAAAGTAGTTTATACTTTAGGTGTTTTAATATTTTAGTTTTAATTTCAATATCCATAAACCTATTAAAAATAAATATGCCTTAAAATTTCAATCATAAATATAGTTTTTAAAATGAGATACATTCTTTCGGAAACAAGAGGAATGCAGCAGCTGGTTTTGAGGGCAGGAGCTACTAGTTTTGATGGGTCCTAAATTTGTTCGAGGGGGCCTGGCCTATTTTCCTTAAGAGGAAAGGGTTTTTTTTTTTTTTTTTTCTCGAAACCACATTTATTGTTGTTTCGGCAAATTTGCATATTTGAAGGATTTGCTGTTATTATTAATATACAAGTGACTACTTTTCATTTAATGGCTCCATTCTAAGGCATATATTAAGAATATGATTGAAAGTATCATTATTTAGACTAAATTACGTTTAAAGGCGGGGAAATTACCTATATATTACCTATACAACTTAATGAACAGTAACTTTATTGGGATGAACAAATAGGATTGGGTACCGGTACCCGATTTTACTAAATCGGGTGTATTTTCGGTACCGGTTCGGCACCGGTATTCACCGATTTTTACCCTCAAATACCGGTGCCGTACCAATACCGACCGCCGTACCGTACCATACCATGTATATTCGGTACCGGTACACACTTTTTGAGATTTCGATAACGGTATTTTCTGTACCGGTTGGTACCGAGCTCATCAAATCCTGTAGCAACGTAGCAATGCAAGTAATTGCACCGTTTAGATTACTTTTCATACACGGTAAGTAAACTGTGTTTCGTTTGAATGAGGTTTTAAATACACAACTTATTTTGCTTTCTTTTTTGTCTTTTTTCATTAATTAATGAATTGTAGCATGTAAAATTAACTTGGATATTTAGATTATTGATGAGCAAATCGTATCAAATCCTGTAATCAAACCGGTATCGTATCGCTACCACATTTACTATTACCAAATCATTTTCGTTACCAATTTGGTACCCACCTTTTGGCGTTTTCAGAATCGTTACTTTCGGTTCGACACCGTTCTAGCACCATACCTGTATTTATTGATTTTTACCTTCAAATACCATACCATACCGTATTGTACCGAGCATTTTCGGTGCCGGTACCTAATTTCGATGATTTTTCGGATCGGTACTTTAGGTGCCGTTACCGGTACCGAGCTCATCCATATTTTAACGTGTTAGCACCGTAATAACTAAATTGAAAACAACCGAATTTTCAACGTGTAGGACGTGTGGGTCCTATTATTATATATTAGGTTATTTAAAATCGCTTTTTTTAGGACGGAGTGACCATCCTTACCACGTCATTTTTATTTATGTTTTGATATTCGGTATCTGTTGCTAACACGCGTTTTGCAGACATTGGGTCCCCGCCGCAACGCGCGGGTGGAAATCAACTAGTTTTATTAATAACCGTCACTACTTGCAAGATGCTAAAGGACCCGATGAAGTATACATGATCACTTCATCATATCAAGTATCCACCGTTTTAGTTCTGAATAGGATAAAAGGTTGGGGTGAACATGAATAGGATAATAAATTGGAAGGAGGTAATAGATACTTTTAATAGAAGATTGTCAAATTCGAAAGCAAGGCTTCTGTCATTCGCAGGTCGGGTCGTACTGGTAAAATCTGTCCTTGGTAGTCTCCCTAACTACTATCTATCGCTTTATAAGTGTCCGCTATCTGTCATAAAAGTACTAGAAGGGATTAGGAGGAAATTCCTGTTGGGAGGCTGTAGTTCAAATAGGAAGTTGAGATGGGTCAAGTGGGAGAAAATAGTAGCAGCAAAAAAGTTTGGTGGACTTGGGGTGGGAAGCATCACAGGCCTTAATCTAGCATTAATAGTTAAATGGTGGTGGCGTATTAAAGAAGTGCCACAACAACTTTGGGTGAAAATCATAGAAGCTATTCACAAAAGTAGGAGGAAAATCAATATGGTTCCGAAAAATAACAGTTATTGTGGTATTTGGAAAACAATAGCCGAAGTGGACAAGGATATGGAGAATAGAGGTGTATTGTTGACAAAAAATTTAATTAGTAGGGTAGGCAAAGGTGACAAAACATGGTTTTGGATTGATGTATGGATTAGCGATGTACCACTAAAGGACGAATTCCCACTGTTATTTCAACTAGCAAAAGATAAGAAAGCGATAGTTCAAACACATTATAAATCGGATAGTAACGGTGTCGTATGGGATTGGGCCTGGACGAGAATCCCAAATTCAGTCGAAGAAAAGGAACAAATGGAAGACTTGAAGAATAGACTATTGCAGTTTCGGGTGTCAAGCAACTCAGATAAATGGGTTTGGAAGAACGAAGACAAGCAAGACTTTATGGTGAAGAGCGTTAGAAGTACATTAGCGAATCAGCTGGATATCAATGAAACAGTCGATAACTTCCAGTGGAACAGGTGGGCAGCAAATAAGTGCAGTATGTTCGTTTGGAGGGCAGTGCAAGGCAGGATTCCAACTACAACACAGCTAAGACAAAGAGGCATGCAGGTTCCATCAACTTTATGCAAGGTGTGTGGCCGAGAAGATGAAACGCCGGACCATGTGTTGGTGAAATGCGATTACGTTGAAGGAGTCTGGGAACAAATTTGGAACTGGGTTAAGATTTCTTGAGCACAAAAACCAAACACAATAAAAGATATGATCGAAGCAGTCAACGATTTTCAATGGCCAAAGGTAAAAAAGAAGATAGTTCACGCAGTGTTTATGTTGACGGCATGGTGTATTTGGAAGAATCGGAACCCAAAGTTTTTCAAAGATAGAGGTGAAGCAGTCTTTAAAATAATCGAAGATATAAAAGAGGAGTCGTATCAGTGGGTGAAGCAAAGAACGAAGATACAAATTGCAACATGGGAGGAGTGGAAATATTTTTCATGGTGTAAATAAATTTGGTTTGTTTATGTCTCACTTGTAACAGTTTTGAATCATTGGCTTTTGTAGTGTCTTGCTACAGGGGCTGATGATAGACTTAATGAGTAATAATATTCTGTTTGCCATTAAAAAAAAGTATACATGATCAAAGTTATTACAAACATTAGCGGAGGATATTGGTGGCCCAAAGGTGCCCTGATCTCTACTGATTTTTCGCTCAAGTTAGTTTTACTAAAATTTTCTGAGCTTTTGTATGGATAAATACGGAGAGCACGCAGTGTATTGTAAAGAGCTCCCTGGGATCAAATATCGGCATGACTGGGTGCGGGATGTTTTGTGGGACATCCTGAGAAGAGCTGGGATTTCGGCTAAGAAAGAGACTCCTGTGAATTTCCTTACGTACCCTATGGAAGGGAGATATATTCTGTGACCAACGGATCTGCTCGTCTTTGGTTGGGCTAGGGGGAAACATGCTTGTGTGGACCTCACAGGGGTTTCCCCTCTAGTTGGTTTAAGGGAAAACGAGTTTGTAGCTGGACAAGTAGCAAGAATGGCATAATCGAAGAAAGTTGATAAGCATGCTAAAGTTTGCGCAGAGAACCAGCATGTTTTTGTCCCTTTTGCCTTTGACACATTTGGTTCCCTAGCGCTAGAAGCTATCCAATTCCTGACCAGGGTCCAACGGGTCATCCACAACAGCTGTTCGGCCCTAGGGGGCAGTGTTTTGTCTTTGGTAGGTTAGGGTTTGCAATTCAGAAAGGGGTGGCGACACAACTTGTTACTCGTCTACCTTCTATTTTAATGTATCTTGGCAAGTATGAATGAAAATATCTAATTAGTTCATTAAAAAAAAAAGACTTTTCCAATTGAAACAAACGTCCAATTGGTCTCCCACGTTATGCATGTTAGCAATATATTGGTTTTTTAAGAGTCCGGCTCTCCACTGATTTGGATTTTGAGAGTCCGGTCCCCACTGATTTGGATTTTGAGAGTCTGATCCCCACTGATTACAAAAACTAAACGTACACCAATTTTACAACCCCCAAACTTCGTATGTGAGATCGATTTTTTACCCACAAGAAGCAAGTAGCCTTAATGTCTATGATTTTGGACACTCTTATTGTCACACCCCAACCGATGGCGGAAACATCGAAGTGAGACGAAATAGATTGCTCATTGCACATAACACTAAAAGTGACAATAGAATTTAATTAAACCGATTTTATTTCATCGCATAACAATTGTCAAATTACAATACAAGAATTTTTCAAATACAACATGTTTCAAATACAACAAAGCAAATTACAACATAACATAGTACCAAAATTGATACAACAATGTAATCTAAGATTTCTAGGTGTGTATTTAAAGCACCGTCGCTACGCCCAGTTTTAATATCATCATCATCCTACAACATGTTAAGAATACACGGTTCAATACAAACATATTGACGATGTCACACCCCCAAATTCCACAAGCGGAGTTTCACCGCAGGAGGCGTGACTGACCAGGATCAAGCCACCAATCATATTGAACAATATAGTAAAGTAAATAAAAGTCCAACCACACAATATAATTGGTGTTCAAAAACAGTTTAACAAGTCTAAGTGATCAGCGGAAGCAAATAGTTCAAAACCCAAATCATAAGTTAAAAGTGTTTAAGTTTATCATGAACACTCAATGTCCATGCTCCACAACGACACCTCCCATGCAAGCTCCTGCTAAGTACCTATCGACCTGCAAGGCATGTAACAACGAGTCAACAACAAAGTTGAGCGAGTTCACAGTTGGTTGTCCAGTTTAAAGTTGTTTCAAAAACCATATGTTCATTCGAAAACCAATAGTTAATCAATTCCTTGTTTCCCAAATCATAACCAGTGGGGGCTACCCCATGTTGTAAACCACTAGACCGTTACCTTATCGACAACTGACTGAGGAAGTTGTGCCCTACGTCAATGTCTATCATCATTGACTAAGTGCCCAGATCCATTAGTACACGCCCGTCCTACCGGCACGGTGTGAGGCTTGTCAACCCTAATAGCGCTATTAACTAATGACCCGCTCGCCATTGGCCCGACGATTAAGTCGATATAAAAATGAGGGACTTCATGATAGAGTTTTGTCTAGTAAGTTATATGTTGTCGTCCTTCCCAACCGAGGACGGAGGTACGTACTCTACCCAACCGAGAATACGCAGGTTAAATGTAGTCGTCCTTCCCAACCGAGGACGGAGGTACATATTCTGTTAGAGGTGAATATGTAGGTTCCGTTTTAGCTTCTTAACCCATTCCCAACCCACCGGGAATCCCATGCCTTATAAAAGTGTGAACTCACCTCGGTTTGCTCGGTATGTTTAACTACTTGTTCACAATTAATTCAGTCAAAGCCTATAGTATTCACATATACATAATCAGTTTACATTCACAATGTTCTCACATAAATTGTATCATAGTGTGCAATTAAACATCTTAACAGTTATTCGAGCTCATACAACTCCACAGTACTCATGCATGATTCACAATAGAAATCAATAGTTAAGCGTGCTATTCACTCAATTCAGGTTTCCACAGTCATATCTAACAGACAATAACAATCAGTAACAGGTAACAACAGAATCAACTTAGCTCACTGTGTTAGTTTACCATCCTGACGAAACCCCCATGTTTCGCCGTGATCCCCTTTTGACGAAACCCCCAGGTTTCGTCGTGACCTCTATTGACGAAACTCCCATGTTTCTTCGTGACTTTCAGTTGACAAAACTCCCAAGTTTCGTCGACATCTGTGTTTCATCAACAATCATAAGTTACGTCGCATTAACGGTTGTTACACACCGAAACCCAAACTATACTTTAACAGTCAATCATCAGCATCAAACCTAGCCACGAATTGTACGTTACCAGATCATTGACATATACATGATTTACAAGCATCAAACCGAACATGAACAGTGGCATAAACAATTACAATCATAAGCATTAGATCTAGTCCAGTGGATTAACGACAGAGCATCAAACCCTAACTATTAACCAATTCATCATCAAACGATCAAATCTCGTCATACGTAACCGCAACTGATAATCTAGTGACCTATTAAAATCATACTCATCATCCAATCATGCACTTAAGCATTACTTAGCAACAACTAACAATGATTTCAATTTAACAGTTAATGATGATTTCACTCAAACAATCAACAAAGGTTAAACACTAACCGAGATAAAAGGAATAATGAGTTGATCGCTAAAGAGGGCTTCGAGAACTCAAGGTTGCCGTCGCACAGAAGGGAGGGATCTAGGGTTTTCAGTTGGCCAGTTGTGCAACGAATGTAACAGTTTCACGTAATATACACACTTAAGTGTAATGGGCCCTTGATGGGCTTCGACGTAACCTGGGCCGGCGAAACTCCCAAGTTTCGTCATGACAGATATGACAAAACCCTTCATGTTTCGTCGAGTGAGTTGTGTGGCGAATCTCCGTTGTTTCGTCGAACTAGGGTTGTGGCGAAACTCCTAAGGTTTCGTCGTACTCATGAAGGTGGGAATACACATGCTAAGTTTATAAATCAAACAACTCATAAGTTTTATTACTAAGTAACAATCATGTACACATCGATCATAAACCAAACATGAACGAGTTACGACACAACAAGTTATGAAAACATGACTGTAAACAAGTAACGTGTCGAGAAAAGACCTTGAAAACTCGGGTTGTCACAGACGAGTATACAAGTTTTGATACATAGTATAGTAATAAAAGTTTAAACGAATCCACATGGTAAACTAGTTATTCAAGATTAACATTAAACCTAGCATGTGAATAACAAGTCAACCCAAGGTTTAACGCAAGTAAAAGACTTAACATGACCTCACGTTCATGGGCGGTGCGTTACTCCTATAGTGCTATACATGTTAAGGGTAGGCTCGTACGAAGTTAATGACAAGTTCAACATAAAACGAACAAACCCAGATTAAAGTATCAAGTATAACGTATGCATGCATGTATTGGATTGTTTGTGCATTTTGTATAAAAGTCTAAGTGTAACCGTGTAGGTTTATAAGTTAACATATTGCACCCAAAGTGTGAAATTGAAAAAGGGAATGCTAGTATACTAACGGTTTTTCCAAATCTTCTGTAGAAATCCCGTGAGCGTAGTTTTGGCAGGAGTAGGTAGACGTAGTACAGGAACACCAAGGTTATTCTACCCGACGAGCAAAGGGATGGTGGAATTAGTACAGGAACACCATGGTTACCCTACAGGGCAAACGAAGGCATGAGTTAGGATTCGAAGTTTAAGGAATAGAATTCAAAGTACTTAGTATAATACGAAAATACAATTAGACAGAGAGTATATTCTGTTCGTGCGCTTGTCCCGATACTGAGTTTCTATGTTTTTACAGGTCCTAGTTTGCTCGACAGAATCGGTGACAAGGAACACGGAAATCAGAATAACAAAAACTGAAATACGAACTGTTCGGACGAGAGAATGTGGGACGAAAGGGCCACTCGTACGAGAGGGACTGTCTGTTAAACCGAGTCTCGTTTGAAAGTTTTAACTATTAAACAGTTATGTTCGTGATTTCTGTTAATTGTTAGTTATTATAATAGTATACTAATTTGTCCAGAATAATCAGAAGTTTCATATAAGTCATGCATGGAGGTTTTAGCCTCGTAATAATTCCCAAAGCATAAATCAGTTAACTTAGTTAACTGACTGGTTGGTCATGAATACGGAAAGGAAAGACAAAACGTAAAATAAACCAAACAACCGAACAATGTACAACCCAGGTGTGCCAACACGACATAGAAATAATTAACTAAGTGTCGGAGGCTGGACGAGGTTCGCTTGTTCTAGGTCTAGGAGATTGTTTGGGTGTTCGTTGTATGATTTAAGTGAGGTAGTGGATCTAGTTTGGAAACCAAAGTTCCCACAGAACACACACTGACATTCTAGAATAATCTATATTGAAGATAGTGATCTGGACAATCATTCAACACTTGAAAATCGACAGAACTTAGTGAACAGTCGCATTCGGACGAACTGGGAGTCCCTTTCATACGAGAAGGATGTCCCTCTCGGACGACTGAGTCTGCCATTCGGACGAACTGGGTTGTTTCTAGGTGAAATCAGTTCGGTTTTGTTTGTACTGATTACCTACTCAACTGGAATTGGCTCAAACTTGAATCACAACTATTGACTTAGCTTGTGAGCTCATAGAACCTCAGATCCGGCTGACTTCGAAGTCAGAAAGTTTGTGAAAAAGGTTTTTGGAAGACTTACTTTACTTCCATCTTGGTCCTCAACTGAGTTGAGTGTTTACATTAGCTGCCATGGCAGATCTGATAAACCAAGCGGGATTTGTGAAGAATCTTTTTAAAAGTTTGATGAAAAACGGAAGAAAAGTAGAAGAATAAGATGAAATCAGTTGTTTACGAGCAAAATACACACTTAAGAGTGACTGAGATGAGTTCTAAGTGAATTGCTCGAAGTTGGTTTGAGAGAGAATTCGGAAGTTGAAGGTTGGAAATAAAGGAAATGGACTTGTATTTATAGGCTGAAGGTGGCATGTTGGGACGAGAGTGCACTCGGACGAATGGGCCAGACCCAAAAGCCCAACTTCCAATTTTGCTTTTTTGACGGTTTTAAGCGTATAAGTGCAATGTATAAGTGTCGTGCATAAATAAAGAAATGTATAAATGTATTTTGCATGTATGGTATATATGAATAAGTATGAATTTGCATGTAATGGTATCAAGTATGTATGTATCACCAATATTTAACAAGTATTTGCGAATAATGAATAACACAAGCATACAAAAGATAGGATTTTCATTATGACTCAAGTCTCGGATTACAACGTTTGAAATGAAATACGAATACAACGGGATACAAGTTTCCATAAATGGAAAGTACACTAAACTTGCTAAATAAGGAAAGTTACAAGAAGCGAGGCGTTATACTTATTCTTCGGTTGTTAAAAACAGCCTCATTTCTTACTCGCTGAATTAGCCACAGCCGTAAAAATCACTACATAGAGAACAATCTTTTTTACTTTGTTCATCCCCCCATTTTCATAAATCTGTAATAAATCTTTAATATTGAAGGGATAAATAGATGCTCTGCCGATTCATCACCATTCCCACATAATTTACATTGGGTTGAAGCAACATTTATGCCTCTTTTAGCTAACGAAGTATAAGTGGCAATCCAACCCATGTGGCTTCTTCAAGCGTGTATAATCAGTTATTCTCCTTCTTTGGTAACCAACTATTCCATTTGAAAACAAAGTTATCTTTCGAACCAATGTTTCGGGCCATTCTTTTTCTAATAATCTTTACCGTAAAATTGGGCGTGCCCACAATAATCCAGTATCACTTGTCTCTATGATCAAATGATTCTGCCCTCTTAAGAACCTCAAACGCTTCTCCAATTCATAGTTCTCCACTTAATTCGGATTAGCCTTTCTCCATTGCCACCTCCATGTAGTCACCCCATCTATCTATCTATCATTAAGGGCTTGTTAACCATGCACCCTTTAGATTAAATAATACAATTATTATATTTAACGGAAATTAGGTTAAAAATTGATTATAAGACCAACATTTCCTACAACATTCTCCAACATAAGAAGACGGCGTCGCCCATCTAATGCGGAGGAAAGAGGGTGTCATCCGTGAGTGGAGAAGCTCGGATGACAATCGCCATACGTGAATAATTCCTTACAAAACTCAACCATGTAGTGTGTAATAAAGCAGGAAATAATATTCATATTTTTTTATAGCATTCGATAAAAAATGGTATAAAAATCTTGTATACATAACGCAAACATGACATGTTCATTTCGAAACTAATAATTACGTTAACAACCGTGAGAACCGCCTATTTGATTTTAACTTTTTCTTTAGGTGTAGTACACAACGTGATAACACAAGAATCCAAACTAATCTCGGGTTGTTCAACAAAAGAATCCAAACTGATTTCGGGTTGTGTTGGTTTGTTGCCTAGGTGTTTGACCCACTTCTATCATTTTTTAGCAGTTCGATTAGGGTTCAACCAATTCTAAGGGTTCAAACAAGTTTAGGGGCTGTTTGTTTACCTCTTAATGGGGCTCTTAATGGTTCAGACCTCTTACTGGTTCAGTACTTAATGGTTCAGACTGTTTGTTTCACGTGCAGATGTCTGAATGGTTCAGACATTTACCTCTGAATGGTTAAGATTTATACAAAGTCTGAATGGTTAAGACCTCTAATCTGAATTGGTTAGACATTTGCCTCTGAACGGTTAAACATTATACAGGCTCTTAATGATTCAGCACTCTAATTGGTTCCCCCTGAAGAAACACAGAACTAATTTTAGGGGATGATTAGTTTGATTTATGTTTCTGCCATTAGGGTTAATCTTCTTATAACTTTCTGAGCTCCTTAATGATCCATTAATCCTGCAAAACAGAACACCGTTAGCTCGTTAAGAGGAGAATATGGGGGTTTCCCTCTTAACCAGACTCCTGCGTGAGAATAAGTAACTGCTTTGAGGAGATAATTGTGTGTTAAGAGTGAGAGTAGAGGGAATCGAATGTTTAACCTGTGAACTGAGGTCTCTATTTATAGCCGGAGAGGTGTAAGAGGATGTGGGCTGATTGGCCTTGGGCCGGAAGGCGACAACATAGAGGATATGCTCCTTGTCTCATTGGTGTTGACCGTTAGTGGCTTCTAGAAGCTCTCCGGTGCTGGCGCACCGTGATTGGAGCCACGTGTCACAGTTGTCGGCCTGGCCGTCCTTCTGCCATTAGCAGGTAAGTGGAGATCGTGGGGCAGGTGTCTCTACCCTGTGATTGGTGCCACGTAGGCGTCCTTAAGTACTCTCTGTCTCCTGCACGTCAGACGATCGTGGAGCACGATTGAGCAGAGCCTGGAGGACACGGATTGGCCCTTTTCATCTGCCACTTGAACCTTGTGTGCCTTCTGAAGTGGCCCTGCGCGACCCTTGCTGAACACGTAACTTAGCCCGCGCAGGGTATGGGTGGTTGAAGGCTCTTATTCAGAATGCTAAGTATTGAATGTGGTGTTTTCTCTTGTTGAGACCTCGCGCGAGATCAATACATGATGACGTATCCCGTGCGAGGTTGGCAGTAAGCAGCTTGATGAATAGGGAGTAGGGTCCTGCGCGCGACCTGAATGAAGGTTTGCGCGGCTTTTTGGGACCATACCCCTTCAAGTCCCCCCAGTCCAGTGCTGCACCATGCGCGTGGCAAGTGGTTGGAGCTTCTGGACTTAGAAAAAGAAAAGTGCTAAAAATGCTTGCTTTGTGTTGGGTAGATGCGCGCGTATAAATGTTTGACAGTTGCTACGGCGCGACTACTATCCCTGACTGTTGGTGATTCTTTGCTTCTGATTGTAAGCGCGCAGTCTCGTTGGGTAACATTAATATTGCACAACCTAAGTAACTTCTGCATGAGGTTTGTAGTACTTTTGAGCGGGAAAAACCTCGAATTTTGAATTCTGACAGGTTGGTAAGAAATGTCATAGATGGCGACGTTTGAGTTGACTGCTGACACGGCCGTCATCAAGTTGTCCCTGACGGTTCCGCTTTCCGTCAGGAGAGTGATTACCACGCGCGCGTGGTAACTGTCACTCTGAGAATCCCGCCTTACGTGGCGTCTTCTGATTGGTCACGTGCGCGGTGATCTCGGCACTTTTACCCATCGCATTAAATGCGATGGGTATATATATCCGACGAAGGGGAGAAGATCCTTACCTCTTCTACTGTTGCTACCTTTTCTCTCCACTTGTCTTCTTCATTTCTTCAAATCTTCAAAACCGCAGTAGCAGATCTTTAAGTTTTTCAACATTTTCGAAGTTTCTTCTTTAAATATCCATGGCTGAAGAACATCATCAAGAAGAAAATCCCGGCGAAGAAGGTCCCGTTCCTGTCCTCAAATGGGATTTAGGGTTGTTTGAGCAGATCACCCGAGGATTCCGATTCCCACTGGAATGGGATGCTCGATACCCCGGCCAGAACCAGACGGCTGCCGATGCACCGCCGGGGTATATTACCCTTTTTGAAGACTTCTTCCTTCAGGGCAACTTCCGTTTGTCGGCGACGGAGTTCTTGGCCCATATCCTACACTTTTATGGGTTCCACATTTCTCAGATGAGTCCACCCGGTATGGTAAGGGTGCGGCACTTCGAGTTCTTATGCCGAGCCCATAACATGGAGCCCACAGTTGAAAGGTTCAGGGTATTTTACCAGTTAATTCGAAATATGGGTTTTTTCTCCTTTGCTAGCCGGGGGTCTGCTAAAAAGATCTTACTGAATCCACCCAAGAGTTTCCATGATTGGAAACATAAGTTCTTTTTCATTCGCGGGGAGGTGATGCCTATTGCCATGACCTTCCGTCCATGGACCGATGTGATCGAGAAGGAGGAGCTGGCGATTCCCAAGAAGGAAGATTGGTATGTGAAGCTCACCGCCACTCCAAATCAAGTGTTTGGTGAAAGTGTTCTGGTCGCGGCGCAGATGAGTGACCAATGGCCGCAGGATAGCGAAGAGGTGCCAGTATTGAAGTTTGAGGATAGAGGTTAGTTGCTTCCTTGATTTTCTGTTTAATTTCGTTGCATTTAACTGTTGAATTTTGAATGTAGAGGTACACCTTTACCAAGCTGCCTTTCCCACTTTTGGTGGATCTATGGGCGTGCGCCCGCTGAGGTCAGGGGAGCAATATTGGTACGAAACGATCAGGCCGCACTTCATGTACCCTGTTGTTGGGGCCTTCACCAATCCTCCTACCGCAACTGAAGGTGCGCATCTTCCCAATCCGCGACCCTTGCGAGCTGTGACCTCCGCTGGGAAAGAAATTCTTTACCTTTCCAGCGAGGAGTCTGTAGGGTCTTCGAATGGGGAGCTAAGTTCGTGGTCTAACATCTTTGCAGGTGTGTTGCGCGACTTGGGGATTGACCCAGAAGAGAAGAAGAAAAAACCTACCAAGCGGAAGAAGGTGATTACCTTAGACACTGAGGTGACCAGCAAGAAGGGCGGGAGTAGCCACGCGACTGCTGGTGCTGCTGACAAAGGTACTCTCCGCCTTCGTCAGAGTAACTTAGAAGATTACGTTATTATCAGTGACTCACTTGAAGGTTTGTCACGTATAGGCGAGAAGAAGACAGGAGCTGCTGGTTCAAAGACCTCAGGTAGCGCGGGTTCTCGCAACCCAGATGCTGGAGCCACTCCTTCCTCTGTCGCACTTGAAGATGAAGAGGAGGAAGAAGAGGAGGAACCTGCTGAGAAGTTGATAAGCAGGAAAAGGAGTAGGGAGACCACAGCTGGTGCTTCTGTGGCGCAGAAGGCTGGTGGAGCTCCCGTAATCGGGAAACAGAGTAATCTGCGCTCTCTTTATAAATTTTCTCCTGGTTAGTTTCTTGACTTCATTGTTTTCTTTGTGATTACCTCTTTTTGACACTTTGTTTCTGCAGAGGCCAAAAAGAAGACCTCTGAGAAGAAGGGTGTCGTGTTTAATGATCCCCCTGAGCCGGCGCAGAAGAGGCCCAAGGTTACCATCAAGCCTTTCAAGACTGCTGGGGTAGAGTCCGAGAAAGAGAAGAAGAAAGCTGCTGAGAAACCTGTTGAGAAGGAGAAGGAGAAAGAGAAGAAGAAGGCTACTGAAGAGCCTGTTGGTGGTGATCCAAAGGAGGCCGGGGCAGCTGCTACAACTGCTCAAGAGAAAACGCAGGGTCCGGGGGTCATCCACGTCACGGGGCTTGACCAGCCCCGTCATGAGAAAAGGAAGGAACCAGAGGTTGAGAAGCTGACCAAGCCTGCGCAACCTGATGCCCCCTTCAGACTGTTAAAATAACTCCTACTACCGGGGGCTCGGGTTCTGAGATTCATAAGGAAAAATCCGACGCTGCAGGTAGTGCGAGTGCTGGTTTCGCTGCTGGTCAGGTTGGCGCGGGAGGGCAAACTTCAATGCCACAATCTCCTATAGGTCCCAGGGATACCTTGGGAGATATTTATTACAAGTCTTATAATGAGGAGACTCGTGGTGATGCTCCGCACCAACCACCATGGGGTTTGAAGCAGAAAGACACATTCTTGGAGTTTGCTCCTTGTCGTGAATGGTTTCAGAACTCTCTTCCTCCCGGTGAGGTTAACCGGCAAAGAGCGCGAACCAACAACAGGTTGTATCACGCTTATGTTGTTGGCGAGGCCAATACACGTGTTGCTAACCATCAAATTGTGCGCGAGTGGCGCACAATGGTTAGGGAGCGAGAGGAATGGGAGAGGTACCGTGAGCGGTTGCTAAGGCATGTTAAGGACTTTGAAAAGTCGAAAGCTGCTTTTGATGAAGAGAAGGCTAAATTTGAGTCTGACAAGAAATCTGAAGAGTGGGGTCGTGAAGGTCTTCGGGGCAAGCTTCGTGCTGCTGAAGATCTTCTGGCGAAGGAGCGTGCTGACTGGAAGAAAATTTGTGAAAAAAATAACCAGCGTATGTACGCGGCCCGAGCCAAGATTACCGAGCTCGAGGGTAAGGTTGCTGAACTGACCGGGAAGGTCGAAGATGGGCAGGCTGCTAAGGAGCATGCTGAGGTTCGGAAAGTGTTGACCTTTTCTGTCCTTGTGCTTTTTGTTTGTAGAGTTATCTAAGTCTTTTATCCTTTGCAGGCTGAGTTGAAAGCGCAGTTATCCAGTAAGGATAAGGACCTGGTGGCCAAGGACGTCGAGATTGCAGAGTTAAAACGTCGCCTGCAAGAGCAGGTTGACAAAAGTGAGTCCTTGGAGATCGACCTTGAAGCTGAGAAGGGCAAGGCTGCCACTGCTGAGGAGGCCAAACAGAAGGCTGAAGAGGCGCGAGATGTCAGTACAGCGGCCCTCAACGTAGCGCAAACTAACTACTCCGAGGCTCAAAGTATCGTCGATACTCTGGCTTCTGAGGCTGAGTGGATGCGCGGCAGGGGAGTAGTTCTGGTATGTTCTCTTTTTTTTTTTACTTAGGCTTTATTTGCTAAAACCTACTTCTAATCCATTGTCTTTTGTTGTAGATGGCCAACTCTATCCTGAATGCAAGAGAACTGGATGGGGCTGTTGCTGCTCTTATAGATGCCTCCCGCGCGGTTGGTCACCGTGGAGGTTATCTAGAGTGTGCGCAGCATGTTGAAGAAGCGTTTGGACAAGAGTTTGATGTTAGTCATTGCTCAGTGACCGATCAGGCTGATGCTGAGTTAGCACGCGCTGAGAAGGCTTATGACCATCTATCACTGCCTGTGATGGATTTGGTCGCCAAGGCACTGGAGCATGACGATTGGTGTCAACGGTTGAAGCAGACTCTTGACCATCTAGTGACCGTGGAGTTGTCTGATGAAGAGCCAGCTGGAAATGATGGTGATGATGATGGCGATGGTGATGGTGATAAACATGACGATGATGGTGATGATGGTGACGGTTATGAGTAGGTAGCATTGACAGGCTTTGTGCCTTGTAATTTTTATTTTTAGATGTTAAATGTAACCCGTTGCGCGGTCGCGCTTATTTTAATTAAATCGATGATGGTTTGTTTCTATGTAGCTATTGCGCGGTTGCGCTTGTTGAATATGATGTTTATTTTTGCTCTCTTTATCCAGTTACAATTATTGCACTGTTGTTAGAAACTTTGGTTAAGTTAGCGCGAATAAATGTAAGTGTGGCTCTTGTGCGAGTGTAACTGCTTGGTCTCGCTCTATGTTCGCGGAGGACCTTGGAGGCATAACTCAAGAGCTCGTAATTTACTGAAGTGTTTTCATGCTAATCAAAAGTTTAACATGCATTTGTAACGTAGAAGTCATCATGATAAAAGAAAACATAAGGCATATGCTTTCATTGATTAAGAAACAGGCGCTTAGGCCAACATACATCGCATACAAGTAACATAAAGGGCGTTTAGCCAACAAAGGAAATTAAAAAAGGCGTGTGGCCAACATGAATGAGTAGAGGCGCAAGGCCGAGAGTAGTTACATATAGCACTTGCGTAGTTGTTGCGCGTTCCACGTGCGTGGGATGATGTATCCATCCAGAGTGCGCAACTTGTATGCCCCTTTCCCTAGCACCTCGTCTATTAAGTATGGGCCTTCCCATTTGGGTGCTAGATTTCCTGGGCATTCAGCGTTTGAAGCTTCATTATCTCTGAAGACATACTCTCCTGGAGTGAAGGTACAGATGCGCACTCTTGCATTGTAATACCTTTCCAGCTGTGTCTTGTACTTGGCTTCTTTAATTCGCGTAATTTCGCGTCTTTCTTCGAGTAAATCCAAGTCAAGACGACGCTCTGTCTCATTATCGATTATGTTGACTGCTGTCAAGCGCGGTGAGGGCAGGCCAACTTCGGCTGGGATAACCGCCTCTGAGCCATAGACTAGGCTGAAAGGGGTTTCGCCAGTGCTCGTTTTCGGCATGGTTCGATGAGCCCACAGGATGCTTGGGAGCTCATCTACCCAACCTCTTCTCTTAGTGCCCAGGCGGGCTTTTATCCCTTCAACGATACTCTTGTTAACACTTTCGACTTGTCCATTGCCCTGAGGATGCGCAACAGATGAGAAAGTGTGTTCGATGTTCATCTCTTTCATCCATTTTTGAAGGTCTTCAGAAGCAAAGTTGGTGCTGTTATCAGTTACAATTTTGAGTGGGAGGCCAAACCTGCAAATGATGTGTTCCCAGATGAACTTGCGCACCATCATTGCAGTTGTTGAAGCGAGTGCTTTGGCCTCCACCCACTTGGTGAAATAATCGACGGTAACAATTATGAACTTCACAGCTCCAGGAGTTTCCGGGAATGGTCCCACCATATCGATTCCCCACTGCTGGAAAGGCCATGTAGTGGACACAGGAATGAGATCATTTTTCGGGCGCAGGGTCTTAGGGGCGTGCTTTTGACAGGAGTCGCATTTGAGCAATTCCTTTAGAGCGTCAACGTGCATCCCTGGCTAATAGTATCCAGCGTTCATAATTTTCGCAACGACCATGCGCGGTCCCGCATGGATGCCGCAGATTTCTTCGTGAATCTCCCTGATTAAGTAATTGGCATCTTGGGGGTCCACGCACCGCAAAAGTGGCCCCAAGAAGGATTTTCGGTACAAGATACCGCCATTCATCTCATAATGCAAGGCCTTGTTCTGTATCTTCCTTGCCTCTGCTTTGTTGTCAGGGAGTATTCCTTCTTGCAAATATTTGATTATAGGGCTCATCCAGGATGGTTGCCCTATCTTTATCACATTCACTTGACGCAGCAAGACCGACGGGTTTTTTAGTACTTCGATTCTTACATCTTTGGCGAGATGTTGAAAAGAAGTTGAAGCGAGATTGCTCAAGGCGTCTGCTGGTTTGTTCTCTGAGCGATTAATATGCACTACCTTGTAGGACTTGAATCGTTGAAGCAACTCTTATGCTTGATCTAAATACAAAGCCATAACTTCGCTCTTTGCATCGTATAGTCCGTTGATTTGGCTGGCGATCAAGAGTGAATCAACGTGCGCTCGCAGATTTTGAGCTCCCATTTTTATGGCGAGGCGCAAGCCTGCCAAGAATGCCTCGTATTCCGACTCGTTGTTGGTATTCTTGAAGTACAACTTGATGGCGTATGTAAATTCATGTTTCTCAGGGCTAACAAGGCGCAATCTGGCCCCTGCGCCACCTTCGTTTGAAGCCCCATCGGTGTATAGCAACCATAGTCTGTCTGATGTATCCTTGATAGGAGTATCCACAACTTCGCAATCTTTGATTTTATCTTCTGGGACCTCTGTGATGAAGTCCGCTAAAACTTGACCCTTGATCGCAGGGCGCGGCCTGTAGAGTATGTTGTGGCCCCCCAGTTCGATTGCCCACTTCGCTAGGTGACCTGACGTCTCTGGCTTTTGTAGTATGGTGCCAATGTGAAAGTTGGTGAGTACCTTGACCACATGCCCTGTAAAATATCTGTGCAGCCTTCTGGAGGCGTGTAACAGCGCAAGTACCAACTTTTCCATTGTGGAATACCTCGTTTCTGGATCAGTAAGCACCCTACTGACGTAATAAATTGGAGTCTGGACTCCATCACTCTTCACCAATAATACCGACCCCACTGCCTTGTCCGAAGATGACAAATACAGGATGAGTGGTTCCTTTTCAAACGGCGCGGTCAGAGTAGGGAGCTTTATCAAACATTCTTTCATTTGGTGGAATGCGGTTTCTGCTTCCGGCGTCCATTTGAATTCTTGCTTCTTTACGCAGTTGCGCAGAGTGCTGATAAAAGGATATGATTTTGCAGCATGGTTTGATAGAAATCGATTAAGCGCGGCTAGGCGGCCGGCCAATCGTTGCATTTCTTTGATTGTTCTGGGTGACGGCATCCGCTCTATGGCTTGAACTTTCTCTGGATTAACTTTAAAGCCGCCATTTGTGACCACGAAGCCCAAGAATTTTCCCTCTTCCATACCAAAGGAACATTTGGCTGGATTTAACTTCATATTCACGCTTCACAAGGAGTTAAATGTCTTCTCAATGTCCTTTAACATCTGGTCTTCCTCAGGACTTTTAATCACGAGATCATCGATGTAGACTTCTATATGCTTTCCGATGTCATCAGCAAAAATCGTATCCATCAGGCGCTGGTATGTTGCGCCAGCGTTTCTGAGACCGAATGGCATCTTTGTGTAACAGAAGATGCCGATATCAGTTCGAAAAGCTGTCTTATCTTCGTCTTCGAGCTTCATTTGAACCTGATGATACCCCTTGTAACAATCTAGAAAACATTTCCATCTGTATGGCGCGAGTGAGTCTATCTTTTTGTCAATCTCAGGCAAGGAGTAGCAATCTTTGGGGCACGCGTTGTTGAGATCGGTATAATCGACGCACATTCTCCATCTTCCACTAGACTTCTCCACCATTACGGGGTTTGCTACCCAGCTTTGATAGCGCACCTCTCTCAAGATTCCTGCTTTTAGCAGCTCACACACTTGCTCATTCATTGCTTTAGTCTTATCCGCCCCTAAGCTGCGCTTTCTTTGCACTTTTGGTTCGACGGAGGGATAAGTATTAAGACAATGCTCAGTAACGTCGCGCAGGACACCGGTCATGTCAGCCGGAGTCCAGGCGAAGATATCCATGTTCCTGAACAAAAGTTGCTTGAGGTGCGTTCTGATGTTTGGTGAGATTGCGTGGCCAATCCTCACCGTTTGCTCTGGGTATTTACGGTTTAAAACCCACTTTTCTGGCTCGGTCATTGTAATTTTTGCCGCTTTTCCTGGGCGCACATCTTCTGCTGACATTACTTCTTTCTTCACATAGATAATTGCCACCCCCGTCTCAGTTGGGAACCCGATGGCTGAGTGGGGTGTGGAAGTTACCATGTTTAATTCACCTTGGGTTTCTCTCCCAATCAAAACGTCATGTCTTGATTTGACAGGCATTACCATGAAGTTGACATTTGTGGTTCTTAAGTGCTTCCCGTCAGATAACGTGAGGGAAGCTGATCTGGCCTAACGGGAAGACCATTTCGTTGCAAAATCCTGACAGAGGGTAGTCAACCGGCTCAAGTCTCGCTTTATCTTCATCGTCAAACTGATTAAAGCATTGCTCATAGATGATGTCGGCTGTACTTCCCGGGTCAATGAAGATGTATTCTGTTTCATAATGACCGATAATACCGGTAACGACGACGGGTCGCGTGGCGCGTGGACCCCCGCGTACTACAGGGAAAATGACATGTTGCTCTTGCCATGAAGGTTCGTAGGGGCGTTTGCCTTTTTCTCTTGCGCTGTATCTTGGTCCGTTGACCATGTGAGTTTCCAGGCGCCTGACTTTCTTTTGGTTTCCGTCATCATGGCGTTGGATCTGGCGTGTTTCTTTGCGCACGTTCTTCACCAAGTGGCTCAACTTTCCGCTTTTTAGCGCTTTCTCGATCTCTTGTCGCAAGCTGATACAGTCATCTGTCAAATGACCCATATCCTTGTGAAAATCGCAGTACAGGTTCGGGTCTTGTCCCTTTTTGTTTGTCATTGGCCTTGGGGCCTTGAAGTCGTGGTTCTCCGTCATTAGCACCTCTTTTGGTGTTTTTATGAGCGGAGTCCAGTGCTTTTCTCGGTTATCATCCCTGACTGCCTTTCGATACCCAATTCTGTCAATTGTTTCTCCCGCGTCCTATTTGTAGCGCAATCTTTCCTAATAACCACTTGGTTTTCCAGACTTCCAATCATGACTTTTGCCCTTGTTTCGCTTGCCATAGTCGCGCGAGCTTCTCTTGGAAAAACGATCTTCAGAGTTTGAGCTCTTGGCTCCAGCTAGCGATTCCTCGGTTTGCGCTACGATTTTTGCGGCTTCCATCAGCTTACTCCATTCCTTAGGCATACCATCTTTTTCGATGATAGTTCTGATGAGACTATCACACCGAATAGCTTTCTTAAAGTGAGCGCGCATGCGTTGTTCGCTTACACCGCCGATTTCTAGACATTCTTTGTTGAATCGCATGATGAAGTCTTCCAAACCTTCGTTCTCTCTTCGCCAGATATCTATTACTTCAGACGTATCTCGTTGATAGTGCCTTTGCTGGCTGAAATGATTCACAAACTGGGTTCTGAAATCAACCCATGAACTGATTTTTCCAGGCGGAAGGCTGTCGAACCAAGCGCGAGCAGCCCCGGTAAGCGTCTGGATAAACAAATGACACCACATCGGCATATTCCATCCTCCCATGCAACCAATGCTTGTAAATACTCTGACATGGTCGTCAGGATCAGTTAAACCATTGAATTTTCCCACTGTTGGGGGTAGCTTTTCTCTTGAAAGCGGTGCCAAAGCAATCTTTGGGATAAACTTCGAGTGTTCTGCAGCTTCAGCTGGTCTATAGGCAAGGCTGAAGTCTCGTTTTGCTTCTTCGCTGTATGCAATGCACTGCCTTGGCTTGTAATTTTCGTGATTCCGCTGCAAACGGTTAAAGACTGAGGATCATTCGTCGTCTTGCCAAGTTGGGTCACTTGGGTCTGTGTCATCCCACTCGTTATTCATATTGCACGGCCCGAGCCGGCTATGAATTGGACCTCTTTGAACATTTGACGGATGGTCATAATAGCTTTCGGTCTCTCCCCGTGTCTCGCGCATGTCACGCTCGCTTGGTCTTCTTAGGGGAGGAGGCCTGTTAACTCTTCCGTGTAAGTTTTGTTGCGGGGGTATCTGGCGCGCCCCCTGACTGGGACCCGTAGGTGTAACCAGAGATGGTTCTGCTTGTAAGACTGCTTGTTGTGCTCTCAAAGATTGATACGCCGCATTGATTGTTGCAATTTGTTTGGAATACCAGGAGGCTGGAGTTTCGCCTTCTGGCAGCCCTAATAGCGCCGAAATGTTCTGAGGTGGTGCTTGGTTTGAAGGACCAGCGACGTGACTTACTGGGGTTACCGTTTGGGTGATGCGAGTGACACTCGCGCGGGGTCCCCAAGTATTGTTTACTTCGATTTCAACGATCTCCTCTACATGTTGGGCTTGGACGTTTTGATTGTCCTCCCCCAACACTGCATTAGAGTTTGTTCCAAAACCAAAATCGGGAATGATTCCTTGACCAGCAATGATCGAAGGAAAAACACTTAGAAAACTCAGAAAAAGAAGATGAAAGTGATTTGCAAAAAATCGGTGGGCGCCAATGAAGAAACACAGAACTAATTTTAGGGGATGATAAGTTTGATTTATGTTTCTACCATAAGGGTTAATCTTCTTATGACTTTCTGAGCTCCTTAATGATCCGTTAATCCTGCAAAACAGAACACCGTTAGCTCGTTAAGAGGGGAATATGGGGGTTTCACTCTTAACCAGACTTTGGCGTGAGAATAAGTAACTGCTTTGAGGAGATAATTGTGTGTTAAGAGTGAGAGTAGAGGGAATCGAATGTTTAACCTGTGAACTGAGGTCTCTATTTATAGCCGGAGAGGTGTAAGAGGATGTGGGCTGATGGGCCGGAAGGCGACAACATAGAGGATATGCTCCTTGTCTCATTGGTGTCGACCGTTGGTGGCTTCTAGAAGCTCTCCGGTGCTGGCGCACCGTGATTGGAGCCACGTGTCACAGTTGTCGGCATGACCGTCCTTCTGCCATTAGCAGGTAAGTGGAGATCGTGGGGCAGGTGTCTCTGCCCTGTGATTGGTGCAACGTAGGCGTCCTTAAGTACTCTCTGTCTCCTGCACGTCAGACGATCGTGGAGCATGATTGAGCAGAGCCTGGAGGACGCGGATTGACCCTTTTCTTCTGCCACTTGAACCTTGTGTGCCTACTGAAGTGGCCCTGCGCCATAGCCCTGCGCGACCCTTGCTGAACACGTAACTTAGCCCGCGCAGGGTATGGCTGGTTGAAGGCTCTTATTCAGAATGCTAAGTATTGAATGTGGTGTTTTCTCTTGTTGAGACCTCGCGCAAGATCAATACATGATGACGTATCCCGCGCGAGGTTGGCAGTAAGCAGCTTGATGAATATGGAGTATAGTCCTGCGTGCGACCTGAATGAAGGTTTGTGCGGCTTTTTGGGACCATACCCCTTCAACACTTAATCATTCAAATGTTACTAAACAACCCTTAGTGTTGTAGCTCTAACCAATAGATTACCCGCAAATGTATTTGTGATTAGTAATTTTGAAGTCAAAATAAAAGTTTAATAAATATATGTATATATACCTCCTCCCAGCCCAGCTGGGTAATCCCATGGGGTTTGGTTGGGCCGGTCTCCGGTTCGATCCCCGGTTGTGGCATTATGGGGGGGGGGGGGTTGGTACCAATGATAGATCGTATCCTACCGAGGCATGGTGCGGTCTTGAGGGCAACCCGGTTTTACCCAGCTGTTACCCCAGCGAGTCTCTCATGTGGGGGCAGTATGGTTTCCGGGCGGAAGTCAGCTTGCGCGGCGGCCGGGGCCCGATCGAACATCGCGTCCGAGAGTGCGGGGCTGACGGGGGATTGTCTTCGACATGAACCCGATGACCACTGGTCGTCACCTTCAAAAAAAAATAAATCTATGTATATTGTTTTGATTTGACTGAATAGAACAGACAGGCTGAATTTGGGTCGGTAGGAGAAAGTGTGTGGGAAGATGAATGGGTTAAGGATCCATGAGATGTTTCCACGTGTACTAACATATGCCAGCTGTCAAGAGAGAGTTGCAGAGGTTGGTTAGAGGTTGACGGCTTAGACGGCGGCAAGCGTGAGGCAGAAAGATGATACGACGGTGGGGTTAAGAATATCGGTTAACGTAGTGGGCCCCACTTCACCTCTTTGAATAATAATAAAATAATAATAATGTCTAATTTCCAACCTTAATTTAACATTTAAATTTAAAAAAAAAAAAAAAATTACGTGGGCCCCCACTCTGTTCGTCTAGTAGTGTCCCCTTGCAACTATAAAGCAAACCAAACTACCCATCCTATCCTCCACACCCAAACAGAGTCTCTTTCTCTCTCTCATTCTCAGTTTCTCTCTCTCTCTCTCATTGAAATCTGATTCCTTCATTGGGGTTTGAATATTGATCGAATCAGACTGCAAATACTGTGATTGATAGGTTGGTGAATTACCAAAAGAAAAAA
This sequence comes from Helianthus tuberosus, assembly GCA_030545235.1. Taxonomy (NCBI): domain Eukaryota; kingdom Viridiplantae; phylum Streptophyta; class Magnoliopsida; order Asterales; family Asteraceae; genus Helianthus; species Helianthus tuberosus. The sequence continues at coordinate 124,675,765 of CM060400.1, forward strand.
AAAATTATTACCAAAATGACGAAACAGAAGGTGGTGGTTGCCGATGGCATCGACATGGCGGTGGTGGTGCCGCCGGCGTTATTCTCAGCGGAGGTGAAAAAGCCTCCGTTGATGCCTAACGGGTACATCACCATAAACAAGAAGAAGCTTCTTCTTCAAAACCTTGAAATCAACGGTGGAACAACAAGGGTTAACGCTTGGGTTGAATCCATGAGGGCTTCTTCTCCCACGTCCAATCGTAAGCGTACTCAAGATCAGTCCACGTGGATGGTTAGTTATTCTGTTATGATTCTGTTGTGATTCAGTTTCGTTTGGTTTGGTTTCGTTTCGTTTAGTTGTGTAATAATAATAATAATAATAATAATGTATGTGTGGATGAAACAGGACCGACATCCGTCTGCTTTGAATATGTTTGACGAGATTACGAATGCTTCGAAAGGGAAACAGATCGTCATGTTTCTCGACTATGATGGCACTCTCTCCCCCATTGTTGATGACCCTGATCGTGCTTATATGTCTGATACGGTATTCATCTAAAAATTAATAAAAACTACAATGAAAATCAATAAATTAACATATTTAAAAATTAAAAACCTATTTTTGAATGATTGTAGATGCGCGCGACAGTGAGGAAACTTGCGGGATGCTTTCCGACAGCGATCGTGAGCGGACGATGTAGAGACAAGGTGTACAACTTTGTGAAACTAGCTGAACTGTACTATGCAGGAAGCCATGGGATGGACATAAGAGGTCCATCTAAAGGGTCCAAATACAAGAAAGTGAGTCATTTTCATAAATACAGTGAATTTTTTTTGACTCGTAGGTTTATTATATTGAATGATTTTTTTTCAAGAGCATAATAGCGAGTCTCTCGTGTGGGGCAGTATGGTTTCCGGGCGGAAGTCAGCTCACGCGGCAGGCCGGGGCCCAATCGAACATCGCGTCCGCAGATGCGGGGCTGACGGGGGAATGTCTTTGACATAAACCCGGTGACCACTCCACTGGTCCAGTACATAGAAAGGCACCTTCCAAAAAAAAAAAAAAAAAAAAATACAAAACTTTAAAACCAAATAATAGTAGACAATACCCCACCCGGACCCGGGTGTCGTGGGGGTAGGAAAATGATTGTTTTTTTTTTTCTCATTATTTCTTGGTAATTTTCAGAGTCCTCCGAGTGTTCTTTGCCAACCCGCGAGTGAATATTTACCCATGATTGATGAGGTGCGTTTTTCTTCATGGTTTCTTGGATTTAAAAAAAAAATAAAATATATTTCTGTGGTTTTTTTTACGTGAAAGAAATGTTGATGTTTTTAGGTGTATGGATTACTCATGGAGAAAACAAAATCCACACCAGGGGCAAAAGTGGAAAACAATAAGTTTTGTTTGTCTGTGCATTTCCGATGCGTTGAAGAGAAGAAATGGAGCGAGTTGGCTGCCCAAGTGAGATCAGTGCTCAAAGACTACCCGAAGCTCCGGTTATCCCAAGGAAGGAAGGTTAGATACGCCATTTCACAAAATTCATTTTTAATTTTTTTTAATTTAATTATTGAAAGACAAAAATCTTACTATTGTTTTTGCTAAATTTAAATGCTGTAGGTGTTGGAGATCAGGCCCACAATCAAGTGGGACAAAGGCAAGGCTCTTGAGTTTTTGTTAGAGTCACTTGGTACGTCGTCGTTTTCTATATTTGGTACTTTTTAATAATTTGTAAAGTAGGTAAAAATAAAATAAATAGAATGCAAGTTTAACTGACACGCTTGGTGGGTACCTATTTGTGTTGTAGGTTATGCCAACTGTACCGATGTGTTTCCTATTTACATTGGAGACGATCGTACTGATGAAGATGCCTTCATGGTTAGTTTACGTTCAAGTTTGATTAGTTTTGACAGAATGTATATAGGATAACTAAGGTTTGAAAACCAGCTTGGCTTGTACCGGCTAGGTTGCTTGGGTAATTAGGACCATCCCAATAGAACAAAATTGTTTTGTTTGATCCGTTTAAATCAATTTTTTAACGCTCCTACTATTCTTAAACTTCTAAAATTTTATTCTAACACCATATTCACTCTGTCTCTCTCTATATATCTATCTCTCTCTCTTTATATATATATATAGAGAGAGAGATACAGGGGAGATGTGCAGGAATATGAACACCCCTATACATTATTAAAATGATAAAATAGCTTTAAGTATATTTTATATATTTTAATAATAAGAGGGTTAAAAGGTCATTAACTCGATTTCTTGAACCGTGCATCAAATCGTATATAATCTCAAACTAACGAAACCGACCCATTTGCTTAATTAGATGGTTTAATGGATTTGAGCTTTTTGTATATGAGATTTCATAAACACTAAGTGGTGTTTATTTTTGGAACAAATTTAGGTGCTAAAAGAGAGGGGACAAGGTTTTGGCATTCTTGTATCCAAAATTCCAAAGGACACAAGTGCATCTTATTCTTTGCAGGAACCATCTGAGGCAAGTGTTCACAAAGATTATGTTCCATTTTGTTTCTTTTTCTTTAGTTAGGAATACTTATTAATAAAATGTTAACTAAACAATCTTAATAACTAAATTTACGAAAAATGAGACCTAAGATATTAGTAATAAGTTGTATTACACGGTTGTTAATGTGGTAAACTTATTTTTTATAAATTATTGAAATTGACCGAACCGTTCAAATCTGTGTATGATTTTTCAGAAGAACATGATTAACACAAAAGAGCTTCTATCGTATAACATAATTTTTACTTATGTTCGTTGTCGATTGATACAGGTGATGGATTTTTTACAACGACTAGTTGATTGGAAACGGCATTCGTAGTAATGACTTTGAACAAGAGAAGGGTGAAGGGTGACTTAACTAGATGCATAACCATATGTATATAAGTATGTAGTGACTATAAGTATATTTAATCTCGTCCAAGAAAAATATGAGGGGACAAGACGAAGGATAAAGAAATAGTTAGGGTAGGTTTTGGGTTTTATGGGTGTTTTCTCTTTGGCGTTTGTAACAAACACCCTGCCATAGTGATGAATATTTGTATTTGTTGGATATATTTGATGAAAAAAATATCATGTTTGTGTTCTATGGATTCTGTTAATAGAAAAATGATATAAATGTCAAATCATTTTTATAAATTTTAATAACTAATTAAAGTAAATACATTATAAAACATTAGCATACTTACCCCCATCCGTCTTTTTGGTATATCATTTAAGCCAATATTCTGATAGTCTTTTTAAAAGTATGGTTAAATTCTTTGATCACATTTCCAGAAAATAAATCATGCATCCACCGATGACTATATAACCCAGAATAAGTCATTTGTAAATAAACCATGATGGGCTTATATAATTTTATATTATACAGTTATGAAACTAATATCATCAATGTTTTAAAAACCGGTTTAAACCGGGCAGTACTTTCGGTTGAACCGTCCGGTAGAACCGGTGAAACCGCCCGGTACACCCGGTTAAACCATTTTTAAGCCCAATCTGGTACGGTATAAGAACCTTAATTTAAAACATTGAATATTATAGTAATGGGTATAATCAGATAATATATACTTCTTGTATCTCAAACTAATTTACTCAAATGTTAAAAATCAGTAAAGATTGTCGGATAATTTTGCTAGAATAATTATATAACAATGTAAATACCTATAAAATAGAATAATTCTGTCTCAATCAAAATACGTATAAGAAATATTAAATGAGAATGTAAACACCTATAAAATGGAATAATTCTATCTCAATCAAAATACGTATAAAAATGTTAAATGAGAATATATGTAATGAATGAGGACCAGGCACATCCCGTAGGTCCGAAGGGATCAAATGTGCAAGTACTTAATATGAAAGATATATTGGTATTAAATTCATTAGAGCATCAATGATGGTGTCTTTGACATACGAATGTCAAACGGGGACCAACACCCAACATACGAATGACAAACCTCCTTCTATTTCTTCTTCTTTGATACACCGCTTCATCGTCGGCCTCGCGTGGGTCCCAGACGGATACACAAGTTGGACATGCTCTTATATCAAGCTCCCTGACCTTTCTGAATTAATTATCAAATTATTAAATAATATGTAAATATTTAAATTGATAACTCGAGACTTTGGCATGATTATTTGTTTACGGTTACTAATAAATAATTCTAACGGTTAACGTCGTCGAAAATCAATTAACCAGCGAAGCGAATTATGTAACCGAATTATAATAAAAAATTAGGATATAATGAGATTGTAGGTTCAAATAACAAAAAAGAAAGATGTAGGTTTGTCATACTTCATTGTCCTTAGGGTACATAATATGGTATTGGGATGGTCGAATCGAGAAACTCGGGGGTCACATGGGAACATGACCCCTTTTGTTTGGGGTCGATCAAAAGCTCCAAAATCAAGGAGCACACCATGATTTGTAGAAGATCTGGGCCAAAACAAATAAGAAAATAGAAAGGAATGGAATGGTGGAATCGGGGTCACGTAGGAACATTGCCCTGTCCAAATCGGGGCCATAGGTTCCTACCCTACCCGGAATACCCAATTTGTGCAATGGGAAAAGTCATTGCACTTATTGTTGCCTTTTTTTATTATAAGTTATTCCACTACAATAACATGTACTAGTTGTTATCACACTGACCCGTGGCTCTCACTTTGCTACCAAAGTGTAGGCATATGTGTTCTAGTGATGTTTTAGGCATATGTGCCCCTTGGTTGCGATAAGATATATGCCTACGTACCCTCTAGTTTATTTCTAGATTCTTGTCCTATATGCCCCTAGATTTACTTTCAAATGATATGCTTATATGCCATGGCTAAAGCTATTAGCTTAATATAAGGAGTTACCCCGCATATCAGTTCACTTTCATATTATAGGCCTATGTATCCCTCAGTTTACTATTATTAGTCATGTGTATCGCTTAGTTGGCTTTCAAAATATGTGCTTATATGCTCTGAGTTTGCTTATCGGATTGTATAAATAGTGACACTAATATGATTATCATGTTGTATTAATTGTGACAATAATAAGTTAATATGATTGCATTGTGCTCGCTATTTTCAAAATTCGATTCGGATTCGAAAAATTCGAAATTCGATTCGATTTGAATTCGATTATCGAGGTTCGAATTCGAGTTGATTCAAGTTTGAGTCCAGTAATCGAATACGAATTTATGATTTTCAATTCGATTCGATTTGAAATTCGAATTCAATTTATATATAATTTTTTAATATATATATACACACACATATGACTTCTAAATTTGGGCTAAAATACGAATTACATCCTTAAGTGATAAGTTCATAACATTACCAAACCTAATGAAAAATAGCTCACATTACTTATTTCTAAATATTTACCTGACTTATATCGTTACGAGTAACCAACCTATCTTCTAAATTTTGGTGTTTTAACATATTGATAGTTAATTAATTTTGCAGATTATTATATTTTATGTTAAATATAATTTGTTTATAGTAGTTTTAAAAAGTGAAAGTAAATTAATTTATTGTTTAGGGTGAATTTGAATTAAAACGAATTTATTCAAATTCGGTTCGAATTCGAGTTTCAAATACAAATCGAATCGAATACGAATTCAGGTAAAAAAATAAAAATTTGATTCGATTAATTCGAAAATTCGTTATTCGATTCGATGAATACCCCTACTCACTAAGAGCATGAGCAATAAGGGTGTTTTTGTTATATGTTTATGTAAACTTCTTAAAATAGTTTAAAATTCTAATACTTAAAAATTTTAAAATGATATATGCAATTATTTTGGTAGATATCTAGCCATAACCAACTCTAAAAAAATTATTACTGTATATTAATAAAGAAATTGAAATGAATCGTGGTTTTAATATTATAATAACATATAGTTTTTTTAATACTTTTATTTTTTTAAATATTATAATAACACTTATTTTCTTTACTTTTGAACTTTAATCATTTTTTTAATATCAGAGGTTGGGATAAGATTGGTGTCAACCGGTATCGAACCAGTACTGGTATCGAAAATACCGGTACGGTCCTGTTCGGTATCAGTACATTAAGGTAAAAACCGGTACTAATACAGAAAACGCCAAAAGTTGGTGCCGAATTGATATTAGAAATCTTTTGGTTCGGGAAATTCAGTGTGGCTACTCGGTACCATTTGCTCATTCCCGACCACGATTACCGTACGAACAACGGTATCGTACAACCTTTTTTGTTGATTTTCTTCAACTTTTAATTTTTTCTTTTTTAGTTTCAGGGGTAGGGATGAACTCGGTGCCAACCGATACAGAATCGGTACTGATACCGAAAATACCGGTTACGGTACCGATATATGAAGGTAAAAAACGCTAGTGAACCGGTACCAGGAACACCAAAAGTCGGTATCGAATTGGTACTTAAGATCTTTTGGTTTGGCAAATTTGGTACCGATACCCAAAACAATTTGCTCATCTCTGACCACAGGTTTTATACGAACAACATCGTTACCATACAACTTTTTTGGTTGATTTTCTTTCGGTTATCTTTTAGTGTTTTTTTCTATATTTTCTTTTTATTCTTGTGAGCAGTTCTGTTCGCAACACGCTCGTAGTAATTTCAAAACACATGTAAACACAGACTAAATAACAAAAGAAATTCGCCGCAACGCGGCGAACTTCTTTAAACCTAGTTTAAATAATAAAGCAATAATTACATTCCAAAAATAAATATAATTTGAAAGGTAACTACACTAATTTTAGACAATTTGAATTTCAAATCATTAACTTGAAATGAAAGTATTCAAAATTCATAATCAAGACAACCATATAAGTTCTTTGTTTATGTGTTTTTGACATGATTTCTTGACATTTATCATCTTTTGTATCTCTGAATAACTTTATTTTAATAATACGAATTATTTGTTTATCGGGCTCGAGAATTTAATTATACATAATCGTAAGTATATAATTAAAATAAACTTAAATAATGTGACGTATTAGATAAGTTAATGACAAAGTAAATACCTTGCTTTGGACCATTCTATGAGCATAGAAGTGCTACGGATTCGTGTCGTGGATTTTGCATAAAATAAACAACATCAATTTAATTATTATGGTTTGTTGTTCAAAACAGAAGGATCAATCTAAAAGTTAACCATTTGTTTGATGTTGCAGGCTGTTATAAAAACTAATGCACACATGAAATTTGAAATAATTAACACAAAAGAGAATTTAAAAAGTAGTTGGTATGACCAAACAGTCAGAGTAATCAAATTCAGATGAATAGATCAATGCTACCAAGCATTCCCGGAAACCCGTGCCTTGCTTCATGAGCTTGGTACAACTGTTGAACATCATACGCGTTTGGTTTCCGCAAATATTGTTTGCTATACAGTTTCACCACATTATGGCAAAACCGATACAAACATTCCCGCGCAGTTCTTGCCGACATCTGTAAGTACTCGTCCAAAGCGTCGGCCACTGTCCCGTACGCCAGTTGGCGAATGGCCGCAGTACACCTTTGTAACGTGGTGAACCCTTCATAATTCCGAGCATCGGGTCCTTGCGTGAAAAACGGGTCTAGCCCCGCCAAATCATCAGCAATCCGTGTGAATAACCGGCGACTCATTCGGAACCTTCGTTTGAAAATGTCGGCGTTGTAAAGGGGTGCATCCGAAAAATAATCGTTAACCAATTTCTTGTGCGCTCCTGTCGTAAAAAATATATAAATACGAGGAAATATATAAATATATAAAATTTATTAATGACAAACCTTGGCGGTCTCTGTTAATCCGTATTCGTCTGGTAATAACGATTTCAGACGAGCCATCTTCCTCTTCCTCCTCCAAAAGAATCTGCGCCGCCTTTACCACAGCGTTTGCGAAAAACATCTCCTCTTCGTCAGAAGAAGACGAGGACCACCAAGAATTAGATGCCATTGGTTTAAAAATGGGAGTGGTTTTTTATAAAAATGGATGAGAATGGGAGAAGAATGGGTGAAATATTGAGGTAATTGTATAAAATATGGAGGAAGAATGGGTATATATTTAAAATGGAAAAGGTTTTTTTTTTTTTTTTTTTAAATTATAGCCGTTGTAACGGCTATATTGTTTGAAAAGTGGGCCGGCGAGTTCGTCTGTTTGAAAAGTGGGCCGTCAACCTCTAACTTCAGTTAGTCAACTCTGGAGAGTTACCAGGGGCGGACCTGTAGGCTTAACGGGCGTAGCCCGGGCTACGGCTCAAGTTTTGACCAGTAGTGTAAAAAAAAAAAAATTTCCCGATTTTTATACACAGGACACCCCTTTTTTTCCGATTTTTATACACAGGACACCCCTGAATAAGTACGAGAACACCCCTAAAAAATTTTGGGATACCCCTGAGTTGAAGGTCTAGTTCCGCCACTGAGAGTTACACTTGTAATATTCATGATGTTCAGCTTACAAGAACCACACCTTACTTGTAATATTCATGATGTTCAATTAACAAAATATGTGCTTCTATCTTTGCGGTGAGCACGAAGCATCTATGGCAAGTGCCCAACGAAGGGTGGACCAGACTCGTCACAATCTGCCTTCGGCACCTGCACTCAAGACCATCAAATATAAACATCAACTAAAACAAACTTGTTGTAAGTCCATTGACCTATTGCCCACATTGCCAAGACTTGACAATTTCAAATTTTGTGATGCCTCATGGGGGCAAATCAAATTTTGTAATGATAAATGGATCGATCTTGTGGATCAGTGGTTCAGGTTTTTCACATGTTAAATCACATAAGTAGATCATATATTGTAGATCAATACCTGACATGAGTTGACAAAGCAATTATAGTATGTATGTCATTTAACTTCATGTTCATTGTTGAATACTTACAGAAAACATACTTTGCAAAGAATTCCAGAGACTTGGAAGAGGCTTGCTAATGTCTCACCCCCACGGAGGGAAATCCACATCCGAATCCAATTATTAACTAGCTTTTTTTTTTCTTCGTCTAATTTTTACTATATTATAAACTAAACATAGCGCTCACATAATATATATTTACTATTTTGTTTTTAGTTTTCGGATATCCGATAATCTAATTATCCGAAATTTTTAGAATTCATATCCGAATACGAATCCCAAAAATCGGATATTCGAAATTTCGGATATGGATTTTCGGATATTTTCGGATTTGATTTCAGATTCAGATTTTTCCACATTTAGAAGTAGTGCACATGAAAAAGTATAAGTAAACACTTACTACTGAAACGAAATTTAAAAATATAACTAAAAATGATGGATAATTACAACATGAAATGTTATTAATAAATAATATAAATTCAATCCGTATAAAAACATTTATTAAAAGATAGATTAGGATCGAATATAAAGTCTCTTTAAAATAAGAAATCATAAGAAAGGTATCAAACGATCCCTGATTAACCTCATTTAAGCAGCATTGGAACCGTCTCATCAAACTCTACTCTACTCTACGATATGATATTTTAGTTTTTCACTTTTGGATTTATAGCTTGTATATTTTGGAAATTTTGTTTATATTATTGTGTCTTTTAATTTAACATTGTATTTTTTCTATATTTGTGTCATTATGTCTTTTTTACGACTCACTGTGTCTTTTTTCCTCATCATTGTGTTACATTTTTCGGTATTGTGTTATATTTTTTTGGCATTGTGTCATATTTTGCGATGCATTGTTTGTTTGTACACTTCTTAGATTTAGGAGATTTTGTAGGATAACTTAACCCATTAAAAGATTATTGCATTAAGTAGGTATGGGGAAGGTTCATTTGAGAAGAAATTTAATGTGAGAAGAAAAAGAAGAAAGGATTATTAGTAAAATATTATTTCATTTATAACTCATATCATTAATTTTTAACTCTTTAATTAATTAGTCAACTAATCATTAATTATCCTACATATAATATACAAAACCTATACATATCAAAATTTTCCTACATATACCCTACACATTATAGAATTTTATCCTACACAGTCGAAATTTATCCTACACACCTTGAAATATATCCTACACAACTCGTAATTTATCCTACACAACTAGTAATTTATTCTACACTTTAAATTAAGTTGTTTTTTTTTTTAATTTGGAAAAAGTATATATTTTGAAAAGTAGTTACAAATTTAATTTAGTTAGTTATTAAAGGGGAATAATACAAATTAATGATTTTTGTAAGTTTACCAATATACCCTTATACTAAAATTAAATACAAATATTAAATGAAGTAAAATAAAACATTTTTATTGGTTGAAACTTATTCTTTTTTTTCTTCTTACAAAAAATTTCTTTTTATTTGAACCCTCCACTAGTAGGTATATAGCTTATGTAAACATTAAGAATTATAAATTTGGGTTAGGATCAAATACAAAGGATAAAATAAATAAGAAGTGTAAGAAGGATTCTAGTCCATTGATCTTAGATTTGAAGGGTTGAGATTTGGTTGTAGGGAAAAGAAGATAATAGAAGGGCATAAAAGGAATCATATATTTATGGATTTTCTCTCTCCACATGCAAGGCACATGCCAATTCCCCCCATCGATTTAAAACGTCCATAACTTTTTCATACGACATTTTTTTTCAAAAAAAATTTCACCATAATAACGAGCGTTTTTTTATCTTTAATATGAGTACCATATTATCACATAAAAATAAAATAAAAATTTTCATTTTTACTGGGTTTTTTGGCATTGTGTTAAAGGTCCGAGTCATTGTGTCTTTTAACTGGGTTTTGGTCAGTAGAGTTTCTATACATTGTGTTATTATCAAAACCTATAACACAATGTTAATTTGAGTTCTATCCATTGCGTTTTTATAAAAACCTATAACACAATATATGACACAATGAAGATTTTGTTATATCTGGGTTTTCTATAAATTGTGTTATTAGTTCAGGTCATTGTGTTTAATATGTTATTCATTGTGTTTTAATATATTGTCCATTGTGTTTTAATAATGTGTTCAATTTTTTTATTATCTTGTTCATTGTGTTTTAGTTTTTTATGTATTGTTTTTTAATTTGTTTTTCATTGTGTCTTCATCTGCTCTCCATTGTGTCTTTTATCTGCTGTCATTAATTGTGTCTTTTATTTGTTGTCATCAATTGTGTTTTTATTTAGTCTGATTCTTATTGTGTTATATGTTATCGCCATTGTGTTATACGTTATGGTCATTGTGTTTTAGTATGTTGTCCATTGTGTCTTTATCTGTTGTCATTGATTATGTTTTTATTCTAATTTACATTGTGTTTTACATCATGTCCATTGTGTCATATGTTATTCATTGTGTTTTAATATGTTGTCCATTGTGGTTTAATAATTTGTTCAATTTTTTTTATTATCTTGTTCATTGTGTTTTAGTTTGTTATGTATTGTGTTTTTAATTTGTTTTTCATTGTGTCTTCATCTGCTCTTCATTGTGTCTTTTATCTGCTGTCATTAATTGTGTCTTTTATCTGTTGTCATCAATTGTGTTTTTATTTAGTCTGATTCTTATTGTGTTATATGTTATCGCCATTGTGTTATACGTTATGGTCATTGTGTTTTAGTATGTTGTCCATTGTGTCTTTATCTGTTGTCATTGATTATGTTTTTATTCTAATTTACATTGTGTTTTACATCATGTCCATTGTGTCATATGTTATTCATTGTGTTTTAATATGTTGTCCATTGTGGTTTAATAATTTGTTCAATTTTTTTTATTATCTTGTTCATTGTGTTTTAGTTTGTTATGTATTGTGTTTTTAGTTTGTTTTTCATTGTGTCTTCGTCTGCTCTCCATTGTGTCTTTTATTTGCTGTCATTAATTGTGTCTTTTATCTGTTGTCATCAATTGTGTTTTTATTTAGTCTGATTCTTATTGTGTTATACGTTATGTTCATTGTGTTTTAGTATGTTGTCCATTGTGTCTTTATCTGTTGTCATTGATTGTGTTTTTAATCTAATTTACATTGTGTTTTACATCATGCCCATTGTGTAATATGTTATTCATTGTGTTTTAATATGTTGTCCATTGTGGTTTAATAATTTGTTCAATTTTTTCATTATCTTGTTCATTGTGTTTTAGTTTGTTAAGTATTGTGTTTTTAGTTTGTTTTTCATTGTGTCTTCATATGCTATCCATTGTGTCTTTTATTTGCTGTCATTAATTGTGTCTTTTATCTGTTGTCATCAATTGTGTTTTTATTTAGTCTGATTCTTATTGTGTTATATGTTATCGTCATTGTGTTATACGTTATGTTCATTGTGTTTTAGTATGTTGTCCATTGTGTCTTTATCTGTTGTCATTGATTGTGCTTTTAATCTAATTTACATTGTGTTTTACATCACGTCCATTGTGTAATATGCAACTGGGTTTTTAAATTTTTTTGAAAAATATAACAATATGGTACTCATATTAAAGATAAAAAAACGCTCGATTTTATGGTATAATTTTTTTTAAAACAAATGATGTATAAAAAAGTTACGGACGTTTAAAAGTTAGGGGGGAAATAACATGTGACTTGCATATGCATATTCTCTTTTCTCTTGTAGACAAAATTACCCTTTCCATTTAATTACTCATAGGACACTTGTCACTCTCTGGTGCCTTCTTACCCTTCTTATTTTTAAATCTTTTGTATTATAACTCAACCCTTATAACTTTATATACACGGTATCAAAAACACGTCTAGAATTATGAATTCGCATAAATAAGTTAACATCTTTATCTTTATTATACTAATAAATAAAAATGAAGTACACTTGGCTGGTTTTCAGTCTCGTTCTTTGATTGTTGTCACTTTTTTAGCTATCTATTTTGTCACGTGTCACTTTCCTAGTCATTCTCTGTTTCTCACTTAAAAATAGATTTATTTATATAAGTTAATACTTGTAGTAATCTAGAAGATCACCAAATTAGTTTCTAAATTTATTGATATAATTTAATAGCTTTCACCAGGGGCGGACCCAAGTTACGGGGTGGGTGGGCGGCCGCACCCCTTGAAAAAAAAAATTTAGTGGTATTTTTCGCGAAAAATTCCGACCGCACCCTTTGGAAATTTTCGTCCACACCCCTTAGAAAAAAATGTTAGGAATTTATGTAAAAAAAATTGTGAACACGGATTGAAACCCGATCAAATTATGTAAACAAGTTAGCCTACTAACCCCTTTAATAAAACTTAAATTCAATCCATCAAGCCCAATAACTTAATACCCATTCAAGCCCAACCCAACTACTAGTTTTGTTAAACAAAATAGTTCACATAATAATAAAAAAAAAACCCAAATCGCTGCCACTTTCCAGCGACTCCCGCCCTCCCTCTGCCTCACTTCAGCGCCCAGCGGACAGCATAATTCCGGCCGGCGACTGCAAAATTTCGGCTGCAAGCTGGTTAATTCAGGCCGCCCATGACAGGTACATGTTTTTGACTAGGGCTTATAATATTTACTAGGGCTTGAAATTCAAATTTTTGGTTGGCAAACATGTTTGTTGATTATATGATTGTTGGTTGGCAAATAATAATTACTAGGGCTTGAAATTCAAAATTTTAAATTGAAAATTAAGCAACATGGACTATGGTTGAACACTTGAAGATCCTTGTTTATTTTGTATGTGATATGATTAGGAATGAACAATGAGTAGGGAAGTTATGCCGCGATTTCTCAAGAGGAAAGGGGTTGAACCACTTTTTTTCGCTGGATTATTCTAATCAAAGACCAATGTATGTTATAAATAAGTTTTTTTTGTTCTTTTATTGAATGACTAAGAGAAATAAAAGTAGGGATGGTTTGCACTTTGATGTTTTTTTGTTTGTTAATGTGATAGGAAGTTAGGAACTAGGGTTTGGTTGTTTGAGAATTGAAATGGATCCGACCCGATCTGATTCGACCTGCTATGAAACTTTGTTTGTTTGTTTTTACTTGTTTTACATGACCCAACCCGATCCGACCCGCTATGAACCGATTTTTTTATATAGCTAGCGGTCTAAAATCTTTAAAAATTTCCGCACCCCAGGAAAAAAATCCTGGGTCCGCCACTGCCTTTCACTAATCTAGGAGATCACCGCCTTAGTTTTCAAATTTTATCCGAAAAGTTTTAATTCAAAATTTACATATCTAACATCATATTGAATATCATCAATAAAGATCAATATATTTTGTATTCCTAACCAACTATTTTGTTTTATTTTTTAATCGTTCAGTTTTTCATGCAAACAATTTTTGTTGTTGCCCATGAGTTTCTATTATCATATGAAAAATCTATGTTTTTAAGGAGTTTCCATTAAGGTTATAATCTTCATTATAAAAATAACTTACTTCATCTAATGAAACTATATATGATTGGCATTTTTGGGTGTTATATGAATGACTAACTTCAAATTGTTGATAGTAAAATGATTTATTTAGCTATGAAAGTTGGTATTAACTTTAAAAATTCAAAGTATCGTTTGAGGTGGTGATTCTTTGTGCCTACAACAATCTTCATTTTTTTCTAGATAGGTTTTCAGCTGTGAATATTGGTATTTTGACTTTGGAAAGTCAAACTTTTATTTAAGGTCATATGTGTCTACAACAATCTTGATTTTCTAAAAGAACTATTGAATAATATAATTAATAATGATACATTGTTTCATGATGTATTAGACTGTATCCAATGCATCAGCCTGCATTTACTACATGCATCCTAGTCATTACTGTCACATCAGCTTTTTACTCATTCTTAACAAATGCACTATCTCTCCTCTTTTTAACTCCAATCCATCCTTCCCACATGCACCCTCTACCCTCTATTTTTTTTAAGCTTAAAATTGAATGGGCCCACCTTCTCTCTCTGCACTTGGTTGCACTTCACCACCTACAAGCCTTCCCCTTCATCACCCACTCCATTGCATCATTCCCACATATAGCCTCCACGTCACCAAATGCACCCCCTTCACTTGAAGCATTGGAGGCAGTCTTATTGGGACAACCAGTTTCACACGTCATCAGTTATATGTGGCACTACTCAGAGTTTAAAGTAGAGACAAATTGAAACTACCATTCTTAGATAAGATGGTAAACTTGTAAATTAAGACCGTGGGGTATGGTGGGGCTTGGGTTGGGTTTGGGTTTGGGTTGGGGCATTAGTTAACACGTGGATGTTGAATATTAACAAACCCAAAGCCAAGTTTTAAGGGGTATGGTGGGGCTTGGGTTGGGCGTGGCTGGGCTGGCGTGGCAAAGCCACATCAACATTTTTTTAATATATATATATATATATATATATATTTATATTTATAACTACATAAATAATAAACATACATATTTTTTTTAAAACTACATAAACATACATAATAATTATCAAAATAAAAAACAATCATTCTTCGTCGTCTTCGTCGGTTTCGAACCCAGGAATCGTTGAAACATGATCCACCAAATCAGATCGAAGGTTGTGATGTATATCCCTTGACTTGATCAAAAATTCATTTGCCGCTTTATCTTGGTCTGTTACGTTACCTGGTTGGGGGTCATCGTCATCATAGTAGGTAACGACCGCTCTACCTTCATCCTCCAAAATCATGTTGTGAAGAATGATACATGTGTACATAACGTTTCCAATCTGATCCTTGTCCCATAGTCGACAAGGCATTGCCAATATTCGCCACCTTTTCTTCAAAACACCGAATGCTCGCTCGACGTCTTTACGTGCAGCCATCTGGACCCTGTTAAACTTTAATCTCTTTGGATCTGTGGTACCGTGTTTTGTGAATGATTTTACGAAAACCCCCCACTCTGGGAGAATCCCATCAACTAGGTAGTACCCATACACGTACTCAACCCCGTTTACAAAGAAAGTTCCTTTGGGTCCTATACCATTTACCCGATCATTGAAAATGGGCGAGTGGTTTATGATGGTAATATCATTATGTGAACCTGGCATACCGAAGAATGCATGCCATATCCAAAGATCTTGGGACGCAACCGCTTCAAGCATGATGGCTGGCATCCCGTTAAATCCACTTGTGTGAGCGCCTTGCCATTGGGTATGACAAAGTTCCCAAGCCCATTTCATACAATCTAAACTACCTAGCATCTCGGGTAGCCCATGATAATCTGTGTGATGTTCCAATAATTGTTGCAGGTCACTGAACGAGGGCTTTCTCAAATATATTTTCCTATAAAGTTCTAGAATACACGAACAAAAGTTGTGAAGACTTTCTCTAGCTACACGTGCAGACATTTTTAAATAGTCATCCATAATGTCCGAACTATTGCCGTACGCTAACTGCCTAAGTGCGGCCGTGACCTTTTGCCACGTACTAAATCCTAATTGCCCGACTACATCGGGTTTTTGTTGGAAATAAACATACTTCTCCTCAAGATCTCTAGATATCCTTAAAAATAAGTTTCTACTCATACGAAAACGACGCATAAACATTTTTTCATCATACTTAGGTTCCGCTGAGAAGTAATCGCTTAACAACAAATCGTTAGCGTGTAACACCTCGAAAATTCACGTCCTATAATGTGTTGACACGTGTCATAAAGTCTGAACGTGTGAAAGAATGTTATAAAAGGACTAAAGTTGACAAACATGGAAAGTATGTGAAATACGTACTCTAAGTGTCAACTGTGAATAAATATAATGTACATTAACCCTACACGATGCTCATACCTTCAAACGAATAAATCATGGATCATACGAAGCTAAAAGTGAGAGATTACAAACTACAGGGGTTAAATGTGTCAACATGTTTAAAGATATACCTCTGAGTGACCTTTTGACAAACCCGAAGCTTTGTAAATGTTAATTATGCTCACTAGAATGTACGATTTAAATTTCGTAAAGTTTCGTTAACGTATGAGAAAGTTATGATCGAATTCGTGTGCGAGGGGTTAAAGCGTCAACGTTGGAAGTTAGGCCTTTTCGGGTAACAATAAAGTTACCCGGGGACTTAACAAAGTGGGTATATGTCTTAAAGCCCTTATAGTTCAATAACGAGGGTTCATATTGCAATAAGCAAGTGCCTATTCGAAGTTTGAAGAGCCAAGGACTGAAATTGCAAATTATCAAAAGTTGTATGGCTGACCCCATAGGGGCTCGCGTAGCGCGAGCTTGAAAGCTCTAGCAGTGGCGCTACGCCACTGCCATATCTGGGCAGAAAACGAATTTTTGCGAATAGGGGCCTGCTAGGTGAGTTTGTGAGCAACTTTAAACCGAATTTCCTCATCCCTTGACCCCTAAAACAACCCCTAAACACTAGAGACAAGTGTTGGGCAATTGTGGTTGATCCTAGACTTAGATGTCACTTAGTTGTGGTGGATCCAAGTACTATATAAGGCCACATGATGCAACCACATTTCTTCACACTTGCATTTGATCTTTGGAGCATCCTGGAGCATAGGAACTCTCCCTTCTGATCATAAGTCGTGCATTGGACTATTGTAAGTCTACTAGTTCTTATTTGGTTGTGTTTAGCTTAGTTAATTAGCTAAAAGTCAAACCGTCGTAATTACGGTTTGACTTCGAGATTAGTCAATAATGGCTCAGTCAAATCTCGAATTAAAAGTAGTTATAAGTTGGTATTTATGTGGGTAATAAAACCCCAAAAGGGTTTCCCCTGATCACCACTTTAACTAGTTCAAAAGGCGGGTCAAACATATACTTAAAAAGTCAACAGAATTCTTAAAAGGTCATTTATGCATAATTAGCTATCTAGACCATGTATAACCTGTTTGATTATTGTTATAACTTAGTAATTAGTGTAAGAACATGTCCAAACCTGTTCAACCCGACTATTTCCTGTTTAGACCCGGTTCGGAACCGAAAGTCACATAGTTTGACTTTCACTTTGACTTTCAGTTCTGACCCGTTTAGGCATATTTTAGAAATGCCACAGAGCTTAAATTGGACTAGGTTACATGTTAGAACAACCCTCTGTGATTGTGCACCTCGGTTCATTAGTTATCCAATTAATATGCAAGTTTCCGTTAATTGTTCATATGTTGACCGTTATGCCCTTATTACCTTAAAACATGATTTATGAAAATGTAAAAGTGTAGAAACCTTGAATATTGATATATAAACTTGTATGCCAAGTTTGACATCAGTTTGACTTGTAGATTAAGAGTTATGCTCATTATCGCAAAACTAATGCTTTATGTTAACATAATGGCGTAATTAGCGTATAGCCTAGTTAAACATACTTTTTGGTATCAAACGAATTACCCACTGATGTAATATATTATTTTGGGAATTTTAAAGATTTTTAATTAATTTTAGGCTGAGCATAACTCATAGTCGTAGGCTTAATTCGGTAATTGTCGGTTTTGCCCTTACGGGCCATAAAATGAGTTTTACACATCTAAACGACTCCAAACCTTTTGCCACTGATTAGTTATGATAAATGAATTATTTTAAGCCTTCTGGAAATATAAAAATATCAGACTTAAGTATCGAACCCGGTAATGGCCTTTAATCGCCTTATTTAGCGTTATTAGCGCATAGTATGTTTTAAAATCATATTGGACATACCCGGGTTGATACCTACTGATATAAGAAGCAAATTATCATATTTTAACAGTAAGCAAAAGTTGATAAACTCAGACTTCAGTTTTGAGCTTGTCGGCTTATGTGAAATTACCAAACTACCCCTACGGGGCATAGTTTGGTTATTTATGATAAATTTCACATATATGCCTTATCCTACTGTTATAACCCATCAAAATGAGTATGTTTGCTGTTTACATCAGACCTATAACTCAGTTAAACAATTAAACTCTTTTACAAACTTTAAAATGACCAAACTACCCCTACGGGGCATAGTTTGTGTTTAAATTAGTTCGGGGCATAACGAAAGACACCTTACTGATGTCACAACATATTTGAGACATAATTAACTTAGGAAATCTGTATATAGCTCTCATGACTACCCGTCACGCTTATTACGCGTACGGTTCGGTTTATGTAACAAGTTTACATAAATTAGCCGAAACGGGTCAAACCTTAACGGTTTTATCTCAAAATCCAGAATGTGAATAATAAACCCATATTAAACAAGTCTTCAAACTTGTCGGGTCTGAATCACATTCTATCCGGTCTTCGCTTAATCGTGCGTACGAACCGTATCTTGAAACTAGCCGGTCTAAGCTTAAGCTTAATAAAAGACCCGTTAGCATTCTAATAGGTTATTATAAACCTTCGTTCCAGATTAGGAGAACCAGTAAAAGATACTTGCCATTCTGCTTATTGTGATTTATACTTGCATCAGGTAAATACTTTTAACTTATTTTCCCTATACGGGCTTGGGTTACGGTACATAGCGTACCGCTTGATCGGGCATCAAATCTCCACGCTTAGTGGGTAGTTGAATAATTTGATCGGCTCGTTTTAAACAGATTTGTTACTTTACAGCCTTTGGGGGGTTAATGACCATGTCCCGGATATCCTCGGCATTATCTTACGAGATGGCCACGACCTGAGCACGGGGTGTAGGCGTACACCTGTCAGTGTATAACTCTAGAATTGTGGTGTGTCTATTGATCTTTAACCCGGATACGTTCCGGGCTACTGAACGCATAAGTAACATGTAAATCGTTCTCAAGATTATAATATTAAATAATTCTCCCAAGTTAAAAAGATTAATTTTGCCTCTGTGCATTTTAATCAATGTGTCAAGATATTTTGTGCCACGTGCATTCAAAACAATTTACAAACTCTTTTTCCAAAATGAGTCAGTTGAATGTATTTACCAGTGTAAACTGACGTATTTTCCAAAAAGGCTAAATGCAGGTACTATACGAAATTGGCTGGATATGTCTCCTTAGCATCAATAGAAGTCTCGCAAGCTTAAGATGCCTAAAAGTCTGTTGAACTATTGTTTCCATTGTATGTTCGATCCTTCTGTGGATAAACTTCCGAATATTGTGATAGTTGATATTACAATAATAAATTCGGTTGTATTATATTTTCAATTGCTTCCGCTGTGCTTAATAATATTGTGTTGTTTGACCATTATGTTGCCAACCATGACGTCACGATACTCCCCACCGGGCCCACCGGTGACACGTGAAAATTCGGGGTGTGACATAGCGGTGTGCCGTTCACGAGCGATGTACCTTCTCTTGCGTTTAGGTTGTTGAGTCTCTTCCTCCTCCTCTTCGTCTTCCACGATAGCTTTCACCACCGTCGCGATCGTTTGTAGAAATATTTCCGCACCATCGTCAGATGATGATGACGATTCAGTATAACTTGAAGAACTCATGGCAAGATTGTGTTTTATGTGTTTGATATTGTGTGAGAAAAATGATAAATATGGTAAGGTATATATAAAGGAATTTTTTTTTAAAATAGCCCCCAACGGCTAGTTTGGTTTGGCCATTCACAGCCCGCCATGTCAGCTTGCTAGACCCGCCCCATGCCCGGCTTGAAACCCAAGCCCCAAGGGCCACGCCCCAACCCAAGCCCACCCGGGATGGTGGCTTGGGCGTTTTCCCCCAACCCACGCCCAAACCCCCGCCCCATACCCCATAGTCTAAAACTCAAATACTTTATACAAAGATTTTTTTTGAAGATATGTAGATTATAACGGTAACTTTCTGTTATTTACTACTTATACATTTTGGATGGCTAGTTTGGTTTGGCCATTCACAGCCCGCCATGTCAGCTTGCTAGACCCGCCCCACGCCCGGCTTGAAACCCAAGCCCCAAGGGCCACGCCCCAACCCAAGCCCACCCGGGATGGTGGCTTGGGCGTTTTCCCCCAACCCACGCCCAAACCCCCGCCCCATACCCCATAGTCTAAAAATCAAATACTTTATAAAAAGAATTTTTTTGAAGATATGTAGATTATAACGGTAACTTTCCGTTATTTACTAATACATTTTGGAGTTCAGGGAATAGTGCCAGGCAAGCTGCCTGGCACTTTACTATTGGACCAACCCATTTTTTATTTAATTTTATTCCTAACTTAAAATTACGGTTTCGTCCTTTGTTTAAAATTACGTTTTCGCCCCTAATTCAAAATAAAATTATAATTTTGCCCTAGCTCAAAATTTACCCTTTTGCCCTCAGTTTCAAAACCCATTCCTAATTCTATTCCCAGCTTAAATTTACGGTTTCGCCCTCATCCTAAAATTACGCTTTTGTCCCCCGTTCAAAATAAAAATATGTTTTTGCCCCTAGCTCAGAATTACGCTTTTGCCCCCGGCACTTCCCTATTGGACCAACACATTTTAATTTAATTTTACTCCTACCTTAAATTTACGGTTTCGTCCTTTGTTTAAAATTACGTTTTCGCCCCTGATGCAAAATAAAATTATAATTTTGTCCTGGCTCAAAATTTACGCTTTTGCCCTCAGTTCAAAAACTCATTTCTAATTCTATTCCCAGTTTAAATTTACGGTTTCACCCTCCGTCTAAAATTACGCTTTTGCCCCCCGTTCAAAATAAAAATATGTTTTTGCCCCTAACTCAAAATTATGATTTTGCCCCCAACTCAAATTTACGTTTTTACCCACAGTTCAAAATAAAATTATGTTTCCCCCATAGCTTAAAATTATGATTTTGCATTCAGTTTAAAATTATGATTTCGCACCCAGTTCAAAATATTTTTACGATTTTTCCCTCTGTTCGAAATTATGATTTTGCTTCCATTTCAAAAATTACGATTTCTCCTCCAGTTAAAAATAATGATCTTGCCATCGTTTTACTTTTTTTTTCGTACAGTTTTATTTTGCTTGGTTGACTCGGTGTAACTTTTATTGTGTCAAGTAGTTGTCTAACACTCGCTCATTGGTCCTGACAAATTAGTATTTTACCTCCTGACTCGGTGTTACTGTTTTAATTTTTTTTAGCAAAACTATGGTAGTGTTTTCGTTTAATTGGTTGTCTCGATGTATTTTTTTAGATCGTGTTATAAGTAGTATGTACAAGTAACCTAAATACATGCATATATGTTATGAAACTAAGAAATATTTGATTTAACGCCCCGCAACGCGGGCGGGCATAGGTGTAATTTTTATTTGTCCAGGCATGCCTGTTACATGCTCATCTCTCCTGAAAAATTGCAATTTTGCTCCCGGTTTAAAATTATAGTCTTTCCATCATTTTAGTTTTTTTAGTAAAAGTATGGTAGTGTTTTTGTTTTATTTGGTTGACTCGATGTAATTTTTTTTTGAGATCGTGTTATGAGTAGTATGTACAAGCAACCGAAACACAGACATACATGTTATGAGAGAGAAATATTTGGCTTATTGCCCCGCAACGCGGGCGGGGCAAAAACTAGCTATATACAATATGTAATTTCAGTTATAAAAAATATTTAGACATGCATTATATTGTACATTGTTTAACTAGTGTAGTACAAACAATATTTAGAGAATTATGAAATACTTTAACATGTTTAGTTTATAAGTATTAACTAGGTGTAGGACCCGTGTAACCACACGGGTAGGTTTAGTAATGATCGAAATCAAATACTAAAAAACAGATTATAATATTTTGTAACCACACGGGTAGGTTTAGTCAGGTTTTTGTGGAACATTTGGATCTTTCTTCCTTAGTTCCTCCAACATTTTGTAAGTGGCCCTGACCCTATCTTCTCTCCACTTTGACACTGAATTCTTTGACCCATAGTCAGCTGCTATCAGCTCCTCTTTCATTCTTTTTAACTCTAAAGCCTTGTCAGGTACATTCTTTTTGAATTTTTCCCAGTCAGGAGGAGTGTGTTTAACCTTATTTTTAAGCATCTCTTGGATCCTGGCTGCTTCACTTTCAAAATGGTCCAGTCTTTGTACATATGCTTCTCTCCCTTATACTTTTTGTGAGCCATGATATTCTCAACATTGTCTTTTCTCAGAGATTCATCTGCTCTTTCTGATAATTTTTAACAAACATTCTTTGCAAATTGTTCCAGGGATCTGACTTGAGTAAACAAAAATTGGTAGTGCCTTTGATATTCTTTGTCAGTCTTCCCTGTTGATTCCCTTTTAGCAATATCCTCTGCTTGTTTGGCCTTTAATTTTAAATATTCATCAATATTATTAGGCCTAGGATATCCTTCAACAGATGGTAAACTCCTTTTTGCAGGATCATCCTCATAGTAGAAGGATTTGATCTCTTCTCTGACAACAATAAGTTCTAGAGGAGATTGAACACCTGCAGGAGCAATATCAGTGTTTGGCTTTTGTATCTGTGTTGAAGAGAGAGGTACAGGGTTTGGTAAAGTGACAAGTGGTAGAGGTTGTGAAGATGTTGGTGAAGGTGAAGGCTCATCATCAATCAAAATTAACCTTCTCCTTTTTGGTTGAGGAGAGACTGATGATGTTTTGGGTGGATCAGTGGTTGTGTTTGAAGTGAGAAGTGTTTGACTAACAGTTGTTGAAACAACAGGTGTTTCAACCACTGTTGTCATTACAACTCCTGATGTGTCAGTAGAAGTCTTCTGCACAGTGGCAGGTGGTGATTTGATGGTTGGTGATGTGGTTGTAGTGGTGGTGGATGATTTAGTCAGATCAGGTGTTTGAGTGGTGTGTGTTGAAGTAGCAGTTGTTGTGATTGAGGTGGTGGTTGTTGGTTTAGAAACTGCTGAAACCACTGAGGTACCAACAGTTGTTGATACAACAGGAGTTACAACAGCTGTTTGGGTGGAAGATTGATGTGTCATTACAACTACTGATGTGTCAGTAGAAGTCTTCTGCACAGTGGCAGGTGATGATTTGATGGTTGGTGATGTGGTTGAAGTGGTGGTGGATGATTTAGTGAGATCAGGTGTTTGAGTGGTGTGTGTTGAAGTAGCAGTTGTTGTCATTGAGGTGGTGGTTGTTGGTTTAACAACTGCTGAAACCACTGAGGTATCAACAGTTGTTGATACAACAACTGTTTGGGTGGAAGATTGATGTTGAGGGCTTTTAGATGGTGGTTTTGGAGTATGCTTTGTGAGTCTGGATGGTGTGGATTTGGGTTCCCTCACTTTTCTAGTGGGATTTTTTCTTTTTGAGTCAGGATTTTTAACATCCTTTGGCTCAGAACAACCCTGTGCATTCAGCTCCATGTAAGCTCTCTTCTCCTCATTCCACCTTGATTTATCATTTGCCTCTCTATCCCTTTTTACACTTGCTTTTGCTTCAGCAAGTGCATTTGTGGTAAAATCAATCTTTTTGCTCCCATCTGGCAAGGGAATGTCTTTAGTCATACAATCTTTTTGTGGCTCAATGTAGAGACCATCTTCAATCCCTTTCTTCTTCCACAGCTTGATCTTCTCCCCTTTTTTGGCATTATCTGGTGGTGGATTATCAAGGAAGAGAACAGTGGGAGGTGCTTTGCCAGTGGTGTTTAAGATATGGCCTTGATGTCAGCTTGGGTGTCTTTAAATCTGGACTCCATCATGTTCCTCAGCTTTTGGACATGTATGTCAAGCTGCTGATCAGTCAACTGTCTTTGTTGTTGGAGCAGGGGTTGAAATAAGTTCCATAACTCATTTGCAGCAGGTGCAGGTTGTGCAGGTGCTTGACCTGGAACAACAGTGGGTGGTACCTTTTGAATTTCCAACATCTGTTGCATCATATTTTTTAGTTCAGCAACAGATGTGTCAAGTGTGTCAATTCTGTCCGTCAGTTCTTGGTATTTTAAACCATCACTCAACTTAGTGGGATCATCTAATTTCCCACCAACAGTGGTTGTATCAGCAGTAGACTTAGGGAATATGTCACAAAAGTCATCTACTGATGCCCCTTTTTCTTGGTACTGGGGACTTCTTTCTTCATTTGTGGACACTTTGAACAACTCACCAGTTGTTAAAGTAAACACACCAGTGGTTGCCTTGGTTGTCTCTGAAGAAATTGCCTTCAAGGGAGTCTTATTTATGGAACAACTGACCCAATGTAGACCAGTGGGTCCACATTAGTAGTTGCTGCTCCACTTGAACTACTGACAGGAATTACTGGTAATTCCTGCAGTGTAACCTCCTCAGTTGTTGCTGGGCTAGCAGAGGTATGAACATCAGACCCAGTCACTTGTGGGAGTATACTCTCAGTGATAGGTGATTGAGAGGAACTGGTTTGTGTATGAGCTATAGCAACTGCATGCAACAAAGGTAACATTGATTGTGGTAATGTGACAGGTGAAGGAATAGGTGTAGAAAGAGACATGTCCTTCGGATCAGGACTGAGGAAGATGGAGCCGATTGGATCCAGAACTTCATAATGTGGGGTCCATGTGTTTACAACCGAATCCTTTTGTGAGGATGTCGGAGGAGTTTGAGGCAATGGTGGAGATCTTTCTTCCATCTGCTGTGAGGAAGTAGCAGCAGTGGTTATTGGTGACTTTTGTTTTGTCACTGGCAGTTGCTCTGGGATCTCATCTTCCAGAGTTGCCGTTTTACTGGGTTTGGGTGGCTTTTTGGATGATTTCTTTTTGGTCTTTTTGGTAATGGCAGGTGTGGGTTTCATTGCAGTGGTTGTGCTACTATGATCACCTGGAGCAGTGGGCTCAGCAGCAGATACCTGAGGAGCAGTGGGAGCTGCTAAATTCTGCTCAGGCACCTCTGCTTGTGTTTTGCAAGGTGTTGACATTCTAGTGAAAGTTTCAGCTGTTAAGCTTTTAATTTGAAAAGATTCACCTTGTTGGTATACATGAACATCATCCTTTGCAAATTTCTTTGTAAAGTAATAACTTAAAAACCTTGGAAATAATAGAAAGGATTTTGTTAAAACATTTTTGGACAAATCATCAAAGATTTACTGGGAATAATTAAAATCTTCATTTTGTAAAATAGCAAACCCCAGGGATTGAATCTTTAATGGTATCTCGTTGAAGGCAGTTGTTTTATTTGAAACACACATTAACAGGGTATGAAATAAAAATCTTGTTGCAGGAGGGAAATAACCTTTTTTCTAAGGTATCCCTCTTTATTTGTTCAGCATACCCCTTTTCAAGGAAATCAGTTTTTAACTCATTTTTGGCAAAAGAAGTTTTACCTTGCTGATCATTGAGTTCAAAGACTTCCGAGATGGAGTGTGGTGTGATTTTGACTGGTTTACCCATTAAGGAGGAATTAATGGCTATGATGTCTTCTCCTTGTTTGTCAAGAGTGGCATTTTTCCAAAATTCTCTCTGGGTTTTCTGGTAAATCGGAGCATATGCTGTTAACAAAGTTTTGTACTTTGATGCAGTCATGGTATCAATGATGGAATCGAAAACATTGGTGGTGCCTGGTTTTGTAAGAATACCCAGATAATTGTGAGGTGATTTGTATGGGATTTCGATGGGTGTAGTAGCCTTTTGAGAGGCCTTTTTAGATGATTTCGAAGTGGATGTTACAGATGGCTTTGATTTCGTCATTTTGATGAAGAAAATCGAAGAATGAATTTGAGATAAGAAGATGGAAACTGATTTGAGAACAGTTTTTTTGTGAATTCGAATCGACAGTAAAACCCCTGTTTGGGGTTTTTGATCAGGGTTTTATAGGGAAAAAGGTAATTGCTGACGTGGGAACGGTTACAAAGATCTGACGGATAAGAACTGACCATATGCCAACCTCTGATGAAATGAAGGATAATGGAAGACAGTTGTTAAGGAAACCACTGATGGATGAATATCAGTAGTTTACAAATGAAAATGAGGACAGTGGGTGACTTTAACTATCAGTGGATAGCTGTGTCAGTGGTTTAAAGCACTGAAGTTTGGTAACAGTGGAAAACAATGAAAATGATGGAACAGAGGTTGACTTTCAACAGTGGATAGCTACAAACCAACAGATGTTTGAACCAATCATTGGTTACAACAGACTTTGATTTTCTGAAAACATTTTAATGCTTTTATTCATAGAAAAACAGGATTTTGCCTGTAATTCCATGTTTACCATGCCAATCTTAGAGATCAAGCTTTCAAAGATAGATGTGTCTAAACCTTTGGTTAGCACATCTGCAAGCTGATCCTTAGTGGGAACATGATGCAGACAAATCAAACATTTTTCATAGCAATCCCTCACAAAGTGATGTCTGATGATAAGTGAGGATGGATGTATATGGTATAAGATTTTTGATGATATATTTCAGCTGCTTGACAATCCTGCACAAAAAAAAGTCTTTTGAGCAATTATATCAAAATCAAATATCATATTTAGAGGAAACAAACAGTTATTTCTCAATATGCAGCAGCAACATAGTCTTCTTCAAAACAGTGGTTGTGGAAACATCTACTGTTTGTGCTTAGTTTGATGAGTATAAATCTTGATAACTATACTCCAAGATATACAATGTTTTTGAGGGTCCACTTTTTGCCCAAAAGATTCTCATCCTTTGGTAAGTGTGCAAGTTTTCAAACTTGTTTTCCCTGAACTGTTGAAGCTCCTCTTATATGACACTACCCAACTTTCTGTCTTTTAGTGGATTTGAAGTTTAATTTGATCTGTGTTGAAGAGAGAGGTACAGGGTTTGGTAAAGTGACAAGTGGTAGAGGTTGTGAAGATGTTGGTGAAGGTGAAGGCTCATCATCAATCAAAATTAACCTTCTCCTTTTTGGTTGAGGAGAGACTGATGATGTTTTGGGTGGATCAGTGGTTGTGTTTTGATCAGGGTTTTATAGGGAAAAAGGTGATTGCTGACGTGGCAACGGTTACAAAGATATGACGGATAAGAACTGACCATATGCCAACCTCTGATGAAATGAAGGATAATGGAAGACAGTTGTCAAGGAAACCACTGATGGATGAATATCAGGGGATTACAAATGAAAATGAAGACAGTGGGTGACTTTAACTATCAGTGGATAGCTGTGTCAGTGGTTTAAAGCACTGAAGTTTGGTAACAGTGGAAAACAATGAAAATGATGGAACAGAGGTTGACTTTCAACAGTGGATAGCTACAAACCAACAGATGTTTGAACCAATCAGTGGTTACGACAGACTTTGATTTTCGGAAAACATTTTAATGCTTTTATTCATAGAAAAACAGGATTTTGCCTGTTATTCCATGTTTAGCATGCCAATCATAGAGATCAAGCTTTCAAAGATAGATGTGTCTAAACCTTTGGTTAGCACATCTGCAAGCTGATCCTTAGTGGGAACATGATGCAGACAAATCAAACCTTTTTTATAGCAATCCCTCACAAAGTGATGTCTGATGATAAGTGAGGATGGATGTATGAGGTATAAGATTTTTGATGATATATTTCAGCTGCTTGACAATCCTGCATAAAAGAAGTCTTTTGAGAAATTATATCAAAATCAAATATCATATTTAGAGGAAACAAACAGTTATTTTCTCAATATGCAGCAGCAACATAGTCTTCTTCAAAACAGTGGTTGTGGAAACATCTGCTGTTTATACTTAGTTTGATGAGTATAAATCTTGACAACTATACTTCAACATATACAATGTTTTTGAGGGTCCACTTTTTGCCCAAAAGATTCTCATCCTTTGGTAAGTGTGCAAGTTTTCAAACTTGTTTTCCCTGAACTGTTGAAGCTCCTCTTATATGACACTACCCAACAGTGGATTTGAAGTTTAATTTGATCAGCAACTGTTGGTATATCAGTGGATGAGCTTTAACATCTGTTTTGTACATCTGCTGCTCAGATGTCGTCATGATTGTGTTTTTTGTAATAGATGAATTGATTGTTAAATTGATTGTTTTTTTTTGTAATAGATGAACAATGAATAAATATGATTCAATGATTTATGCTGCGGAAATGAACACAAACTTTGTAAACACAATCAAGGAGGAAAATAGTTTTGATAAACACATGCTTTTCATTAATCGAAAGATTACAAATCAAATCAAAAGATTACATTGCATGCTTACAAACTAAAACTTCCCCTCAGCCACCCAAGAAGGGGATATAACTCCTGTTGTATCAACAACTGTTTCTTCATTCCACTGCTTTATTCCAAGCAGGGCTTTGGTCTTCTCAGCAATGCTTGACTAAAGGCAATAGTTGGAAGAGCAGTACTTAGTCTTTGGCATTCTTTTAGTCTTCACATCAGCTGTTGTGCTGAGCAGTGGATAAAACAAATCAGAATTATAGATCAGCAGTTGTTTGAACCACTGTCAAGGGGAAAGTCTGAAGCCTAACAACTGCTTATTCTGGTTCCACTTCTCTGAACCGGTTTTGGCCTTAATCAACTGTTCCTCTGTTAAGGTTCAATTCCAACAATGTAATTCGGTATACCAAGACAAATAGAAGCTAAAGAAAAATTAAATAAAGTAGAAAATATACACTTGTTTATGGAATTTAGTAGTTATAAATTTAGGTGTTTTTGAGCTTGTGCTCGTCCTTAAAACTAAGTCTAATTCAAACATATGAAGAGAAACCACAAACAGATTATGTAATTATCGAACATATTATAATCAAATTGCAAGAAAATTAGTTCTACGTACCTATGTCAAAGGCAGAAATCCACAAATGAAAAGAATAACTGATAGTAAGTTGTGCACATGGGTTGAACCAAAGAATAAAGAAGACACCTGCAAAAGATATTGAAAATTTAGCCATTAAAATGATAGTATACTGCATTGTGATAGTGACTGGCAGCCCAACCAATTACCAACCTGGTCGGTTCGGTTTTCTTAATCTAAAACCATTATTAGTAGTTTAATCCATATTTTTCACAAAGACTTGGCGAACTGGACGGTGAACATCCGGTTATATGATAACTAACATTTGTTACCTTGTCACACCTCTATAAATTGAGGCTCCTCTAGAAAAACCACTGCTTTTCCTACAAATCTAAAGGTTAATTAGACACTATCTATATATAACCTAATGCACTCACGATTGCACTTAATTCACAAAGTGAAACCGACACAACTTATATATACCTTCTAAGTGAAGCAACAAATTCTTGCCTAGTCATGTTGTTCATTTCTTCAAGCTCTTTCTCATAGTTGCAAACCTAAATCATCCAAATTTATATAAAATATGACCAGACTCGGTGTATAAGCTTTTAGCAAGCCGATCCTTACTTTCAATTAATTCAGGGCATAAAGATAAAGATTACTACCAGAAAGTTTGTGGTGGTGGTGGGACCCCAATACTTGAGGGTTGCTAATTCATAAGCTCTAGCTGCTTTGTCTTCCTTATCGTATCCACCTGGTTAATTAAAATTATAAATCAATAATCAATAAATAATTAATATTTAAACAAAATGTTACTAAAACATTATTTTAATGCGAAAAAGGACTCAATAAAACATTATTCAGATAACCCTTGCCATGTTAGGTAGATAAAGCCTCTTTTTGAATAAAAAGACAAAGTAACTAATCAGTGAGAGCTTAAACTCAGAAAATAAGGATTGTAGTTTCTTACATGTGATATGGTGAAGATTTGTGAGTAAAAACATTACTTATCACAGATACGACCATCATTTATCCTACAAAAAAACTATAGTCAGGGCACTATGTCCAGCGTTTCTGCAATAGAATTTCCCAGTGGGGCATGCTGATGTTCCTGCAAAGCCACATATGCCGTTATGTTAAGATAAGTGCACTACTTTGAACTTTGTCAAGTTGAATTCAAACCTAACTTGCTCATCGATACATCAAAAAATCACTCTTATTAAAGTTTATATCTATGAAGTTGAATTCAAACCTACTTTGAACTTTGTCAAGTTGAATTCAAACCTAATTGCACAATAAGTCATAAAAACTCAAAATGTATTAGAAAAACTGGTTCACCGGTGCCATCACATTAAGCTGTGACTTGGTGAATGTTCTAGATCCATCTTTGCATACAATCATTCCTGAAGACCATAATCCCTTGTAATACTTCTCATCT
Source organism: Helianthus tuberosus (assembly GCA_030545235.1). NCBI lineage: Eukaryota > Viridiplantae > Streptophyta > Magnoliopsida > Asterales > Asteraceae > Helianthus > Helianthus tuberosus. Next base: position 124,706,500 of record CM060400.1, read on the forward strand.
GGTAAGATAAGCAAAAAAACTCAAAATGTATTAGAAAAACTTCATATAACTACAACTGGTTCCATCAACAATTAGAAGAGTTATTGGACCTACAGAAGCAACTCCAAGCAGGTCCTTTAATCTGAAATTGCAGCGTCAAACTCAAAACCAAGAATGAGAAGATTGGTGCGTTATTCTTCATTTTGATCTCATACCTACAAAATGGCACCGTTTCAGCAACTATCAGATCAAGCACACCTTATACAACAAATGAAGCACACATAACAACCAAATGCACCGTAAATTCAACAAAATTCATACCGAATTTGCACAACAAAAAACCCTAACTTGAGAGAACAATCAAAACATAAGTGGAGAGAGTACCGAACGAATTAATGGTTGGAATAATCGGCGATTGAAGAATGAAAACCCTATAGAACTATAATCAATCTTGTTGTTTTTGTTTTGAGTAGTTGAAAATCACGAGCCGTTGATGACATTGTGACCTGAGTCGATGATAAGTTTACGGCTATAGATACGGCAATCCGATGCCGGCAGGGGCGGAGCACGGCGGCGTTGAGGGGTTGCGGTAGAGAAGCAGAGAGTGTGGAGTGAACAGGAGAACCAACTCCATCAGAGAGAAATGGATTGATTTGTGAAAATGAAATTTTGAATTTTAGAGAGAGGTTTTTATGGGTCAGTTGTTTAAATTTTGAATTTTAAATTGTCCCGCCTAATAAAAATAAAAATCAGATTTATAGATTATTTGTAGATTGTAAATTGTAAACCGGAATTATGACATCATCATTGACATGTGGCATACCTTAGAAGTTGACACATAGGCAGATTTACATCAGCTCATAATCTCTTATTATAGATAGTATAGATTCTAACTAGTCTTAAGCCCTCCGCGTTGCGGAGCGGAGGACATAAAACCATGCTAAGTAGCAACAAAACGACAATCAAAATTCCGGAAAAACAATACACGAATTTCTAACAGCAAGTGACTCACGTAACATAAAACGTAGACACGATCGAAATGTCGAATTTGTATCGAAACTGTAACAACTCTCATCAAAAGTACTATTTAATATATTAATTAGTCAAAAAGGAAACCCTAATTAAGACACCCGAGTGATTCTGAACAAACCCTAAAATTTTCATAATTTTCAGAATCAGGATTAGGGCCCCTAAAACTCAAGGGGGGATAAACCCTAGTGGACGATTATCCACTTAAATCGTTGTCAAGTAACTGAAATTCAAGTATGTCAACTCAGCTAAGCTAGTTTCAGTCGTGGCTACCCTATAGCCTATTTTGATTCCATACGGACCGCAACAGTCTCAACCTTACGGTCCGTAAGCAGTCATACGGACCGCAACATTGACAAGCTTACGGTCCGTAAGCTAGAAAAATTTTACCTATAAATAGCAGGCTGTGGCACTCGATTTCTGAACATATTACGTCGAAATAATTCTCACAAATACACTGTGTTACGAACTGTTATTCCGAAATTACACCCCGGGTATTGAAATTCTGCTACAAAACAGGGTATTAGCACAATCGCTGCTACGATTCATTTATCCGACGATTAAGATATCCAATGCATGTTTAAATGCCGCCCATATTAGGGTTATACTTTATCGTTCGTCATTAATTTGACGGATTGTCGTTAATTCGATAGATAAAGTATTATACTTTATCGTTCGTTGTTAATTCAACGGATCATCGTTAATTCGATGGGTAAAGTATTATACCTTGTCATTCGTTGTTAATTCAACGGATCATCGTTAATTCGATGGACAAAGTATTGCATTTTGACATTCATTGTGAGAATTTGATCTCGTAAATTATCGTAATTGCTGGATTGATTACTAACCCAGTTTTGTGTGCATTGTTATTTATATTAGGTTAACAAGGCTAAATCATAGATTAGACTCTGATCATATTAAATCAGCAATGTGAGTCATTCTCTCTTTTTATCAAAATTGTTTACAAAAGCATGTTTATTTCAAAGTTATAATTACGGGGATTAAGTCTTTGTAATCACCAAGTTACAGCCGGTATGTGGGGTTTTGTATACATTACTTGATAATCGTCACCATTGGGGCAGCCAATGGGGGATATGACCATAGTCACAGACACCATTGGACGAATGGGCCAATGGGTCGAGTGGCAAGTACCGTGGGTAGTTGGCTTGATATCAGAAACATTGTAATCGCTCTTAATACTGTAAATTATAACAAATGTGTCATTTTAGTAAATAGAATGATTCACTCAGTATTTCCCGCTGACAAAACCTTTTTCAAACATGTTTCAGGTGACCTGTTGTAATTCAGGAAAAGTGCTGGGGAGCATTTCAAGCTTAAGATAGTGGCTCAATATAAAATAAAGAAATAAATTTTGTAATATCACGCTTTTATAGTAAAAACATAATATTGTAAATTATCGGGGTTTTATCCCGAATTGTGAAATAAAATAATCGGGGAAAATTTTTAGCTTTAAGCGATCCTGTTTCCGCTGTTAAACTCAATTAAATCAATACCGCAGTATTTCTGTCCCGCGGCTCTTGAAACGGGTCAAACCGGGTCAGGGGCCGTGACAGAAAAAGGTGGTATCAGAGCCACTGGGTTAAGCTGATTAAGTATTTAGAAATACTCAATTTTTCCTGATTACAGCCACTGGGTTAAGCTGATTAAGTATTTAGAAATACTTAATTTTTCCTGATTACTATTATGTGATTATTTGTATTATTAACTGATTATTTGATTATTTGTTAATTACAGTATGGGTAAGAAAAAGTTGTCAAGCATTTATCTTAAATTAGAGAAATCATCTAATGAAAAAGGAAGTTCATCCCGAACCAAATCCTCGAGTCAGTCTGAAATTCCTGAAGAAGGAATATTCGTGCGAAAGGCACAATACGAGGAATCACTTTCTCCTCAAAGGAGGGAAATGATTATTAAGAAAAGTAAAGAGAAAATCCGAGAAAAGAGGATTAAACGGGAAACTCAAGAATTAATTGATAAATCACCTTGGGAAGATAAACTAGATGAGAAATGGGCAAATTTATATATGCTAGCCACAGTAGCAGAAAATATAAATCTTTAAAGATTAGCACCCTACTCTCACAATTTAGAAACTTTGTGTGATAAATAAAAATTTAGAACCCTAAGTGTGGTTGTCAGTTATCTTTGTAAATCAACTAGTACACTGTGTGGAATAAATTACAAAGTTTATTTGTAAATTTTAACTTAGTATTTTATGCATTTTGCATATATGCTACATCAGCATGAGTGAAATATCCGAAGATTTTCAGAATCTTAATCTTTATCCCGTAACTGTCGAAGCTTCCAAAGAATATACTAGCTACTATCCCGATGTTGAACAACCAGTAGAATTCAAGGTTCCACCCCGGAGCAAGCCAAAACAGAAGAAAAGAACTTATGTAGGATGGAGGAAAATTTGTAAGAAGAAGCCAGCTAAGAAACTGCCCAAAATAAATAATCCTTTGAAAAAAGGAAAAAGAAATTATAATTGGAGAGAGTTCTGAATCACAGGAAATGGAAACTGGAGACAAAAAGAAGGATAAGGAGATAGAAATACCGATGGAGGAGATTACTAAAGAAGTAATAATGGAAGTTGGGCAAGGGTCTATACCAGTTCAGAGAGAAATTGGAGAGAGTTCCAATCCAAACCAGGAAAGAACTTTTCAAGATGAGATAGATTTTCTGTTGGAAAACTGTGAGACGATTCAGCCTGTCCAGACAAATCTTTTTACCTATCCTATTGAAAACCAACTCCCTATGAATTGGGAACCAGCAATTCCAGATCCAATAGTTCACTCCCAACCCATAGGAATGGACGAATGGTGGACGAACGATTGGCAATTTCAAAATATTGTCAACGATCCTTACTCTTTTCTTCCACAATTCGATCCAGAACCATTACCTAATCCACCCATGAGCAATGAAAACATGGCTGAACTTTGCCACTTTGGCGAAGAATTGTTTGATATGGGGAATAGAATGAGGGAGATAGGTGGACAGATTGCTTGGAAGTACGACGAAAGGGAAATGCGTTTTTAACAGCAAATAACGAAAGTTAGAACGATGATAAAATGGTAGTTGAAAAAAAAAATAGTACTAATAAAGTTAGTCTGTAAATAACCAATAAAACTCTGTATGATATCTGTGAGTAATGATGCATATTATAATAGATATATAAATGAAATCGAGAAATCGATTGTTTTGATTATATCTGTATTATAAAATTTTCTGGTTATTTGTATATAATTATTATTTATCAGTTACTAATAAAATTTATATATATACATTATCAGATGGCAAACAGTGGTAATGATCCTATTAATGAAGTTAATCATTCTGAACAACATTCCAGAGATCAATATATGACTCGGCAAGATATCGAAAACATTGTTGCTCAAGGGATAGCCAATGCTATTCCAGCATTCGTTGCTGCTATAAAGAATCCGATTGAACCGCAACAAATTGTTCCTAGCAAACAGATTACTGAAGATAACTTCAGTAATAGTGTAAATGGAGGCAATAAGCATGATAATCATAATAAAGAACCACATCAAGCTCCATTACCCAAGAAAATGAAAACTGCAACGCCTGGTTGCACTTTCAAAGAATTCCTTGCTTGTAAACCCACTGAATTTGCAGGCAATGAAGGAGCAACTGCATCACTGCGTTGGTTAGAGAAAACCGAAGCAGTCATTGCAATAAGTAAATGTGGTAAAGATGATCAGGTCATGTATTCATCCAATCTGTTCAAAGAAGGAGCACTCGAGTGGTGGAATACTGTGTTACAATCAAAAGGAAGAGCAATAGCTTATGCTATGACTTGGGAAGAATTTAAGGGTTTGGTAGAAAGAAAATTCTGTCCTGAGTATGAGAAAGAACAGATGGCGAATAAGTTTCTAAATCATCGGATGATGAGTGTGGACTGTCGCGGTTATACCTCGACATTCTTCGAATATGCAAGAGTAGTACCAACATTGGCTTCGCCAGAACCGGTACTTATTTCTCGCTATATTTGGGGGCTAATTAGCGAAATCCGCAATATTGTTAAAGCTGCGAGACCTCGCACTATTGATGATGCGGTAGAATTAGCCAACACTCTAACCGATGAATTGGTGCGCACAAGAGATGAAGATAGGAAAAAGGCACTAGCTCAGAAAATTACCCAAGGATTTCGTGTGGGTAATAATAACAGCTTCAAAAGAAAAGGAACAGGGCAATCTCCAGCTCCGTCATTCTGCAGGAAATGCAAAAAGAAGCATTTTGGAAGATGCGATATTACTTGCAATTTTTGCAAAGCTGTAGGACATTGTGAAGAAAATTGTAAAAAGAAAACAGTAATCTGTTTTAATTGTGGTGAAGCAGGGCATTATAAAACAGAATGTCCTAAATTGGTCAAACCAGTAGATAACAAACCTAAGGCGACAGAAGGAACTACTAAGAAGAATGCTAGGGCATTTCAGCTGACCACTCAAGAAGCCGAACTTATTCCAGATGTGATAGCGGGTACGTTCTTAGTTCACAACGTATATGCAAAAGTATTATTTGACTCTGGTGCAAACCAAAGTTTTATAAATACTTCATTCTGTCAAGCTCTTAGTTTACCTTTAACCAATATTAGGCAGATTTTTACCGTTGAAACCGCAGACGGAAATTCAGTTAGAATAGATAAAGTTTTGCAAGAAGGAAACATAGAACTTTTAGGACATAAATTCTCTGCAAGACTATTGCCGATGAATTTAGCTGAATTTGATGTTGTATTAGGAATGGATTGGTTAGTAGCCAACCATGCTAGAATCCTTTGTGATCAAAATTCCATAGAAATTCAATCACCTACCGGAGAAGTGATTAGGATTACAGGAGATAAACCCCGGAAACCCATGAAATTCATATCAGTAATGAAAGTTGCTAATTATGAACGAAAACAAGGAATAGTGTATATGATTTCAGTAATCATTAGCACTAAGGGAAAAGATCTAAAGGAAATACCAGTAGTATCGGAATACTCTGATATATTTCCAGAAGATTTACCAGGATTACCTCCAGATAGGGAAGTAGAATTTAGAATTCATTTAATTCCAGGAACTACACCGATAGCCAAGGCACCTTATCGGTTAGCACCCACAGAAATGTTAGAATTGAAAAAGCAATTAGATGAATTACTAAGTAAAGGATTCATACAACCTAGCTCATCCCCTTGGGGATCGCCAGTGTTGTTTGTGAAGAAAAAGGATGGTTCAATGAGAATGTGTATCGATTATAGGGAATTGAATAATATTACAATTAAGAATCGATATCCATTACCTAGGATTGATGATCTTTTTGATCAACTTCAGGGGGCTAGATATTTTTCTAAGATAGATTTACGCTCTGGATATCATCAATTGAAGGTACAAGAAGAAGACATACCTAAGACTGCTTTCAGAACTAGGTATGGTCATTACGAGTTTACAGTCATGCCATTCGGGTTAACGAATGCACCTGCAGCATTCATGGACATGATGAATAGGATCTGTAAACCGTATTTGGATAAATTTGTAATTGTTTTCATAGACGATATACTTATTTATTCCAAAAGTCAAACAGAGCATTGTGAACATCTTCATGCACTCTTAACTTTGTTAAGAAAAGAAAAGTTGTACGCCAAATTCTCGAAGTGTGAATTTTGGCTAAAGGAAGTACAATTTTTAGGACACATGGTGAATCATGAAGGTATTCATGTAGATCCTGCTAAGATAGAGGCAATTACCAAATGGAAGGTTCCACAAACAGCAATGGAAATAAGAAGTTTTATAGGTTTAGCTGGGTATTATAGACGGTTTATTAAGGATTTTTCCAAGATAGCCGTACCATTAACTAAGTTAACCTGTAAAGCCACTAAGTTTGAATGGGGACCTAAACAGGAAGAAGCTTTTAGGATTTTGAAACAGAAACTAACCCATGCACCAATTTTAGCCTTACCAGAAGGAACTGAAGATTTTGAAGTATATTGTGATGCTTCAAAATTAGGATATGGATGTGTGCTTATGCAACGCAAGAAGGTAATTGCGTACGCATCAAGGCAGTTGAAAAAGCACGAAGAGAATTATACGACTCATGATTTAGAATTAGGAGCCGTAATTTTTGCCCTTAAGATTTGGAGACATTATCTGTACGGAAGTAAGTTTACTATCTATACAGATCATAAGAGTTTAAAATATATCTTTGGGCAAAAAGAGTTAAACATGAGGCAAAGGAGATGGATGGAAATCCTAAGTGATTACGACTGTGATATTCAGTATCACGAAGGAAAGGCGAATGTAGTTGCAGATGCCTTAAGTCGTAAGTATTATGAGAAACAACGAAGGGTTCGTGCTCTCAGATTAAATCTACAAATAGATTTAATGGAACAATTGAAGAATGTTCAAACTACAGCAATCAAGGATGATGCTGAAGGAATGAAAGGACGAATCAAGGAATTAGAGCAAGGAGCAGATGGAATTTGGAGATTCCACAAAAGTAGAATCTGGGTACCTAAGCAGGGAGACTTAAGACCTAAGATTTTAGAAGAAGCTCATAAATCTAGGTACACTATGCATCCAGGAAACAATAAGATGTACCAAGATTTAAGGAAGAACTTATGGTGGATAGGAATGAAAAAGGACATAGCCAGCTACGTTTCTAAATGTCTTACTTGTTCACAAGTTAAGGCAGAACATCAGAAACCTTCAGGATTACTACAACAGTTAGAGATGCCAGTATGGAAATGGGAACTTATAACAATGGATTTTGTTACTAAGTTACCCAAAACCAGAAAAGGTAATGATGCGATTTGGGTAATTGTGGATCGATTAACCAAATCAGCTCACTTTCTACCTATGAAAGAAACCTTTAGCATGGAAAGACTGGCTAAATTGTATGTAGATGAAGTTGTATCATTACATGGAGTTCCACTCTCCATTGTTTCGGATAGAGATAGTCGTTTTACTTCCCATTTCTGGAAAAGTTTCCAGCAAGCTATGGGAACTCGACTAAACCTGAGCACTGCATATCATCCCCAAACAGATGGACAAAGTGAAAGGACAATCCAAACTCTAGAAGACATGCTCCGAGCATGTGTAATAGACTTTGGTGGAAGTTGGGATGATCACTTACCATTAATTGAATTCTCCTATAACAATAGTTATCATTCAAGCATTGAAACTGCTCCATTCGAGGCACTGTATGGAAGAAAATGCAGAACCCCAGTTTGCTGGGCAGAAATAGGAGAAAGTCAATTATCAGGACCTGAAATAGTGCAAGAAACAACTGATAAGATTACTCAAATCAAGGAAAGACTGAAGACGGCTCGAGATCGTCAGAAGAGTTATGCAGACAATAGAAGCAAGCCGTTAGAATTCCAAGTTGGAGACAGAGTACTGTTGAAAATTTCTCCTTGGAAAGGAGTAGTCAGATTTGGAAAGAAAGGAAAGCTAAGTCCCAGGTACGTAGGACCATTTTCAGTGATCCAACGTATAGGACCAGTAGCTTATCGTTTACAATTACCAGAAGAATTATCTGGAGTACATAATGTATTTCATGTATCCAATCTCAAGAAATGCTTATCAGATGAATCTCTGGTAGTACCTCTTCGAGATATAGAGGTAAACGAAAAGTTGAAATTTGTTGAGAAACCTCTTCAAATTGAGGATCGAAAGATCAAGTTTCTCAAACACAAACGACTAGTTTTAGTCAAAGTCAAGTGGGATTCAAAGAGAGGAGCTGAATACACTTGGGAACTGGAATCAGAAATGAAGAAAAAGTATCCACACTTATTCCAGTAAATCTCGAGGACGAGATTTTTCTTAAGGTGGGTAGAATGTAACAACTCTCATCAAAAGTACTATTTAATATATTAATTAGTCAAAAAGGAAACCCTAATTAAGACACCCGAGTGATTCTGAACAAACCCTAAAATTTTCATAATTTTCAGAATCAGGATTAGGGCCCCTAAAACTCAAGGGGGGATAAACCCTAGTGGACGATTATCCACTTAAATCGTTGTCAAGTAACTGAAATTCAAGTATGTCAACTCAGCTAAGCTAGTTTCAGTCGTGGCTACCCTATAGCCTATTTTGATTCCATACGGACCGCAACAGTCTCAACCTTACGGTCCGTAAGCAGTCATACGGACCGCAACATTGACAAGCTTACGGTCCGTAAGCTAGAAAAATTTTACCTATAAATAGCAGGCTGTGGCACTCGATTTCTGAACATATTACGTCGAAATAATTCTCACAAATACACTGTGTTACGAACTGTTATTCCGAAATTACACCCCGGGTATTGAAATTCTGCTACAAAACAGGGTATTAGCACAATCGCTGCTACGATTCATTTATCCGACGATCAAGATATCCAATGCATGTTTAAATGCCGCCCATATTAGGGTTATACTTTATCGTTCGTCATTAATTTGACGGATTGTCGTTAATTCGATAGATAAAGTATTATACTTTATCGTTCGTTGTTAATTCAACGGATCATCGTTAATTCGATGGGTAAAGTATTATACCTTGTCATTCGTTGTTAATTCAACGGATCATCGTTAATTCGATGGACAAAGTATTGCATTTTGACATTCATTGTGAGAATTTGATCTCGTAAATTATCGTAATTGCTGGATTGATTACTAACCCAGGTTTGTGTGCATTGTTATTTATATTAGGTTAACAAGGCTAAATCATAGATTAGACTCTGATCATATTAAATCAGCAATGTGAGTCATTCTCTCTTTTTATCAAAATTGTTTACAAAAGCATGTTTATTTCAAAGTTATAATTACGGGGATTAAGTCTTTGTAATCACCAAGTTACAGCCGGTATGTGGGGTTTTGTATACATTACTTGATAATCGTCACCATTGGGGCAGCCAATGGGGGATATGACCATAGTCACAGACACCATTGGACGAATGGGCCAATGGGTCGAGTGGCAAGTACCGTGGGTAGTTGGCTTGATATCAGAAACATTGTAATCGCTCTTAATACTGTAAATTATAACAAATGTGTCATTTTAGTAAATAGAATGATTCACTCAGTATTTCCCGCTGACAAAACCTTTTTCAAACATGTTTCAGGTGACCTGTTGTAATTCAGGAAAAGTGCTGGGGAGCATTTCAAGCTTAAGATAGTGGCTCAATATAAAATAAAGAAATAAATTTTGTAATATCACGCTTTTATAGTAAAAACATAATATTGTAAATTATCGGGGTTTTATCCCGAATTGTGAAATAAAATAATCGGGGAAAAATTTTAGCTTTAAGCGATCCTGTTTCCGCTGTTAAACTCAATTAAATCAATACCGCAGTATTTCTGTCCCGCGGCTCTTGAAACGGGTCAAACCGGGTCAGGGGCCGTGACAGAAACGTATTAGAAATTCGAGGGGGTCAAAGTAATATTGTATATAGTTTTTAGAAAGGAGGTGACGTGACAGAAATTCAGGCTCTACCATTTCAGTTCGTTATTGTATTGATGCATGGTATAGAAACCACAAAAGAAAACTAAAAAATAAAGTCGTTATATGACCAAAACGATATATACATGTTTCTGGTTCATTGTAGATACTCAATTATGCACAACGAAAAGGTATCATATTTGACCCGACCTAATTCCTGAAAAAGTTTACGTTGAAACGTAAACCAACTTGAATTTATACCGACATGACAAAATTTAGATCTAATCATAGACTAACTGAAAACGTACATAAAAATAAGCATGAAAACATAGTATATTTGACCCGACTTATTTAAAAAAAATACGTCTAAACGTAAAACAATTTGAATTTATAGGGACACATACATTATAATAAGCAACAAAAAAACGCAAGGGATAAAAGTGACATTCTATAATTTTTTTAAAAAGGTAAAAAGTAAAGGGGGTAATATAGAAAAAAAAACAAAGTATACAAGAAGACAAATAAAAAAACTAAGTTACTTTTTCTCATAATCTTATGAATTAATAATATATATTAATATATAATTATCTTAAGCCCCCCCACCAATGCGGGGCAGGGGGCGTAAACCATACTATTCGTGTTTGAGGAAGGGGGGTGTTTGCGGAGGCGTAAACTTGAACGATAACCAAAACCGAAAAAAAGGGTAAAACAAAAACACAAAATTTTAACACAAAGCGACTCACGTGACCTAAAACATAGACGACATAGAATTATACCAACAACTTTATTATAGTTTAGGAGTTATGTGCTAACTTTATTAAAGTTTAGGGGTAGAAAAGTAAAGTGGTTAAATAAAAGAATAAAAAAACATAGAATGATTAAACTATAGGGGCTAAAAATAAAAATTTACAATCAAAATCAAAATAGACTAAAGGACGAAATTGTTACTATTCATCACTATGTTATGAATTATAAAGAGAAAACTCACATAAGTTAAAAATTAAGAAAACCTTATGTAACAAACTTTTTTCCTAAAAAAATAGAGAATGTAAGTTACATGTTATCAAACGTTTTGTAACAAAAAAAATGCCGAAGGGATTTTTTATAATTTTATTTAAAATTCAGTGTTTTTATATATATATATGCTAAAAACTGGATTTTAAATTTTTTTTATAAAAAAATCCCCTTTAACTCAAGTGGGCTTTCTTTCTATCTCTCCTCTAAATATATAATTATTATTTTTAATTAATTGTTGTAGGATCGGGGAATCGATCTAAACGAGTCGATCAGAAGAGTTCTAGACCAAATCAGAGGCGGAATTCACTGATTTGATCTTCATTCAGCTTGATATGCACTTAGAAGTAGATTAACTGTCGATTGTGTTGATTTCACAACGTTACACGAGCTGGCGACACTTCGGCAGAGCTTCGCTACCGGAATCAGAAAGTTACAAATGACAACCAAGACTCTACTATTTATAGGGAACCCAGTTTACACGAACCATAACAGTCCAGGTCGCAGGACCTGGTGCCAAGTCGCACGGACTGGCCAGTTCGCACGAACTGGTCAGTTCTGACCTGTTTCCCGTTTTTCTCGTACTACGCGTCTTGGTCTATCAATCCTATTACATGACTCGATACAAGACGAAGTCAACAGACATATGCACTAACAAACTCCCCCTTGGATGTTGACGAGTCTTCAGTGTGTTGAGTCTTCAGTCTTGATCAGTCTTCACGCTCTTTCCAAAGTATCTTTCTCTGTAAGCATCCTCATCAATCTCTTTCTCTTTCAGAATCTCAATCTGGCTCAATCCTCTCTCTTGATCAGATCTCTTGATTCCTTAAGTTTATCAGCATCAGCAGCTTTTATCTCGAGCTTTGTTCCAGAATCTGAGTCTGGCTCTTATGTCTTCAGACTCCTCATTTGCTAACAAACTCCCCCTTAAGTGCAACTGGGATCGCAGTCTGGAATCTTCTATCTACAGACTTTCACATGTTCAGTAACGTCTCCTGGCTCTCCGTAGCAACCGAATCAGAAATCTGGCTCTATTCTGCATCAGGAGTCGAAACCTAGCTCTTTCAAAGACCTGCACAAACTCTACCCAAAAGTAAATTTCTCAATTTTTAAAGTTTTAAAAATTTTAGAAACCACTGGTAGATATCATTCAATCATCAATAATAGTTATATCAAGTTCAAATTAATGACCTTGATTAACTAACAATAAAATCATTCTCAAAACATCACTTGTAAGATTATCTTATAACATCAGGTAAAAAGCTTTGAAAGATTTTTTTCTTTTAAGCACACTCTCCCAATCTTGTTGTTCGTCATGTTTAGCACTTGGAATTTTGAAAATCAGCTTTTCAACATCAGTTGTCGAAAATAAGAAGGAATAAAATCTTTTTGATTTTTCAAAAATTTATGCTAAAACACACTAATGAAAAACAGTAAAGAAATATTTACAGACATATTTTTGTGAGTTTGTGTAAGAGGATCATATCAGTTTTTGACAAATCACTAGCACCGTTGAGCTTTAAACACTTTAAGTTCTAAACGATTCACTTAGATTGTCAGTATACTGATCCACTTAAATTTTCACACAACGTTCAACTGATTCGAGATACGAGATTAGTATTTTAAGCACTTAACTTATTCGCGTGTCCCACCTCAGAATATACTCCCGTATCCAGACTCCTATATTCAGTCTTACAGGTGAATGTACACTAATGATATCTGTAAATGGGTAATGCGAGACCATGAGAGCTCAGGCTATTGCTTCCGCAAAATCAAAGAGTTGATGGCTCGACTTTAGGTGTGTCCCGTTTGGGGATCTTTTCTTCAACAGCACATGATTAGCATTTTTCAATGTTTCATCATTTTTTATGCTGAGGGTGGGCTTTATGATTAAAGCAGTGCAAAGTATTATTCGAGGACTAGGCTATTGCTCCCGCAAAATCAGAAGTCCTGGTATAATACCCCAGATATCATCACGCACAAAGACCTAGTATGTCAGAAATAGAAAGCCCTTCAAACAAGATTTCAGGGGTTACCTATATATCCGAGAGATGTTCCCCACGAAATAAGTAAGTATTTAAAATTTAGGTTTATATCTCGAAAACAATCTACTAAGCGTGTAAAAACCTACTGGCATATCATAAGTGAGACCGTTTATCACATTTTAACTTTGCAATTCTTTAGCGTACTATGATTGTCTACCGATGTACTATCATTTCCTCTTTTTTCACAACAAAACTCATTTTTGATTTTTCGATGTTTTTGAATTTTTCAAATTTTATCATGTTTTTTGGATTTTTCAAATTTTCAAAATTTCTAAAATTTTTTACTCCCCCTAAAATAAAAAATATGTTTCAATTTTTGATTTTCAAGGAAAATTTGAAAATGAAAGCAATAAACTGTACAAATAAAATGACAAACTGATGTGAATTGCTTCAATTCTCCATCCACTTGGCGTAAACAATCAGAACTCCCCCTGACAACAAACTATTTTCCCATTAAGATTTCAAAACACTTAAGTTTGTTTTAATCAAAATGGTTTTTCTGAAAAATTAGTTTTGTTGATTTCACACATCATGGGGTTTCATCACATTGTTCTTTCAACCACTTGTAAAATCTAACACTTTTAGGTTTTTCACAAAAAACATTTTTCAAGAATGATACCACTTGTAAGTCGAAATATCACAGTTGTGAATTCTCAAGAAAGATGCCGATTCATGCTCCACCATTACCAACTTGGGAGCTCCTTCAAATCAGGATTTTAAACAAAGAATGGTGACACCCAAGCCTCACCAGCCTTGGGTGCCTCCGAGTTATTTTCACTCGGTGGGTAAGTTCTCCTCTTTGATTCATAAAATTCTTTTACCCCTTTTTCCTTTCCATCGACCATTTTTCCAAAAATATGTTTCACTTTGCCATCAAACGCTTTTTCGAAATTAAATTATTTCTTTTCAGAATAGAATTGATTCGAAATCTCTACTTTTCCAACTTTTTGTTTAAAATTTTCAGTCCGCAATGGTGGAAAGTTTGCGTCATCCATTGGTGTAACTGAATTTTCTCTTTTTATCTCGACTGGTGACTCCTCTGATTTTGACGAGTCAGATTCATCGCCAGATTTACCATCTGATTTCTTAACAACCCAAGTTTGGTTGTTAAGATTCACTCTTCTTTTGTAAAACCTTTTTGAACTCTCACCAACTTCAAGTGTAGAATTTTTAAACACTTTGAATTTTTCAGTTGGTGGTTCAGTTTTATCAACAACTTTTTCTTTGAGTTTAGAAAGAACTTCATGTTTTATGTTGGTCGCCATTGGACAATTCCAGGCGATGTGACCAACTTCATTGCATCGGTAATAGGTTCTTGTCTCCTTTTTCTGATTATCTTCATTCTTCTCATGTTTCTGTTTTTCTGCAAGAAACGTTTTGTTCGATTGCTTCCAGAATGAGCTCTTTTTCTCTTCTTCAGAATTTGCCCCTGAAACAAATACAGTTTTTGATTTAAAATCTTTAATATTTTGATTATTTTCAACATCAAAACCCAACCCCTTCTTTTTGAAATTGCTTTTATGATTCGGTTTCTTTTGATGACCTGAACCGAAACCTTTCTTCTTGTTTAAACGTTGTTGAACTCTAGAAGTATATTTAGGTTTTGAAAATTCCATTTTATCCTTTATTTCTGAAATTTTGATTTCTATCAATTTAAAAACTGTTTTAATATTTTCAATTTTCACATTTTTAATTGGAAATTCCTCATCAGAATATAATTTGTCTGAATAATTCAAAGTATATGCCACTCTGAATGTTTCGTCACTCAAATTATTTTTTGATAACAGAAAATCATTATTGTAAACTCTTTTGACCGATGATTTCGAACTGTCCACTGATGAACTCGAACTCTCAGATTCAGACTTTGACTCTGACTCCTCATCCTTATCCAACACCTGATCGACCACTTTCTTTATTAACTCAGACTCATGATCAGTGTCAGACGATGTGAATGTGGCATCAATGTTGTTTGGTAACTCATCAGTTGTTTCGGACTTTAACTTTATATTGACTGCCTTTTTGACTTGTTCCGAATTTGGTTTTCTGGGAGAATAACCTTCCCAGATCGGAGGCGGGCACTTGTTATAATTTGCACTTTGTTTCTTACCAGTATCCGTATCTTCCGACTTCTTATCTTGAAAAGCTTCAAAACCAGCAACTGTTGGATAAATTCTATCAATCAAGTAATCAGAACTTGAATAATCCATTAGCAATCGTCTGATTCTTTCATTCTCAATCTTTTCAGTCTCCAATTCTTGCTTCAACTTTGCACACTCATCAATATAGTGATTGATGGCCTTCTGCTTAGACATCATCACTGCATTCATCATTGTGAAAGCATCTTCCCTTTCTGAGTTTGTCTTTTCCAACTGGTTTACTGTTCTGTTCAACACATCATAAGATTCTTTCACATACTTAACATCAAACAACAATTTTTCTTTCATCTTGTCTAGCTCACTGAACTTCTTATCTTTCTCTTCACAATGTTTGCATGGTTCCAAACATTTCAGACAAGGTTTTGTGACCTCTACAATCTTTTCAATCATTTTAGCTTCTTTACTCTGTTCATCCTTCTCTTCCTGAGCAACATTTTCACATTTTACCTCTTTCTTTTCTCTTGCTGCTCGTTTCTCCTTTAGCTTCTCCAATTTATCTGCAAAATAAAATTTGAAACTTTCAGGAGATAGATGAGTTTTACCAATGTTTATTTGTTTAATTTCTTCATCATCATCACTGCTATGAGTTGATGATTGATAAAAAACTGGTGTCTCTTCTGAACTATCTTCTGAAGTGACAGACTCTCCATCTTGACTTTTCTCATCATTTGCAAACACATCCATCCATTCTTTCATCAACTCTAGCTCTTGAATGATCTGTGCAATAAATGCTCTAAACCTATAGTTACTTTCAGCCGGAATATATTTGTCCCAGCTAAATCCCTCTGGCAATCTTTTATCTTCTTGATCTGGAGGCATAGTAATACAAGCTTTCTTTTTTCCATCTTCAATTTACGGTTGTTGAGCTACCTGATGATATATTGCTTTCCGATAATATTCATTGTTCCCGAACGGATTCTGAGCTCCACCTGCTTCTCGGTTGGTACATTCCCTCTTGAAATGTCCTTTTTCCTTGCACCGAAAACAAGTAACTTTAGACTTATCAAAACCTAAAGTAGAAACATTAGCATCACGTAAGTCATCTCTTCCTGTAATCTGCTTAAATTTCTCAGCTCTCCTCAACACGTTCGCTAAACACCACTTAATATCCATTAGCTCCATTTCCTCAGCATCAATCTGATCATAATCCTCTTTTGTTAACATAGGATTTCCGATTCTACCCGCAACCAAACTCTCATATGATTCTAACACGGTAACTAGTAATGCCATATGACCTTTAGCGACTTCTTCAGAGAAATTCTGACCGTTCTGAAGATGCAACGCGATGTTGCATTGTAGCACATGACTATTACCATTGTTTGAGCTTTGAGACTGATAATTTGAAGTTGAAACATTAGGATTAACACTCGGATATGAAGAAAATCCACTGTTGTTGATTGAGCTTTGATTGAGTGATCCGGATGAGTTTTCTGCGCTGAAAGCGGTTTGGATCTTCGGACTTGCTTCAACATTTTGAACATTACCTTTGAAATACATCTTAATATCATGTTGACCACTTGAATTGTTCATTCTAGCGATCTTTTGTTGTTCAAGATCTTGTCCTTCAAGTTTTTCAATGAACTGAGCAATTGTTAATCTATCATACTCTCCGGTATTCTTTAAAATCATAAGATATGTACCCCATTCTTTTTGAGGTAAAGCATCGGCTAATTTTTCAACCCATTCCTCACGATCTTTAGTGATATCCAACCGTGACATTGAACGTACTAAATGACAATATCTCTCAATAAGAGTCTTTGTAGTTTCACCTGGCAAACCTGAGAACAATTCAAATTCTTTCTTTAATAGTGACTTTTTATTCTTGATCATCTCCGTACTTCCTTCGAATTTTGTACGAAGTGCTTCCCAAATCGAACGTGGACTATCATCATGTTGAAGTAATATGAAAATGTCTTCTTTCACAGCTTATTGAAGTAAACTGATCATCATTTTTTCTGCCTTGTACATTTCTCTCTCTTTTTCCGTAAATTCAGAAATATTCTTTGTAACTCCCACATTATTACGAGGTCGAACGTACTTAGTTTCAATACATTCCCAAGACCTTAGATGATTTGCTTGAACCCAGTTTTCAAAACGTTCTTGCCAACTGTAATATTCTTCAATGCTCATCAGCTTTGGGGGTTTTTGCAACGTTCCCGTTTCATTTTCCATGTTTACGTTCTGAGCTACGGTAACAGGAGTACCCGAGGTAGTAGCAAATGCATTATAAAATTCGTTGTCCATGTTTCGGTTTTTAAAGTTCACACAAACTGACTTTTCAAACGAGCTGTGGATTCACACGATCTGAAGTTCAAACGACCTGGAAATATTTCAAACGATCTGGAAGCTTTTCAAACGAACTGGTAACAATCCCAAACGACCTGAATTGATGCGAACTGGCTCAAACCGTGCGAGCTGGTTAACCTCAAACGAACTGAATACTTTCAAGCGACCTGAACCACTTTCAAACGACTTGAACTGACTTCGTGCGGTCTGGACTACTTCGTAGGATCCGACTAAACTATCTCAAACGACCTGAACACTTTCAAGTCGTGCGACCAGTGTTCAATCTGCGTGACCTGATCAACCTCCCATGCGACCTGGAACCTTTTAATCACTTCGTACGATCTGGAAGACTCAAACCGTACGATCTGGCAAATTTTCACACGACCTGATGTGATTTCACATGATCTGAATGGAGTTCGAACGATCTGACATGATTTTCACACGGTTTGGTTAATTTTATCAAGTTTTAGGTTGATTTTAGGTCTGATTTGTTTAAGGATTGATTAAAACTGTGTTTTACAGGTTATATGTCAAAATCAGACCATTTTAACCGTGAAATCTCAGTTAATTTGATGAAAAAGTGTAAAAGAATGAGTAGAAGTGAGATTTTTCAATGAAAATAAGCTGAAATGGTAAGAACTCTTCCTCCTGAGCTCTGATACCACTTGTAGGATCGGGGAATCGATCTAAACGAGTCGATCAGAAGAGTTCTAGACCAAATCAGAGGCGGAATTCAGTGATTTGATCTTCATTCAGCTTGATATGCACTTAGAAGTAGATTAACTGTCGATTGTATTGATTTCACAACGTTACATGAGCTGGCGACACTTCGGCAGAGCTTCGATACCGGAATCAGAAAGTTACAAATGACAACCAAGACTCTACTATTTATAGGGAACCCAGTTCGCACGAACCATAACAGTCCAGGTCGCACGGACTGGCCAGTTCGCACGAACTGGTCAGTTCTGACCTGTTTCCCGTTTTTCTCGTACTACGCGTCTTGGTCTATCAATCCTATTACATGACTCGATACAAGACGAAGTCAACAGACATATGCACTAACAATTGTTTTATTTAGTTTCCCTTAATATACTAACATGTAGAGTAAAGTACGTGTATAACCCTGTTATAAGTCAATTCTTAACTTCTGATATATCTTGCATTTAACTCAACTATAAGTGAAAAGTTCATTCTTTCAAAAAAAATGCTCATATAGTTCTTGTGGTTTGCTCTGTTTTTTTTCTATAGTCCCTATATTTCTAAAATTATACCTATAGTTCCATACTTTTGCACGTTCGTTCTCGGATAATCACTAAAGCGGATGGGTGTTAGTTTTATCAGTTAAGTGTGTGTGTGAAATGTCCTAAATACCTTTACTGGTAAATTAATAACTAAAAAGTTAAAATCATATAATTAATATTTAAATTTTATGTGGGACCCATCATCCACCCCACCCACATCATCTTCCCCACTCTAAGACCGTGGGTTATGGTGGGCCGGGGGTTTCGGGCATGGGTTGACACGTGGACTTCGAGGGGTACCGCTGGTCAGTTGCATGTTGGGTCGGTATGGCGGGGCGTGGCTAGCCCGAGTGGGTTGGCCACGTGTTATAATTTTTTTTCAATTATTATAAAAATACACACAAAATTAAATCCTAGCCACCTATAGCCTAGCCAACACAGCCAATGAGAGCCGGCCACGGAAGACCGCTAGGCCCGCCCAACGCCCGGGCTGAAACCCCCGCCCAAGGGGCCCCGCCGAAACCCAAGCCCACCCGGGGTAGTGACTTGGGCGTTTGTACCCAACCCACGCCCAACCCCCGCCCCATACCCCATAATCTAAACCACCCACCACTTTTCACCACCACCACCATCTACCCACCACCACTTCACCGTAACCACCACTGCAATCCACCTCCACCATATCACCATCCACCCACCAATTGGGCTACACAAATAAACATCAACTAGATTTCCCAATGCATATCAAAGTACCCTAATGCTCTATGATCCTTAAATTAGATGAGGAGTTAAATGTATGGTTGGTCTCTATGGTTTGCAAATATTGCAAACTTGGTCCTAATGGTTTAATAATTACAAAATTGGTCCCGGTAGTTATAATTTTTGCACACAGATGGTCCTTATCACTAACTCATGTTAGACTTTTCAGTTAAATATATGTAAAATGACATAAATGCCCCGGAACAAGAAAACTAAAAATATATAAATTATAACTATTAATAAATTCAAGTGGGTCCCATTTTCTATCCCTACCCCTCCCTCACCTCCTCCTCCTCCTCCTTCTTCTTCTTCTTCTTCAATTCTCCTAATATCTTCTTCTTCACCACCATAACCACCCATTTTCAGGTGACAACCATCTTGGGCCGGCCTTGGACTCTGATTTTGTTAGTGTGAGGGGTTTGATGATGGGTGTGGGTGTCCTCAAGTGTCGTCGTTCCATGGTTCCAAACGATTCAGGAATTTGTTAGGGTGAGAACTCTGATTTTCTTCTTCCTGGACTCTCGAGTTGAAGCTCCAACAATGGATCCATGGTTCCAAATGATTCAGGATTTGGATTGCTCAGATTGTTGACTTGCAAATCAAGATTCGTCAACTTCTGCAACTTTGAAATTGATGGTGGGATGGAACCACTCAGTGAATTCCAGCTCATGTTTTGCCTCACAAGAATCTTTAACCCACTGATTTTATTTGGAATCTCTCCGGGGGAAGGAGGTGGTGGTGGTTTGCGGCTGAGTTGACGGTGGCGGCGGTGAGAAAGGGGGGAAGGAAAGGGTGTTGGAATTGAGGCTTAGTTGATGGTGGGAGATGGTGGTCGAGGTGGTTGTGGTGGGTTACCGGTGGTGGAGGTGAGACAGTGGTGTTGGTGGAGGTTTTATTGTCACCTGAAAATGGGTGGTTATGGTGGTGTAGGAAGAAGAAGATATCAGGAGATTGAAGAAGAAGAAGGTGGGGGAGGGGTAGGGGTAGGAGATGGACCCACTTAAATTTATTAACAATTATAATTTATATATTTTTAGTTTTCTTAATTGTTTATGGGCATTTATGTCATTTTATACATATTTAACTGACAAATCTAACATGGGTTAGTGATAAGGACCACCCGAGTGCAAAAATTACAACTACCGGGACCAACTTTGTAATTATTGAACCACTAGGACCAAGTCTGCAATATTTGCAAGCCACAGGGACAAACCAAGCATTTAACTCTTAGATGAGAAATTAATTTTGGGCTTTTAAACAGGAACAAAATACGAATGAATGCATACTAAATTTTGAGATGCGAATGAGTGTATGCGTATTGATGTGGCCGAATTTTATGGCTTTTCTTGCAAGAACTAATTTAGCACAGGGACGGTTGCGGAGAGGATTAGAGGTAAAGTCAAGTTTGTTAGTGGTGGATACGGTTAAGTGGGGGTGGGTAGATGGTGGTGGTGGTGAAAGGTGGAGATAGTGGTGGGTAGTTTAGAGTTGGGAAGATGAAGTCGGTGCGGCGGTGGTGGTTATGGCAGGTGGTTTAGAGTAGGGAAGATGAAGTGGGTGCGGTGGTGGTAGTTGTGGCGGAGGGAGGTTGTAGCAGTGATGATGATGGCGGCGGTGGTGGTTGTGGCGAGGGTGATGATGGAGGAGGGTGGTTGTGGCAGTGGTGATGATGGCGGAGGGTGGTTGTGGCTGGGGTGATGCTGGCGGAGGGTGGTTTTGGCAGTGGTGATGATGGCGGAGGGTGGTTGTGGCAATGGTGATGATGGCGGCAGTGGTGGTTGTGGCGAGGGTGGTTGTGGCGAGGGTGGTTGTGGTAATGGTGATGGTGATGGTGGTGGTGGCTGAGTGGTGATGGCGGCAGTGGAGGTGGAGGTGGTGGTGGTTTTTTAAAGGAGAGGGAGAGAGAGAGTAGAAAGAGAGATGTGTCTGGTATTACATGTATGTGATATATATAATACTAGTGCTAATACCTGTGAATTTCTCGGTGTTGAGAAATGATATATTTCTTACTTTTAGGAAAAAAATTACGTTTATACTGATCATAAAGAAACTGTATGCATGGACTTATTATGGGAATCTGAAGTTGAAGATTAAAATACAACGAAACATCGTACTATAGATCTAACAAAACCGAAAAATAAGTAAATGAAGGAAATACGTTTTTCTAGTTTGAAATATAAATTGAAAGGCTATTACTCTAATATTTCTACTTGCTAGAGATTCGTAACCAATAACCTTGAATTCGTTTCTAACTAATTGAAAAAACAATCATCACCTATCAAAAAATGTTCAATGTTATTAGTAATATATTGAAATACGTTTGAAAATAAAGTAAAATAAAAGTAATCAATAACATGAGTAATCGATTGACAAATCTTCTTTGACCATCAATATTTTATGTACGAAGATTCTTAACCCAAGTATTTCTTTCAACAACTTTGATCATTATTTCAGAAAACTCATCTAAACCACCTATGTAAAGACTTGGTTATTTTTTTCCATATATAAACCAAAATTGACAACTTTAAATACATAAAAATTTCAAATATAATTATATAAATCGATGATGCAAATTATTATTAATATGTAATTATAAATTATAAGTTGATAAAACAATAAAGATAAAAAAAAGAAAATACAAAAACTATTTTATTCTAATATAACCATATATATGTTAATGTTTAAAGAAATTCATCATCATTACACTCAAGTCATATATCAACTACCGTATCTTCACCATATCAAATCATATTTCACTCGACTCAAGATAATCTTCATAGCTTTGTTCGCTGGTGAAGTTTCTTCAAAAAAGGTAAATTTCCGACACTAAATCCAATCAGTTAAACTTTGATTTGTTGTGTAATTAAGCAAATAAAGTTCTGTTAGTTAGTAAATAGAGCTGATACGGTGTTTTATTCGGCGAATAATGTAGTATTAGACGTGAAATCTGATTTTAGTTTTAATTATCTTCAACCTTTGATATGTTATGTAAATTTCACATCTATTTTATCTATTGCATGTGATTGACATTGTGGATTTAATGTTTATAGTGTAATGACGATGTTATATGCTGATGTTTTAATGAAACATAAAAGGGATAAAAACAGATGATTCTGTTATAAATTTTATGATTAAAACGATTTTTTCTTGAGTTATATTCAAATAGGATAATGTGATAAGAGTTACTTTAAGATTGTGTGTGTATATATATATATATATATTCATTTATTGAAAGTGTATATAGAAGGGATCTGATACAAATTGTGAATTAGGCATACCAAGTAATGGAAATAATACTGACATTACATAAGAATGCATTTTAAAAATATAATAATGATTACAACATATTTATAAAATTTTTTTTGTCTAATGGTCAGTCAAAGAGATTTTTTTTATCGCTATGAGAATATATGTATACATAAAAGTTCAATATTAAGAGTTAATATTAACTGTTATATATTACATGTATACAAAATGAATCCGTCCTGCGTGTTTGTATTAGAAGAGCCAGGATCAGTGAAACTGTTATGCTATAATGCTTACAATAAGTAGATGCAAATTTTATTACGTAAACTGAAATACGTAAATATAACTGCAGGTGATACCGGTGGAATTTGTTAAGAACGTATGGGGAGATCTTTGGCAACGCACGGAAGTAATGATCCATCATGATAGTGGAAGAAATTTTCCTGTATGGCTGAGGAGTGTAACTGGAGAATCTGTTCTAATTGACAGATGGGTAAACGTTGTTAACGATCTTGGACTGATAAAGAACAAATTACTGCTTCTGAGGATAATGAATGACAAATCTCTAGAAATCCATTGTTTTGTAGAAAACGTTTGTCCTGAATCATTCTTCATAGTTAACCGTTATGGAGTTTTAAAAATTGTAGTAAGTATACTCAAATGTTTATATCAAATTTATTTTGTTTTACTTGTCAACTAAATTATATAAATCTACGTCTCATAATGAAATGATCAGGTGATTCCAGAAGCTTATGTCAAAAACTTTTACTCTTACTACCCAGTAAATGATACTTATAATATATACGCAGCAGGTGAGTATTGGAAAGTTGAATAAAAAAATTAATGAATGCTATATTTTTACAAAAGGGTGTCCGAAGTTGTATGATGATCTTGGCATAGAAGATGAAGATATACTGATGTTCATCAAAATGGACAACGTTACGTTTGAGTTAACAGTTTATCGTAGAGGAGTTGAGGTTGTTTTGAACAAAAAGGAACAAACTGAAGGTGACTCAGTTGTGGAAATACCTAAAGACACATACTATGAAAACATCAACTTTGTAAGTATATCCAATTAAAGTAACATGGTTTACTACAAAATACGACTTATTTACGAATGTTATTGTATTACAGAGCTTATCTGATGCCGAAGATTCAATTGATCAATTGATTTTTGAGATGATAAATTTACATATATTTAGATTGGAATATATTGAGAATAAGATGTTAATGGATTTTATAAATTTTGATATGCAGATAAAGGAAGCTGCTGGCAAAAAAGAAGTGATTACCAACAATGGTGGAAAAGGAAAGTCGAAGCTGACACCAAAAAGTTTTATAACTGAAGAAAGAAAATACCCCAAAAAAGATGATGTAAGTATTTGAAACATAATAGTTGATCAGTTATTTAATGATTATTTGAGATATATTTAGTTAATGATTGTAACTTAATGTGATTTAATGTTACGCGTTGTATTAATAGGTTAAAAAGAAAGGAAAAGAAATTGCAGCAGATTCTAATTCAGACAACGGTGAACACCTGATAAGCGCTACAGAATTTGAAAATCCAGACGTGTCAACACCTGGCCGGAGAACTCGTAGTCGTTTGGTATGTTGACCATAAGTTAACAACATTTTCTTATGAATATTTATTATACATTACTCTATAAAATATATGAATCTAAATGTAATGGGTATATATAAAATAAGGTTAACAAAAATCGAAAAAGATGTGGAAATGCGTTGAAAATAAGAGATGTAGAAGGAAAACGTGTTGCACGCCCAAATGATGTTGAAGAAAGTGATAAGTATGAATTCACACGGAAAGGAGAATATCGCATGGTATGACATTTCTGTTATTTAATGATACACAGTAATATTACAACATTTGTACAGCTAATAAACATGTTAATTCTTATATCCATGCAGTGATTACTTGCAGAAGTTGTAAAGAGAGGCAGACTAACAAATAAACTGCATCAGTTGAATGTGAGGAATATGAAGGGGAAAGACATCGTGAAGAATGTTAAACAGCAGAAGAACGGAGAAGGTGTAAGGTATGCGATGGAAGGTTGGCCGCTTTTCATGAAATCCAATGGCCTTAATACGGGTGACATACCGCATTTTAGTTTTGTAACTTCAGAAAATCTACTCGTCTTAACACATGTGGATGCAGTGAATGAAGCATGACATGTAAGGTTAGACGTTGATGGTGTAGGTATATGCGTAAATGAAGTAATGACTTTTGTGGTACTGGTATGATGGTTTTTTTGTGGACATGTTAGTACTGTTTATGATGTTTTCTTTTGTTGGTTGCTAGTTTAACGTTAAAGATAATAGTAGATCTTGGTGATGGATACCATAATTTGTATAGAAGTACTTGTGGTATCTTTGATAAATGGTTATTGATGTTCATATATACTTATAACCTAAGATGTGGTTGTTTATGTGTTATTTAGATTACTGTATAAGTTTTAACTTAGATTTGTTAAACTTTGAATGTAACATAAAAACAGAGAAGTAAAGAATACAAATGAATATCATAAAACATAAATTAAAACAATCAATCTTAGAAAAGTAAAAGTAAAATAAGAAACCTATAAATTTGTAAATATCTCTTTGTATACAAAATTAGTTGTTTTATTCATAATCTTCTCATCAGCGTCTAATACTAAAAGTTTTAAGCCGTCCATACTTTTGACTCTTGATAGTGCCATGTAGAGTTGTCCATGAGTGAAAACAGACTGCCTTAGAAACAAACCACCCTTCGATAGAGACTGCCCCTGGCTTTTGTTTATTGTCATGGCAAAACAAACTGAAACTAGAAACTGTCTTCTTTGTAACTTAAATGGTATTCGTTTGTCAGATGGTGACAGATTTATTCGTGGAATAAAAGTTTTTAGTTCCAATATTACTTCCAGAAATGACCTTTGCTTTAATAACCCGATCACCAAGTGTAACGACCTGTAATCTTATATCATTACATAGACCATTTTTCTGATCTAGGTTTCATAAAAGCATTATTGGAATACCAACTTTTAAAACTAATTTGTGATTCGGCATACCCAGAAGTTTAAGACCATTTAGAACGTCAGGGGGTATACATGGTGTCGCATATGGCCATTTACATCCTCAGATTGGCATATTGAATCTGAACTTTGATACTCCTTTTGATCACCAGGAAACTGTGCTAACAAAAGGTCATTTATTTCGTTAACAATCTCATTCTTTGGCGCAAGTATAGCTCTTTCTTGAAAGTAGTTTGGATCTTTGAAATGTTCAAGTATCGAAGGATACACAAAGTTGATTAAACTACCAACTGGATCCATGGTATCAGTAATCAGGAGTTCTTCGGGAATATCAATAACAACCTCACCATCATTTCGACCACCGACCTTGCCTTCCCAATATCCAAAAGCCATTTTGCAAATTCTTTTGTTTTTTCAATATCAGATTCATCAATTCCAACACTTAACCTCATATTCATTGTTAGCTTTAGTAATTTGAAATTGCTCCAAATATGTGATGAACTCAAAGAAGCATTAATAATGTCTTGTCTAGAACCATTAGGAACAACTGGAAGAATATGTCTACAGTCACCGCCATAAACATTACCTTTCCTCCGAATGGTAAAGATACGTTATTTGAACAATCAGGCAGGTGTATGTCTTTTAAGGTTCTATCCAATGCTTCAAATACATGTTTGTGAATCATTAGAGCTTCATCCCAAATAATAAGCTATGTATTTTTAAAAGATGTGCAATTTCCGTACCAGGTTTCATGCGGTAAATAGAATCCTCATTTAAATTAAAAGGAATGGCAAATCGAGAATGTGTTGTTCTACCTCCTAATAGTAGTAAAGACACAATACCACTTGATGCAACATTTAATACAATTTCACCTTTACTTCTGATGGCTGACGATAATGTCTTCCATAGATAAGTCTTACCAGTCCCACCATATCCATAAAGAAAAAAGACCCTCCCATTTGTTTCTTCTAACAGCTTCCGTAATTATGTCAAAAACATGTCGTTGTTCATCAGTTAAAGCTAATAACATAAAACGTAACTCATCTTCCAACGTAGTATTGTCGTAAGATAACTCTTCGCTAATCAAACAGTTATTAGCTGAAGAAATAGATTCGCCGTCTGGATACGACATTGTTGCATAGTTTCTCAACGAGGAGTTGTTACGAAGTAAGAATTTTTCAATTTTTACCAAAGAAAAATTCTTAATCTGAGCGCCAGAATAATGAAATATGCAAAAAAAAAAAAAATATGCGCATAACATGTAAGAAGTTGTAAATAAAAAAATATAAAATAAAAAAAATTATTACTTAACAACAGGTGTTTGAAACAATAAAAAAATATAAATAATATAAAAACATATTTTTTAAACATATAATGATGAAAACATACCTTCAACATCTAACTCTTTTTCTTGTCTGTATATAATGTCATCATCTGATAAATATTTCCATGTCTGTTCCCATACAAAATCAGGTCTAGACATAGTACCTGACATCAACATTGTTCCAAATAAAGTTTGTAGATAAGAAACGGTGCCATAAACATTTGCTTCTTTAATCGCTTCAACATACTCGTTGTCATCATCCAAAAGGCCAAATGCATAGCATGCACCTCTAAACGTAGGATATAATTGACAGTTGACACTCTGAATATCTTCAAATCATTTTGGTCCCTTTACTTTGTTCAACAATATTCGTAGATAGTAAGCTTAACCGACTGAAGGGAAGACATAATGAATCCTACCGATTGAAGAATATCTTTTCCTTGTTTGCCAACTTCGAGAAGTCAATTTATAAACAAACTTTGATGGAAACTCAACATAAGTTAGTTGACGTGCCTTAGGTATATTTTCGTTACACCTCATCCAAGATAAGAACATAGTAGAAGCAACAGATGGTTTGCTAAGAACATTATCAATGTCATCATCTGCACCATAAACTAAGTTTTGTTGACTAGGAAGATGAAAAGGTAGGCACATTACTGAAGGATATCGATAGTGAATGTCATATGAAAAAAATATCCATGCAGATTCGCATGCAGAAATGTATCGGCAATCATAATATTTTTCTATTTAATCCACAACGGGTTCCTGGTCATCATTATTGTCACTTGCTACAACTCTAAGAGTAGTTATATCTGGACCTTTGTTAAGGTATTTGAACAAATACTTGCTAGAACCAATTTGGTTACACCATTCAACGTTAATATGAGCCTGGTATCGCTTTAAGAGCACTTTACTATATGGAACAACAAATCGGTTATCTACCTTGACACGAGATTTTTCAACATATAAACCAAAATCTCTTCTACGATAAACTGAAAATCCTTTTTTATCCAAACAGGTATCATTAGCGAACTTCTTCGAAATTTTTTTGGAACATTTACGGTCCACCATGCAAGGAGAATTCATGTTCAGAACACTGAATCATGTAGTCTGTCACCAGTTTACACAACTCGGGATCTTCATCTTTATCAGGAATTTCGGTAGAAATGATCGGATCTAGTTGGTTAACAGACGCTATCTTGCTATCAGGATACATGAATACATAAATATGCGCATGAGGGATTTCACGTTTTTTAAATTCAATGGTGTAGACAACTACATAGCAGGATTAGATAATGGGTAATCATTATAAATACAGATATAAGTAAATCTTATAAAAACAGAATTTACAGAATCATAATAACAGAAATTAATGAATATAAGTTTAAAATGTTATCTACTTGTTAATTGAAAGGAAACATACCCGAGTTAACTCTACCAAGTAAGTTATGATCTTTAAGGTCTTTAGTTATGGAATCAAGCTTGATCTTGAAATTTTGACACAAAAAGTCTGGTCTATCTTCCGATCGTATGCTGGTATCTTTTAAAAACTTTTGGATTTTAGGCCATGAAGAAATCAGGATACCTAAACCATTTGCATAAAGACATTGCGTCTAAATAGTTTTGCATCATGTAGTGAGAACCACCGGTGAAAGAAGGAATAAATATACATGATCCGATTTTAGACATATATTTGTTTCCATCATTATTTGCATTTTGTATATTCTGCAAAGTATCAGATCTGAGGTGAGTTTGCTATCATCGTATGTAAATCAACCGCCCACTCTCTATCATAATGTAAGCATCAACAACAAATTGTTGGAAAACTGGTCTTACATAATGAAGGAGGGAATATTTGTTTACACGGTCTTGAAGTCGATAAGCAAAGAACTCACACATAGTACACATTGGTCGCTTGCTCTTGGTGTCTGGGGTAGACCTTTATGAAGGATGTCTACTCTATACATATCTTCTCCATACGGGAATAACAGAGGATATTGTAAAGAAAGATACGACGGATGTAATTCACTAATACGCTCTATACGACCTGTTTTTGTTTTTACAACAATATCTCGATTTTCAACAGCCTGACTTAGATCTCCAATAACCATTGCAACAACTTCTGAAGCTTGAGGTAGGTTGTAAGCTCTACCATCTTTCGATTACCAATAAGACATAGCTTTAGGTCGATATGAGGATTTTGTTTAAAACAATCTCTGGCTTGGCGATATGTTTTAACCAAAGCATTATTAGAGTACATATTTGTAACTTCTTCGATAATCTCAACATCCTAAGATGTTTCGGTGGATGAATAAGAACGACCTGAAGACCTGATATTTGTTCAATATGAAACATTTGTCAATATATTACTACTGTAGTTTATTTTAAAAGTAATGTTAAAAAAACATACCAAACAACATTTTGCCGGTTGAA
The DNA here is from genome assembly GCA_030545235.1 of Helianthus tuberosus. Taxonomy (NCBI): domain Eukaryota; kingdom Viridiplantae; phylum Streptophyta; class Magnoliopsida; order Asterales; family Asteraceae; genus Helianthus; species Helianthus tuberosus. Next base: position 124,736,469 of record CM060400.1, read on the forward strand.
TATTTCATTATCTGTGTCGTATATATACAACTGGCTGAATCTTGGCTCATCTCCGTCAACTGGTAAAAGACTACCAATTGTATGATAGTTTTGACCACTTAATCTAAAGACATAAGGTGCGTTTCCACGATTGATAGTTTTGTCAATCCTACCTCCCATTGAAGTAAATGAGAACATCGAATTATATCGGCGAATATTTAAAAAAAATTGCTTTTAGCATCACCACCAACAAATAGGTCTTTCAAAATCTGAGGAGGATGTTTGAAGTCAGGTAACAAAACTTTACCATACGCACATCAAATAGAAAAGTTCGGTTTGTTTGGCTTTTTTTCTCTCTTGTTGGCCTCAGATTTCCATAACTTTGCATGACATGATTGACATACTATGATCTAGTAACCATGATCCAAGTAATCTGTATGTATTTTTTTGTGATGCAATAAATAAGTTTACTAATATAATATTTTTCAAACAAATAATTTAAAAAAAGTAGTAACTTGTAGCATAAATAAAAAAGAAGTCAAGTATACCTTTTGAAACACCAGTTAGAGGGTTCCACACGATGTCAGGAACGTTGTTATCAGCCTTTGCTGTCAAGTCCACCATAGGTATAGGTGTTACAGCTCGACAAATGTTTTGTAACATACGCTTCCCCTTTGACATGCTTGTCAATGTTGAATTTGATGGTGATTCATTGTTAAAGTTTCTTAGAACACCACTGGAAGATGCATGGTTTCCTATATGTATACAAACACATAAATAAAAGTATAGAAATTAAGGATGATGGACTGTTAGACCGGTAAATTGACATTACCTAAATGGGTCGAAACGTTAATATCTGTTACAAAGCTAACGGACGATGGATGTTCACTGTAAATGTTGTACTCGGGCTGGAATTTTGATTCTGAGGCATAAATGAATTGAGATTATATAATATTATATGAAGTGGGTCCCACATATATATAATACTTAATTAATTTATTTTGTTTTACATTAAGGGCATTTTAGTCATTACACCTACTTAACAGCAAAAACTAACTCTCATCCGCTTCAGGGACTATCTGAGAATGAATGTGCAAAAGTTGGGGGTTATAGGTGTAATTTTAGAAATATAGGGACTATAGGTGAAAACGGAGCATACCACAAGGACTATCCGAGCGTTTTTCTCTCGATTATTTTTCTTAACTTCTGATATATCATGCATACCACTAGAGTATCATCGTGTCACGTACGGAATCACCCGATCATATCCATCTCTACTGCCAACATGGTTGCAGAAATCGGCCTAGGCAGCCGATTAATCGGCGCCTAGGCGCTAGGCGGTCATCTACTGCCTAATTTTGAGCTAGGCGGTCAATTAATCGGTCATGGTAAAAAATCGGTCAAAATCGGTCCTAGGCGGTCAAAAATCGGATTAATCGGACAATATTAGTCGGTCAAAATCGATCAAAATCGGTCCTAGGCGGTTCTAGGCGGTCCTAGGCGGTCAAAATTGGTCAAAATCGGTCAAAATCGAACCATACTATCTGAAACTTGAAGTATTTATGTGAATTTTGAAGTATTATTTTTATATTATTGGGTATATATATATAATTTTGAAAAAAGACATAAAAATCCCATTCCGATTAATCCCTAGGCTGTACCTCACCGCCCGACTAGCGCCTTCTACAACATTGACTGCCAATAATGTCTATACACCAATTCAGGTGAAAACCTAATAAATTTGAGAAAAACTCACCATTGTGGGAATCGAACCCAGAACCTAATGTTTTCTAAGTCTTATTCCACTTCTAAGATACCACTAGGCTATAATCCCATAGTCATACGAAAATTCTTTTTTACTTCGATCATATATGAAATCTATTTTGGGAACTAAACAAATCAAATGCAAAAATACATACCCTTTCCCCTTTCGTACCATTGATATTAGTAATCTTCATATTTTCATACGTGGATCCAAGCTCACCTTTTGGATACCTTCTTATAATGACTCAAACAAGTAAAATGTCTAGATCTCGCGATCGAGTAAGCATAAAAAAAAGTTTTGTGATTTGATATTCACGATTTTACGACTTAATTTTGCGATTTGCTATTGCCAATTGATATTCTTTAGGTTCAAGTCACACAAGGGCTCTGACTTTGAAGTTCGCTTAGAGCCTCTAAAAACGTTGAAGAATCTACGAATCAAGAACTGAAAACTAGTCCTCTCTTATGTCAATATCCATTGCCCTTCCTTTAAATAAATAAGAAAAGCAATAATAAACTCAACCAGTTAAGGCATAATCAGTAAACATTAAACTTGAACAATTTTGTTTTTGTAACATGGAGTTAAGGTAAAGAGGATGATGGGGGTGCCGGAGAATGTTTCTATAGACAAAATCATATTCTCCATTTTCTAGAAATGCTTTCAGGTTTATCTAAAGGTGACGCAATCATACCTTAACCATCTCATATTATATTTTTTACTTATTTACTTTAACCTCTTTGATTTACTATTCAGATGAGCTTAGTCCAAAAATTACACATGTTTTTGCTGTCATTTCGAGTCTTAGTAAAACAACTTGATTTCTTTAAAAGTTGGAACTTCTATCAGAACATTTGTAGAGTAAATTGTTATCATTAAAGAATTTTGTTTTTTTTTTTAACTTTTAAATAGTGATATCATTCCACACGAAAAATGATAATTACAAAGCAATGGCAGGTAGTCGGGCAACAAGTTACGCCGCCACCCCCTTTTGAATAGATTACCACGGAAGTTTAAAATGAGACATTGTTGTTCACTTGTTTGTCACTTGTTTTTTGAAACTTAAAAGAGAGGTATTCAAAATTTGTTTCGCATTTTCGATTATAAGAATTCAAATTCTAATTAATTCGAGTCAAGTAAATCGAATACGAATTTATAATTTCAAATTCAATTCGATTCGAAATTCGAATAAAAATTATACTTATTATTTTTTATATATAATACATATATAACTTTTATTAGGCTATACTATAAATTATTTTCAAAACTTATTCCAAGTATTAAAATTACTCATTATCAAACCCATTACATGGTCTATAACTAAAACCTAAGTAACAAATCTATAAATAGATTTTTAACTCTAAAAATATTAACTTGTAATATGGAGTGGTTATTACCGACTTCTCGTTTCCAATTTTAGACTTATGATACTTTATTTAGAACTTTTATTGTGTTATCGTGCTTTATGACTGCTTTAAAATTTATGCTTTATTTTGATAGTTTTTTACATGTTTTTAAAGAATCTGAATCAAATCGAATTTATTCAATTCGAATTCAAATTTTTAATCGAATACGAATTGAGTTTTTTATTCGAATACGAATTCGAATCGAATTCTAACTCAAGGGAAAGTAAAAATTATTCGAATAATTCGAAAATTCGATATTCGATTCGATAAACACCCCTAATTTGAGGTAGTAAAAGATATTAATATATAATAAAGTTCATTTATATTGGTTTGGGATTAAATACAAAGGCCCTAAAAATAAGAAGTCGTATAAAGGATATCAGACTCCGATTGACCTTATTCAAGCGGCATTAGAACCGTCTCATCGAACTCTACGATGTGAGATTTTAGGTTTTCACTTTTGGATTTATAGGTTGTAGATTTTAGATTTTTTGTTTATTATCATTATGTCTTTTCAATATTTGTGTTATTGTGTCTTTTTTGCGACTCATTGTGTCTTTTGTCCTTGACATTGTGTTATCTTTTTCGGTATTGTGTTATTTGCTCGACACTGTGTTATCTTGTGGAATCTATTTTGTCTTTAAACACTTTTTTATTTTTAGTAGCATTTGTAGAATAACTTAACCTTATTTAAATTATTAAAACCTTATTATAATAAAACTAAAATGTTGTAATTCATTCTATTATACATAATCTTAAAGTAGAAAGTCGGTGGTTTCCGACTTTCTACTTTCCACCAATCTCCCTCAACTTTTTTTGCATATGACAATCCTAATCCCTTATCATTTTTTTAGCATACTAACCCGCCAATATTTAACTAATTTAATTTTTCTTCCATAGCACTCGATCGTTAATTTCTGTTTTAATAAACTAATTTTTCGTTGTCTTTAACATCTTTATAAAATACCATTTTGGCCCTCTCAAGTTTTTAAAGTTTTGAGTTTACCTCTTTAGTTCCTTTGCTTTTTAAAAACTACTTTTTTGTGTGCATATTTTTACGTACGTGCACGTATAAATTCAAGTTTGTCTACGTTTTGACGCTAACATTTTTTCGAAACAAATCATATCAAATATAATACATTTTTATACTTATTTTATGTACATTTTGGTTGATCAACGTTTCGGAGTAAATTTTGTTACAGAACGAGTGAGGTCAAATATAATACGTTTTCACTCGACATTATAAATTCTACTCACTCTACGCTTCGACACCCCCGCAACGCGTACAATTTTACTTTGCAAAACACTCATGATGTCCCCTTTTAATAAACTAATTATTCGTTGTCTTTAAAATCTTTATAAAATAGCATTTTGGCCCTCTCAAATTTTTAAAGTTTTGAGTTTACCCCTATCGTTCCGTTACTTTTTAAAAACTACTTTTTTGCGTGCGTATTTTTACGTATGTGTAGGTATAAATTCGGGTTCGTCTACGTTTTGACGCTAACTTTTTTTCAAAACGAATCATGTCAAATATAATGTACTTTTATGCTTATTTTATGTACATTTTGGTTGGTCAACGTTTCGGCGTAAATTTTGTTACAAAACGGGTGAGGTCGAATATAATATGTTTTCACTCGACGGTATAAATTCGAGTCACTCTAAGCTTCCCCCCCCCCCCTGCTGGCAACGCGTACAAATTTACTTTGCAGAACACTCATGATGTCCCCCTAATGTGAATAGGTTTTCTTTTGTGGTTTATTTTTAAGCTCTAATTAATCCATTTTATTATACGTGTCATTTTTTCTTTATACATGTTTTTATGTTTTCTTTTTTGGGTACGAATCATATGTATGTGTCATGTCACATATAAATATGTTATGATTGTACGATACAAATTTGATTTACTTTACATTTTAATCCAAATGCAATGCTTATACAAGTTGCGTTAATGTTTATACAAGTTACGTTGAGTTAAACTGGATACGTTGAAACACGATTTTTTATATGGTTAACGCATCACATAACGTTTGAACTGATTCATTCGATGTTTGCAACGAGCCCGCAGCGCATCGCATGCGGGTCAAATTACTAGTACTATCTTAAAGCAAAAAGTCGGTGGCTCACAGCCGCCGTTTTTGCTTGTATATAAATAATGTTTGCGCATGAAATATCAACAGTGAAGTTTGGTCTACTTGTTCTCCCACCTCAAGCTAAACAAGAGGTCAGGAGTTCGACTCCTTATTTATCTGTTTTCCCTCATGTGATAACTTCCTTTTTTTATCTTTGGGGTCTGAAGTTTTTCTTTTTATGATTCCTCTTTTTTTCAAATGGAGTTTTATTTTATTCAGTTTTGATTTATTAAAACTAATTGTTTACCCATAATTTAATATATATAGTCTGGATTTTAAAAATAAAAGTTGGTTGTTACACTTTATAAATTGATACCTACACTCATATTTTTTTAAGTAAGTTATACATTCACTTCTAACTTTTGATAATTAATACATTTGATCCGCCAAACTTTTCTACTTAATAATTTAACGTCTCATTTTATTTGAATTGCTTCTCCAATTTTAGACCGTAGTGTGTGTCATGCATTAATATACTTTTTTTTTTAAATTTATGCCTAATGATGTTAATGTCTAAATTACTTTTATGATTTTACATGGTTATCAAAATTACTGTTACAACTTTACACAGCAAAACGACTGAGATATACTCTCTTTTATCTATTTCAAATGACATTAGTGTCACGAACGTACCGTGTGTAATAAAGTAAAAAACGCGTAATGTCATATATGCGCATCACACGTTAATGTCATCATCGTACACTGTAATTACAATGCTTATATAGGTTACACTAAATTAGATGAGATACGTCAAAACACGTGTTTTCATATGGTTAATGCATCACATAACGTGCCGATAACTATAAACAACTAAGATGTCATAGCCGTAACACGCGGCGTATGGCAGTATTGACGTACCTATCGGTTTAATTCACGTTTCAACGTAAACGACAAACGTTTTGACATAAACTTTTTGCTAAAACGAGTCTGGTCAAATACAATACGTTTTTGTACTTTTTTTATACGTTCGTAAACTTTATTTGAAAGAGAGTCGTGTCAAATATAATATATTTTTTCATTTGACGGCAACCTGATTTTATTCGAAAACAAGTCGTGTCAAATATACGGTATAAATTCGAACTATTTTAACTTTCAACGCCGCCGCAACGCTCGGCGGGTCAAAATCCTAGTTTTCTTCATAAAATCAAAAGAAGGTATGCCAAGGTATGTTGTAATATTAATTGGATCACTTCGTGACTCGATATAGATAAGTTGTATGCCAGATTTATTTGGTGGGGGGTCATGGGTCCATGTGTGTATCACATCACTCGTGCCATGACAAATTATCTCGGTCAAGTTTATATTCATATTTGAAATTTTATATTTATTATGTCGGTTAAGTTTATATACATATTTGAAATTTTAGATTTAAATTAAATAAATTATGTCGTATGTCGGTTAAGTTTATATACATATTTGAAATTTTAGATTTAAATTAAATGACAAATTATGTCGGTCAAGGAATATACATGTTTGAAATTTTAGATTTATATTAGAGTTTAAAGCTTAAACACAATCCACAACCACAACATAGTTGTCTTGATTCTTATGGATCCAAATACACACGGTCCTAAATTAGTTTCAAAAGTTATCCAAAACATTTTTAAACACGACAAATATCACTTCCACAAGATATGCCAAAATCCTGAAGCCAAACTCATGTACCTGAAAAACACGTAAAAATCAAGTGTCAACACAAAGAAATGTGAGTTCACATATTCAACTTCGTAACAAGTTGTTTAAGGAAAACTTTCTTACTATGAATTTTTAATGGCATAACAACCATATATAGTTAAGAAAGTAAATTTTATTTCCTTTATCAAAATCTGAGGGTCAGCTATCGTGAGTGTTTTATGGAAAACATCCGATAAGATCATTTTCCCAAGGTTTATGTATTAAATTTCAGCCCAATCGTTCAGATTTGTAAGTTTGCAAGACATTACGAGCTATATATCAATAGTGAGGGTATAATCAAGCTAGACTCATTAAAAGAATATAAATTCGTCGCTTAAATTGACACGGAGCTACCGGTCATGACGGGGTGGTCAACTTGATAGATCTATCAACAATTCCACGCATACATTATTAATGATTAAGTTGGCTAAAAGAAATTGCGCCACGTAATTGGGTCACCCAAATGCCAGCCTCAATGAACAATATATATATTCTACTAAAAAGTTAAATTTAATATACGGTTTTATTCAAACACCGTCATGCTCTGTGTTTCCTCGAAACGTCTTTATATTCATTAAATTCCCGTTATTCTCGAAAACAAATTTTATATCATACACATCTCCAAAACCATGTTTTCCATAAAAACATAACATATCATTTCAAAACCATATTTTCCATGAAAATATATTTTTATATTATTCAAAGGCATATTTTATACAAAAACGTATAATTATCCTTTTTAAGGCGTGTTCTTCCCCCAAAACAGTATATAAAACAATAAAAGAGGGATTAGTGGCAGTCACCTTTGGGTGCGTTTTTATATTATCGCAATCCCTAAAATTGGTCTACACGTCCTAAATTAAGTAGGAACGATTTGATAACCAATTATTCTATTAACGCCTAAGTTTCTCCAATACTTAGAGTTTTCACATAACTTTGAGATTTTCTCAAAAAGTCTTTATTTTGATTATGTTGGTGTGTGTGTGTGTGTGTATATATATATATATATAGGGTCAGGATTTAAGGAAAATGCTGAAAAATGTGAGAACAGTGAGAACACTTATGGATCGTCCGATCAAAACAATCTACGGACTAGATTGGCGCAGTGGGGTTTTCGTAAATAACATCAATTTTATTATGTGGACGCGCTTCGTTAAGTGTAAAAAGGTCTTTTACTGCTCAAATTCAAAATGCCAAACTAAAATGAGAACACGCCATTCAAAACGAATAAAACGCCATTAATACAAAATGCCAAAGCTTAATGATAAAACGCGTTGCAGACTTACAGGTAGAAGAAACAAACAGTAACTGAAAGTCAATTATTAACATTATATAAACGACGTTAACATTGCTTCTATAATCATTTCCATCCATCATTCTAAACACATCTTTTACCAAAACGCCAAGTTTAATCAAAACGCAAAAAATGGCAACCATCGTTTCATGGAGATACACCCTGAGAATCAGAAGATTCGTCATACGTTTTGACAATAGAAGAAGGCTGTTTGTTAAGACAATCAAAGCAATTTTGAAAATGGAAGAAGAGGTACAAAGGGGTATCATATCGCTTGGCATCCCTCTTGATAACGAATGTGATGAAACACATAAGCTTATGAGAAGATTAACCAGGAAATTTAGACCAAGCAAAGCAAATGCAAAAATGGACCCAGTCATCACATCATGGCGTTTTGATAAAGAAACAGACATGGTGACCGTTATATGTGACAACGAAGCGCAGGAAGACTACATGCTTGAAGACATCATGACCAAGCAGGGGGTTGGGTTCATGGAAGAGTTACACAATGCCACATGTTTGAACACAGACATGGACATAAAAATGGCGTTGATGCAGGACATGTTCAAATGGAGGCTTCAAAATCTTCAAGAACAAGAAGCCAATGAAAGTGAAAGTGATGACTTGGAGAGAGACAAGAAGAAGACTCCGAAGAAGAAGACGAAGGAAGTGATGGATACTTCTCAGACAAAGTCCCTTCTGACGAGGAGTTTTATTTTTTTTTGTTTTCTTTTGTGTAATTTTTTCAAATTATAAAATATTATATTTCTCTCATTAGTTACAAAATGCCAAAAAAATACCAGAAAAGCCATTGAATACAAAACGCCAAATAATAAAAACTATTTTTCCTGTATAATTTTTTCTCTATTAGTGTATTTTATCATCTTGGTCTACAAAACGCCATTAAATATAAAAACGCCAAACTTGGAAGATGGGACGTGTTACACCCTTAACAGATATAGCTGAACAAAACAGTAAATAAAGACAGTAACTGAAAGGACGGTTACTTTATTACTAGCATTTATTATAATAAAATACCGCCTAAACTACACGCCAAAAACATCCTATAAAGAGAAACGTCTCCGCACAATGCATTGATCATACCCAAAAACAACGCCATGTTTCCTAGAAACTATTCACTTTAAAACACCAACAAATAGTTAAAAAACCACAGATGGCAAACCTCGTTTCTTGGATATTCAGTATTGTTCTACATGAACTTTCACATAATGGATTCTTACCTGGGGTGGGTATCTCTATAAGTTTTTTGCTGAATGAGATAGACAAATATTCAAGAAAAAGAGACTGATGACAGTGATATGTCATTTTGTTTGCTTTTTTCTTGATGGATATATTGATGGCATGCAGGGATCGATACCAGTGTAAATGCTATTTTGGACTCCATGATCATAATAGCATCCACACTGGCATTGATCTTCAAGCACATGTCACCAAACAACAATAGATCACACCAAAATACAGGATGCCACTAATCAGCTTCGTATAAAGACTGTCGTTATGTAGAAAAATCGGCATCTAGCTAAGGTATTCAAAGATTCAAGGCACAAAAAATTCAAGAAGAAGAGGCTGATGACAGTGAAGATTTGGATGAGAAATTAGATTAGCATTTTTTTTTTTCATTTTCTATTTTTTTTTGTTTTTTAGGGGATCATTTTCTGTTGTTTGTTATCTAATTCTCCACTAATAAAATACATTATATCTGTAAAAAAATGTTTATAAAACGCCAAAAACTACAAACACCAAACGCCTAATAGTATGAAAACTGTGAGAACGGATACTGGCAAAGGACGTTGTTGCTATATAAAACTCCAATAATTGACTAAACGCCATTAAAACAATGTATAAAACAACGTGCCATCTTTATCTAAACGCGATTAAAAACAAAATGCCAAACCCTGAAAAGATGGGAAGTGTTACAGCTTTAACAGATGAAGCTGAAGAAAACAGTAACTGCAAACAGTAACTGAAACGACGGAAAACTTTATTACTAATATTTATTATATTAAAAGCCACGACATCGTAATTGAATTTATTTATCTTTTCAAAACGCCATAATTACCTGTCACATTATAGGCCTGCATCCTACATGGCACGACAATTGATACACAAAATACACATAAAAAATTACTGATGTTTTTTACCGCCAAAAACATATATCTACCTGGCGCCAAAAAAAAGCTCATTATATAAGTACAACAGCTAAACAAAGCTTGACACTACACACATTCACTAAACACGCCACACATTGTCTAAACACCATACAATTTAAAAAAAAAAAATGGCTCAAGTTATTGCATGGAGGTTTGAGAGGTCAGGGAGACGTTTCATCCTAAAGTTCTCTGACAGGAGAAGGGTGAAAGTCAAGACAATCAAGGCCATACTCAGTATGGATGAAGCCATTCAGAGGGATATTCTAGCCCTTGGGATTCCAGTGGCCTACGATTGTGAAAGGACTCGAACAGTAATAAGAAGATTAAATAGAAAATTTCCAGCTGATGATGATGATTATGATGTTGACGATACTGATCTACCAAAAGTTACCGGTTGGAGTTTGGATGAACAATCAAGAACGGTGAACGTAAGCTATCAACACGGGGTGGATTATTAATTGACAATGGACGAAGTGCTGAACACAGATAGACTACATCTTCTTGAACAGCTATGTGATTTAATACCTTCGAACAATTCAAGATCCAGCGTTGTGAAGACATTTAAGTATAGGATGCAACAAAGAAGAGATGAGATAATGGCGTTATACGCCAATGAACAAGATAATGATGATGAGTCTGATGAGAGTGATGAACAAAGCGATGGTTACATCTTTGATGTAATACCATCCACAGAAGACTATAGTTTTTGTTTGATTTCCTCTTATAAATTACTAATGAATTTAAAAACGCCATGAACGCCAAGAAATTTACCTTTATGACATATATGAACTGTTGAAATCTACAAAAACGCCTAATCAATTTGGGAACGCCATGGACGAAAAGAAGTTATAATTACTAATTTATTTTAATGAATTTGGGGACGCCATAAACACCAAAATATTTACTATGCACGTGATCTAAAAAAACAATAAAACGTCAGGTAGTTATTGAATATAACTAAACGCCAAAACAATCTTACACGCCAAAAAAAAATGAAGCGGTTTTGTGATACGCACTGTAAAAATAATAATATAAAAGGACAAAAAAGCCCATCTGCCCTTCATTATATCGCGTGCCACGTGTTGGGCCAGGATCCGTTCTCACCGTTCTCATACTTTAGGGCGTTTTCTCCTGATCCCATACCTATATATATATATATATATATATTAAGATTTTCGTGACTTGAACTATTTTATTGGTGACCGTCATTATGTTATATCCATTATCACATTTACATAAACATGAACACATTCATCAAACATCGTAATTCATATATTTCATTAACTTATACATTTTATCATTTTTAAAGCATTAATATACAAAATAACTCATCAAGTTAGCCTATGTATTATTTTCATTCTTTGACAAATAAGTTATATACTTAATGTGACATTAATGAAAATTTACCGTTTTATCCGTACAAGTGTACATGCATAGTCCTAACTCCTACTATCATGTCAACACTTCATTTATCACCTTACATATATCCATATTCACATATCACATTGCAACACATAAAGTTCACCCTTGAACAACCCGTTTTCGCGTACATTGAAATATGCGTATTTTAACGTTTCGGTAACGTTTTCGGGCCTCGGAAGTCACGTATAACTAGCCAAACACCAAATGTACTTAATATAAGTTAAAATACTTATAATTATCCTAAAAATATCAGTTTATAATCTGATTTAAAACAGTTTTACAAAAATCACTTTAAAAGCCGATTTTTACTGTTTTTAACGTTTAATCTTGTACCGAACTTTACTAAAACCAACCCAAATCATCACGAGTTTTACCTTTTTTTAATGCATAGTCTTGTACCAAACTTTACTTATACTCATGTTAGTGCAGATTTCATGTAAGTCACATAAATCATGCAATTGCACCCATTTTACTACTTTTTAAGCTTCATGTACAACATGCAAGACCATCAAACTTATGACACATCTTTGTATTATCAAAACACTTCCTATATCATCATTTTAACATGTATACAACCTAAATTAATTCATCATTCATATATCATATCAGTTCATCATCAAATCACCTTCATATCTTAATCTAGTCATCACTAACACTTATGTACAAGTATTCAATGCATGACCATTATTTCTACATCATCTAGAAACTTAAATGCTCATCAACACATATTTATCATATCTTCAAATAATCCAAAACATCAAATTCACTTAAATCATTCATCTAATCATTTTGATTTCATTGCATGTAACATTCTTACATATTTATGAACTATCAAACAAAACTCATATACTAGCACATATACATACATATATACGGCCACACATATACATTCCAACATATACTCTTCACCTATTTAACTCAAATCATCATCATCTCCTTTGCATAAATCAACTTCGATCATACATGCAACAATTTTTCAAGAATCATCATAATCAAATATCAACTTTTAAACAAAACACAAGCTCTAACACATACACACACACTCACGGCCACATAAATACATACACACATGCTTCCATTTTTATTTTGATTAAAACCATTTTCTTGTTTTGATTTCAAGTTTATGAAGAATTACAAGCTTTTAAGAAAATTTCCATCATCATCATCATCATCATCAAGAAATAAGAACATAAATTTTAAAAGTAAGTTTATACCTCACATGAATTTTAGTAGGTTTTGATGAGATTTTTGATGATGTTAAGCTTGCACCTCATTGGAATCACCTTGGAACCTCCTTTTGATCTTCAAACCAACTTGAAATTAACTTGAAATGGACTTGATCTTCAAGAACAAGGTTCACAATTTGAAAATGAGGTTGGGTATGAGTGTGTACGGTTCTAGAGAGAGAATGGAGAAGAATTTTGAGCTTTTTAATTCTTGAAAATTGTTATTTGATGGAGTATGTGTCACGGCCCCTGACCCGGTTTGACCCGTTTCAGAAGCCGCGGAACAGAAATACTGCGGTATTTAATTGATTAAGTTTAACAGCGGAAGTTTACTTAACAGGATCGTTTAAAGCTAAAATTTTCCCGATTATTTTATTTCACAATTCGGGATAAAACCCCGATAATTTACAAAAGTATGATTTTATAAAATCTTTATTTTACAAACTTATTTCCTTATTTTTATAATGAGCCACTATTTCAAGCTTGAAATGCTTCTCAGCACTTTTTCCTGAATTACAGCAAATCACCTGAAACATGTTTGAAAAAGGTTTTGTCAGCGGGAAATACTGAGTGAATCATTCTATTTACTAAAATGACACATTTGTTATAATTTACAGTATTAAGGAAGATTACAATGTTTCTGATATCAAACCAATTACCCACAGTACTTTGTCACTCGACCCATTGGCCCATTCGTCCAATGGTGTCTGTGACTATGGTCATATCACCCCTTGGCTGCCCCAATGGTGAAGATTATCAAGTAATGTATACAAAACCCCACATACCGGCTGTAATATGGTGATTACATAAACTTAATCCCTGTAATTATAACTTTGAAATAAATAGAGTTTTGTAAATAGATTTGATAAAAAGAGAATGACTCACATTGCTGATTTAATATGGTCAGAGTCTAATCTATGATTTAGCCTTGTTAACCTAATATAAATAACAATGCACACAAAACTGGGTTAGTAATCAATCCAGCAATTACGAAAATTTACGAGATCAAATTCTCACAATGAATGACAAAATGCAATACTTCATCCATCGAATTAACGATGATCCGTTGAATTAACAATGAATGACAAAGTATAATACTTTATCTATCGAATTAACGATGATCCGTCAAATTAATGACGAATAATAAAGTATAACCCTAATGTGGGCGGCACTTAAACATTCATTGGATATATTGATCGTCGGATAAATGAATCGTAGCAGCGATTGTGCTAATAACCTGTTTTGCGGCAGAATTTCGAGATCAGTGTGTGGATTGAAAGTGTTTCTGCTATAACTCAGTGTAGGAGTGGAATTTTTACGTCGTTTTTGTGCCAGAATTCAAGTCCCAAACTGCCCTATTTATACTGAAAATTTGACCCAGTCGCGTAGCGCGACGGGTACCCCTCTAGCAGTCGCGCTACGCGACTGCAAACCTATTTTTATAGAGTAGCTACGTGCATGGGTAGGTTTGCTGAGTCGACAGTTTTGTGAAATTCTATTTTGACAGAAAGTTATTTAGATAATCGTAACGAGGGTTTTACCCCCCCTGAGTTTTAGGGGCCCTAATCCTGATTCTGAAAATTATGAAAATTTTAGGGTTTGTTCAGAATCACTTGGGTGTCTCAATTAGGGTTTCCTTTTTGACTAATTAATATATTAAATAGTACTTTTTGATGAGAGTTGTTACATTCTACCCACCTTAAGAAAAATCTCGTCCTCGAGATTTACTGGAATAAGTGTGGATACTTCTTCTTCATTTCTGATTCCAGTTCCCAAGTGTATTCAGCTCCCCTCTTTGAATCCCACTTGACTTTGACTAAAACTAGTCGTTTGTGTTTGAGAGACTTGATCTTTCGATCCTCAATTTGAAGAGGTTTCTCAACGAATTTCAACTTTTCGTTTACCTCTATATCTCGAAGAGGTACTACCAGTGATTCATCTGATAAGCATTTCTTGAGATTGGATACATGAAAGACATCATGTACTCCAGATAATTCTTCTGGTAGTCGTAAACGATAAGCTACTGGTCCTATACGTTGGATCACTGGAAATGGTCCTATGTATCTTGGACTTAGCTTTCCTTTCTTACCAAATCTAACAACTCCTTTCCAAGGAGAAACTTTCAACAGTACTCTGTCTCCAATTTGGAATTCTAATGGCTTGCATCTATTATCAGCATAGCTCTTCTGACGATCTCGAGCTGTCTTCAGTCTTTCCTTGATTTGAGTAATTTTATCAGTTGTTTCTTGCACAATCTCTGGTCCTGATAACTGACTTTCTCCTATTTCTGCCCAACAAACTGGGGTTCTGCACTTTCTTCCATATAGTGCCTCGAATGGAGCAGTTTCAATGCTTGAGTGATAACTATTGTTATAGGAGAATTCAATTAATGGTAAATGATCATCCCAACTTCCACCAAAGTCTATCACACATGCTCGGAGCATGTCTTCTAGAGTTTGGATCGTCCTTTCACTTTGTCCGTCTGTTTGTGGATGATATGCAGTGCTCAGGTTTAGTCGAGTTCCCATAGCTTGCTGAAAACTTTTCCAGAAATGGGAAGTAAAACGACTATCTCTATCCGAAACAATGGAGAGTGGAACTCCATGTAATGATACAACTTCATCTACATACAATTTAGCCAGTCTTTCCATACTAAAGGTTTCTTTCATAGGTAGAAAGTGAGCAGATTTGGTTAATCGATCCACAATTACCCAAATCGCATCATTACCTTTTCTTGTTTTGGGTAACTTAGTAACAAAATCCATTGTTATAAGTTCCCATTTCCATACTGGCATCTCTAATTGTTGTAGTAATCCCGAAGGTTTCTGATGTTCTGCCTTAACTTGTGAACAAGTAAGACATTTAGAAACATAACTGGCTATGTCCCTTTTCATTCCTATCCACCAGAAATTCTTCCTTAAATCTTGGTACATCTTATTGTTTCCTGGATGCATAGTGTACCTAGATTTATGAGCTTCTTCTAAAATCTTAGGTCTTAAGTCTCCCTGCTTAGGTACCCAAATTCTACTTTTGTGGAATCTCCAAATTCCATCTGCTCCTTGTTCTAATTCCTTGATTCTTCCTTTCATTCCTTCAGCATTATCCTTGATTGCTATAATTTGAACATTCTTTAATTGTTCTATTAAATCTATTTGTAGATTTAATCTGAGAGCACGAACCCTTCGTTGTTTCTCATAATACTTACGACTTAAGGTATCTGCAACTACATTCGCCTTTCCTTCGTGATACTGAATATGACAGTCGTAGTCATTTAGGATTTCCATCCATCTCCTTTGCCTCATGTTTAACTCTTTTTGCCCAAAGATATATCTTAAACTCTTATGATCTGTATAGATAGTAAACTTACTTCCGTACAGATAATGTCTCCAAATCTTAAGGGCAAAAATTACGGCTCCTAATTCTAAATCATGAGTCGTATAATTTTCTTCGTGCTTTTTCAATTGCCTTGATGCGTACGCAATTACCTTCTTGCGTTGCATAAGCACACATCCAAATCCTAATTTTGAAGCATCACAATATACTTCAAAATCTTCAGTTCCTTCTGGTAAGGCTAAGATTGGTGCATGGGTTAACTTCTGTTTTAAAATTCTAAAAGCTTCTTCTTGTTTAGATCCCCATTCAAACTTAGTAGCTTTACAGGTTAGCTTAGTTAAGGGTACAGCTATCTTGGAAAAATCCTTAATAAACCGTCTATAATACCCAGCTAAACCTATAAAACTTCTAATTTCCATTGCTGTTTGTGGAACCTTCCATTTGGTAATTGCCTCGATCTTAGCAGGATCTACATGAATTCCTTCATGGTTTACCATGTGTCCTAAAAATTGCACTTCTTGTAACCAAAATTCACATTTCGAGAATTTGGCATACAACTTTTCTTTTCTTAACAAAGTTAAGAGTGCATGAAGATGTTCACAATGCTCTGTCTGACTTTTGGAATAAATAAGTATATCATCTATGAAAACAATTACAAATTTATCCAAGTACGGTTTACAGATCCTATTCATCATGTCCATAAATGCTGCAGGCGCATTTGTTAATCCGAAGGGCATGACTGTAAACTCGTAATGACCATACCTAGTTCTGAAAGCAGTCTTAGGTATGTCTTCTTCTTGTACCTTTAATTGATGGTATCTGGAGCGTAAATCTATCTTAGAAAAATATCTAGCCCCCTGAAGTTGATCAAAAAGATCATCAATCCTAGGTAATGGATATCGATTCTTAATTGTAACTTTATTCAATTCTCTATAATCGATACACATTCTCATTGAACCATCCTTTTTCTTCACAAACAACACTGGCGCTCCCTACGGGGACGAGCTAGGTTGTATGAATCCTTTACTTAGTAATTCATCTAATTGTTGTTTCAGTTCTAACATTTCTGTGGGTGCTAACCGATAAGGTGCCTTGGCTATCGGTGTAGTTCCTGGAATTAGATGAATCCTAAATTCTACTTCCCTATCTGGAGGTAATCCCGGTAAATCTTCTGGAAATACATCAGGATATTCTGAGACTACTGGTATTTCCTTAAGATCTTTTCCCTTAGTGCTAATGATTACCGAAATCATATACACTATTCCTTGTTTTTGTTCATAATTAGCAATTTTCATTACTGATATGAACTTCATGGCCTTACGTGGTTTATCTCCTGTAATCCTAATTACTTCTCCGGTGGGTGATTGAATTTCTATGGAATTCTGATCATAAAGGATTCTAGCATGGTTGGTGACTAACCAATCCATTCCTAATACCACATCAAATTCAGCTAATTTCATTGGCAATAGTTTTGCAGAGAATTTATGTCCTAAAAGTTCTATGTTTCCTTCCTGCAAAATTTTATCTATTTTAACTGAATTTCCGTCTGCTGTTTCAACTGTAAAAATCTGCCTAATATTGGTTAAAGGTAAACTAAGAGCTTGGCAGAATGAAGTATTTATAAAACTTTGGTTTGCACCAGAGTCAAATAATACTTTTGCGTACACGTTGTGAACTAAGAACGTACCCGCTATCACGTCCGGAATGAGCTCTGCTTCTTGAGTGGTCAGCTGAAATGCCCTGGCATTCTTCTTAGTAGTTCCTTCGGTTGTCTTGGGTTTGTTATCTACTGGTTTGACCAATTTAGGACATTCTGTTTTATAATGCCCTGCTTCACCACAGTTAAAACAGATTACGGTTTTCTTTCTGCAGTTTTCTTCACGGTGACCTATACCCTTGCAAAGATTGCAAGTTAAATTACATTTTCCGTAATGCTTCCTTTTGCAATTTCTACAGAAAGGTGGATTTGAATATTGCCCTGTTCCTCTTTTCTTGAAATTATTATTATTACCCGCCCGAAATCCTTGGGTAATCTTCTGAGCTAGTTCCTTTTTCCTATCTTCATCTCTTGTGCGCACCAGTTCATCGGTTAGAGTATTAGCTAATTCTACCGCATCATCAATAGTGCGAGGTCTCGCAGCTTTGACAATATTACGGATTTCGCTAATTAGCCCCAAATATAGCGAGAAATGAGTACAGGTTCTGGCGAAGCCAGTGTTGGTACTACTCTTGCATATTCAAAGGAATGTCGAGGTATAACCGCGACAATCCACACCCATCATCCGATGATTTAGAAACTTATTTGCCATCTGTTCCTTTTCATACTCGGGACATAATTTTCTTTCTACCAAACCCTTAAATTCTTCCCAAGTCCTAGCATATGCTATTACTCTTCCTTTTGATTGTAACACAGTGTTCCACCATTCGAGTGCTCCTTCTTTGAACAAATTGGATGCATACATGACTTGATCATCTTTACCACATTTACTTATTGCAATAACTGCTTCGGTTTTCTCTAACCAACGCAGTGATGCTGTTGCTCCTTCATTGCCTGCAAATTCAGTGGGTTTACAAGCAAGGAATTCTTTGAAAGTGCAACCAGGCGTTGCAGTTTTCATTTTCTTGGGTAATGGAGCTTGATGTGGTTCCTTATTATGATTAACATGATTGTTGCCTCCATTTACACTATTACTGAAGTTATCTTCAGTAATCTGTTTACTAGGGATAATTTGTTGTGGTTCGGGTGGATTCTTGATAGCAGCAACGAATGCTGGAATAGCATTAGCTATCCCTTGAGCAACAATATTTTCGATATCTTGCCGAGTCATATATTGATCTCCTGGATGTTGCTCAGACTGATTAACTTCATTTATAGGTTCATTACCACTGTTTGCCATCTGATAATATATATATAAATTTTATTAGTATCTGCTAAATAACAATTATATACACACAATCAGAAAATTAATACAGGTATAGTCAAAACAATCGATTTCTCGATTTCATTTTATATCTATTATAGTATGCATCATTACTCACAAATATCATACAGAGTTTTATTCGTTATTTACAGACTAACTTTGTTATTACTATTATACAAACATCGTTTTACCATCCTACTATCTTTCGTCACTTGCTGTTCTTAAAAACGCAGTTCTCTCTCATCGTACTTCCAGGCAATCTGTCCCCCTATTTCCCTGATTCTAGTTCCAGCATCAAACAACTCTTCACCAAAGTGGCGAAGTTCAGCCATGTTTTCATTACTCATGGTTGGATTAGGTAGGGGTTCTGGATCAAATTGTGGAAGAAAAGAGTAAACATCGTTGACAATATTTTGGAATTGCCAATCGTTTGTCCACCATTCGTCCATTCCTATGGTTTGGGAGTGAACTATTGGGTCTGGAATTGCTGGTTCCCAATTCATAGGGAATTGGTTTTCAATAGGATAGGTAAAAAGATTTGTCTGGACAGGCTGAATCGTCTCACAGTTTTCCAACAGAAAATCTATCTCCTCCTGAAAGGTTCTTTCCTGGGTTGGATTGGAACTCTCTCCGATTTCTCTCTGAGCTGGTATAGACCCTTGCCCAATTTCCATTACTACTTCTTTAGTAATTTCCTCCATTTGTATTTCTATCTCCTTATCCTTCTTTTTGTCTCCAGTTTCCATTTCTTGTTGTTTAGAACTCTCTCCGGTTATAATTTCTTTTCCCTTTTTCAAAGGATTGTTTATTTTGGGCAGTTTTCTAGCTGGCTTCTTCTTACGTATTTTTCTCCACCCTACATAAGTTCTTTTCTTTTATTTTGGCTTGCTCAAAGGTGGAACCTTGAATTCTACTGGTTGTTCAACATCGGGATAGTAGCTAGTATATTCTTTGGAAGCTTCGATAGTTACAGGGTAAAGATTAAGGTTCTGAAAAGCTTCGGATATCCCACTCATGCTGATGTAGCATATATGCAAAATGCATAAAATACTAAGTTAAATTTACAAATAACTTTGTAATTTATTACATACTGTGTACTAGTTAATTACAAAGATAACTGAAAGACATACTTATGTTTCAAATTTTATTTATCATACAGAGTTTCTAGATTGTGAGAGTAGGGTGCTGAACTTTAAAATATCTAAAGATTTATATTTTCTGCTACTGTGGCTAGCATATATAAATTTGCCCATTTCTCATCTAGTTTATCTTCCCAAGGTGATTTATCAATTAATTCCTGGGTTTCCCGTTTAATCTTCTTTTGTCGAATTTGCTCTTTACTTTTCTTAATAATCATTTCCCTCCTTTTAGGAGAAAGTGATTCCTCGTATTGTGCCTTCCGCACAAATATTCCTTCTTCAGGAATTTCAGCCTGATTCGAGGATTTGGTTCGGGATGAACTTCTCTTCTCATTGGATGATTTTTCTAATTTAAGATAGATACTTGCTAGCTTTTTCTTACCCATACTGTAATTTAACAAATAATCAGTTAATCAGTTAATAATACAATTAATCACATAATAGTAATCAGGAAAAATTAAGTATTTCTAAATACTTAATTAGCTTAACTCAGTGGCTCTGATACCACCTTTTTCTGTCACGGCCCCTGACCCGGTTTGACCCGTTTCAGAAGCCGCGGAACAGAAATACTGCGGTATTTAATTGATTAAGTTTAACAGCGGAAGTTTATTTAACAGGATCGTTTAAAGCTAAAATTTTCCCGATTATTTTATTTCACAATTCGGGATAAAACCCCGATAATTTACAAAAGTATGATTTTATAAAATCTTTATTTTACAAACTTATTTCCTTATTTTTATAATGAGCCACTATTTCAAGCTTGAAATGCTTCTCAGCACTTTTTCCTGAATTACAGCAAATCACCTGAAACATGTTTGAAAAAGGTTTTGTCAGCGGGAAATACTGAGTGAATCATTCTATTTACTAAAATGACACATTTGTTATAATTTACAGTATTAAGGAAGATTACAATGTTTCTGATATCAAACCAATTACCCACAGTACTTTGTCACTCGACCCATTGGCCCATTCGTCCAATGGTGTCTGTGACTATGGTCATATCACCCCTTGGCTGCCCCAATGGTGAAGATTATCAAGTAATGTATACAAAACCCCACATACCGGCTGTAATATGGTGATTACATAAACTTAATCCCTGTAATTATAACTTTGAAATAAATAGAGTTTTGTAAATAGATTTGATAAAAAGAGAATGACTCACATTGCTGATTTAATATGGTCAGAGTCTAATCTATGATTTAGCCTTGTTAACCTAATATAAATAACAATGCACACAAAACTGGGTTAGTAATCAATCCAGCAATTACGAAAATTTACGAGATCAAATTCTCACAATGAATGACAAAATGCAATACTTCATCCATCGAATTAACGATGATCCGTTGAATTAACAACGAATGACAAAGTATAATACTTTATCTATCGAATTAACGATGATCCGTCAAATTAATGACGAATAATAAAGTATAACCCTAATGTGGGCGGCACTTAAACATTCATTGGATATATTGATCGTCGGATAAATGAATCGTAGCAGCGATTGTGCTAATACCCTGTTTTGCGGCAGAATTTCGAGATCAGTGTGTGGATTGAAAGTGTTTCTGCTATAACTCAGTGTAGGAGTGGAATTTTTACGTCGTTTTTGTGCCAGAATTCAAGTCCCAAACTGCCCTATTTATACTGAAAATTTGACCCAGTCGCGTAGCGCGACGGGTACCCCTCTAGCAGTCGCGCTATGCGACTGTAAACCTATTTTTATAGAGTAGCTACGTGCATGGGTAGGTTTGCTGAGTCGACAGTTTTGTGAAATTCTATTTTGACAGAAAGTTATTTAGATAATCGTAACGAGGGTTTTACCCCCCCCCTGAGTTTTAGGGGCCCTAATCCTGATTCTGAAAATTATGAAAATTTTAGGGTTTGTTCAGAATCACTTGGGTGTCTCAATTAGGGTTTCCTTTTTGACTAATTAATATATTAAATAGTACTTTTTGATGAGAGTTGTTACAGTATGCATGCATTTTCAAATGATTGGAATTCTTCTAGTCATGACACTTGGCAAAATGCAAGAAAAGAGGCAAAAAGGTGGCCACTCTTGGCCGCCACTTACACCCCACACACACATCTACATGCATTCATACATATACATATAATATATATTAGGTAATACAGGTATTTAACTGACTACCAGGTATTTTATCTCGCGTTTCAATCACTTTTTAAGGCGTTTAAAATTATTTTTATCATTCTATAAAATTTAACCTGCCAATATATTACTGAACATTATTTTATTTGCCTTAACTGGCTGCTTTGTCTGTATTTTGTAACATACACACGCTATTGCGCAGTATGCGCTTAAATTAAAAAAAATAGAGATTTTAAGCGTTTTCATTAACTTTTCTTCACGAATATGATTAAAATAGACTTTTAATTATAACGGAATATTTTTAGGATTTTAACATTAACCGGGCGGTCACCGACGTTCGTTTCGCATTTTGTTCGTTACGCGATAAACGTTTATTTTATTATTGCCAAAATAATTTTTTAACAAAGTTTGGATTTACCAACACATCAAATACCATTAATTAACACCAAATTCAATAAAATATTGCCTTTATTTTCATAACACGTGTCACACTAGTTCGGTACAGACTCAAAATAGCTGTGTGTCTCACTAGTGAACTAACATCTTCGACTATCCTGAAGAACACAATTGTCGATTGTCTAGATGTTGAAAATTTTCAAGAAACGAGTGTTGATTTTGTAAATAAAGATGAAGCAACTACATTAGAAATAGATCCCGAGGAAATGACAACTAATCTGGGAGATAATCTTCAAATCGAAGTGATTTCAACCTAGAGAACCCCCAACGATCATCCAAAGAAAACATTATTGGGTATGTATCGAATGGTGTGTAGAAAGGGCGATTAGTGATGCATGAATGTTTTATGTGTGTTTCATTTTACAGACAAGGCCACATAATATCGATATGGTACTCAGGGATAACAACTAGGTTGAAGCAATGCAATAGGAGTTGTATCAGTTCGACAAGTTGAAAGTATGGACTTTGGTCGACTTACTGAAAAACACATATCCGATTGGAACTAAAGGGGTTTTTTTAGAACAAAATGGATGCCAGAGGAGTAGTTGTTCGGAACAAGGTGAGGTTAGTGGTACAAGGGATTAGTAAACAAGAAGGAATTGATTTCAATGAGATATACGCTCTAGTTGCTCGTTTAGAATCTATTCGGTTATTTCTTTGTAAGGATATATAATTGAGTAGGTTTACACTTATCTTTATCAAACACAATTATAAGCTATTGGACTTAGTTTTCTAGTGGGTTAGATAGTATTGGGATAAGCCATGTGGGCTAATTAAACGTATTGGGCTTGGGTTAGGCCATGTGGGCCGAATTAGTTGTAGACCCTATATAATGATAAGTTGTGTTCATTATTAGGGTTAGACGTTAGACATCATAAAAGACATTAGAGTTGTTGATTGTTTAGCTAACCATTGTAATCGTGTACCAGACGGTTCCTTGTAATCGTGTGCACTTTGATATCAATACAATCAACATAACCTTCATCTTCTACACCTTTCTTGTTGTTCTGCGACTTGTTTAGGTGTTTGTGATATCCGATTGTAGTTTTCTGGACTTACATTCTTGCATTTTCCTCATACAAGCCCTTCAAAGTATACCAACTTGATGTAAATAGCACATTTCTTTATGGCAAGGTCACAAAAGAGGTGTACGTTTTCCAAACAAAGTGTACAAGCTTGACAAAGCTTTGTATGGACTTCATCAAGCCTCGAGAGCTTGGTATGAAATGTTCTCCACACACTTGATGGAAAATGGTTTTGTTTGTGGCCAGGTTGACTATATCTTTTTATCAAGAAAGTAAGTGAAGACTTAATTCTAGTGCAAATCTACGTAGAGGATATAATCTTCGGATCCATTAATGGTACCTTATGCAAAGAATTTGAGGGATGGGGGTGATGAAATCAAAGTGAGTGCCGGGGTTGAATTATCTTACTTATTCGGTTTACAGGTTAATCGATCCTAGGAAGGAATCATTATACATCAAACGAAGTATGTTCATGACATCATGAGCCCTTGGGACACCTATAGAAGTCAACCACAATCTAAACCCATATAACGATAAAGAAGATTTGGATCAACAATAGTATCGAGCAATGATTGGTTCACTGATGTACCTCACCACCTTG
Source organism: Helianthus tuberosus (assembly GCA_030545235.1). Taxonomy (NCBI): domain Eukaryota; kingdom Viridiplantae; phylum Streptophyta; class Magnoliopsida; order Asterales; family Asteraceae; genus Helianthus; species Helianthus tuberosus. Next base: position 124,761,111 of record CM060400.1, read on the forward strand.
AGACCTAATATTACATTCCCTATGTGTGTCCGTAGGGTTTCAAGCCGCTTTAAACTGGAATTTATTAAGATAATCTTCAGATACCTCAAAGGAAGACTCAATCTTAGTCTTTGGTATCCTATAGATAATGATCTTACATTTTCGGCATACCCTTACTTAGACTTCGACAGATTCAATCTGAATTGGAAGTGAACTAGGGGTGGATGTCAAATGTTGGGAAACAGACTTGTTACATGGCAATGCAAGAAACAGACTATGTGGCAACCACATCATGTGAACTCGAGTATGTGGCTACATCTAGTTTATGCTCCCAGCTCACGTGGATTCAACAGCAATTGAGAGAATATGGTTTGAATCTCCTACCCACTCCACTTTACATAGATAATAACGTAACTATGTCAATCATCTACAATCTCGCACAACACTCGAAGATGAAACACATTGAGATTCATCACCATTTCATACGAGATTGCGTATAAAAACGTTTAACCAATGTTGTATGAGTCGGCTTGCTTTAAAACCTAATCGACTTATTCAAAAAGTAATTGATTGAACCCCTTTTGAATACATGCTACAAGTGGTAGGCATGAACAACCTCGGGTACATGTTTTTCTCACACGTAAACGACATGGAATATTTTTTTAATTTATTTTACTTTATTTTTAGTTTAGTTCATCTCATTTTTTTCAATTTTTCAAAAACAACAAAATCATTTTTAGTGTGTTTTAACATAATTTTTTAAAGAAGCCCAAAAGATTTTTTTTACAAAAACAAATGAAGTTAATGGAGTGTAAAGTAAAAAATGATAGCACATTAGTTAACGTTTTTTCACATGGATACTTCAAGTGTGTTGAATCTAGCAGATTCATCATATGATGTACTAGTAGGCTCCACATAATCAGTGGATGAAAACCTAAAGTCTAAAAGTCTAGTGGAGCATCATCGCATAAGCATGTGAACAGTTTAAAGTCTAAATCCGACTTGATTGATTGCCAGATTCCAAGGTGCTAGGTCTTTATACTGTTTGTCATTTGGAATATCAAGCTTGCTCTTCTGATTATATGGTGGTATATACTTTGAGTAACCTTGTTTTCTTACCGCTTCAAAGCAAACCCATTCCAAGAAAGGCAAGAGAAAAGAAATGTTGGAAAAAAAGAAGAAGAAAAAAGTGGAAATAAGTACCTTCTCCTTTGGTACTAACTCCCTTGTTAAGTCATGTCCTCTTTGTAAATATGATGGTTCTAACACTTAGCCTATTTTACAGATGCAAACAATATACTCACATGTACACGGAAAGTCTCTGCATACCTTGACACACGAATATGTTTATAAGTGTTGGGTCCATTAAGTTTTATCTAATTTACTAACATATCTGATTGCAAAATTCTGATGATTATAGGGGAGTTTAGGTGGATAAGCATACTATTAATTATCATTAACTGCTGAACGATACCATTTCTTACTTGAAGTGTGAAACATGATGTTTAACTGACATAAACTTCGCAAAAAGACTAAGCGTTTCGGTATGTAAATATTACTTTTTGTATGTAAATAGGTTTAAATTTCAGTGTGCGTAAACAAAAATAAAAAAAAAATACAAGAATATTTTGCTTTTGAAATCTTTCGAGTTCGTAATTTTTTTTTTGAAAAACGGGAATCTTTTTTTGAAAAATGAAGGATTGAAGAATATTGATTTTTTTTTTTGGAAAAACTGGAAAATTTCTGCTAAGTGAGGTTTCAAGATTACCGAAATCGTAAGGCTTTCGACATTATCAAAATCCCAAGGCTTTTAGCAATACTGAAAGCCCACAAAGCCCAATAGCCTCTCTTATAAATAGGAGGTTGAGGCATTGCAGAAATCTCATACTTCAAACCCTAGATACCGAAACCCACTGCATTATGCTGAAACCTTTTTTTTTCTTCTTTTTCATGCTCGTGTGCTTGTCTTTTCAAGGATTTCTTTGTAGATTACTTCCATCGTTATGTCTATTGATTTGTCTTAAAGACAACATGTTATAATAGTATTAAAACCCACATTTTGCTAGTTGTTTGTTGAAAATATCGCTTGTAATGGATTAAATGTTTGTTTCCGAGTGTTTTACAGGTTCCTAATGAAGGATTTATAAGCTAGAATTGGATATTACTAAAGTTGCGTAGAAGGCTAGCCCAATCTACTTGTTTACGGGTCGTGGGCCCCAAGCTAATGCACTGACCTTCTAAATGGAAACTCTAGAGCGATAAGGTGACACGTTGGATGTTTACGGGTCATAACCCCAATTTGGTTTACGGGTTGCAACCCCCCCCCCCCCCCTAAAATACTGATGGTCCGTATAAATATAATGAGATGTCGTTGAAACCCTAATAAATGACGAAATCGAAAGAGAATAACGAAACTAGGCTGTTGAAGGACAAGGATTCTAGATTGGATTAATCGGGAGAGGATTCAAGGAAGAATAATGTACATGAGGTCAAGAGATTGATCCTTACTGTGTTAGAACCCTTCGTATTATCATTTCCTGTTGATTTCTATCATGTATTCAATGAATTCACTAGCTTTTTTGTTACTATGAGTAGCTAACCATGACATAGCCGGTTAGGATGGGATGATTCTTGTTACTTTGCATTGAATTGGTTGATTTTGTTATGAAAGTGTGTTGGGCGTGTCTCTAGCCTAGTTATTTGGGGACATGGAGTTAACTAGAGAGGGCTATAGCTATTTATCACTACACCCTCGTTACTAGTGTCAACTATGACGAGCTTTTCATAAGAACCATAATCAATTATTTAAGTCTCAAATTCACTACGGATCACAGTGTTGGTGATTGATAAACATACAAACACCTATTGATTAGGTGTTTGAGTGATGAAAGTAAGAAAACAAAGTAGAAAGTGAAGAATCTTGATGATATGTGTGAATCAACCAATGTTGATTTGAACTCCCATAGTGTTTAAATTGATCAAGAGCCTGGATATACTGATTTAATGCACGAAATACAAGAACAATCAAGAGAATACACAATAAATACACACCTAGTCCAAGAAACTTGGAATACTAGTGATGGGGATTTCTATTTATAAGTCGGCTACCCTACGTAATTAAAATTACGCATGGCAGTTAATTACGCCGCGTCTGATCCAACAAAAACCTATTCAGACTTTACATTTTCACATGGATGATTCGGATGGTCGTGAATATAAGTACAAGAATGTATAACTTATCAAATTCACCAAGCAACTAAGTGATTTTAACTAGTGCATTCCAAACATGGTTAAGGTTTGGAGACTTGGTGTAGTTTGTTCACTTTGATTTCTTGAAAGCTACTTGGTGACTTAGATTAATAAAAATGTAAACTAAGGAGTACCATATTTCTGGAACAATCTTCAATCTGAACCCGTCCAACATAGGGATTTGTTGGCAACTTGAAAATGTTCCCAGAGTTGAAGAAATACGAACATGTTTGCCAGTTTTAGCAGAATTCAGAAAACAAACCCAACTATGGACCTCAAAATGGTGATGCACCAACTTGGGTTAGAATAGTAAACTTTTGGTAACACTCCTAGAGGTTACCCAAAGAAGGAGGAACAAGAAAAACATGAAAGGAAGATGAAGAAAGTGAGTTGAAACTCATTTTTGCACTTAGAAATTTTATGCCCAAAGTTGCAAAATCTGGAAGTTGGGAGGTGTTTGAGAGTGATTAGGGAGTGTGGAAAGTGAAATGGAGGTGTGGGAAGCTTGATTTTATAGGTGAGGATTAGGGTTAGGTGTTTTAATGAAGTGGTTAGTAGTTAGAAGTTGAGAAATGGTTAAAACAAGTGAAATCTGGACTCAAACAAAACTTGTTGTCGAAACAGGGTTGTCGCGTTGTGCGACAGGTAGAGCTCTTGGCACTCGCGCGACGCTAGGGCATAATATTCGAAAGTTTTCATGTTTTGTTCATTTTACACCCCTGAAGTTGATTTTTGTGGTTTTTCAAGCTATAAACTTATAATTAGGCATGATTTTAGGTATTTAGGGTATATACAAGTGTGTGTAACATATGATCGTACATCCATACTATTCCAAGGATAGTGTAAACTCGTTTATGTCAACTTGGCCCCCCCGGGTTTGATTGTTTGGTTATGTTATGCAGTGAATGAATTGTTAAGCATGTTTTGAATGTTTCAATGTGTGCACAAGTATGTATAGCGTATAATCATGCATGTAAGTCGTATGATTTGTATGAAACATGTGTCTTGGTGGTTGTTTACATATGGCATAAGCATGATCAAACAAGTGTGATATAAAATGTATTTCCATTATGATCAAAAGTCTCAAACTACAAGGACTGAAATGAATTACGAGTTATAAGAAAAATTGAAAATACAATGAAAATATAGAACGTTAACGTGGTAAGCTTCGTCACTATATATCTCCCCGTCTCATTAAACAAACAATCCTAAGTACTTGAACTTAGTTACTAGCATAATTACTTGACCCTCGATAGTGATCTGAGTGTCCTCGACGTCACCAACACCACTGAAATCACAGTAAAGGTACCCAGTCTTAGAGCGATTAATCCTTAAACTTTTGCCTTCTAAAGCTACTCACCACTCCTCTAACCTTGCATTTAGGGATTCGAGCTATGTAATAGTCTTTGGGACCCTTCACGTATAGATAAAACAAACAATAACATCATTCTTGATTGAGACGAAAGTGAGTAAGTATGTCTTACAATCAAACTAACAAACAAACAAGAGATAATATGTAGAAAACTCGTGTCGTTATAATCAATACAATGTCAACCGAAAGAGTTTACATCTACACATTTAAGCTCCATTTCCTACCCTAGGTGAGCTCCCCTAGGGTAGGAGCCTTACATCCTTCATTAACACATAGTGTGGACAATCTCTCTCTAACTAGCTCTCTCAAACTACCATTTCTGCTCACCTTACAAATGACACAAGCATTCAAATATATAGGTTGCATGACTAACTACGCTAGCTAGCTTTTGTGGGCAGCTAAACTAAGTGTGCCACCTATGCACATTACAACACTGAATTGCATAGTGACAATTACTAGCCTTGGTTTTACACCATGTGATTCCCCTTTAACTATTGCTTTCAATGATGACCAACACTGATAATCGTCAATTACAAATCTGCATCAACAAACTCCCCTAGACTGATGATATCATGTCACAACCCGACCGCGTTAAAACAACGAAACTGCGGCAGAAACATCGGGGAGTGGAGTAACAGAATCATTGTTTCACAACACATGAATTAAAGTTTCGTTTTATTGAATTAGTTATTACATTGTCTTGATGTTCAAAAGAAAAACACAAAACATATTGTCTTTCATTATTTTTAAGTTACTAAGGCCTCGTCTGATCCTATGTGAGCATGCATCCTAATCATCATCAACATCATCAAACAACAGCACCTGAAACATATGTGAAAATAAAGTCAGCATAAAAATGCCGGCATTGGTAGAATGAGGTCTCGTAAACCAAATGAGTATTGGAACTCATGTGATATGGTTTAACAAAGCCTACATTCTGATTTGGAACATATCCTAAGTGCTTATGACCCGTTATGACCCGTTAAGGTAGTCTACGCTACTTTAATGCGTCATTTGCGCAAAAGCGCGTTTGAATAGCCTAACTAGTCCTATGACAACTATTATATGCCCTAACATGTTTAAATATGTTGCAAAATCAGTTTAAGTGTCAAAATTTAAGGTACATATGCTTAAATTCGAATATGCATGAAAAGGGCATTTTGGTCATTTTCCTAAGGTATATAAACTACCTATCATACTACTAATTAAACTAAGTTACCATAAGGTATAACCTCGGAAGGTTATTGTCACACCCCTTTCTGCGGCGGAAGCACGAGGTGTGATCATAAAAGGTTCTCATTGCATACGAAAGGTAAACATACTACATGCTCATAAAAATAACTTCAAACGTCATTACCATTACATAACGGAAACATAGATTAAGTGTTTACATCATGAAACAACATATTGTCTGAAAGTTTACAACTTATTTAAGACAAACATAAACGACATCCACGAGCGTGAGTAAGACCGCGCGCACATCCACTTTTAGTTACCTGAAATACATGTGAGTTTTGGAAAAACGTCAACATAATGTTGGTGTGAATTCATGCAATTTGTATTTCACGCTAGTATACTTTGTATGAAAACGTGATATGTGTCTTGTAAAAAAAATAAAGTATTCTTGTGTAAGTAAAGTATTCTTGTATAAATAAAGTATTCTTGTGGTATGAACCAAATAAAGTATTCTCGTGTACGAACCTCGTACAAATAAAGTATTCTTGTGGTATAAACTATAAAGTATTCTTGTATGTATCAGGGTTGTTAATGGGTTGCAAGGCCATTAACATGTGACACGACATAGGAAGTCACCAAACCATAGGCATTTTTCTAGTTGTCGATTCACGACGGAGACACAAAAGCACTACTCGGTACTAGTTTTCACCAAGAGTGTGGCTGCCCGGTCACCCGTTAGATCTAACCTTTTGTTCTGCGGTCTAAGTATGTGCACGATTAATGGTGCTTATGGTACCCTATTCGTGACACGATTTCTCGTATCATTCCTCAAAACGCATCATACTTGGTACTAGTTATCACCAAGGGTGCTTCTTGTTTTTGTATCCATCATACCATTTGTAAACATTGTAATATTTGTAACATGTATTTCACCCCCGAAGTTATAAAATTGAAGACAGTTAAAAGAAAAGGGGGAGCATGAACTCACAACTTTGCGTTCCTGCGTCGTAAACTTCACCGGTTTTTGCTTATCTAGCATCGTGACCTAAACGTGTTTCATTAACGTTAGTCACTAGACTTGCATCGCACAAGTACAAGTCACTATTTTTTGTATGTGTATTCTTGTGTTAAAAATAATTTATATTTTTAACTATGTATCTCACTTATATTATTTTCTCAAAAATAAATATAAGTGTCTTGTATTTTTCACCCGAATTATGTATTTTGTCTAAATCTTCATTTCATGTTCATAACTTGTCCAAGTTATTTATTCGATCAAGTAATATATTTTCATAAATATATTTTCTTGTTTTTGTCTAATCATGTTGTATGTGTATTTTGTATCTTCACTCCTTAGGAGTATTTAGTGTATTTTCAAGTTCTAATACACTATCAAGTATAATACATACTACACACACTTAGCACAAAATTTGGTGATCAAATATATATATTTTTCTCACAAATATACATACTTAATATCCATTTTTATTCTTGAAGAAATCCTCATTTCTTAACACAAAAGTTTGGGAAACCTTGGTAAATGTTTTTAGATACATTTTTAGGGAATAAGTTTCCCTAAAACTTATATTTTTCTAAGTGTCAAAATTTATAAAATTTTGGCAGAGTTTCCCCTAAAAAATGGAGGTTTCCCATGTTTTCAAAACAAGTGTTTATTTTCTTTTAAAACATCATCAACAATCAACAACTCATTTCTCATCTAACAAGTGTTAAAATCAAGTAAGTTACATGACAGCATGAACTTGTTCTTTCTCAAAACTTGTAGTAACTTGGCAATGTCTCTAGTAGACTTAGTTACTCTTTAAAGTGTGTTTATTTCATCAAAAATTCCATTCTTGAAAAGATTTGGTGTTTACAACTTGTAAACATAATTTACAAAAATGTTGATTTCATTAACTCTCTTGTTTCACAAGTGTTCATACACTTGTTTTTCCACCAAAAATAATATTGGTTTATGTAAGAATCATGATCTTCTAAAAATCATATTTTACACTTGTTTTTCTTGGAAAAATCATTCATAAATCTTGGATTTATAAGTTTACTAGCTTCTTTTGTTTATTACTTTTCAAGAATCATTTCATTTATCAAGTTCATGTGTTCACTAGAAGATGATTATTTCATGTTGTTACATAATCGTCTCCTAACTTGCTAGATCATGTGTTTAATCACAATCTAGCAAGCTTCATGTAATTATCATCATCAATATCTCAAATAAACAACAAGCAATCACCATATATTTATTAAACAATATCATTTCATCATCATCTTTCATCTTATGTTTCAAGATTCAAGTGTATATTCATTAGTATTCTTGAGTTAATCATCATGTTATATCTTTTAACCACTCAAAATAGAAGTACATAAGAGTGTTCAAGGTGCTTACTACTAGCTTGAAGCTAGGGAAGAACTATGATGAAGATCAAGTGGATAAAAGCACTAGAGAGAGGTCCTTCCAATTCCGTTGCTTACAACTTTCCTAGATAGGCTCCATACACCTTAGAATGTGCTTAGAATGGATGGAGATGGATTGAAAATGGTGGTAGTGTGTGGGACTGTTGTGGCCGTAGGTATGGTAGAAGGATGGAGAATGTTTGGTGAGTTGGAGAAGATGAAATGAATTAGAGAATGGTCTTGTGGTTAAATAGAATGTTCTTCCAACAACTTATAATTCAAGGTGTAATATGTCCAAGGTTCATCCAACATAATCCCATAAAATATTAGAAAGAAATCCCCCTTGTGGGGCCCTTGTCCATACGGTTATGGGGGGGGGGGGGGGGCATCTAGTTTTGTTTCAATTTCAAGTTACACCTTCTAGTTACAATTCAAGTGCTAAATTTAGTGTTAAGTGTGTTTAGGTGTTTTAGGATGTAATATGATGCTTAGGGACCATAACTAGTTTGGTAATGTTAAAACAATGCTTCTAATAATATTTTGATGTTCCGGGTAATGTCCAGTTAGACACTGTTCCGTTAAAGTGCTAAATTGCACCGTTTAGTGTCTTTTAAGTATCCTTTTGTGAGACATTTAATTCCCGACACTTAGGGAAGTATTCTGGATGATAAATCATGAATTCTGCATAATATATCAAGATTAAAATGCTGAATTATGGCTGAATTTAATAAAATTCTGCACTTAAAGTGCGTTTCGGGTGCTTTTTAGTGCGTAATTTAGCTTTCGTAATGTCTATATATAAACCCTTGTATGTACTCTTGGGTTTTAATGTATTCTTGTCGTTGGACCTACACCTAGGCTCCAATTCTTCTGTCTAACTGCTTTCTGCAGAATTGTTGACACAATGTGTCTTACCGGTGAGTTTACTAGTATTCTTGACGCAACGCTGTTCAATAATGCATAAAGTAATTCTTGTAGTATAAAACGTGCATGAATTCACTTGTTTATTATGTAATCAAACATTGTTGACAGATAAGCACATAATTGCAGTCTTTAAATAATAATTAAAGTGTACGGAAATTACCGGTTTGGTGCCAGTTGTCACAGTCTCCCCCCGTTAAAAGATTTCGTCCCGAAATTCAGGCTGAACTAACTCTCGCAGGAGTCTTCTTGAACAGGTGGGGGTACTTTTCTTTGAACTGGTCTTCACATTCCCACGTGTACTCGGGTCCGTGCTTAGAGTTCCAACGTACTTTAACAAGTTTTACAGTGCTCCTCCTGGTCTTGTTGACTTTCCAGTCGATAACCTCAACGGGTTGTTCTATAAATCGGAGGGTGTCGTCAATATGCACTTCATCCGCAGGGATGATCACGTCTTCTTGTGTTGGACTCTTCTTGAGGTTGGATACATGGAACGTATCATGTACCCCATTAAGTTCTTCCGGTAATTCCAACTTGTATGCCACGGTACCAATTCTTTCCAAAATCTTGAATGGTCCGATGTATCGTGGATTCAGCTTTCCACGCTTTCCAAATCTGACTACGCCCTTCCAAGGTGAGACCTTTAACAATACTTTGTCTCCCACCTCGAATTCTAATGGTTTCCGTCTTCGATCAGAGTAGCTCTTTTGTCGATCTCGAGCCGCCTTAATGCGCTCTCGAATCTGCATAATCTTATCGGTTGTCTCTTGTACAAGATCAGGACCAACCATTCGCTTGTCTCCAGCGTCTGCCCAACATAAGGGCGATCGGAACTTGCGGCCATACAGAGCTTCGAACGGTGTGACTTTTATACTTGTATGATAACTATTATTGTAGGAAAACTCAACCAAAGGTAGGTGAGTATCCCAGCTGCCGCCTAGGTCCATGACACATGCACGAAGCATATCTTCTAACGTTTGTATAGTCCGTTCGCTCTGGCCGTCTATTTGAGGATGGAATGCCGTGCTTAGATCTAGCTACGATCCAAAGGCTTCCTGAAAGGATTGCCAGATTCTTGAGACAAAGCGTCCATCTCTGTCTGAAATAATTGAGATAGGCACTCCATGACGTGCCACAATTTCTTTTAAGTATATCTCAGCAAGCTTTCCCGTGCTATCCTTCTCTCGGATTGGTAGGAAATGCGCAGATTTCGTCAATCGATCAACTATCACCCATATCATATCGTGCCCTCTCGGGGTCCTGGGTAATTTCGTTATGAAGTCCATCAAGATTTGCTCCCACTTCCACATGGGTATCTCTGGTTGTTGTAGTAGCCCAGATGGTTTCTGATATTCAGCCTTAACCTTAGCACAGGTTAGGCATTTTCCAACATAAACAGCAACATCACTTTTGAGCCTCGGCCACCAATAATATTCCTTAAAGTCTTGATACATTTTGTCCGATCCTGGATGGATCGAGTATCTCGATTTATGCGCTTCATCAAGGATGACTTCTCGAATACCGCCATAGAGCGGAACCCAAATACGCTTCTCAAAGTACAAGGTTCCCTCTTCATTTGGCACCATGTATTTCAACATACCTCGGAGGTATTCAGCTTTACGGTTTTCCATCTTAAGGGCTTCTTGTTGTGCATCACGTATACGTGCAGTGAGGTTCGTTTGAATGGTCATTTCCAATGCTCGAACCCTTAGGGTCTTAACCCTTTCTTTTCGACTTAGTGCGTCTGCTACAACGTTTACTTTTCCAGGATGGTACTTAATCTCATAGTCATAGTCGTTTAGCAGCTCGACCCATCGTCGCTGACGCATGTTTAATTCTTTCTGATCGAATATGTGTTGTAAGCTTTTGTGATCTGTGAAGATTGTACATCGCGTACCCTATAAATAGTGTCGCCAGATCTTCAAGGCGAATACCACCGCACCTAGTTCCAAGTCGTGCGTGGTGTAGTTCCTTTCATGTACCTTCAATTGTCTTGAAGCGTAAGCGATGACTTTCTGGCGCTGCATGAGCACGCAACCCAAACCTTGTCATGAAGCGTCGCAGTATACAACGAAGTCTTCAGTGCCTTCGGGTAATGATAGTATTGGTGCATCGCATAACTTACTTTTAAGTAGCTGGAAGGCTTCTTCCTACTTGTCACCCCAGTCGTACTTTTTGTCTTTCTGCGTAAGGGTAGTTAGCGGTTGAGCTATCTTTGAGAAATTCTCAATAAACCGTCAGTAATAGCCCGCTAAACCCAAAAATTGTCGAACTTCAGTTGGGGTTTTGGGGGCTTCCCAATTCTTTATTGCTTCGATCTTGGCTGGGTCTACATGAATGCCCTTCTCGTTCACAACATGACCAAGAAATTGTACTTCGCGAATCCAGAATTCGCATTTCGAGAACTTTGCATAAAGTTTCTCTTTCTTTAGTAGTTCTAGAATGGTTCTGAGGTGTTGCTCATGTTCTTCTTTCGTTCACGAGTAAATCAGGATATCATCGATAAATACAATCACGAATTTATCGAGATATGGTTTGCATACGCGGTTCATCAGATCCATAAATACCGCTGGCGCGTTCGTCAGTCCGAATGGCATCACAAGGAACTCCTAATGCCCATAACGCGTTCGGAATGCAGTCTTTGGTACGCTTTCCTCTTGAATCCTTAACTGATGGTATCTCGAACGAAGGTCTATCTTGGAATAGTAGCTTGATCCTTGCAATTGATCAAATAAGTCATCAATCCTCGGTAGTGGGTACCGATTCTTGATTGTAAGCTTGTTCAGTTCTCTGTAATAGATACACATCCGCAGAGTTCCATCCTTCTTCTTCACGAACAATACTGGAGCTCCCCAAGGCGAGAAGCTTGGCCTTATGAATCCCTTATCCAACAACTCCTGGAGTTGTGTAGATAATTCTTGCATTTCGGATGGTGCAAGCCGATAGGGTGCCTTGGCTACAGGAGCGGCTCCTGGAACCAAGTCTATATGGAATTCGACTTGTCGTTGCAGAGGTAATCCTAGCAGATCTTCGGGAAAAACATCAGGGAATTCCTTCACCACAGGAATGTCTTCGATTTTCGGCTCCACAACCTTCTTATCTACAACGTGCGCTAGGAAAGCAACACATCCTTTCCTTAAGCACTTCTGTGCCTTCATGCAACTGATGATTCGTAGAGGCGCGTCTCGTTTTTCTCCATGTACAATGAGAGTTTCATCATTCGCCAGAGGGATGCGAATGATTTTCTCGTGACAAATAACTTCAGCTTTGTTCTTGGACAACCAGTCCATTCCGACCACTACGTCGAAGCTACCCAATTGAATAGGTAAGAGGTCGATGCTAAATATTCGTTCACCAAGCTCTAATGTGTAGCCTCTAACAACTTCGCCCGATTTAATGAGTTTACCATTGGCTAGCTCTATAGAATAAGGAATATCTAATCTACTCGATTCTATTCCAAGCATACGTTTAAACTCCACAGACACTAAATTATAGTCGGCACCAGTGTCAAATAATATGGATGCAAAGTGATTGTTAACGAGAAACGTACTGGTGACCACATTAGGGTCCTCGCGTGCGTTCTTTGCTCCAATCAAAAATGCTCGAGCCTGAGCGTTGTTCCCCTTTGCGTAGTCTTTCATGAAGTGCTCTTTGCTTCCACAACTGAAGCATCCTTGGTTCTGCCCCTTTCCGTTACCATTCCTTTTACCCGCACGATTTCCATTCCGGTTCTTTCCTTTCCCCAACAATCCTCAGCATAGTGACCCAACTTTCCACACTTGTCGCATCTTGGAATGCGATAAACCCCTTCGTGATGACGCTTGCAATTGTTGCAAGTGGGCAGAGTGCCCAGGTACCTTTTGGCAGGAACGTCATTCATGGTTGCAAGAGTTTTCGCCTCCTGAGGCGGGTTAGTGTCACGCTTCTTGTTGTTGAAACCTTTGTTGTTGTTGTGGGTTGCTTGGTTCAGATTCGAATGTTTTCTTTTCTTGTCACCAGACGACTCAGCATGTGTCTCGGTCTTTTCAGTTGGGTTCAGGGATAACTTCTTCATACGAACACAATCTTCAGTAAGGCTGACAGCCAGAGTTACAGCCTCGGTGATTGTTTGAGGTTTGGCCGAAGTCACCATGCCACGGAATTCTGAGGCCAATCCCCAAATGTAGCGTTCAACGCGCTTAAATTCGGGAGTCACCATGTAGGGGATTACCCTAGACAAATCGTGGAACCTTCGAGTGTAACCAATGATATCAGCACCTTCCATGGTCAAATGCCAGAACTCAGTCTCCAACCTTTGGAGTTCAGCACGTGAGCAATACTTCTCTCTCATTCTCTCTTTCAGTTCATCCCAAGTCATGCCATATGCGGCATCATCACCCAAGGTTTGGACTTGCAAGTTCCACCAAGTTAAAGCTTCATCGACAAACAACCCAGTAGCAAAAGTGACTTGCTGATTCGCGGTACACTTGCTCATGCGGATAGTAGCTTCAGTCTTCTCCATCCAGCGTACAAATGCTACTGCACCTCCTGTGCCATCGTAGTTCATCGGTTTGCAGTCGAGAAACTGCTTGAAAGTGCAGCCCTGAGCTGCGTTTCCTCCAGATGAATCTCCATTCCCATTGCATCTTGCATTGCTTGGTCCTCAACTTTGTTCAGTGCGGTTTGCCTCGTACTGGGCGATAGCTGCGGAGATCCTTTCTTCCAGTAGAGCGTTCAGCTCTTCAGCAGTTCTTGGCAGTGGGGGAGGAGGAGGTTGATCATGAGCGTTCACAGCTCTTCTGGGTGCCATGTTCTGTCGGAACATAACACATCAGGGTTAGACATTTGTTTAATATCGTCATACGAGACAGTAGTAGTATATACATACACAGGCATATACCACATAAATGACACCAAACAATTATTACTCTAGCATATAGTATTTAATAAGCTGGTGTTCACGTTTGACCTTTTCTTGGACTGAGGGAATCTATACGTGACAAGACTTGCTATGATTTCTGTGCACTAAATTCCATAATTATGTATGCATCTATAATTACGTAACTCCTTGCATAGTCCGCACAGTTCGTATCATCCTCGTATCTCTTCCTTCAGATAGGTCACTGTTTTCAGGCAAAGTCACATATACGTGTGACATTCGACTTCTAGTATACGTATATATCAATTTTCACACATAATTGCAAGTAATTCTTAGTCACAGACAAGTGCTACTCCAGTGCACCCTAAGTCTCGTAGTGTCTTTTCTTGACTCTTGTAAACAGTTTCAGGTACTGGATGTCGCGGGACGTTTTATGCAATGAAAACTTTTTGAAAAATTGTTTTCGTGAAAGGATCCTAGAGATTGTAGACTAGACTCGAGAAGGAATCCTGGTTCACTACAATCGCAGCTCTGATACCAATCTGTCACACCCCTTTCTGCGGCGGAAGCACGAGGTGTGATCATGAAAGGTTCTCATTGCATACGAAAGGTAAACATACTACATGCTCATAAAAATAACTTCAAACGTCATTACCATTACATAACGGAAACATAGATTAAGTGTTTACATCACGAAACAACATATTGTCTGAAAGTTTACAACTTATTTAAGACAAACATAAACGACATCCACGAGCATGAGTAAGACCGCGTGCACATCCACTTTTAGTTACCTGAAATACATGTGAGTTTTGGAAAAACGTCAACATAATGTTGGTGTGAATTCATGCAATTTGTATTTCACGCTAGTATACTTTGTATGAAAACGTGATATGTGTCTTGTAAAAAAAATAAAGTATTCTTGTGTAAGTAAAGTATTCTTGTATAAATAAAGTATTCTTGTGGTATGAATCAAATAAAGTATTCTCGTGTACGAACCTCGTACAAATAAAGTATTCTTGTGGTATGAACTATAAAGTATTCTTGTATGTATCAGGGTTGTTAATGGGTTGCAAGACCATTAACATGTGACACGACATAGGAAGTCACCAAACCATAGGCATTTTTCTAGTTGTCGATTCACGACGGAGACACAAAAGCACTACTCGGTACTAGTTTTCACCAAGAGTGTGGCTGCCCGGTCACCCGTTAGATCTAACCTTTTGTTCTGCGGTCTAAGTATGTACACGATTAATGGTGCTTATGGTACCCTATTCGTGACACGATTTTTCGTATCATTCCTCAAAATGCATCATACTTGGTACTAGTTATCACCAAGGGTGCTTCTTGTTTTTGTATCCATCATACCATTTGTAAACATTGTAATATTTGTAACATGTATTTCACCCCCGAAGTTATAAAACTGAAAACAGTTAAAAGAAAAGGGGGAGCATGAACTCACAACTTTGCGTTCCTGCGTCATAAACTTCACCGGTTTTTGCTTATCTAGCGTCGTGACCTAAACGTGTTTCATTAACGCTAGTCACTAGACTTGCATCGCACAAGTACAAGTCACTATTTTTTGTATGTGTGTTCTTGTGTTAAAAATAATTTATATTTTTAACTATGTATCTCACTTATATTATTTTCTCAAAAATAAATATAAGTGTCTTGTATTTTTCACCCGAATTATGTATTTTGTCTAAATCTTCATTTCATGTTCATAACATGTCCAAGTTATATATTCTATCAAGTAATATATTTTCATAAATATATTTTCTTGTATTTGTCTAATCATGTTGTATGTGTATTTTGTATATTCATTCCTTAGGAGTATTTAGTGTATTTTCAAGTCCTAATACACTATCAAGTATAATACATACTACACACACTTAGCACAAAATTTGGTGATCAAATATATATATTTTTCTCACAAATATACATACTTAATATCCATTTTTATTCTTGAAGAAATCCTCATTTCTTAACACAAATGTTTGGGAAACCTTGGTAAATGTTTTTAGATACATTTTTAGGGAATAAGTTTCTCGAAAACTTATATTTTTCTAAGTGTCAAAATTTATAAAATTTTGGCAGAGTTTCCCCTAAAAAATGGAGGTTTCCCATGTTTTCAAAACAAGTGTTTATTTTCTTTTAAAACATCATCAACAATCAACAACCCATTTCTCATCTAACAAGTGTTAAAATCAAGTAAGTTACATGACAGCATGAACTTGTTCTTTCTCAAAACTTGTAGTAACTTGGCAATGTCTCTAGTAGACTTAGTTACTCTTTAAAGTGTGTTTATTTCATCAAAAATTCCATTCTTGAAAAGATTTGGTGTTTACAACTTGTAAACATAATTTACAAAAATGTTGATTTCATTAACTCTCTTGTTTCATAAGTGTTCATAAACTTGTTTTTCCACCAAAAATAATATTGGTTTATGTAAGAATCATGATCTTCTAAAAATCATATTTTACACTTATTTTTCTTGGAAAAATCATTCATAAATCTTGGATTTATAAGTTTACTAGCTTCTTTTGTTTATTACTTTTCAAGAATCATTTCATTTATCAAGTTCATGTGTTCACTCGAAGATGATTATTTCATGTTGTTACATAATCGTCTCTTAACTTGCTAGATCATGCGTTTAATCACAATCTAGCAAGCTTCATGTAATTATCATCATCAATATCTCAAATAAACAACAAGCAATCACCATATATTTATTAAACAATATCATTTCATCATCATCTTTCATCTTATGTTTCATGATTCAAGTGTGTATTCATTAGTATTCTTGAGTTAATCATCATGTTATATCTTTTAACCACTCAAAATAGAAGTAAATAAGAGTGTTCAAGGTGCTTACTACTAGCTTGAAGCTAGGGAAGAACTATGATGAAGATCAAGTGGATAAAAGCACTAGAGAGAGGTCCTTCCAATTCCGTTGCTTACAACCTTCCTAGATAGGCTCCATACACCTTAGAATGTGCTTAGAATGGATGGAGATGGATTGAAAATGGTGGTAGTGTGTGGGACTATTGTGGCCGTAGGTATGGTAGAAGGATGGAGAATTTTTGGTGAGTTGGAGAAGATGAAATGAATTAGAGAATGGTCTTGTGGTTAAATAGAATGTTCTTCCAACAACTTATAATTCAAGGTGTAATATGTCCAAGGTTCACCCAACATAATCCCATAAAATATTAGAAAGAAATCCCCCTTGTGGGGCCCTTGTCCATACGGTTATGGGGGGGGGGGGGGCATCTAGTTTGGTTTCAATTTCAAGTTACACCTTCTAGTTACAATTCAAGTGCTAAATTTAGTGTTAAGTGTGTTTAGGTATTTTTGGATGTAATATGATGCGTAGGGACCATAACTAGTTTGGTAATGTTAAAACAATGCTTCTAATAATATTTTGATGTTCCGGGTAATGTCCGGTTGTTCGGTTAGACACTGTTCCGTTAAAGTGCTAAATTGCACCGTTTAGTGTCTTTTAAGTATCCTTTTGTGACACATTTAATTCCCAACACTTAGGGAAGTATTCTGGATGATAAATCATGAATTCTGCATAATATATCAAGGTTAAAATGCTGAATTATGGCTGATTATAGCTGAATTTAATAAAATTTTGCACTTAAAGGGCGTTTCGGGTGCTTTTTAGTGCGTATTTTAGCTTTCGTAATATCTATATATAAACCCTTGTATGTACTCTTGAGTTTTAATGTATTCTTGTCGTTGGACCTACACCTAGGCTCCAATTCTTCTGTCTAACTACTTTCTGCAGAATTGTTGACACAATGTGTCTTACCGGTGAGTTTACTAGTATTCTTGACGCAACGCTGTTCAATAATGCATAAAGTAATTCTTGTAGTATAAAACGTGCATGAATTCACTTGTTTAGTATGTAATCAAGCAATGTTGACAGATAAGCACATAATTGCCGTCTTTAAATAATAATTAAAGTGTGCGGAAATTACCGGTTTGGTGCCAGTTGTCTCAGTTATTCCCTTTACAACTATGGACACAAAATGTGTTTGGTCGGATCCTAACGATCGACCAAACGGGTCGGGTTCAAAAGTCTAAGCGGTTGTTTAGACCGCTTGACTTACGACCCTAAACAAGCACTAAACTAAAAGTGACGAGTTAAACATGTTTAACTAAGTTAGAAAACTGATTTGATATCAAAACAAAATGTTTTGATACCCGAAAATAGTTTCGTCGCAAAATGCACATAATCGTGCATTTTGACCGAAACTTTGACTCGTCACTTCGACTAGTCAACGTGGTAATCAGTAGGTATAGTCACAAGGGACTATAACTATCGTGATTACGCTCATATTGCAAAGTTCAAATGAACTTTGTCTTGACCAAATCATGGTTAAAGCAGAAAGTCAAACACTGTTTGACTTTCTTGCTAGAAATAACTAACAAGCATGAAAGAACACTTACAAGAGTCCAATGCTTGGAAAGAGAACTAAGAAAACTCAAGTAGGAGGCCTTTAACAATTGTGATAGCCTCCAATCAGAGATATAGTGAAAGAGAATGGAATGAGCAATGAGTTGAGCAAATGAGGTGGGTATTTATAGGCAATCATGAACCATTAGGATCATTGCAAGTGTTTTTGAGTTGATCAAAGAATGATCTTGACCTTACACTTGTTAGCTACTGATTAGGCAACTTGGGGAACACATAAACCAGCACACAATACTCAAAAATCATGTTTAAAAACCAATTCAGCAGGCTGCTTTGAAGGATTCATTGAATCTGCCAGCATCAGGCCTCGCAGGCCACGAAAGAAACAACAACAGTTGTCGCGCCCAGCCTAGTAGTCTGGCTAGAAGTTTTAAATTTTGTCAAAGCAGGTCCCTGCAGCTCTGAAACTTGTTTTTTGACGCGTTTAACCCCCGTTAACCCAATTTCAAGGCTCTACAAGGATGTTAAAGCATAGGGGACTTGAAACATGCTTGAAAATATCCCGGATGTCAGTTCGTTTGACCGTACGGTCACGTTATTCGGTTAATTACGACGAAACTCGAACGGACGCGAAAAATGATCCAAATTGCGCGACGAATGATATATTTGCATTCCTATCACTAAAATATAATATTTTAATGATTACAAAAATTTTTGGATGTCCGGATATGGTCAGAATGTAAGATATGCGCGTATATGCAAACTTATGCAGTTTTTGACGCTTTTAGTCCCTGATGATCAAATAAGCGTATTTTCGCATACCGAGCCCATCAAAACTTATTTATAAGCTATGTTAAGGGTATTTAGGGTATGTTTAGCTTATGATCTTGTTCCGGAGTGTACGTTGCTATACGAATCGGCAGTATTTTGCAATTTGTCGCAAATAGTCCCTGTGATCGAATAAACTTGTTTTTGACACACCAAACCCTTTAAAACTTATTTCTAAGTTATGTAAAGGTTATTTAAGGTATGTTAAGCTTATGTAACTATTCCGAAGTGTTGTCGCGTTAAACTGATTACGTTTACGTAACAGTTTGCGTATAACTTTCCAAAAAGCGATTAAAAGCTTGAAATCGAACTAGAATCAAAACGTGAAATTGTCAAACATAATTAAACAATATTGAGACCAAAACACATCGTTTCATTGATAATTGATATCGTTCTACATCGTATAATGTTTACAGAGCACAAATGTCACATATCAGATCTTCTCTGTGGAAATACTTGATCAGTAGGTTAACATTGTGATCTTCAACCTTGAATCCTAAGATTTTTTTATAGATCAATTATGTTTGGCCGCTTTATCAAACCTAAAAAAAATTAGACCAATCATCTCCCATCAACAATAACAACCCCCTAATAAATTAGTAATCAAAGAACCTTTCATCCGGAGTCAATTCTGGCATCGTAGGTATATGATAGAGAGTTTGAAATTTCAAAGATCAGCATCGAATGACTCAACTTCCACAAAGTCAAAAAAAAATTGTTCGATAAGCTAATAACACACTAAATTCCCGATGTGCACCAACCTTAATCCATTTTTCTTGATCTTTGTCTTCAACCAAAAGTGCCTAAATTCATCTTGTATATTCATGACTCTACCACTTACCTGATGTCTTTCTAATTCATTCTCCCCCGCAAGGTAAGTACATCCTCGATCCACAACTTTTCCCCTCTAGGTAAGCTTTACACTCAATCAATCATCCCAATTATAACTGACATATGATAAAGGTATAATCTTCAAGTAATCGGCTAACGAATAAATCAGCTTCCTCACAAACACACCAGACAAATTCATGAACACAAGCTCGATAATAATCATCATGTAACCAATAGTCTTCAACTGAATTATTAACTCTACCTAATTCACCATCATCCGTAATGAGAAACCAAATTAGACTTTCGAAATAAGAAACCCAACTTAGGAAATCTTTCTAATTTATCATTGCCAACATCCCAAATGAGAAATCAAACCAAACTATAACATGATCTTGATAATTTTAACTTTCAAGAAACGTTTTGAAAGAATTTGGAAATTTTTCCAGGAAAACTAATTTCTTGAAAATTTATCTCCTCCTCTTCTTTGTAAAGTTTTCTAAAACCAACAAATCTCTCAATAATTGAACTTTACACTTGAATCAACTCAAAAGCCAACTAGAAATCCCAGCTCAAGAAAAGTTTTCAACATAGTCCCAATCTATCACAAAACTCTCACTAGTATGAACCAAATGCTTCAAGTAATCCTCCCCTTTAGTAATGATGTACCCCCGGGATACTTGTAACCTATGGAAAGTTGAGAAAAACCCAAATAGTTTGATTCAAATTCTGAAAGTCTGAAACAAACATGGTCCGTTATTAACGAAAAAAAATCCAAAAAAAGTATCCCCAAATTTTCCCACAATAGTTCTCTCCTTATTAGGAATATCCACGAAACGTTTTGTTGAAAAAAAAATTCAAAAATAATTGAAGAAATAACTGTACTATGAGTTATTATTATTATTATTATTATTATTATTATTATTATTATTATTATTATTATTATTATTATTTTAACCATCAATAAGTACGTCTGATGTGCTTGGTTTGTACTTGATTGATCGCTTGATAAATTGTGTTTTGAATGAATGGGTTGCATGGGAAAAGCAACGGTTAAGTGTGGGGATGTGACGGGTAATCTGTAGGACGACCCTTAAGTGTTATAAAATGGTATTTTAATCCTACATTTAATCGGGTAATTGTCTAGAATTAGATATGTCACACCCCAACCGATGGCGGAAACATCGGAGTGAGACGAAAACGAGATTGTAAGAGACTTCATAACGCTATTTTGTGTCAAGTATTTAATGATTACATTTTACATGGTTTGAACTAGAATACCACAAGATTAAAATAAATAATGCACAATAAGTATTCAAATATTTAAATTTCATTTCATTGCTAATTAATTATTACAAGTATTGGAAACAGAATACAACTTGTTTGAAAATAAAGTACAGTACAACAAGTATTAGAGTCTAAATGCGTTTCTAGGCAATCCTACAAGATTCCTTGCGTCATCCAAATCCTGCAATACATGTTAAAGCATAGATCAATACAAATAGTATTGGCGAGCATACAAGTTTGAGTATAAGTATAAAAATGTTTTAAACAGATTTTTCATGGCAATAACTAAGTATAAGCATATAAATTTAAACACGTATGATTGCATGTATAACACATAGGAGCATATATAGAGATTATTTGTATAAAATTCTAGCATGTATGTGTATTTGATTCAAAGTACATGTATTGCATCCCAAAAGTAATAAAGCGTAAAAAAAGGGATCGAGTATGCTCACTATGATTGCGTTGCGATTTCTTGTAAGTAACGCACGGGTAAGATTGAGGATCCAAGAGAACGAACAAGGGCGATTATCCTAAAGATTTAAAATGGCACATAATGAACTCGTTATTATTTATTGGTTAAATAAATAATTCTAATATTTATAGTTTATAAATTATTTATTTAGATATTAAAATTTGCCTTATTTAATGTTATAAAAGAATTTAAGTAACTTGTTAATGTTTTTGTATTAAAAGTTTAAGGTTTTAATATAAAGGGAAAGAGATAAAATAATAAAAGACGATTGCATGTTATTATTGAAAAAAGGATCGAGTAATAAAAATAGTAAAGAAAATAAACACAAAACCCGGGTCTGCCAGGATTCGAACTGGCGACCCACGGTTTAATTGCAACACTCTCACCCACTGATCTTCCCTGATGTTTGTGTTAGAATTGGATCCTTAATTATGTTTACACAGAATCTGGATGTTTTCATTTAATGTTTTTTTTAAGAATATGGAAAAGATGCAGCGTATTTGTAAGAGCCGGGACTTGAACCCGCGCCCCTTGGAATTAATAACACAATAACAACCACTGGACTACCTAAACCTTTTGCAATATTTTGGGTGCCTTATTTTATTTATACATAAACACTGTATTGTCTTCTCCTTTTTTAATCAACCCAGTCGAACAGAATCATCAAACAAACATCAAATAACATTTCCAAACTCTCAATTTTTAATCTTGTCTGTTCGTTAATCATGTGTTATTGTCCATTAGTATAAATAATAAAAAGAACAAACTCGATGAAAAGTATATACCGAACAGTGTTAACTTCTCACTTAGTTACGAACCGAACCAACGGTTTTGTTCCATTCCGTTTCTGATTAACATGCTTTCGATAGTTTAACAAAAAGGTAAAACAAGAGTAGATCGAAACGAAGTAAAGGAAAGAATCGGTACCGAGATGTTGCTTCGAAGGTTCCGTCGAACTCCGTACGGCTCCGGTGACATCTGACCGGGTTAGCCCGACTCGTTGTCCGTCTCTAATCCGAACCGACTGACCCGTTGACTCGACGTAGACTGAACCGGACCCAAGCCTGCTGAACCGAAGCTCGAGTCTAACCCGTAGCACCCGAACCCGAATCGAATCTTGTATCGAAAACTGGAGCTATGACCCGAAAGAAACCAACTCGAACTTGAACCAAAATAAGACATCCACCATCATCACAGCCGCCGTCGCCGGTGAGGCTACCGGAGAGCGGACCTGCCGCATACACACTTTCGCACCTCTCTTCTCTCTCTCACTTCGTCTCTGGCGCACCAAAGATCCTTGCCGGACCACCGAAGCGTGGTCGTCGGCCCAGCGTATGTCGCCGGCTCCATCGGCAGGAGCTCGGCTGGAGCTCATCTATCTTCGCCATTGACTAAACGAGGGGGGAGGAGGGTGTTGCAGTTAGGTGCCGCCTGCTTATGTCTTGGGTTAGGGTTTTGTTTTCACAGATGAAAAGAAAAGAGAGAAGGAGATGGGTACAATGGGTGGCGGTTATTAGGGTTTTTAGATAGAGATGGTGTTCTCAAGTATTTGTAAGAGGATTCATAAAATAAAGTTACACATTGGCCCCCTACAGTTTAGTGTATGGTAGGATTTGAGGTATCTCTTTTTTTGTGTATTCTAAATAGATAGTTTGATGCATAATACATATGAGATTATGGCTAAGTATTCTAAATAGTGTTTGTATGTTTTAAATAATGTTTGTATGTTTTAAAGTGTATCAAGCAAGAATTTGGAATGGTCAAGTTCTGGTACTTAGACTATAGACTAGGTCGAACATGGCAATTCTACCTAATTCCCTATAGTTATGGCTCTGATACCAATCTGTCACACCCCAACCGATGGCGGAAACATCGGAGTGAGACGAAAACGAGATTGTAAGAGACTTCATAACGCTATTTTGTGTCAAG
Organism: Helianthus tuberosus; assembly: GCA_030545235.1. Taxonomy (NCBI): domain Eukaryota; kingdom Viridiplantae; phylum Streptophyta; class Magnoliopsida; order Asterales; family Asteraceae; genus Helianthus; species Helianthus tuberosus. The sequence continues at coordinate 124,784,842 of CM060400.1, forward strand.
TATTTAATGATTACATTTTACATGGTTTGAACTAGAATACCACAAGATTAAAATAAATAATGCACAATAAGTATTCAAATATTTAAATTTCATTTCATTGCTAATTAATTATTACAAGTATTGGAAACAGAATACAACTTGTTTGAAAATAAAGTACAGTACAACAAGTATTAGAGTCTAAATGCGTTTCTAGGCAATCCTACAATATTCGTTGCATCATCCAAATCCTGCAATACATGTTAAAGCATAGATCAATACAAATAGTATTGGCGAGCATACAAGTTTGAGTATAAGTATAAAAATGTTTTAAACAGATTTTTCATGGCAATAACTAAGTATAAGCATATAAATTTAAACACGTATGATTGCAAGTATAACACGTAGAAGCATATATAGAGATTATTTGTATAAAATTCTAGCATGTATGTGTATTTGATTCAAAGTACATGTATTGCATCCCAAAAGTAATAAAGCGTAAAAAAGGGATCGAGTATGCTCACTATGATTGCGTTGCGATTTCTTGTAAGTAACGCACGAGTAAGATTGAGAATCCAAGAGAACGAACAAGGGCGATTATCCTAAAGATTTAAAATGGCACATAATGAACTCGTTATTATTTATTGGTTAAATAAATATTTCTAATATTTATAGTTTATAAATTATTTATTTAGATATTAAAATTTGCCTTATTTAATGTTATAAAAGAATTTAAGTAACTTGTTAATGTTTTTGTATTAAAAGTTTAAGGTTTTAATATAAAGGGAAAGAGATAAAATAATAAAAGACGATTGCATGTTATTATTGAAAAAAGGATTGAGTAATAAAAATAGTAAAGAAAATAAACACAAAACCCGGGTCTGCCAGGATTCGAACTGGCGACCCACGGTTTAATTGCAACACTCTCACCCACTGATCTTCCCTGATGTTTGTGTTAGAATTGGATCCTTAATTATGTTTACACAGAATCTGGATGTTCTCATTTAATGTTTTTTTTAAGAATATGGAAAAGATGCAGCGTATTTGTAAGAGCCGGGACTTGAACCCGCGCCCCTTGGAATTAATAACACAATAACAACCACTGGACTACCTAAACCTTTTGCAATATTTTGGGTGCCTTATTTTATTTATACATAAACACTGTATTGTCTTCTCCCTTTTTAATCAACCCAGTCGAACAGAATCATCAAACAAACATCAAATAACATTTCCAAACTCTCAATTTTTAATCTTGTCTGTTCGTTAATCATGTGTGATTGTCCATTAGTATAAATAATAAAAAGAACAAACTCGATGAAAAGTATATACCGAACAGTGTTAACTTCTCACTTAGTTACGAACCGAACCAACGGTTTTGTTCCATTCCGTTTCTGATTAACATGCTTTCGATAGTTTAACAAAAAGGTAAAACAAGAGTAGATCGAAACGAAGTAAAGGAAAGAATCGGTACCGAGATGTTGCTTCGAAGGTTCCGTCGAACTCCGTACGGCTCCGGTGACATCTGACCGGGTTAGCCCGACTCGTTGTCCGTCTCTAATCCGAACCGATTGACCCGTTGACTCGACGTAGACTGAACCGGACCCAAGCCTGCTGAACCGAAGCTCGAGTCTAACACGTAGCACCCGAACCCGAATCGAATCTTGTATCGAAAACTGGAGCTATGACCCGAAAGAAACCAACTAGAACTTGAACCAAACTAAGACATCCACCATCGTCACAGCCGCCGTCGCCGGTGAGGCTGCCGGAGAGCGGACCTGCCGCATACACACTTTCACACCTCTCTTCCTCTCTCTCACTTCGTCTCTGTCGCACCAAAGATCCTTGCCGGACCACCGAAGCGTGGTCGTCGGCCCAGCGTATGTCGCCGGCTCCATCAGCAGGAGCTCAGTTGGAGCTCCTCTATGTTTGCCATTGACTAAACGAGGGGGTATGGTGTTGCAGTTAGGTGCCGCCTGCTTATGTCTTGGGTTAGGGTTTTGTTTTCATAGATGAAAAGAAAAGAGAGAAGGAGATGGGTACAGTGGGTGGCGGCCATTAGGGTTTTTAGGAAGAGATGGTGTTCTAAAGTATTTGTAAGAGGATTCATAAAATAAAGTTACACATTGGCCCCTACAGTTTAGTGTATGGTAGGATTTAAGGTATCTCTTTTTTTGTGTATTCTAAATAGATAGTTTGATGCATAATACATATGAGATTATGGCTAAGTATTGTGGGTACGCAATCAAGTGTTTGTATGTTTTAAAGTGTATAAAAAAATGTGTATTCGAAATTTGATTCGTAAAACACGTATGCGTTTTCGTGTACGAGGGATAAGCACCAATGTACGAATAAGGTAGAAGTAGAACATGGACCTATAATAGATGTGTAATTTAAATAATTAATCAAGTTTTTTTTAATAATTAAAGCGTCAGATTATAACGTTTCACAACGGAATTCGGTTATAATTGAATACGAGTTTCCAGAAGTGAAATACGGGGCGAGTTTCCTAAATACAGAATGTTATAAAAAGCGAGGCGTTACAAGATAACTACGGTTGTTTGTGTTTCAGGTACAAATGGAGCTTAAAATGGAAGGAATACGAAGAATAAATGAAAAAATAAATTATTGGAATTGAAGAATTAAGAGGATAGCATTATAAAGGATGAAATTACGAGAACGTGGGCGAAAACGGAGTTGAAACGAAAAAGTTATGCTGAAAACAAAATTTCATGCTGAAGCCCACCGTAGCCTACGGTGGGGGCGTAGCTTACGGCGCCGACTGGCAATTTTTGACCACCGTAGCCCAGTTTCGACCCACTGTAGCACTTTTATGACCGCCGTAGCCTACGGCCGGTGCCGTAGATTACGGCGCTGACCTGCATAATTGTGTAACTCCCACCTTTTAATTTGGTTTTATGATGTCCTTTCAAGTCCAATCATTCCCATTCGGTTACACAACAGTCTAGAGGCGATTTTGGGTGTTCTAGCTTCGTTTTGAACATTTCTAAATAATTGTTTTGGTATTTTTGATTCATATGAACCTGGATATGTGTATGATGATGATTTCCCAAGACATTAGTGGCTAATTTCGTTAGGGATCATCTCGAATGTAAGGTTTTCTTGTGACAATTATGTTTTTGTTCTTGAATTTCTGGAATAATAGACTTTTCATGTGCTGTTTAGTTTATTATGGTGCTTGATTGATAGTTTGTAAATTGTTAATGCGTGTTTGCTTATAATTCTAAACCATACGTTCTTGGTGCCGTTGGCAATCGAGATATCATGGGAGGGATTAGGGGTTAGATATATGTTAATTGATCATCGGGTAACAACCTCGCGTTCTAGGAATCCGAGTACTTAGTTCCCTTTCATCACAAACAATTGATCTTGCATGAGCTATGTCTATGTAGTTCTTTCCAGTTGAACATAAACATTGGTTATCACTTAAAACCTAAACCTCGAGATGATCACTATTCTCTTATTCTGTTTACAACCCAAATCCTTCTTTTGCAATTAAATTAGTTAATTTTAGTTTTCAAAACAAAACAACCAAATCTCTGAATATACTTTTGCAGTTTAGTTTACTTTAGTCAATTTGGACATACTTTAGATAACGCACATTCCACAAACCCCCTGTGTTCGATACCCACTTACCACTATCTATTAGTTGTATTTGGTTTAAATTTTATTGAGACTTCGACCTCACGTCAAGGTCCTAGTAAGCTTGAACCAGGTCCTTGAAGGATCTTTACATTGAACAAGGCAAGAACCTTACCAAACCATTCCCCTAACCCCCGACCAGGTACTCAACATGCTTTTATATAGACCGTAAAAACATGAATGATGCAATCTTCTACTTTATATAGACAGTAAAGTAACTTCAAGACACCACAGAAAAATGATAGGAAGAATTCACCTTCAACATAAGAAACTAGTTATTAAAGTCATTAATACAAAACCAAATAAAAAGTGCCGAAAGATTAAAAATCAAAAGTAATACATAAAATACTTGTCTTCACCAAGTGATGTAAGAGGCTTAACCAAACATGGCCTTTGATTGGCAAGAACCCTTACAATCAATCTTGGATCCCGAGACTACTACACACTCTAAAAATGGATGATGGATGATGGTGGTGGGTGTTGGTGTTGTAGTGGTGGTGGAGTGGTGGCAAAGTGGGAGAGTAGGGTTTGCCAAGGGATGCCTTTGAAATGAGCCAAGCACCCCTATTTATAGCCTGCATAGTACTCTGGCCACGGCCCCGTGTCTAGCGGGCACGCCCCCGTGGCTAGACTTTTCTCTTCCTTCGTTAAATACAAGTGTCAGCAGAGGGCCGCACACAGCCCCGTGTCCCCTGGTCACGGCCCCGTGGTCAACTTCGTATCTGTACTATCAAGATTTGGCAAGATTCTGCGTATCTTTGCGTTGACCACGCCCCGTGCTGAGCTGGGCACACCCCTATGGTAGGCGTGGAAGCTTCTACAGGTTTGTGTTTTGTGCAGGACTCTGGCCACACCTCGTGTTCAGCTGGGCACGGCCCCATGGTCAGTCTTCTGATTCCTTGTTTTTACTTTGGGGATGCTGTCGAGGGGTCGGGCATGTCACGTTTATTCCTTTTCTTTGTATTTATGTTGGTTTTGGCTGCTTATTTTCCCCTTTCGTTCGTTTAAGCTCATTTAGTCCTGTAAATTCAAAAGGAAGACAAAAACACACTTTTTTCAACATTAGTACTAAAAAAAGTGTTAGTTTTATGCCTCATTTGATGTAATTTATATGTTACATTTTGCACACATCAAATACCCCCACACTTGAATCTTTGCTTGTCCTCAAGCAAAACTCTTTAATATGTGGCTTATATACCCAAATGGAAGAGGTAGAGGAGAAGTTTTTGGGCTTATCTTGAGTGTCGGGAATCCAAGATCTTTTATTGAGTTTTATTTTTATTTTATTTACAATCCTATTCGTCATGATTTATTTAGAACATTTTATAAGAAAACTTACTTATTTGGGCATAACATGCCTCTTTATAATTCCATTTATATGCAAGTTCACATACCTCACGGAAGATCACTCAACACTCAGCCGAAGATGTATTTTTGTGAAACACTCAAGACCGGTATGGAACTTACTTCTACCATATGCTTGCCAAGCGATCTATCCTCCCCCTTTTTAACTATAAACCTTCATAAATATCAAGAGGACTTTGGGGAAGGGTTAGGCTTGGGCTAAGGGTAAGTGGTTTTGGTTAATGGTTAGTAAAAATGGGGAAAAGCGTAAAAAGCGTCGGTCGTCGTAATTTTTTTTTTGTTTTTGTGACTTTTATTCAAACTAAGCACATTCAAACAAGATTTCTTTGAGGAACTTGTTTGTTTATTGCAAGACTTTCAATTTTTTTGAAAAGAAAAAGGTTTTGGTGGGTAAAGGGTGTTTGTTTTGTGGGTTTTGTAATGAAAAGGTTTAGGCTCAAAGGGGTTAACTAGGGGGATTTTGGGTAGGTGATAAAAAAATGGAAAATAATGGCGTTGAAAGGAAAATGGGTTAGTCCTAATGCCTCTATCATTTACTTACTTGGGTTCAAGTTGGTAAGGACCGAGAATGTATCGTCGTGGCAAGTTCTAGAGTCGTAAGAACCAAGTGGCTATTCACACAAGAAACGAAAAATGAGCATTTAGTTTAAAGATATATGCTTGTATGCTCAATAAAGGCTCAAAACTCACTTGTTGTGGGAATGGGTTTATAATGTGATCAAGTGTATATAATCAAATTTTAATTTGATTTGTCATGCCTTTTCATAATTTTCTTATTTGGTTTCTTTTTATCACGACGCTATCGGTTGTAAATTTGTAAAAATATAACCTTTTTTGAACTTGTTATTCCCAAATTAAACCAAGACAAGTAAAAACGAAAATTTTTGAAAAAAAAATTTGGGGTGATTAGCGGTTCCATTAGAGTTTTGTATAATGCTTGTTATTTGGACTGGAAAGATTCAAGGTTTTAGCATCCCCCCTACACTTAAATTACACATTGTCCTCAATGTGTCCCAAAAATAAGTTTTTAGGTTGATTGAATGTGTAAAAAGGTGTTGAAAAACAAGATTTGGTGTTACTGGCATCTGGCCACGGCCTCGTGCTGGCTGAGCACGGCCCCGTTGTAATGCCCTGCGTTTTGATGCTAACCTATCGATAGCAAGTCTTCCCATACTTACTATCTATTGATGCTTTTACTCTTGTATCTTATCATCAAATCTTCTGTGACTCGAGACGACCGATCATAATGAGAAATGATACTGTTTGAATCTTGATTTTGTTAAACTATGTGAAACTTTTACTCTATATGATACTTTATATGAACAATATGAATCTTGACTATTGTGATGCTAGACTGTTGTGATGCTTTGAATCTTGACTCTGGTGATGCTAGAAAACTTGACACTTGTTATGCTTTGATACCTAATGAACGAGGAACTAGCTTAAACGCAAAATTGAAACACGGAAACTTCTTGTGATACTTATGTTGTTTGAACACCTAAGTGTAAAAACACTACATACAATGGTTACTCCCAATAATACGCAACGTAACGCATAACCTAGCTCGCAAAACGAACCAAAGTCAGAAAACTAGCAAACGAGAGTCGGCTATCCGAATGGACATCCGATCGGATGACCATCCGCTCGGATGACCATCCGACCGGATAGCCATCAGACCAGAACGCCATCCGACCACAGTCATTCGACTAGCCCTGTCCCTATCATCTATAAATAGGACACTTGACCCTTCGTTCTCACCTTTCACTCTACCATTCGACCACACGCTCTCAAGTCACTCTCAGTCACTTTAATCGCGATTCAAGGCCATTTTGTAAGTATTTCCCCTCAAATCTTGTACAACCTTCATCTTTAATCGATTCTACACCATATTCTTCATCAAAATCACACGAACACTTCAATTTTTTTCTCGAAAACCAACTGATTTGGACCACTTGAAGGTGAAATCCACTCGATTGCTGATGCAAACCGTTGTGGAGCACCATTTAACCAAGATCGGCTCCAGATCTAAAGGATTTTCACAACTTTTATACAAAATCTAAGGGGTTATCACACTTTTAGACCAGATCCGATGGAGTTTCATATGTTTTCGGCTCAGATCTGATGAACTTCACATTTTGCAACTGATTTCTGAACTTTTCCTCAGTTTTTATACAAAACCTTGGTAAAATCGGTCTCAAACAGACTCATGACTCATTCCTTAGTCGAGAGTCGGCTTAAAAACCGATTTCCACAGGAAAAACGGCCAATTTACGAGCCCAGACATGAAATTCCATCAAGAACAGCTCGTTGGTTCGAAAGGGGAGATACCCATCCGATCGAGGTAGCTGGGTTTTGTGTGTTTCCATTGTTTGACATGTTGTCACGCCGTCTCCGTTAACTCAAGACTTAGAAAACTTTTTCGAGACTTCACCCACTGACCATCTGTTCGAATGGTCATCCGATCGGATGACCATCCGTCCAGATGATTTAATTATGATAACATTTGCTATTTTGTTTTTACAGGACACTATTATTAAAAAAACTTAAACAGTTCACAGACACCTACACACTATTCGAATGTCCATCCGTTCGAATGGTAATCCGCTCGGATGACCATCTGATCGGATGGAGCCCATCCGTCCGGATGGCCATCCGTCGTCAGACACTATTGACTCGATTTTTGCACTATTCGACACTCCATTCCCGAAAGGGTCAACACTTAGAGGACTTATGCTCTGTTCCCCGCACGCAGGCTGATCCAGCGCTCCCTTCGATCCAATTAGGCAGTGTTTGGTTCTAAGCACCCACTGTGAGTATACTCGATCCCTTTTTGTTTTAAACACTTTTGGGATGCAACATGTATTCTATATGAAAACACGTGACACTTGAAACTTGTTTTGAAACTTACTCTGTCCGTTATGAAACATGAAAACATAATACTTGTGATACTTGAGACTTTTATGCTATGTGACCGTTTGATTCTTATGTGTAGCTCGCCTTAACAATTATAGCGCTATAGGGGTAACGCACCGCTCTTTGAGTCTTGGGGAGTATTATTAAGTTTTGGATTCTTTTGCCTCCTCTTCGATGCGTCGAAGTAGGAAAGGCACGTTAACGCGCTGGAGACTTGGATAATAATATGAACCACGTTAACTAGCATGCTGAAACTTGTGATATGTTGTTCATGTTGGATATGAGTTTTAAACGTTTAAACTATTATGCTATGTATTCAAACTTGTACACTCGCCAACATTTTTGTTGATTTTATTTTAATACATGTTGCAGGTTGATAGGCAAAGGAAACAAGAAATCAAGCTAGGATGACCTTAGAAACTCATCTTAGAAAGACAATATTTGAAACTTGTTAAATGTTGATGATACTTGGATACTCTTTTGATCATGTTTTGGGTTGTATGACAATTTAAGTTTGTTTATGAATTTTGATTAATCTAAATCGAAACAAGTAGTGTTATGGATTCTCTCGAGCAATCTGATTCGCTTAGTGCCACGCCCCGATGTTTCCGCCATCGGTTGGGGTGTGACACCTGTGGTCAGAGTGCCAGTAACACAAACTTACAGAAACTTGGCCACGAGGCGTGCCTGGTGGCTATGACCTCGTGGTGAGCAGGGTTCAGACAAAACAACAGTTTAGGGATGTGGGCACGGGGGCGTGGTCGTTGACCACGGCCCCGTGGTGGCAATGTTGCAATTGATGATTACAGGTTTTGGCTTTTGGTTCGGGTTTCCAGGCTTATGTAGCACTAATGCTTAGTGCATCCAAGCTTCCTAGGCTGTTTTACTAAACACTACACCATACATAACATAACAAACATCCTAATTTACCAAAGTTCATCATCCGTCATCACACACATAAAAAGAAAATAAAATGCAGAAAATAAAAATTGTCTAGGAAAGTAAATTGTTCAAACCATGGCACGCAGGCCAGAAATTGTTTGTGGGATAGAAAAGATTGACCTGGGGTACTGCATCCGTCATCACACCACACCACCTCCAATGCCTCCGCTCAGTCCATACCTTGTCCTCATCGTCTTCCTCTCCTAGGTACACCATATGCCCCCGGTTGTAGGTGACGTAATCTTGCATAATGGAGATGTTGCTGGCCATATTGTATGTGTTGCGGGTGCAAAGTAAGTGTTGCTACAAAAGATCATGTAAGCTTTGAAAATTAGGAAAACCACCCCCTTGAGAGGAGGAACCCGCTTGGTAGCCTTGATACTATAGAGGAGGACGGGTTGGGTCGGCATGTAGGACGAGGGCTTTCTCCGTGTTCCAAACGTGTCCTTGAGTGGTTTGGAAGCGGACCGTCCCGTCTCCCATCTCGTGGATGATTCCCATTGAGCGGCATTTGGTGATATCTACCTTCCCCGACCATGGACCCTTACGTAACGATTTTGGCATGCATTGAACATAGGTCTTGAAGAGGCGGTAGATCCATCCCCCAAAGAAGATTGGTGTCGGGGAGGAATCCAACTGGTTCAGATGCATGTTCCTTAGGAGTAGGTGGGTGACATCGAGAGGAACGCGGTTGTGGATGCAATACAAGATCGTAAGATCACGTAAGTTGACAACACCCGTGCTATCACGCCTTTGACTTAGAGAGTTGCTAAGGACCCGGTGAATGTAGCGGTAGAGGGGGTCCCGCAACTGAGAGCTCTTTATGACACTTGGATCATATGCACCATCTCCGATTTGAGCCCATGTCGTCTGGCGCATGTTGTTTGGGAGTTCACAGAGACCACCCGTGTTCTCCTCTTCACCGGACTCTTCCTCGGTGGACAGACCCACATTCACTCCAAACTGTGTGATGGAAATTGAAAGCACCTCTCCTGCACATCTGAATTGAAGCCCTTCTTCGTCAAATGGCTCGGCTTTTGCTTTGAACGCGAAAGAAATGTAAAACTCCATGCTATACTCATGAACCACATGGAGTCTTGTGCCGAGGGCCACCCTTAGTGGTCCCGTAACTAGCATGTGGTAGCGGTCTAGTTGCCTCACAACTTCCAAGGTATCGAGGCATGCTTGTTTTTGTGTTTCTTCGGGCCTTGTTTGAAGTATTTCATAGCGGGCTTGGTAGTCCCATTCTGTCGGTTTGAACCTGGTGAACTTGCTGGCCATCTCTACAAAAGAAAACACAAAACAATCGGCATGTTACGATAAATTTTCGAAAAAACTGAAAACAGGAGGCTGGACACGGCCCCGTGGCCACTGGCCACGCCCCGTGTTCAGCATATGTCTTCCGGCCACGCCCCGTGGTCTGGGTTCTGTTTCCCAAAATCATCATTTTTCGAACTGGTTTCGAAAACTTGAAAATTTTTGGTTGAGTAGGGGCGGTTTTCCCCGAAAATGAAACCCCAAGTGCCGTTTTTCCAAAAACAAACCATTTACCCCATCAATTTTATCTTTTTCGGTTAAAAAAAAAGGGTTTGTGGTTCAAGCTTGAAATCGGGCAAATCTACAAACAATATCAGTTGATTTACTTCCTATAACATGCAACTATACTAATACTACTAGATCAAAGCAAAAATTTGGGGGTTGGTTCGGTTCGGTTCAAGTTCAAGAACCCTAGATTTTTCCCCAAATTTTTGATGTTAATCTACATGCAAATCGTTAAGCTAACTACAAAAGATGATAGAATCATACCTTGTTGATGTTGAACGGAAGAAAAATGTAAAAAACTACAAAGAATTGCGGAGGAACCAGAGAGTTTTCGGGGAAACTGGTCGTGGTGAAATGAGAAAATGAGAAGACAAAAGAGGTTTTATTCCCGATAGTAGCCGAACACGGCCTCGTGCCCGCTGGGCACGGCCCCATGGGCGGCTAAAACTTATTTTTTTTATATAGTGCACGTGTGAGTGACCTGTCTCACGAAACTTGGTTTAGATATCTTACCGATTTTTTAAGCTTTCCCCAAGTCCATTACCTACAAGACATGATGTTAGTACACAAACCTTTGTTTAGTTATTCCTCGTCTGCTTGTAGCGAGATCTCTTCCTCATCATCCTCAATGAATCCTTGATAAAGATTAAGCCGTTGCCCGTTGAGTTTGAATCGAATTCCATTTCAAAACTTAATTTCAATTGCAGCGTGTGGAAAAATATGGGTGATAGAAAAAGGTTCCGACCACCTAGAACTTTAGTTTTCCTGGAAATAATCGAAGTCGTGAATTAAACAATAGAACTTGATCTCCTACTCGAAATTCATTAGATTTAATATGTTTATCATGCAAGTTTTTTATTCTTTCCTTATAAATTTCGGAGTTAGAGTATGCTTGATTCCTTAATTCATCTAATTCATTTAATTGACAAAATCGATTCTTTCCGGCAGTTTCAATGTCTAAGTTTACGTTTTCTAGTGCCCAGTAGGCCTTGTGTGTTATTTATACTGGCAAATGACAACTTTTTCCATAGACAAGCTTATATGGGGTGGTACCTATTGTTGTTTTATACGCTGTTCGAAAAGCCCATAAAGCGTCGTCTAATTTATCGGCCCATTCTTTTTTATTTAATCCTACGGTTTTTTCAATTATTCTTTTTAAACCTCGATTAGTCAATTCGGCTTGTCCATTTGTTTGAGGGTGATATATAGTTGAGATCCGGTGATATACCCCATATCTTGTTAAAAAAATTTCAAGTTGATGATTACAAAAATGGGTACCCCTATCACTTAGTAATGCTTTTGGAGTTCCGAAACGAGAAAATAGTCGTTTCAAAAATCTTACCACAACTCTTTCATCATTTGTTGGAAGAGCTTCGGCTTCGGCCCAGTTTGACAAGTAATCCACTGCCACAAGTATATATTTGTTTCCGTTTGACGGTGGGAAAGGACCTTCATTGTTGGAAGAGCTTCGGCTTCGGCCCAGCTTCGGCTAGTCCCCACACATAAAAAATTTCACAAACAAGAATGCCATTTTGTGGCATTTCGTTTTTGAAAGTAATATTACCTGATCGTTGGCATGCATCACATGTCTTGATAAGACTTTGGGAGTCTTTATAAATAGTTGGCCAATAGAATCCTGAAACAAATACCTTTCATGCGGTACTAGAGCGCTCCATGATGTCCTCTGTATAGACCTTCATGACAATGGCAGAGAATTTTTCTTGCTTCACTACCATGCACGCATCGTCGGATAAGTTGGTCGGCACACATTTTTAAAAGATAAGGATCTTCCAAAACTAATGCTTTACATCGGCAAAGAATTTTTTTTCTTTGATGATGTGACCATCCTTTTGCGACTATTCCACTATGTCACACCCCAACCGATGGCGGAAACATCGGAGTGAGACGAAATAGATTGCTCGAGACATCATAACACTAATAATTGTGACAAGTACTTAAATAGTAAATTTCATTTCATTTCTAAAGAATAAATTACAAGAATTTGAAGTAAATACAACATCATTAATAAAGAAATACAATGCAATAAGAATACAAATTAAAGTGTGTATCTAAGCATCCTACTAGATTCCATGCATAACCAACATCATCGCTAAACTTGCAACATGTTTTAAAAAGCATAGTTCAATACAAAGGTATTGGCGAGTACACAAGTTTTAGACTCGTGTTAGGTGTATAAAAAGTATTTTCAATCCAACATAGCATTTGGTATACGAGGTCAAACAATCATGCATAACCATATGTCAACTCTAGTGTCCACTAGTATTTAGCATCCCTCGTCACAAAAGCAACGAGACCGTTATAGAATAAAGTCTTAACAAAACCCCGTCGAGTGGTGTGCTACTCCTATAGCGCTATAATTGTTTAAGCCGAGTTAACAAGTAGTATGTAATCTAGCATGAACCTAAGCATAACAAGGCATGTATACGGATTGAATGAATAAAAACATGTTTGTGAATTGTGCGGTTTAACAAGTAAAACATGTTGCACCCAAAGTGTATTAAAAAAAATGGGTTAAGTGTACTCACATAATTGCTAGGTCTTCCGATTATCCAGTGTCGACGAGTGTGAGGTTAGGATGATGGAACACCGACGTCACCCTATACGGGCAAACGGTGGTGCATGAGTAAACGGAAGTATGACGGAAGATTTGAAGTGGAATATAAAGTATAACTGGTTGCTAAATATGTATATATATATATATATATATATGAATACATATATGTATATATATATATTATAGTTTAAGTAATATTTCTAAATTAATTTTATCAAGAGTATTGTTGAATGCTGACCAAAATAAATATACATTTATATCTATTTTATAAAAAAAATAAATCGAATTTGATAGGTTTCGTTTTTTAGAATTTACCACGTTTAGTTTTACCGATTTTTATGAAAAACGGGCAGAGTTTCCTCTGTATTTGGACGATCCCGACAACACAAGTCGTCGATATATTTGTCAAAATTCAACAATAAACAACAACATGTACGATATCATTATATAGTAATCAACGCCACTTTTCGTTTCATAAGTTCAATATTTATACATTTGTAAATAATATTATATCGCTTGTCGGAGCAGTTTTAACTGACGCATAAACATGTTTTATATATGAAATTCGTTGCACAAAATACAATTAATTTCTTTATTGCGACGCTTATTAATTGGTTCGGTTTTTAAAGCTCGTTTTCACATTCGAAACAATATATACATATATATAAAACAATATAAAAATTAGCGTTGTTTAAATTGTACCGAATCCCGAATGAGCCGTTGACCCGTTAGTCGACCGGGTTTGACCAGTTGACTACTGTTGATCGAACCGAAACTGACCCGAACTGAACGCGAGTCAAGTGAATCGAAACTGCACTTGAAGCGAAGCACGGTTGAACCACGACTACCCCCACTGTCGACCCGAACTGATGTTGACCGGAACTCGAGTCGAGACCCTAGCTAAGCTGAACCGAGTCACCTGAGTTCACCCGAGTGAACTGACCCGAAGTTTGACGAACCAGGCCTGAGTTAACCGAACCGTTCACCATCATCACTATCGATGCCGACAGCCGCCGTGCGTCGGTTCTGTTGTCCGTCGACACCACCACCGTCATCATTCCCCAGCACTGCCGCCGCCAAGACGACGGTCAACCGTCCATTACGAGAGAGAGAGAGCGCGGACAGGGGGTGGCTTTTTGTGTGCCGTCGGCTGCGCCGATACCGGAGAGGAAGGTGCCTTCGGGTGTGAGTGAGGAAGAGGAAGGAGGAGGATGGTCGGAAAAGGTTGTCACCGTCGGAGTAGGTCTCGCAGGTGCCGGAATTCGGAGAGGGGAAGAGAGACCGAGAGTGTGTGTAAGTATGCGGGTGTGTTGTCGGGTGAGTGACACCGGAGTGCCGGCCGCGATCCGGTACTGGACGCCGGAGGATAAAGAGGTGGCAGGGGGGTCTGGTTTGGGATTCGACTGATAAAAGGATTTAGGGTTTAGCCATTTTTATACTTTCCATTATTTACATAAATAGTCCCTAAACTTTACCCACTAACTTAAGTTATGTTATAAAAAGAACTAACTTTATAAAATAAACTAACTAGGTTAGTTTACTAACTTTAAAATTTAACGAGACTAACTTAGTTTATTATAAAAATAACATTTAAATAGTAAAATAAATAAATTTAATTAAGTTAACAATTGGTAAATAACAATATCTATAACGAATTAATTAAAGAAAAAGGATTTTCGACGATTAACCTTTTCGAAAGGGACAAGTTGTAAAAAAAGATTTTCAAGACGCGCTTTCTAAATTAGGAAGGTTATGAAAATGCGGGGCGTTACAGTCTCCCCTCCTTTAGGAAATTTCGTCCCGAAATTTATTCAAGAGGAAGACCTTGGAGAACAAGCATTTTGGCTAAAAGAGTCGAGATGTAGCATAAGTAAAAGCGTATACATGTGTGAGTTTAAACAGTTTTGAATCAATTTGGAGATGTATGCATACAAAACGTGTCGTGTTAAGAGGCATATCTTGGTACAAAATGGTTTGTATTTTGATGAAAAGTGAGATAGTTTGCATGGAAAGTTTCAAGGATAGTAAAAATTCACATATTTGTCAGAATTGTTTATCGAGAGGAACGAGAAGGTTGGTATATTAAATAAAGTGTCAAATGTATACAAGTTACGTTTGCACAAGAATAAATAATACAAGGATAGTTTTAAAGGTAAGGAGGTATGTCACACCCCAACCGATGGCGGAATCATCGGGGCATGGCACTGAACGAAACAGATTGTCCAGAAGTTTCCATAACAATTATCATTACTATTCAATTTAAATAACATGTCCCATACCATGTCTCAAACAGCAAACAAATTATTACAGACAAAATCCAGGCAAATATTCTATTCTGACAACTCAGATTTCAAAATAGAGCAATTGTTTATCTGCTTCTAGAGACCCTTGATTTAGTTACTACAGACAACTATTTGTTGGGCTCTAAAGCTTTATTCTAGTTTCAACTTCCTATCATGTGTGCGTCCTAAGCACCTGTCACATACGTTAAAATAAAGTCAATACATATAATGTAAAGGTGAGCATACAAGTTTGATAATAGCATATAGAGTTCGAATTCGTTTACGCATAACCAGCACGTACACATAGTGAAATGAAACACGTTAGTTATCGACATAGATCCATCGATACCAATGACTACGAGTTGACTGCCCGGGGCAGTTCGCAATACATGATTACCACCGTAATCCATGCAAGTAATTGTCCTTAACAACCCCCGTGTGAATGGGTGCTGAGTCCAAACTATAGTACTATCGTTGCTAAGGCAGGTAGACAACATTCCATGTGTAAACATAACAAACAAGCATTCATAAGCCACGTATAACATGCATTAGCGGTTAGCATTCAAATAGCATTGAGTAGTGCGTTTGATGTGTTTTGAATAGTTGTAACGTATGTAACACCCAAAAGTGCATAAAACAAAAAAGGGATCGAGTATACTCACAGCGGTTGATGGATTGAAGGGAGCGCTTAGCGAGTAAGGTTAGCCTGAATAGATTGATAGCATAACGATAAGTGACGCGAAAAAGTACAAAGTGTGAATGGGTCGGATAGCAGTTCGGTCGGATGGTAATCCGATCGGACGGCTAATCGTGCAGATAACAATACGTTCGGATGGTCACCCGGTCGGATGGTAGTCCGGTCGGATGGCTATTCGAGTGGATTGTTTCTTCCTATAAGATGAATGTGTTTGTGTACAATGGCTTGTCTTTTGAAGTTTTCGTTGTAGCATTTTGAAAACATTGATGTATCTCTATCCTTCAAGTCGGTCGATCGGACGGTCAATCGTGCGAACAACAATCCGTTCGGATGGTCATTCGGTCAGACGGTAGTCCGGTCGGACGGCGACCTTAGTGATGAGGTTACTTAGTGGAAACAATTCATAGCAGGAGTGTCACTCGGTCGGATGTCCATTCGATCGGGTGGCAACCCTGTTAGTGAACATGTTGAAAATTGTTTAAGTCTTTAAAGTCCTAGTATCTCATGATCCGAAGAGTAATCCAGTCGGATGGTGATCCGATCGGATAGCAATCCGTTCAATACTCAGACTTCTGATAAAGTTGACTAAGTGTGGGACCCAAAGTGTGATCCGTTCGGATGGCAATCCGTTCGGGTAGTCTATCCGGTCGGACAGCAATTCGTTCGGATAGCAATTCGTTCGGATAGCAATTCGTTCGTCTTACACATGGTCGTTTTGTTTGTTTGTTGTTTTATCGAGACATTTTGATAACGCTTTAATCAATCGAAACCCCATCTTGACCCGAGTGACCAAACCGACCAGGAATCACCCTAGTTCAGTCAGTTAACCGGTTCAAGACGGTTGTCCTTGTTTAACCCGAAATCGGTGGTTTCGTGGGTAGAATCCAGATCTGAGCTAGCACAACACTAAGAATGAGTAGGAGACTAGATCAGGGTCGGATCCTATCGGTTTTAAGTGTATTGAGTGTAAAAGAGTTGAAAGAAAGTTAGAAACCATCTTTCAATCCTCTTTCATTATGTTTAAGCTTAGATCTACGCGAGATCTTTGTGTATTCGTGTGGAAATTTATCAGATCTAAGTTGTTCTTGGGGGATTGAGGCCAAAACAAGAAGTTCTTCAAGAACTCATGATGACATCATCCTAGAACACCTCAAATCTAGTGATTTCACGGTTAAAAGTTAAGATTCAAAAGATAGAAAGGTGTAGGAGTGCGTGTAGATCAAGAAAGTACAAGATTTAGGACGAGATCTTACCTGGATTGAGAGAAATCAAAGAAAAGGTGGAGAGCACGAATGGTTCGGACAGAAGATTTCCAAAAGTGGAAATGATGACAATGACAGGGGTATTTATAGGATTCCAAAAGAGGAAAGGGCTGTCCGGTCGGATAGCACACCGCCCGGATGAATGTCCGGTCGGGTGACATCTCGGTCGGATGGCACCTGACACCCCTGACCAAGTGGCTATCCGGTCGGATGGCTATCCGGCCGGATGGCACTTGGTTGGTGTGTTTGACGCGACGATTTTTGCTGATTCGATTTCGGTTGCGGCCGATGCGATACGATAGAGTTTCCTATTCAAATTACTTTTAGTCCCAACCACTCATATCTCGCACTATCTCTTCTCCACTAATTATCATAGTTCGATTGTGATTTGAGTTCGATGTCGATTGAGTTCGATTGCATTTCGATTTCGATTCCACACATAACATAAATGAACATGCACAAGTAACACATAAGGCACACACACACGTATAACAATAATTAAAATACGTAGTTCGAGTTGCGATTCGATTCGATGTCGATTGGTTTAGCATAGTTTGATTATCGTTTCGTTAACTTTATCGCATTCTTACTTCCTATAGCTCACAGTCGTAAGTCGATTAGATGGCGATTGTAATACGTCGATTTATTGTAATTATTGACACTTACTCCACATAATACAGCTAAATTAAACACATAAAAGAAATTCTCTACAAGTCAAGTTGCGCAAAATCGGTCGTTGACTTTGACCTTGACTTTGACTTTGACTTCTCGAAAACACGGGGTGTTACAAGGTAAGTTAGGATTCGAACGTTTAAACAAACTTGATTGTAAACGGGGCTTGTACAAGAACGAGGTATAACGGGGAATAAGGGGAGTATAATAGTGAACGATTGATTTTTAAATACACAAATGCGAGTATAAGAATAGCATAAGTACTGGATAGACGAAAGTAGTGTGTTAAGAATGAAGTCTCGTCGTGGATAATCGGATATAACGCGCTTAGCAATGCGTTTGTGACTTGTTAAAGTTTACGTATTAGGTCTAGGTAGGTCTGCAGGGCACCGAATTGCTCATGGCACATTTTACGAAAGTTTGGTAACACGGTGAAAACACTTATATATAGTAAGTACCAGCGGCGTATCCACCATGTTTTGACCACATTACGTCTGTTTCGTATTCGGTGTCATGTTACGTTCCGTGTCTTACCATACACAGTAGTACACTCTATGGTTCTCATGCGCTTATCACTATAATCCCGTGTGCACCTGCGATTATTTTGATCGTCGCTTGATCCGCATAGCTTGTACTAGTTGTGTATGAATCAGGGACTACATAAATTTGAAAATAAGAATGTGTACGTATAAGAATGTAGTATATAAGCAAGTCCATGCTTAAGTATGTATGGGACCCACGTAAGCGAATCCCTCGGATTACGCTCGCGTACGGGCACGGATGTATGAATCATGAGTATGAATGAAAGTATGTGCATAAATATAAATAATAGTATAAGTATGAATAAGTATGTTGGTATGAACATGAAAAAGTGAATCAGTATGAGTGTAAGTAGGTATAAGTAATGACAATTTTGTGTACGAAATAAATCAAATACAACGAATTTGAGCGTGTAAAATGATCAAGAAGTTGTGGGTATGTAAAACGAATGATACGTGAAGTTGTCGTGTGATCTTGACTAAAAGGTGTACGATGGTATGCGTGTATAGTTGTTTAAGAGAAACATTGAGTTTATCGAATCGAAATAGATTGAGTTTGACTATTAAGGTAGATTCTAACTTGTAAGTGTAAGAAGAATATGTTAGGATCGGAGGCTCTCATGATAGTGTTTGTTTGTTTAAAATGAACAATCAATGAGTATGAAAACATGTTAGGTGCAGTGGAAGTGAAAACAAACTCTGTAAACACAATCAAAGAAGATAATAGTTTGATAAACAATTGCTTCTCATAGAGTCAAATGATTTACAAATCAAAGCAAAAGATTACAGATGTGCTTACAAACTATACTCCCCCTCAGCCTGATACCCCAAGGTTGGTTGCATACAAGATGAAAGGATTAGACATGAGGAGAAGAACTCGCTCAGTCAATCAAATGTAACAGTACAGGGTACTGTTACATTTATAGGCAAACCAAACCACTGAGGTATCTCAGCTGACGTCACCATGAAAGCGACATCTAACAACCTAACAACCTGTAGACACTGTCCTTATACAAACTACTGATGTCTAACAACTGATTGTAAATAAAATACTAAACATGAGGAAACAACTGCTTCACGTTCCACTGTTGTAGCCTAAGCACTGATGCTTAATACCAACATCAGTGCTTTCTTCAAAGTTGATCAGTCCTTGAATGAGCAGTGTTTGTATCTTCAGCAGCACTTAAGAGACAGCAGTAGAGAGAGCGACAAAGTTTGTCTTCAGCAGTCTTTAGGATTACATCAGCATTTGGAACATCAGTTGTTCTTTTGAGCAGTACTTATGGTTCATCAGCTGATAGATAACCACTGTCAAGGGGAGAGCAGAGTGTAAACTACTGTTTATTGTGAATCCTCTGTTGTGACCTGGTTTTGGCTTTACATTATCTGTTCCTTTGGTAGGGTTCAATCCCAACAATCCCCCCCTGGAACAGATAATGCCAAAACCTTTCATTATTCAGGACCTTTATTACTCATCAAGAATGCCTTAGCTTGTTCTTTGAATTCAGCTTCAAATTCCTTTGCACTCTGGTCATCCTCATCCCTACACAGTGAAAGCCCAAGGAGATCCTGCAAATCTTGAACACTAAGGCCTAGTGCTTCTTTCCTTGATATGTGCTTCACATCGCCATTGGCTCTGACCAAGGTCAATACGTGAGTCTTTTGATCAGACATCCACTTTAGTATTTTTAAGCCAAGTGGGTTTCTTGGGAGAGACTTATTTGACGATGAGTTGAGGGATAATGGCCTTGAAAACATCTGCAGACTTTCAGACATTCTTTTGAAAGCTTCTTCAATGACTTTGTCTGCTGCAGCTATATCTTCTGCAGTTTCTTGTTCTATAAATTCTTGTCTTTCAGCTTCTGTCTTGTCTTTAGCAGTGTTTGGAGATGCAGGTTTGTTTAATGCTTTAAAAAAGCTTTGAAGCTTTGTTGAAGTTTCTTCTTTTAGACCCATTTTCGTGATGGTATCTTTGAAGTACTCTGCTTCCTTTTCTATTACCTCTTCTTCAGTCAGCTGTTCTCCCTCTTCTTGATTTGTTGCAAAAGTAGACCGGAACAGTGTGTCGAGGTTTCCTATCTTCTGTTCAAGCTTCATCATTTGTTCTTGCTTTTTAGAAGTGCCTGAAACAGTTATCTTTCTTTTCTTTAGCCTTTCATAGGCTTCATCGGTCTGCTGTTTTGACCATTTTGATATGGCTTCAGCAGTATCCATTTTCGCATCCACCAGCTCCATTTTCTTTCTTTTATATTCAGCAGTTAAGTCAGCAATGAGCTTTTCATATTTTCTCCAGTTAGGAGCATTCTTCTTCTTCGTAGGATCATTCTTAATCTTTTTAATCCTTTCTGCCTCACGCTTAAGAGCTACTACTGGCCATTCTCTGAACTGTTGTTCTTCAGCTGGATAGAATTTCTCTTTCATGATGTAGGCTAGATATTGTTTTCTTAACTCTTTCTTTTGATCAGCCTTTTCTTTGTTTAGGTCTTGTGCAAACCCTTCTATCTGCTTTACTTTTGTTAAGTAGAACTCCAGTCTTTTAGCAATGCCATCTTCGCTTAACTTTTCTTTTTCACTATCAACCTTGGCTTTTACATTTGCCTGCTTTGCCTTGAGTTTTAGGTAATCATCCATATCCTCTGGTGGCATGTAGCCTATGAGTGAGGAGAATCTTCTTTTTGAAGGATCCTCTTCTGTATAGAATTGCCTCATCTCATTTTTGATAGCTTCAAGTTCCAGTGGATATTTTGCAGCATTTGGATCATGTATACCCTCATCAGCAGTGATTGGCTTTCTTATTCTGTTGACAAGCTTTGGTTGTGATGTAGGAAAGGTGAGAGCAGTGGTGGATGACTGACTAACAGCTGTTGAAACAACTGGTGTCTCAACATCTGCTGTCATTACAACTGCTGATATGTCAGCAGTTGTCTTCTGCTTTTGAGCAGGGGATGGAATTGGTGATGTTGGTGGTGATGGTGGTGAATCATCATCTGATATGAGATTTCTTCTTCTTTTTAATGAAGAAGAAGCAGATGATGTTTTGGGTGGATCAGTGGTGGTAGATTGGATATCAGTGGTTTGTGGTAGTGATTGACTGACAGTGGTTGAAACAACTTGTGTTTCAACATCTGCTGTCATTACAACAGATGTTGTAACATCTGTTGTCTTCTGTTTTATGACAGGAGGCAGTGGTGATGGTATGATTGTAGATGATGATGGTGGAGCAGTAGTTGTAGTGGTGTGTGGTAGAGTGGTGTGTGTTGAAGGTGTGTGTGTTGATGAGATGGCAGCTGTTTGTCTACTGACAGCAGTTTTTGTAACTACTGCTGTATCAGCTGTTTGGCTAACAGGTTTTGAGACCTGTTTTTCTTTTTCTTTTTCAGGTTCAATATGAAGGCCATGTTCAATTCCCTTCTTCTTCATTTGCTTCAATATCTCCCCCTTTTTGGCATTATCTGCAAGGGGGTCATCAAAGAATAGTAAAGTTGAAGGAGCCTTGCTCGTGGCAATTTGGATACTGGCCTTAATAGCCTTGATATCTGCTTGAGTATCCTTGAACCTTGATTCCATCATGTTGGACAGCATTTGTACTTGAATGGCATGCTTTTTGTCAGCCATAAGTTGCTGTGCTTCAAGCATTGGTTGAAAAATATTCCAAAGCTCATTTGCAGCAGGTGCTTGTTGTGGAGCAGATGCTTGAGCAGGAACAGCAGAGGATTGTGCTTTCTGAGCTTTTAAAATCTCTTGCACCATCTCCTTTATTTCAGAAACTGATTCTTCAAGTTTTTCCACTCTGCCCGTCAATTCCTGATATCTTGAATCATCACCCATTTTACTGGGATCATCTGAATCCCCACCTGTGGTGGTTATATCAATGTGTGACTTAGGAACAGAGTCCCAAAAATCACCCATTGATGCCCCTTGTTCTCGGTACTGGGGACTTCTTTCTTCGGCACTCGATAAACCTTTGATGGTACCAGTGGTTAGATCCAACTCACTGGTGGTCACCGAAGTTGCCATGGAAGAAATTGCCTTCAAGGGAGTCTTACTTATGAAACAACTGTCCAACTGAGGATCTGTTGATCCACCAGTTGTAGTTGCTGCTCCACTTGAACTACTGACAAGAGTTACTTGTAACTCCTGCAGTGTAACCTCCTCAACTGTTGCTGGGATAGCAGAGGTATAAGAATCAGACCCAGTCACTTGTGGATGTATACTCTCAGTGATAGGTGATAGAGAGGAACTGGTTTGTGTCTGTGCAATAGCAGCTGCATGCAACAGAGGTAGCATGGATTGTGGCATTATTATTGGTGAGGGGATGGGGGTTGAAAGAGACATGTCCTTGGGATCAGGACTGAGGAAGATGGATCCAAGTGGATTCAGAGCTTCATATTGTGGTGTCCTTGTGCTTACAACCTGATCCTTTTGTGAGGATGCAGGAGGAGTTTCGGTTATGGGTTGAGATCTTTCTTCCAACTGCTGTGAGGAAGTAGCAGCAGTGGTTTGTGGTGACTTTTGTGTTGTCACAGGCATTTCCTCTGGGATCTCATCTTCCAGAGTTGCCTTTGTTTTGGGATTGGTGGGTTTTCTGGATGTTTTCTTTTTGGTCTTTTTAGTGGTGGCAGGTGTGGGTTTTAGAGCAGTGGGAGTGCTGCTCTGATCACCTGGAGCAGTGGGCTCAGCAGCTGATACCTGAGGAGCAGTTGTAACCACTAAAATCTGCTCAGGTACCCCTGCTTTTGTTTTTATTGGTGCCATCATCCTTGAAAATGTTTCTTTTGTTAAACTTTTTATTTGACAATGAACACCTTGTTTTAGCAAATTTAAATTTTCCTTTTCAAATTTTTGTTCAAAGTAGTAACTCAAAAATCTTGGAAAAAGTAAAAATGCTTTACTTTCAACGTTTTTTACCATGTCATTGAAAATCTCCTGGGAGTAGTTGTAGTTCTTATTATTCAAAATAGCGTAACCCAGGCTTTGAATTTTCAATGGTATTTCGTTAAAAGATGTTGTTTTATTTGAAGCACACATCAAGAGTGTGTGAAATAAAAACCTGGGTGCAGATGGAAAATAACCCTTTTGTAGGGTATCTACCTTTGATTCTTCTGCATAACCCCTTTTCAGAAAATCAGCTTTTAACTCGTTTTTGTCAAAAGAGGTTTTACCGTTCTGATCATCGAGTATGAAGACTTCTGATATCAATTGTGGTGTGATTTTGCTCGCCTTTCCCTGTATCGAGGAGTTAATGGCAATGACTTTATCGTCTTGTTTTTCAAGCGTCGCCTTTTTCCAAAACTCTCTCTGGGTTTGCAGATATATGGGAGCATTTACCGTCAACAAAGTTTTGTACTTTGATCCAGTTATTGCATCAATGATGGAGTCGAAGGTGTGGTTGTCTTTGGGTTTTATGAGTAAACCCAAATAATTGTGAGATTGTTTGAATGGTATTTCGATGGGTTCTTCGGCCGTTTGAGCGACCTCTTTGGAAGGTGATGGTGATTTAGGTTTTGATTTTGATTTTGTCATTGTTGCGGAGAATAGCGAAGGAAGATTTTGGAGATTTTGAGAAGAAGGGTTGGAAACTGCTATGAGAAGAGAATTTTTGGAATTCAATTCGACAGTGTAAAACCCTGTTTGGGGTTTAGGGCAGGGTTTTATTTAAAAATGATCGCTGATGTGGCAGCGGTTATTAAGATCTGAGGGCTAAAAACTGACCACGTGTCAAACACAGATGAAACGGATGAAGTATGGAGAACAGTTGTTTTCAGAGCCACTGACATATCAAGCATCAGTGGTTACAACGGTAAAAATTATGGGCAGTGGATGATTTTAACTATCAGTAGATAGCATGTCAGTGGATAAGACACTGATTTTGAGCATCAGTGCTTTTCACGAAAATGAAGGATCAGTGGTTAACTTTTAGCAGTGGACAGTGTTTAGAGATCAGATGATAGAACAAAACAGTGGTTAGGGAAATTGGTATAATTCTGAAGAACAGGTGTTTCAGCAACAGTTTTGAGAATTTTCATTCAAGGTTTTGCCACATGTCAATTTTGAAAGACAGTGGTTTAGTACCCCAGATGATGAAAACCTTTTACTAGGGCAAACCGTTTTAGTTTAATATTCAATTAAAACATGAGCACCCTAGTAATTCAAGCACAGTTTGCAATCAATTTTTGATGAAAATTTAGGAGCAAACCTGAATATGACATGATCATGACATATGTACCATTTCCTTTTGACCCATTTATGAGGACACTAATACCATCAAAAAATAAGGTATTACATCCTGACAGGAGCTGGAACTATTGCCAAACAAAAACAAGCAAGAGTTCCAAATGTATTATTCCAGAAAAAAATGAATAATATATCCTGGTTATTTGAGAAAATCCTTTGAACAACAAAAAATAGTTAAAGAATTTTCTGAGAAAAGTATCAAAAAGGATCTGGTATAATTTCAATAGAGTATATAATCATATCATTCACAAGTTTTTGAAAATGGTCAGTGGTTTGACAATAGTGATAGGAAACTTTTGGATACATTTTGACCACTGTTTGGAACCATTTTCTTTGTCAGTTGATTGCAAACCTGAGGACACATGGAGAATATTTTTGAACATTTGTCTAGTCCTCTTTGGAGTTCATTTACTGGAATCAAAACCTTTTTCTGAACAGATAAATGCACATAGTTGCTTAATTACCATTATTACCATTATTACCCTAAACTTTGACTCATAAGTGTTTTATGTTTATACTCTTTTCTTTTGACTTCAAAAGTTTTGAGATAAACACACTTCTGAGTTTTTGTGAATATCAGTCCAAAATCATTCTGCAGTAATGTTTTGAGAGACTTGGTCATGTTTTCACAAGTTTTTCATCCAATCTCACATTACATATGATGCGGACTATGTTGACCCTTGTTTTCTTAATGTATTTGAACATAGTTGATTTTGTCCTTTTTAGGAACTCAACCTGTTTTCAACACATAAGATCTAAATAACTAAAGTTTTAATTTCCCTCTTTTAGTGTTAACAAAACAACAATGCTTTTATGAACATAGGTTTTGTTAATCTGAGGTTTGTACTTTAGTATTTAATGAAAACATCACAAATATCAAAACAACAGTTGAAATCAATATTGAAAAATATAAAATAATCCCATAATTTGACAGATATGTTCACAGATCTGAAAGCTATGGGTGACTTTTGCATGATATCACCTGTTGTGTGAAATTTGTGTGTTATATGACATCTTGGTTGATTTACAGAGATTTTGAATAACCATTTTGAACATGATTTAATCGATACTCTGTTTTTCAACAAAATACAACCAACCTTAGTATCAATGAATTTTGAGCCGAACTGTTATGTCAAATTGATTGTTAGATCGAATTTGACTGTCCGTGCTCTGATACCAATTGTTAGGATCGGAGGCTCTCATGATAGTGTTTGTTTGTTTAAAATGAACAATCAATGAGTATGAAAACATGTTAGGTGCAGCGGAAGTGAAAACAAACTCTGTAAACACAATCAAAGGAGATAATAGTTTGATAAACAATTGCTTCTCATAGAGTCAAATGATTTACAAATCAAAGCAAAAGATTACAGATGTGCTTACAAACTATACTCCCCCTCAGCCTGATACCCCAAGGTTGGTTGCATACAAGATGAAAGGATTAGACATGAGGAGAAGAACTCGCTCAGTCAATCAAATGTAACAGTACAGGGTACTGTTACATTTATAGGCAAACCAAACCACTGAGGTATCTCAGCTGACGTCACCATGAAAGCGACATCTAACAACCTAACAACCTGTAGACACTGTCCTTATACAAACTACTGATGTCTAACAACTGATTGTAAATAAAATACTAAACATGAGGAAACAACTGCTTCACGTTCCACTGTTGTAGCCTAAGCACTGATGCTTAATACCAACATCAGTGCTTTCTTCAAAGGTGATCAGTCCTTGAATGAGCAGTGTTTGTATCTTCAGCAGCACTTAAGAGACAGCAGTAGATAGAGCGACAAAGTTTGTCTTCAGCAGTCTTTAGGATTACATCAGCATTTGGAACATCAGTTGTTCTTTTGAGCAGTACTTATGGTTCATCAGCTGATAGATAACCACTGTCAAGGGGAGAGCAGAGTGTAAACTACTGTTTATTGTGAATCCTCTGTTGTGACCTGGTTTTGGCTTTACATTATCTGTTCCTTTGGTAGGGTTCAATCCCAACAGAATATAAGGTACTTATTGGTTATACCTAACGTATTGTGTAATGAATGGAAATGCTACTTTTGTTTTAAAAGAAAATAAGTTAGTTGGAAAGTGTTGGTCACTATGAAGTCTTCTTACCCATGTGTTTTGAAAATGACATATTGAGCTGTGTATGTAAAATGTTTTGAAAATGGTAAGTTCACATCATTTTAAAGGATCTTGCATTAAAATAGGAAATTTGAAATTAGGAGGTTCTTGTGAAAACGTTGCTTCTTAAAGAGGATTTTATGCATATTGAACTTAATGATCGTTGAAAAGTGTTATAATAAAATGTTTTATTGATTTTGAAAAAGGCTTCAGAGAAAGAAAATGATCTTATAATAACTATAAGATCTTATAGGCAAATGAAATGGCGAGTTTGATTTTCGATTGCCAACAAAGTTGTTGGTATGATGATAAAATGTGAGCGTGTGTTAGTGATTAGGTTGAGTATGAAGTTCACGCACAAGAAATTCATTGAACCGATTAAGTTGATAGGTAGCATTTCATAAGGTTTTGAAATTCGGGTAATAAAACGTTTTAAGGTATGATTAAAAATTTTGTGTTTGTGGGTTATGTGAAAATAGGTTATGGGGTAAGATATACATTTAATAAAAATAATAAATTTTGAAATTAGCAAAGTAGGGATTTTGACAAATGAAAACGACTTAGATATAAAAGTGGATCGCGTTGTACAATGAAGTCTATTTTGAAATAAGGTTTTGGTAACGATCACCTAGGTAAGGGAATTACCCCTAACTTGTCGGTGAGGTCGTTTTAAGAAAAAGGAGGAGTGGAGTTAATCGTCAAGGTAAGGAAATCACTCCTATCTCGATGATATCTCTCCATTTTTGTGGTTATAAGGAATGTAAAGCTAGTTGAGTGACGTTTTTGAAATCATGCATATGTGTAATGTATGAAAAGATTTAGTATGATGTGTGTGTGAGAAAAATTATCTCGAAAATAAATTTAAATTTGAAACGAGAGAATTGTATCATATAAAAGCGATGATAGTAAAGCATAGGTTTGATTAAAAATTGGATTGTTCCAAAACGGAACTTTGAGTAAACCAAAGTGGTCGAAATTTTTTTTGAATTTGAGAAACATGCTTTGGCCTAATAGGTGGAATACTCTCGCCGATATCTCGGTTAACGGTATTCACCCTTCCAGTTACTACATGTTCCAAACCAATCGAAAATTTGAGACTTGGTGGGATTTTTAAAAATCAAGGAGCGGGACTAGTCGACAAGGTGCGGGTTTCACCCTTAACATGACGATTTCGTACCCTAAGTGTGGTCGATACTCGTCGGGTCAAAATTTAATTTTGATAATTTGACGAGGGTCCACTAGAATTTGATTGGCAAATAGCGTGTAAAAAGGATAGATAGATTGAGAGTCGTTCACCAAATTGTGGGTTCCACGCCTATTTTGGTGAAGTCGTCTCGTTAGTATGATACGAGTGGTTTCGAGTTTTAGTATAAACGAGTAAAAAGACATATGCTCGAATTAATGATAACAAGTATGAGCACATAAAGCATTTTAAGCAAATAAGAGACATTTCAAGTATAACATGTAAAGATATTGCATAAAAATAGCATGTGAAGCAAGTACGGTCGAATTTGGTACTTAACTATAGACTAGGTCAAAAGCATGGCAATTTTCCTAATTCCCTATAGTTATGGCTCTGATACCAATCTGTCACACCCCAACCGATGGCGGAAACATCGGAGTGAGACGAAATAGATTGCTCGAGACATCATAACACTAATAATTGTGACAAGTATTTAAATAGTAAATTTCATTTCATTTCTAAATAATAAATTACAAGAATTTGAAGTAAATACAACATCATTAATAATGAAATACAATGCAGTAAGAATACAAATTAAAGTGTGTATCTAAGCATCCTACTAGATTCCATGCATCACCAACATCATCGCTAAACCTGCAACATGTTTTAAAAAGCATAGTTCAATACAAAGGTATTGACGAGTACACAAGTTTTAGACTCGTGTCAGGTGTATAAAAAGTATTTTCAATCCAACATATCATTTGGTATACGAGGTCAAACAATCATGCATAACAATATGTCAACTCTAGTGTCCACTAGTATTTAGCATCCCTCGTCACAAAAACAA
Source organism: Helianthus tuberosus (assembly GCA_030545235.1). Classification (NCBI taxonomy): domain Eukaryota; kingdom Viridiplantae; phylum Streptophyta; class Magnoliopsida; order Asterales; family Asteraceae; genus Helianthus; species Helianthus tuberosus. The sequence continues at coordinate 124,813,655 of CM060400.1, forward strand.
CGAGACCATTATAGAATAAAGACTTAACAAAACCCCGTCGAGTGGTGTGCTACTCCTATAGCGCTATAATTGTTTAAGCCGAGTTAACAAGTAGTATGTAATCTAGCATGAACCTAAGCATAACAAGGCATGTATACGGATTGAATGAATAAAAACATGTTTGTGAATTGTACGGTTCAACAAGTAAAACATGTTACACCCAAAGTGTATTAAAAAAGAAAATGGGTCAAGTGTACTCACATAATTGCTAAGTCTTCCGATTATCCAAGCGTCGACGAGTGTGAGGTTAGTTTGATGGAACACCGACGTCACCCTATACGGGCAAACAGTGGTGCATGAGTAAACGGAATTATGACGGAAGATTTGAAGTGGAATATAAAGTATAACTGGTTGCTAAATATGTATATATATATATGAATATATATATATATATATTATATAGTTTAAGTAATATTTCTAAATTAATTTTATCAAGAGTATTGTTGAATGCTGACCAAAATAAATATACATTTATATCTATTTTATAAAAAATAAGTAAATCGAATTTGATAGGTTTTGTTTTTTAGAATTTAACACGTTTCGTTTTACCGATTTTTACGAAAAACGGGCAAAGTTTCCTCTGTTTTTGGACGATCCCAACAACACAAGTTGTCGATATATTTGTCAAAATTCAACAATAAACAACAACATGTACGATATCATTATACAGTAATCAACGCCACTTTTCGTTTCATAAGTTCAATATTTATTCGTTTGTAAATAATATTATATCGCTTGTTAGCGTAGTTTTGACTGACGCATAAACTTGTTTTATATATGAAATCCGTTGCACAAAATACAATTAATTTCTTTATTGCGACGCTTATTAATTGGTTCGGTTTTTAAAGCTCGTTTTCACATTCGAAACAATATATACATATATATAAAACAATATAAACCGAAACTGACCCGAACTGAACGCGAGTCAAGTGAATCGAAACTGCACTTGAAGCGAAGCACGGGTGAACCACGACTACCCCCACTGTCGACCCGAACTGATGTTGACCGGAACTCGAGTCGAGACCCGAGCCAAGCTGAACCGAGTCACCTGAGTTCACCCGAGTGAACTGACCCGAAGTTTGACGAACCAGGCCCGAGTTAACCGAACCGTTCACCATCATCACTGTCGACGCCGACAGCCGCCGTGCGTCTGTTCTGTTGTCCGTCGACACCACCACCGTCATCATTCCCCAGCACCGCCGCCGCCAAGAAGACGGTCGGCCGTCCATTACGAGAGAGAGAGCGCGCACAGGGGGTGTCTTTTTGTGTGCCGTCGACTGAGCCGACACCGGAGAGGAAGGTGCCTTCGGGTGTGAGTGGGGAAGAGGAATGCGGAGGATGGTCGGAAAAGGTTGTCGCCGTCGGAGTAGGTCTCGTAGGTGCCGGAATTCGGAGAGGGGAAGAGAGACCGAGAGTGTGTGTAAGTATGCGGGTGTGTTGCCGGGTGAGTGACACCGGAGTGCCGGCCGTGATCCTGTACTGGTCTCCGGAGGACAGAGAGGTGGCAGGGGGGTCTGGTTTGAGATTCGACTGATAAAAGGATTTAGGGTTTAGCCATTTTTTATACTTTCCATTATTTACACAAATAGTCCCTAAACTTTACCCACTAACTTATGTTATGTTATAAAAAGAATTTACTTTATAAAATAAACTAACTAGGTTAGTTTACTAACTTTAAAATTTAACGAGACTAACTTAGTTTATTATAAAAATATCTTTTAAATAGTAAAATAAATAAATTTAATTAAGTTAACAATTGGTAAATAACAATATCTATAACGAATTAATTAAAGAAAAAGGATTTTCGACAATTAACCTTTTCGAAAGGGACAAGTTTCTAAAAAAAGGATTTTGAGGACGCGCTTTCTAAATTAGGAAGGTTATGAAAATGCGGGGCGTTACACACTAGCTAGGTAGTTGGCGTAGTCAGCGTGGTTCTTCTCGGTATTCCACCATTTCTAAGGATTCCGTTGGGAATTTTTCATTGATGAGCTCGTCCCTAGTTGCCTCCAAAGCTGGATCTTCCAAGCGGGCCGGATGATCTGCAGCGGTGTTTTCTGCTCCTCTTTTGTCTTTTATTTCAATGTCAAATTCTTGGAGAAGTAGAATCCATTTGATTAAAAGCGGTTTGGCATCCTGTTTTTAAAGAGATAACGAATGCCTGCATGGTCTGTATAAACTATCGTTTTAGAAAGAACAAGATAAGAACGAAATTTATCAAAAGCAAATACTGCAGCTAGTAATTCTTTTTCAATTGTTGTGTAATTTTCTTGTGCATCGTTAAGTGTTTTACTAGCGTAGTATATTGGGTGAAAATGCTTATCTTTTCATTGTCCCAAGACAGCTCCAACTGCAAAGTCACTTGCATCGCACATGATTTCGAAAGGTAGTTTCCAATCAGGCGCTATCATGATTGGTGCATTGACTAGCATTTCTTTTAGTGTTAAAAATGCTTGGTTGCAATCCTTGTCAAAGATGAACGGTGCATCTTTTTCAAGTAATTTTGTTAAAGGTCTTGAAATTTTAGAAAAGTCTTTGATAAGTCGTCTATAAAATCCTGTATGCCCTAGGAAACTTCTGATAGCTCTAACGGAGGATGGAGGTGGTAGTCGGGAGATGGTGTCTATTTTAACCCGATCAACCTCCATTCCTTCGCTTTAGATTTTGTGACCGTGTACTATTCCCTCCGTTACCATGAAATGGCATTTTTCCCAATTAAGGGCGAGGTTAGTTTCCTCACATCGGGATAGCAATCGTTCAAGGTTATCGAGGCATTGGTCGTATGAATCTCCAAAGATAGAAAAGTCGTCCATGAAGACTTCCATAGTCTTTTCTATCATGTCATGGAAGATGGCCACCATGAAACGTTGGAAATTTGGGGGGCATTACATAGACCAAAAGGCATGCATCGATAAGCAAAAGTTTCATCGGGACATGTGAATGTTGTTTTTTCTTGGTCTTCGGGAGGTATCGGTATTTGAAAGTAACCTGAAAAACCACCTAAAAAACAATAAAATTTGTGACCGGATAATATTTCTAACATTTGATCAATAAAAGGTAAGGGAAAATGTTCTTTCCTTGTTGCCTCATTTAATTGACGATAATCTATACAAACTCTCAATCCGGTGACGATTCTTGTTGGTATTAATTCATTTTTTCATTAGTGACCACCGTCATACCTCCTTTCTTGGGAACTACTATAACATCTGTTCCTCCACGGCCATCATAAGAATACAAAACCAATGAAATATTGTGTTTCATACTTGGGATTTGTATAAATATGAGTATCATTTTCACATATCAATTCTTGTTTGATTTCGAGCTCTAAATCGCTTTCTGGTAAGTTAAACGCAAACTAATGCATAAACGTAATCAGTTTAATGTGACAAACACTCCAGAACAGTGACATGGGCTTAACATACCTTAAATAACCTTTACATAACTTATAAATAAGTTTTGGAGGGTTTGGTGTGTCGAAATCAAGTTTATTCGATCGCATAGACTATTTGCGTCAAACTGCAAAAGTCTGCTGATTCGTATGGTATCGAACCTTCCAGAATATGATCATAAGTTAAACATACCATAAATATCCTTTACATAGCTTAGAAATAGGCTTTGAGGAGTTCGGTATGCTAAAATAAACTTTTTGGACAATCAGGGACTAAAAGCGTCAAAAAGTGCATAAGTTTGCATTTTCGCGCATATCTTACGTATGAATATATCCGGACATCCAAAAATTTATGTAATCAGTAAAATATTTTTTTTAGTGATTGGCATGCTAAAATTTCATTCGTTGCGTAATTTGGATCGTTTTTCTCGTCCGTTCGTGTTTCGTCGTAATTAACCAAACAACGCAACCGTACGACCAAACAAACCGACATCCGAGATGTTTTTGAGCATGTTTCATGTTCCCTAAACTTTAACTTCATTATAGAGCCTTGAAATGAGGTTAACGGGGCTTAAACGTGTCAAAAATGCATCGAAAAGCAAGTTTTACACATGCAGGGACCTAAATTGATAATCTGCCTTTTTGGTCTCTGGCGGGGCGCGACAGGCCTCTCGCGGGGCGCCATAGACTGATCCGGGCAGATTCTTTTATTCAGCAACTGGATCGAATTTCAGGGGTTATTTATGCAAAATTCTCAATACCATGAGCTGGTTTTGGACACCCATAGTATTCCAAATCAGTGGGTACACATGGAGGGCCAAGATTGAAGCTCATTTATCAAGGAGCGATCCTAACGGTGGTTCGAAATCTATAAATACCCACCTTGAATTCTTGAATTTCCCACAATTGATCTCAAATTCATTCTCTAAGTTGAAGCTCTCCTTGTGAGACTTCATACCTGAGAATTTTTGAGTTCAAACCTCCCTTGCTTGGACCTTTTGTAAGTTTCTTTCGTTCTTTTATGCGTTTTTAAGCACGAAAGTCAAACAGTGTTTGAATTTCTGCTTTGACAAGTCAATGGTCAACACGAAGTTCATTTGAACTTCGCAACGTGAGCGTAATCACGATGGTTATAGTCCCTTGTGACTATACCTACTGATTATCACGTTATTTAGGCATAGTGACGAGTCATAGTTTCGGTCAAAATACGCGTTCATGCGTATTTTGCAACCGAACTATTCTTGGGTATCAAAACCCTTTGTTTTGATATCAAACTTGTTTTCTAACTTCGTTAAACATGTTTTAACATGTTTAACTCGTCACTTTTAGTTTAGTGCTTATATAGGGTCGTAAGATAAGCGGTCTAAACAACTGCTTAGACTTTCGAACCCGACCCGTTTGGTCCATCATTAGGATTCGACCAAACATATTTTGTGACCATAGTTGTATAGGGAATAAGCTTCCGAGGTTATACCTTATGGTCGCTTCGTTTAGTTAGTTGTATGATAGGTAATTTATATGCCTTAGGAAAATGACTAAAATGCCTTTTTTACGCACAAATTCATTTTAAGCATATGTAACCTAAATTTTGACATCTAATTAGGCGGTCCGAACGCGTTTTACGCGAACGACGCGTTAAAGTAGCGTAAGCTACCTAAACGGGTCGTGATGGGTCGTAAGCACTTAGGTTAGGTATCGTTTTAGTATGTAGGCTCTGTTAAACCATATCATATGAGTTCCAATACTCATTTGGTTTACGAAACCTCATCCTATCCGATCTTCCGATTTAGGTCCGGTTTATTAACATAGTTATCTATATTAGGTGCCGATTGATTTCCGTGATCCTTCTAGCTTTGCTTGGTTGTTATTCAAGACTTCTAAGCATCCTCAAGTGTAACACCTCGTAAAATCATACCCAATAAAATAAAGACACGTGTCGTGTCATGTAATGCGAACGTGTTATGGAAACGGATCCAGATTAAGATGTACGGTAGGATTTAAAAGCGTCGACATGTTAATTTATACCTCTGAGCGACCTATTAATAAATCCCTAACCATGATATATTTAATCAACATCTCAAATTATGCAAATAAATATGGTTATCCTAAATAACAAATTAATTATAACCTAAGTCATGGATCCAAATTGAATTCTTGGTATTTTCGACATTTAAAAACCTCCCACAAGGATCCAAAATTGTGTAAGTACATGCAAGGCATGCAAGAGCTGAAAACATGGTCCCTTTACTGAAAAGAAGCACACGATTCGGACTTGTAAGAAATGTTTGAGCAAGGCCTAGAAGTTGCAAATATTTTTGTCTCTCGTCATTGGTTACGGACCGTAAGAGCTAAGGCTTACGGTCCGTAAGGAGATGCTTACGAACCGCAAAGGAATCCCTTACGGTCCGTAAGGCTGTCACTGGCAGCAGAAGTGGACAGCTGCCTGTTCAGCCTGTTCCACCGCCTTAGATGAGTGGTTTTCGAAAACCAAGGGTCCTATAACTGGTTTTTAGTAACATAGGGACACCTGGGGTCATCCCATAACATTAGTAGAGTGGCTTGGCATGATCTTGAGCACTTGGGTTCAATATATAAGAGAGTGAAGTTGCAACCATTTTTGCTCACTACATTCAAACTCACTTCAACTGATCTCTGGAGCTCTCTGGACAGCAACCAACTTCTCTTAGGATCCATAAGCATACTTAGGACCTTTGTAAGTGTCCTTAACCCTTCCTAATTCAGTTTAGCTTAATTATTTAGCTAAAAGTCAAACCGTCGTAATTAAGGTTTGACTTCGAGATTAATTAAAATTTGTTAAGTCAAATCTCGAATTAAAAGTACCTATAAGTAGGTAATTATGTGGGTAATAAACCCTTAAAAGGGTACTCTCTGATTCCCACTCTAACTAGGTCAATTGTCGGGTCAAAGCTAACTTTAAAAAGTCAACAGAATACTTATTTTCAAATTAATACATAATTAGCAATGTAGGATCCATGTAACCTGTTTTACCACTAATATAACTTGATAATTAATGTAAGAACATGTCTAAACATGTTCAACCCGACAATTTTGAATAGAGACCCGGTTCGGTACCGAAAGTCGCATAATTTGACTTTTGCTTTGACTTTCAGTTCTGACCCGTTTAAGCCTAGTTTAGGATTTCCTTAGAGCTTCTTTTGAACCTAGTTACATGTTAGTATAACCCTCTGTGATTATACGGCTTGGTTCACTAGTTGTCTAATTATTATGCAAGTTTCCGTTAATTGCCTAAATGTTGACTAGTATGCCCTTTTCACCATAAAATATGATTTTTGAAAATATAAAAGAGTAGACACCTTGGTTACTGATTTATAAACTTGTACCCAAAATTTGACATCAGTTTGAGGTCTAGATTAGGAGTTATGCTCATTAGCGTAATTAGAAAGCTTTTATTAAATAAACGGCATAATTAGCGTATAGCCTATCTAAACCTACTTTTTGATATCAAAATTTTTACCCACTGATATAATATAATATTTTGGGATTTTTGAAGATTTTTAATTAATTTTGGGCTGAGCATAACATAGGGTTGTAGCTTTAATTCGGTTAATGCCGATTTTGCCCTTTTGGGCTATAAAATGAGTTTTATAAATTATTTTTATACCAAACCTTTTTCTGCTGATTTGTTATGATAAATAAAATATTTTGAGCCTTCTAGAATATTAAAATTTTCAGCTTTCCTTTAAAAACCCGGAAATAGCTCAAATTCGCTTTTTAAGCGTTTTTAAAAGCATAGTATGCATCAAAACCATTTTACACATATGAGATTGATACCTACAGATATTTTAAGTATATTTTTATACATTAACAGTAAGCTAAAGTTTTAAACTCAGATTTCCAATTTTGACCTTTTAGCCTATGTGAAATTACCAAAATACCCCTAAGGTGCATAGTTTGGTTTTAAATGGTAAATTTCACATATATCTAGTACCCTACTGTTATAACTTATTAAATTAAGTAGATTTACTAAATAAATCAGACCTGTAACTCAGATTACTAATTAAACTCTTTTATAACCTTTTAAATGACCAAAATGCCCTTACGGGGCATAATTCGAGTTTAAATCCGTTTTGGGCATAATGGAAGACATCTTACTGATGTCACAACATATTTAAGGCATATTAACTTAGGAAACTTTCATAGGACTCATTTGGTTACTCGTTACGCACTTTTCGCGTTCGGATCAGCTTATGTAACTAGTTTGCATATATTAGCCGAAACGGGTCAAACCTTATCATTTTTGTCTCAAAATTCAGAATGTGTTTAGTTTACCCATACTATACAAGTCTTCAAACTTGTCGGGTCTAAATCACATTCTATTCCGGTCTTCGCTTATTCATGCGTTTGAACCGTATCTTCCTTTAAAACTAACCGGTCTAAGCTTAAGTTTAATTAAAGACTCGTTAGAAATCTAACAGGTTATTGTAAACCTTCATTCCAGAATAGGAGGCCCAGTAAAAGCTATCTGTACTTGCTGAATTGATATACGGCTGGGATTAAATTTATATTTAGCTCAGGTAAATACTTTTAACTTATTTTCCCTATACGGGCTTGGGGTATGGTATATAAAATACCGCTTGGTCGGGCATTGAATCTTTAATCGGATAAAGGTTAAATCATTGAAATGCTCCGTTTGGAAATGTTTTGTTTGCTTAAAGCCTTTGAGGGGTTAATGACCATGTCCCGGATATCCTTGGCATCATTTTACGAAATGGCCACGACCTAAGCACGAGGTGTAGGCGTACACCCGTCAGTGCCTAAATAAATAATGTGGTGTGTCTATTGATCTTTAACCCGGAACAAACCGGGCTACTGAACGCATAAGAAACATGTAATTCTTTTACAAGATTATATTCAAATAATTATCCCAAGTTATAAAAAGTTTTGTGCCACGTGCATTCAAATCAATTTTATTAAACTTTTCAAAAATGAGTCAGTTAATTGTATTTACCAGTATAAACTGACGTATTTTCCCAAAAAGGTTAAGTGCAGGTACTACTCGAACTAGGCTGGCTTTCTCCTAGCGTCCACAATAAGTCTCGCAAGCTTGGATGTCATAAAACTGTTGAACAATGTTTCCCTTTTATTTTTGATCCGCCTGTGGATCTATTTCAACTACTTGTGATACTTAATATTACAATTTATTAAAGTTGAAATGAATCTATCTTTTGCTTCCGCTGTGCATTTAAATTTGTGTTGTTTGACTATGATGATATCAACTACGTCACGATACTCCCCACTGGGCCCACCGGTAATACGTCGAAATATCGGGGTGTGACAGGTTGGTATCAGAGCCAACACTGAGTGAATTAAACACTAGCCTTTTGTGTTTAATCTCAGTTACACAATTGCACATTCCTCGAATTTTCGAGTCTAGACAAAGAACATAGGACAAATCCTGATTTTTGTTTATTTTGTCTTTTATATTATTCTTGTTGTTATCTTTGTTTATGTTGACAGGTCTAAATATGCCGCCGAGATTCTTCAGAAGAAAAGGAAAGTCACCTGCAACAAGCCACGACCAGGAGGCCGGGCCTTCTCAAAGGCGAACCTCACATATCCCTATTAGTACCAGTCCACAGGGAGACTGGAGGGCGCATCTACAACCAGCGAGGCGGTCTGTCTCGTTAGCTTCGTCACCTTCTTACTTACACTCCTTTGGACCCCATTCCGAAAACGAACCAGATAATCCACAGCCTTCGTTTATCCCTCTCCAGCGGTCCAACTCGCGCCATTCCTTTGATAACCCGTCCCATATCTTTCGAAGCCGGTTCAACCCGGCAAACTACCTCGAGGAACCCATGGGTGTTAACCCATTGGGACCGGAAGATCACTTTTCGGGAGATCACGCCATGGACATGGATGAGGATACTGACCCTACCGAACCACCGACTGGTACCCCCACACATCCCATAGAAATTTCTGATGGGTCATCTTGTCACGGATCACCTTACCGTGGTCCAAATAGCTACCAAGCAAGGTTCAACCAATTTGAGTGGTATTTCACACCCTCTTACCATTCGACACCTCAGCAGCAGCAGCAGGATCCTTCCGGGGATTCACGCTTTGTGACAGTTACCCCGCCACCACCACCACCTCAGCAGCAACCTCCTGAGCCATCAAGGCGAAGGAGATCAAACGCACGGATGTCCGTGCGAGGAGGGGTACATATCAGCACGCCTCAACCATCGAGTGGCAGCCACTACCCGCCGCTCTGAGAAAACCAGCAGATGGGGGGACCTTCAAACCCCAACCCGGAAGTGAACTCTGCACATGTTGTACCACCACCATTGGGCTTTGGCAACCCAATTCCTACCTACACTGGCCCAGCAACGTATAATCCCTTCGAGCAGCCGGCTAACTCCAGTTTCAACTATGCGGAGATCGACCCATACCTGGCGGCGTGGAACTACAATGCTCTTAACCCCGAAGGGCCTTACGGAACTCCTTGGGGAGTCGGATACCCAGCTTATGGGTACCAACAGCAGCCGTCTCTTCAGCCTCCACAACAGCCGCAGCCGCAGGTACCACGGTTTTCCCCGCCTGAGCGGGATGAAATTCTCCAAAGAATGGATCAGGTTGAGCAGGTAGTTCACAGAGATCGCAGGGAGCGACAAGGTTTCTTCAAGGGATTAGCAGGTTTAATTAAAGGAAAAAGCAAGAAGGACCATTGAATCCTTCAATTTGTTGGTTATGTTTCCTTGTTTTCAGTTGAGCCCCTGCGTGGGCCTATTTTTCTGTTTTAACCCCTGCGTGGGTATGTTTTGGTTGTTAAGCCCCTGCGTGGGCACATTTTTCCATTGACCCTTGCGTGGGTATGTTGTGTTGTTTAGCCCATGCGCGGGCATGTTACTTTAATTGGAAGTCCCGTTCAGGGCAGACTCGTATTTTAAAATTCATGTGGTGAAATGGTTAAATTTAAATTCTTATTTTTAGTTATATGCATGAACAAAAATATAAAATAAGTAAATAACAATATTTTTACAAGATCTATCATTATATTAAAATGATAAAAATCTAAAGGGACAAGACCTAGCCTTCATGTCATTTTAAGAGAGGGCCAAGACGGTAGTTCCCCAATTAGATTCAGATCCTTATCAACATCTTAATTTAGTATTGTTCTGCGTTAAATGTTAAATAAGAATCTTAAAAGGTAAAACCTAGCTTGTATGTCATTATAAGACCTGGCCAATATGGTAAAACCTGTTTCAAAAGATTCAAATCTCTGTTAACATCTACAAACATGTTGACATTCTTGGCTAATGTGATCCGCAAAATCACACATGTCACCCTTATGTTGAATTAACCCAATCCTTTATTATTAATTAAACATCCGATTGAGATGAAATGCCTACGGGCTATAATTATTGTCATATAAGACAAAAGACAGTCGTAGCTTATAAACTCCCTGTCCAGAAAGGTAATGAACCTTGATTCAAACCTTAATAACTAGATCTTATAAGGTCTTGACCTACAATTTATAAATGTCCATGTGACTAGGTCTGTTGTACCATTATTATATTTTATTCTAGAACTAGGGGTTACTAATGAAAAGTCCCAAATGAAATTACTTAACAAATTAACCAATATGGTTCTTTAATTACCATGGTTAATAAATTATCGAGATGACAAATCAATTATAATTCCCTAAACGAATCATTGTCATCATCTTATGTAGCAATCTAACTACATGGCCGAGTCTGAGGAGGTCAACAGTCGGCCAAAGGAGAATCATGACGCCACCAGGATCAATGTAACTGGTGCAGAACTCCAAGAATTAGTAGACAATGCTGTAACCAAAGCCATAAATAGGCAGTATAGTGAATCCAGTAGTACTCGAAGCAGGACCCAATCAGCACCCCATTCTAAGCCAAAAACTCACTCTGAGGCTCATAGTAAGCCACCCTCTAAGCTAGATAAGCCAAAGAGAGATGATGACGATCATCATTCCTCAAACCAGCAAAGTGTTCCGTCAAAGAAGGTCGAGCTTAAACATGAACCGCGTGGTAAGTCTTGTACTTATAAATACTTCGTCTCATGCAAACCCAGAGACTTTACTGGGGAGAAAGGAGCGGTTGACTGCATGACATGGTTGGATGAAATAGATACCGTAGTTGATATCAGCGGGTGCGCTGATAAGGATGTGGTAAAGTTTGTATCTCAATCGTTCAAAGGTGAGGCACTAGCCTGGTGGAGATCTTTGATCCAAGCTACGGGGAAAATCCCATTGTACAATATGTCATGGGATCAATTTATGACGTTGATTAAAGAAAACTATTGCCCTCAGCATGAGGTAGAAAAGATTGAATCTGATTTCTTATCCTTGGTTATGAAGAACCTGCATTGCCAAGCCTAACTTACCAGCTTCAATACAATGTCAAGGTTGGTTCCTTATCTTGTGACACCTGAACCCAAAAGGATAGCTCGTTTCACCGGGGGTTTAGCCCCAGAAATCAAGGCCAGTGTGAAGGCCTTTAGACCATCTACCTTTCGGTCTGCAGCTGACATATCATTGTCCCTTACCTTGGACGCGGTCAGGCAGAGATCGCTGAGGAACGCCGATACCGAAAAGAGGAAGCGTGAGGATGACAACTCACGACGCTCAGACAAAAGGCATAAAGGAAACAGTGACCACAAGAAGAGTTCTGGATCCAAGAAAGATAGTCATCAGTCGGGTGATAAACCCAAGTGTAAGGTTTGTAAGAAGCACCATTTTGGGAGGTGCAGATTAGAGTCTAAATCCCAGTCCCAGCCGAGAGCATGTGGGATTTGCAAGTCTTCTGAGCACAAGACCTTAGACTGTAAGAAAATCAAGGATGCTACGTGCTATAGCTGCAATGAAAAAGGGCATATCAGGTCCAACTGCCCAAAACTTACGAAGAAGACTGAGGATGGGAAAAAGACCAATGCTAGGGTCTTCAGGATGGATGCGAAGGAAGCTGTTCAGGACGACAATGTGATCACAGGTACCTTCCTCATAAATGATGTTTATGCAAGAGTGCTATTTGATTCAGGAGCTGATAAATCATTTGTAGATAATAAGTTTTGTAAGTTACTGAATTTACCTGTTAAAACCCTAAGTGTGAAATATGAGGTGGAACTAGCTGATGGTACCTTAGAAACCACCTCAACCGTATTAGATGGATGTTTCATATCCATTAGGAATCACTCCTTTCCACTATCCTTGCTTCCTTTGAAGTTAGTCGGTTTCGACATCGTTTTAGGCATGGACTGGTTATCTCGTAACCAAGCCCAGATAGTGTGCAACAAAAAGTAAGTGGTGATCAAGACTCCGTCTGGTGAACCACTCACCATTCAGGGAGATACCCAGTATGGATTGCCGGAGCAAGTGTCTATGCTCAAGGCATCTAGATGCTTGAAGAAAGGTTGTGTCACTTACATGGCACAAGTGACTATTGATGAGCCGAAGCCTAAGATTGAGGATATTCCTGTCATTTCTGAATATCTCGAAGTTTTCCCTGAAGAACTACCTGGTTTACCACCAGATAGGCAAGTAGAATTCAGAATTGACATCATCCCTGGAGCAGCACCAGTGGCAAGGGCGCCTTATAGGTTGGCACCAACAGAGATGAAGGAATTGAGAACACAATTAGATGAGTTGTTAGCCAAAGGTTTTATTAGACCTAGTTCGTCTCCTTGGGGAGCGCCAATCCTGTTTGTGAAGAAGAAGGATGGATCGATGCGCCTATGAATCGATTATCGTGAGCTTAACAAAGTCACTATCAAGAATAGGTATCCATTGCCCAGGATCGACGATCTGTTCGATCAATTACAAGGGGCAAGCTACTTCTCTAAGATCGATTTGAGGTCAGGCTATCATCAATTGAAGGTTAAAGATGAAGATGTACACAAGACTGCATTTAGGACTCGTTATGGTCATTACGAGTTCCTAGTGATGCCTTTTGGGCTCACTAATGCACCTGCCGCATTCATGGACCTCATGAATCACGTCTGCAAGCCTTACTTGGACAAATTTGTCATCGTCTTCATTGACGACATCCTCATCTACTCGAAGAACTAAGCTGACCACGAGAAACACCTTCGTTGTATTCTAAAACTTCTACATCATGAGAAGCTCTATGCCAAATTCTTGAAGTGTGAATTTTGGCTTCGAGAAGTCCAATTCCTTGGACACGTGGTTAGTGAGCGTGGTATCCAAGGGGATCCCGCTAAGGTGGAAGCAGTTATGAACTGGCAAGAGCCGAAAACGCCCACTGAGATTCACAGCTTTCTAGGGCTAGCAGGATTTTACAGGCGATTTATTGAAAACTTCTCAAGAATTGCAGTACCCCTGAATTTACTCACCCGCAAGAATAGAAAGTTTGACTGGGGGCCTAAGCAGCAAGAATCTTTCGATATTTTGAAGCAGAAGTTGAGCAATGCACCTGTATTGACATTGCCTGATGGAATTGATGAATTTATAGTATATTGTGATGCATCACACACCGGAATGGGCTGTGTGCTTATGCAGAAAGGCAAAGTCATTGCCTATGCTTCACGACAGTTAAAGGTGCACGAGAAGAACTACAATACCCATGACTTGGAACTGGGTGCCGTTGTATTTGCACTAAAACTATGGAGACATTACTTGTATGGAACCAAGTATGTGATCTATTCAGATCACAAAAGCCTTCAACACTTGTTTAATCAGAAAGATTTAAACATGAGGCAACGACGTTGGATGGAAACTCTGAATGATTATGACTGTGAGATAAGATACCATCCAGGCAAGGCAAATGTGGTTGCCGATGCCTTAAGCAGGAAAGAAAGAGTGAAACCTATAAGAATCAATCCTAAGAGCATTGAAATAAAGAATGGTTTGAACGAAAGGTTGTTAGCTGCACAGAATGAAGTTGTGTTGGAAGCTAACTATCCTGATGAAAAGCTGTGAGTAACTGAAGAGCAGTTATCTTATGGCAAGGACGGAATTTTGAGACTAAATGGACGGATTTGGGTTCCAGTTTTTGGAGGACTTCGGAATGTTATCCTCCAGGAAGCCCACAGCTCCAAATATTCTGTTCATCCTGGAGCTGATAAGATGTACCAGGATCTGAAGGCAAACTATTGGTGGATAGGCTTGAAGAAGTCTATAGCTGCCTACGTAGCTAAATGTTTGACGTGTGCACAAGTCAAAGCTGAACAACAGAAGCCGTCAGGTTTGCTACAACAGCCTGAAATTCCCACTTGGAAGTGGGAGATGGTGACAATGGATTTCATCACCAAGTTGCCAAAGACAAAGAAAGGAAATGATACTATATAGGTGATAGTGGATAGACTGACTAAGTCAGCACATTTCCTACCCATTAAGGAAACTTATAGTTCTGACATGTTAGCACAATTGTATGTTGATAAGATTGTATCTCTGCATGGAGTACCAGTGGCTATTATCTCTGACAGAGATACCAGATACACGTCACACTTTTGGAAAAGTTTCCAACAGTCTTTGGGCACGCGCTTAAATTTCAGTACGGCTTACCATCCTCAGACGGATGGGCAGAGTGAACGTACCATCCAAACTTTGGAAGACATGCTACGTGCATGTGTAATTGATCTAGGTGGTAGTTGGGATAAGCACCTGCCATTGACCGAGTTCTCCTATAACAATAGCTACCATACAAGCATTAAGGCTGCGCCTTTTGAGGCATTATATGGTAGAAAGTGTAGAACGCCTGTTTGTTGGGCAGAAGTAGGGGAAGCTCAATTGTCAGGACCAGATATAGTCCTTGAAACGACGGACAAAATTGTCTAGATTCGTGACCGCCTGAAAGCTGCCAGGGATAGGCAGAAAAGTTATGCTGTAAAAGGCGAAAACCTCTAAAGTTTGAGGTTGGTGATAAAGTTTTGCTTAAAGTATCACCCTGGAAGGGAGTGATGCGACTTGGTAAGAAAGGCAAACTAAGCCCAAGGTATATAGGACCATTCGAGATCATCGAATGCGTAGGATCAGTGGCTTATAAGTTAAACTTACCCGAAGAGCTCAGTGGTATTCACAATGTATTCCATATCTGTAATCTGAAGAAATGTCTGGCTGATGAATCGCTAGTCATACCACATACGGATGTGCACATAGATGAGAGCTTGAAATTTGTGGAAAAACCTTTGTCGATTGAGGATCGACAGGTTAAGAAGCTTCGGAGGAAGCATGTGCCTATTGTGAAAGTTAAATGGGACGCCCGTAGAGGACCCGAATATACGTGGGAGTTGGAATCCACCATGAAAGAAAAATACCCTCAATTGTTTCAATAAATCTCGAGGTCGAGATTTCTTTTAAGGGGGTGAGGATGTAACACCTCGTAAAATCATACCCAATAAAATAAAGACACGTGTCATGTAATCCGAACGTGTTATGGAAACGGATCCAGATAAAGATGTACGGTAGGATTTAAAAGCGTCGACATGTTAATTTATACCTCTGAGCGACCTATTAATAAATCCCTAACCATGATATATTTAATCAACATCTCAAATTATGCAAATAAATCTGGTTATCCTAAATAACAAATTAATTATAACCTAAGTCATGGATCCAAATTGAATTCTTGGTATTTTCGACATTTAAAAACCTCCCACAAGGATCCAAAATTGTGTAAGTACATGAAAGGCATGCAAGAGCTGAAAACATGGTCCCTTTACTGAAAAGAAGCACAAGATTCGGACTTATAAGAAATGTTTGAGCAAGGCCTGGAAGTTGCAAATATTTTTGTCTCTGGTCATCGGTTACGGACCGTAAGAGCTAAGGCTTACGGTCCGTAAGGAGATGCTTACGGACCGCAACGGAATCCCTTACGGTCCGTAAGGCTGTCGCTGGCAGCAAAAGTGGACACCTGCCTGTTCAGCCTGTTCCACCGCCTTAGATGAGTGGTTTTCGAAAACCAAGGATCCTATAACTGGTTTTTAGCAACATAGGGACACCTTGGGTCATCCCATAACATTAGTAGAGTGGCTTGGCATGATCTTGAGCATGTGGGTTCAATATATAAGAGAGTGAAGTTGCAACCATTTTTGCTCACTACATTCAAACTCACTTCAACTGATCTCTGGAGCTCTCTGGACAGCAACCAACTTCTCTTAGGATCCATAAGCATACTTAGGACCTTTGTAAGTGTCCTTAACCCTTCCTAATTCAGTTTAGCTTAATTATTTAGCTAAAAAGTCAAACCGTCGTAATTAAGGTTTGACTTCGAGATTAATTAAAATTTGTTCAGTCAAATCTCAAATTAAAAGTACCTATAAGTAGGTAATTATGTGGGTAATAAACCCTTAAAAGGGTACTCTCTGATTCCCACTCTAACTAGGTCAATTGTCGGGTCAAAGCTAACTTTAAAAAGTCAACAGAATACTTATTTTCAAATTAATACATAATTAGCAATGTAGGATCCATGTAACCTGTTTTACCATTAATATAACTTGATAATTAATGTAAGAACATGTCTAAACATGTTCAACCCGACAATTTTGAGTAGAGACCCGGTTCGGTACCGAAAGTCGCATAATTTGACTTTTGCTTTGACTTTCAGTTCTGACCCGTTTAAGCCTAGTTTAGGATTTCCTTAGAGCGTCTTTTGAACCTAGTTACATGTTAGTATAACCCTCTGTGATTATACGGCTTGGTTCACTAGTTGTCTAATTATTATGCAAGTTTCCGTTAATTGCCTAAATGTTGACTAGTATGCCCTTTTCACCATAAAATATGATTTTTGAAAATATAAAAGAGTAGACACCTTGGTTTCTGATTTATAAACTTGTACCCAAAATTTGACATCAGTTTGAGGTCTAGATTAGGAGTTATGCTCATTAGCGTAATTAGAAAGCTTTTATTAATTAAACGACATAATTAGTGTATAGCCTATCTAAACCCACTTTTTGATATCAAACTTTTTACCCACTGATATAATATAATATTTTGGGATTTTTGAAGATTTTTAATTAATTTTGGGCTGAGCATAACATAGGGTTGTAGCTTTAATTCGGTTAATGCCGATTTTGCCCTTTTGGGCTATAAAATGAGTTTTATAAATTATTTTGATACCAAACCTTTTGCTACTGATTTTTTATGATAAATAAAGTATTTTGAGCGTTCTGGAATATTAAAATTTTCAGCTTTCCTTTAAAAACCCGGAAATAGCTCAAATTCGCTTTTTTAAGCGTTTTAAAAGCATAGTATGCATCAAAACCATTTTACACATATGAGATTGATACATACTGATATTTTAAGTATATTTTTATACATTAATAGTAAGCTAAAGTTTTAAACTCAGATTTCCAATTTTGACCTTTTAGCCTTTGTGAAATTACCAAAATACCCCTAAGGTGCATAGTTTGGTTTTAAATGATAAATTTCACATATATATAGTACCCTACTGTTATAACTTATTAAATTAAGTAGATTTACTAAATAAATCAGACCTCTAACTCAGATTACTAATTAAACTCTTTTATAACCTTTTAAATGACCAAAATGCCCTTACGGGGCATAATTCGAGTTTAAATCCGTTTTGGGCATAATGGAAGACATCTTACTGATGTCACAACATATTTAAGGAATATTAACTTAGAAAACTTGCATAGGACTCATTTGGTTACTCGTTACGCACTTTTCGCGTTCGGATCGGCTTATGTAACTAGTTTGCATATATTAGCCGAAACGGGTCAAACCTTATCATTTTTGTCTCAAAATCCAGAATGTGTTTAGTTTACCCATACTATACAAGTCTTCAAACTTGTCGGGTCTAAATCACATTCTATTCCGGTCTTCGCTTATTCATGCGTTTGAACCGTATCTTCCTTTAAAACTAACCGGTCTAAGCTTAAGCTTAATTAAAGACCCGTTAGAAATCTAATAGGTTATTGTAAACCTTCGTTCCAGAATAGGAGGCCCAGTAAAAGCTATCTGTACTTGCTGAATTGATATACGGCTGGGATTAAATTTATATTTAGCTCAGGTAAATACTGTTAACTTATTTTTCCTATACGGGCTTGGGGTATGGTATATAAAATACCGCTTGGTCGGGCATTGAATCTTTAATCGGATAGAGGTTAAATCATTGAAATGCTCCGTTTGGAAATGTTTTGTTTGCTTAAAGCCTTTGGGGGGTTAATGACCATGTCCCGGATATCCTTGGCATCATTTTACGAAATGGCCACGACCTAAGCACGGGGTGTAGGCGTACACCCGTCAGTGCCTAAATAAATAATGTGGTGTGTCTATTGATCTTTAACCCGGCACAAACCGGGCTACTGAACGCATAAGAAACATGTAATTCTTTTACAAGATTATATTCAAATAATTATCCTAAGTTATAAAAAGTTTTGTGCCACGTGCATTCAAATCAATTTTATTAAACTTTTCAAAAATGAGCCAGTTAATTGTATTTACCAATGTAAACTGACGTATTTTCCCAAAAAGGTTAAGTGCAGGTACTACTCGAACTAGGCTGGCTTTCTCCTAGCGTCCACAATAAGTCTCGCAAGCTTGGATGTCATAAAACTGTTGAACAATGTTTCCTTTTTATTTTTGATCCGCCTGTGGATCTATTTCAACTACTTGTGATACTTAATATTACAATTTATTAAAGTTGAAATGAATCTATCTTTTGCTTCCGCTGTGCATTTAAATTTGTGTTGTTTGATTATGATGATATCAACTACGTCACGATACTCCCCACCGGGCCCACCGGTAATACGTGGAAATATCGGGGCGTGACATCAAGTGAGTACATAGACCCCTCTTTTACTGTTTTTAAACATTTTGGGGTAGAACACATGTGCCTACTTGTTACTTTCGTGTTTTTCATGCTTTTATAACATATACTTGCTATGTTCATTAGTACACTTATAGTACATGATTTCATTATGTTTTGCTATGTGTGTTCACTGAGCATGCTAGCACATTGATTTTCATATATTATATTTTGTTGCATATGCTCATCCAGCATATAGACACATTGTTTTACATTTCTGCTTTGTATGTTCATTTAGCATATATAAGTACATTATTTTCATATAACATGCTTACATTTGGTATGACATTTGGTTTGTTTAACGGGTCATTAATACATTCATTAACACCGATCATGCCGTTCGTTAGTAGGTAGTGGTACCATAGGAATTGACAACTCCCATTCCTGAAATCCTAGGTTTGTTTGGGTGGAAGGAATGACCGAATTCGATTTAGATGAACCTTTAACTTGTTAGGGGTTTGTCGCCACAGTCGCAAGGCTTGAATGTAGGCGTTATAACATTACCGCGTAGATGTTTGTATCAATAAAGCATGCAGTTTTACAAAACATAACTTTTGATTTAAATTATGATTTATTCAAATACATTGTTTTGTACATTTTACATATGGTTAGAATAGATAATTTTATTTATTTTACCATACATGACATTTGATTATACATAAACATGATTTACATTTGACAATAGACATTGTTTACACATAAACATTTTGACATTTGTTTAAACAAGACATTTTGGTGGTTTGTTTGGGTAAATGATTTAAATAACGAGGCGTGTGTAATATAATAAAAGCATGGTGGATACGCCGCTGGTACTTCCTATATATAAGTGCTTTTATGATATTACATATCGTAGCGTTATTTAAACCATTTCAATTTGGAATATTACATTTTACACAAATAACATATCTTTACAAAACATTGTTTTACAAACAACATATTTTATACAAACTCATTTACTTGATTATTTATTTATCTATACATTTTTCTTTTACATCATCTGATTTCTTATCGATTTCCGTATGATTTATAAAAGAAAACATTTTTAAGGTTCATGACTAACTTTTGTTAAACATTTTCTTTAAACTTACAAGTCATGAATCCTATTTTTATAAAACCTGTGTATCTCACAGGCATTTTTATGCTGACGTACATATTTTCACATGTGTTTTAGATGATGTTGTTAGATGATTATGATGCAAACATAGGATTGGACGAGGACCTTAGTGACAATAAAAGATGCAAAACTAGTTAATTATGTTATGTATCTTTGTTTTTAAGACAATGTAACCTCTTTTAATTCAATAAAACAAAATTTCAATTACCATGTGTTGTGAAACAATAATTCTGTTACGACACTCCTCGACGATTCCGCCGCGGTTTGTTATTTTACGCGGTCGGGGTGTGACAACTACTTGGACAGGACTCACCCAAGGGCTATCGAAAATTGGGTAGATAAGTCTGGCGTCAAGTAGTTTGATGACTTCGTTTTTAACCATTTCTTGAACATTTGGATTTACTCTACGTTGTGGTTGTATTACCGATTTATAGTCATCATTCATTAAAATTTTGTGCATGCACATGGAAGGGATTATTCCTTTAATATCTACAAGTTTCCATGCGATCGCGTTTTTGTGTGTCTTCAAAAGTGTAATTAATTTTTTTTTCTAAACTAGTTAATTTTGAAGAAATAATTACAGATGGCTTACCATCCTTGTCGAGAAAAGCATATTCCAAACCTTTTGGGAGTTCTTTGAGCTCAAGTGGTGGGTCTTTAGGAGACTCCTTATTCGGTTGCTCATTTTGGTCAAGGACCAAAAAGGTTTGTTCAATGGCGACCTCTTCTTCGACAAAGTGGTCGATTTCATCTTCCGTATCGGGTGGTTCATCTTCATCCTCAATTAGGGGGTCGTCATTGCCGATTGGATATTTCATTGATTGGTTAAGATCGACATACCTTTTGTCGGCCCCTAATTGAATGGGTAGGTTATTTTGCTTCCAGTTGATCAAAGCTTGATAGGTTTTCACAAAAGGTCATCCCAACACAAGTGGAGCGTCATCAAGAATGACGAAGTCGGTTGGGATTACCGTTTGATTTGTTTCCACTAACACATCTTCAACTATTCCCATTGATTTTATTTTTTTTCGATTAGAAATAAAAATGGGGATTTGAAGTGGAGAAAAATCACTAATACCTAATTTTTTGAAAATGTAGTTTGGCATTATATTAACACAAGGATCTTTATTGATTGTAATATTACTACTAAAGGTGTTTTGAAAGAAACATGGAACTGGTGTAATGTTAATTTCAAATGGGTCATCTTTTATTAGCGTAGTTTGATCGTTTGTTAATTTAATGCTTACCATTTCGTCAATTTTAGTGTTAGTGTTTAACTCTTTTAAAAACTTAGCATGCGTAGGTACCAAACAATGGTTTTCGAAAGAAGGTAAGAGATTAATTTATTGAAAATTGACTCTTTTTGAAAATTAGCGTTTTCGGACTTACCTTTTTCGTTGTTTGGTTCAGGCGTCAGTTTTTCACTTACTTGTTCTTCCATTTTTACCTCTTCTATTATTACCTCTTTAGTATAAACTAGCTCTTCCCTCGCGCGGGATTCTTTTATATAGCATTTGATATCTTTGAGGTGTTGTATTATTCTTTCGGCTTCGGGGAGGATAGTTGGTGGTTCGTGAAA
The DNA here is from genome assembly GCA_030545235.1 of Helianthus tuberosus. NCBI lineage: Eukaryota > Viridiplantae > Streptophyta > Magnoliopsida > Asterales > Asteraceae > Helianthus > Helianthus tuberosus. The sequence continues at coordinate 124,835,575 of CM060400.1, forward strand.
TTGAGTAGGATAAGTGTCCCAAAAGCTTGAGTGCGGAAGTTCAAACCTTGGTCCTTCATAATACCCATATGAGGTAGATGGTTCACACCATTGTTCCTCATAGTAAGTATATTATGGAGATGATTCATACCTTGGTTCTTCAAGGTACGAGTATGAGGTAGAAGGTTCATACCTTGGTTCCTCATGGTAGGTGTATGAGTTGGATGGCTCGAAAAGGTCACAATATCGTACCGAGTGAGGGTTACCGCAAATGGTACAATAGTCTTCTTCGTAATCATCCTCTTCATAGTAGTAATTGTAACTTCCTGAGTATTGATCCATAAGAATCACTCAGCATATCACAAAAGAGTCTCGGGACCAGAAAACAAGATTAAAAACTGAAACAGAGGCTCACCATGGCCCTGTGGTCAGTGAGCACGGCCCGTGGTCAGGGTCTGTATCTAGGCATTTTTTAAAAATGTTACTGGTTTTGTGCAGCACGGTGGCGTGTTCAGCGAGCACGACCCCGTGTTCAGACTCTGTGTCTGGGTGTTTTAAAAATGTTTTGCTATTTTTATGCAGCACGGGGAATGTTCAGTGAGCATGGCCCCGTGTTCAGACTACTACTACGCAAAAATTACTAAAATTAAAAAAAGTGCGCACAGTTTTGAAAAGGTTTTGAAAAAAATGATTAGGCCGTCGATTTTAAGCTTTATTAAAATCCTTGCCCCGGCAGCGGTGCCAAAAACTTGGTGTGCGTTAGGTGTGATATGTTTTTATTAATATTTTGAGCCCATTTTAAACATTAATCAAGTTTTAAATTTATAAAACGCGATATTCTACTAACACTAAGGTTCTGTTTGTTTTTTGGCCAGAAGTACTTCTGGCCACTTATGTCTGCGCCGCACAGACGCGGGCAGACGTTTGGAGTTCGCAGATTGTTTGTTTTCTCGCAGACCTTTCATTAAAAAAGGTCTGCGAGACCTCTTCTTGGCACAGACATTGACATATGTCTTCTAACCTCTTCTTGGCACCTTCTAACCTCTTCTCACCTTCTCCTCTTCTAACCTGCCACCACCTCCCCTGCCACCACCTCCACCTCCGCCGCCCACCTCCACTCTGCCACCACCTCCCACCCCTGCTCCGCCACCAAATCGAATAAAACCCCCCAAATCGAAACCCCCAAATCCACAAACTAAAAACCCCCAAATCCACAAACTAAAACCCCCAAATCGAATCAATGAACATCATCAGCAACTTACCGGTGAGACTCGAACCCGCTGCTCATCAGCAACTTACCGGTGAGGGTTGTGTCGGAGATGAAAAATCGGGGGCCGACTCCCTTTCTTGGTCGCTGGAACAGATGATCGAGAGAGAGAGAAGAGTGGTGACGGTGGTGGCTGTGGTGTAGTGGTTGTTGGTTGTGGTGTAAGGCGGTGGTGGTTGTTGGTTTGCGGTGGTGCTTGGTGGTGGTGATGAAGGCAGAGAGTGAGATCGATGGAGGAGTGAGAGATCTGTGAGAGGAGAGAGAGACGGTGAAGGGCGGTGGTGTAGTGGTGACGGTGGTGGCGGTGGTGAAGTGGTGGCGGTGGTGGCGGTGGTGAAAGCAGAGAAGTCTGGTGTGTGTGTGTTGTGTGTGTAATGTGTGTGTGAAGAGGTTTTATATAAAAAAAAAAAACAAACCCTCTTCTCCTTGCAGACTGCAGACATTTGGTCCACCTCTTCTCCTGCAGATGCCTGCAGATGTGGTCCGCAGACTGCAGACCTTTTCCTACAGAAAAAACAAACAGCACCTAAGCACACACTTGGGCAAGTGCACCCATCGTAAGTGTAGTATAGCGTTGGTAAGATACCGAGGTCGTCCAAGGACACAAGTACTTTTAGTACCGGTTTATCCTCAACGTCTAATCAATCTATTTTTTTAGAAAAGTTTTGAAACATAAAAATAAAAACTAAAAATGCAAAAATAAATAAAATAAAAACAGATAGACAAGATAGAATCACTTGGATCCGACTCGCCTTTAATGTATCCTTTGATGATTTTCACACTTTCGGACTTTTTAAGAGATTATCTTAGTTATAGTAGTAGGCCCCTCTTTTGAAGGTGACGTTACCCTCAACCCAGTGGTTTGAGTCAGCAGGGATACAATCCCGAAGGGTCGGATTATTGAAAGATAATTAAGTTAGTTATTAATGCGAAAAGTGGTAGGCCCCTCTTTTGAAGGTGACGTTACCCTCGGCTAAGTGGTTTGAGTCAGCAAAGATACAATCCCAAGAAGCCGATATAATGTATTAATAGTAGTTTACATATGAGGGGTTCAAGCTATTCGCACCCCCGCCATCCAATACTAGTGGGTATTAAAGGAGGTCCTAGTAAGCTTGAACCAGGTCCTTACAGGATCTATACACTAAACAAGGAAAGAACCTTACCAAACAATTCCCCTAACCCCCGACCAGGTAGTCAACATGCTTTTATATAGACCGTAAAAACATGAATGATGCAATCTTTTACTTTATATAGACAGTAAAGTATCTTCAAGACACCACGGAAAAATGATAGGAAAAATTCACCTTCAACATAAGAAACTAGTTATTAAAGTCATTAATACAAAACCACATAAAAAGTGCCGAAAGATTAAAAATCAAAAGTAATACATTAAAGCTTCACCAAGTGATGTAAGAGGCTTAACCAAACATGGCCTTTGATTGGCAAGAACCCTTACAATCAATCTTGGATCCCGAGACTACTACACACTCTAAAGATGGATGATGGATGATGGTGGTGGGTGTTGGTGTTGTAGTGGTGGTGGAGTGGTGACAAAGTGGGAGAGTAGTGGTTTGCCAAGGGATGCCTTTGAAGTGAGCCAAGCACCCCTATTTATAGCCTGCACAGTACTCTAGCCACGGCCACGTGTCCAGTGGGCACGCCCCCGTGGCCAGCCTTTTCTCTTCCTTCATTAAATGCAAGTGTCAGCAGAGGGCCCCACACGACCCCGTGTCTCCTGGGCACGACCCCGTGGTCAACTTCGTATCTGTACTATCAAGATTTGGCAAGATTCTGCGTATATTTGCGTTGACCACGCCCCGTTCTGAGCTGGGCACGCCCCCATGGTGGGCGTGGAAGCTTCTACAGGTTTGTCTTTTGTGCAGGACCCTGACCACGCCCCGTGTTCAGCTGGGCACGACCCCGTGGTCAGTCTTCTGATTCCTTGTTTTTACTTTGGGGATGCTGTCGAGGGATCGGGCATGTCACGTTTATTCATTTTCTTTGTATTTATGTTGGTTTTGGCTGCTTATTTGCTTTTTTCGTTCGTTTAAGTTCATTTGGTCCTGTAAATTCAAAAGGAAGACAAAAACACGCTTTTTCCAACATTAGTACTAAAAAGGGTTAGTTTTATGTCTCATCTGATGCAATTTATATGTTACATTTTGCACACATCAATGACTGAGGTCAGATAACCAATAACTGCGTCAGCAGACAAGTATGCCTAAAGGGGTTAAGTGTAGTGAACAACTGCGGTGGGAACAACTACGCCAGATCAGTCGACTGCACCAGTCAACCAACTACGCCAGATTAATCAATTGTGCCACTAGTAGTTGTGCTAGATCGGACTGTTTTCAAATCTGAACTAAAATCCGACCTCAAAAACTCTAACAAACACATCTAATGAACTCTTCTTTGATCAGGAATCATCAAAAAATTTTAGTTCCATCAAAGGTCTTCAAATTTCTCTTAATTTAATGTCTCATGGTCTTTAGTGGAAATAAACACCGAGTCAAGAGCTATGGTGATTTGGATAGATGGTTAGTCCTTTCGAATTAAGCACCATGCTCTGATATCACCTAATAGTTCTTAGGAGCCCTCAAGGTTTGATAAAACGAACAATAACATTACTCTTGTTTGAGATAGAAGCGTGTGAGTCTATCTTACATGCAAACAAACAAGATACAATATGTAGAAAACTCATATGATTATATTCATCACAATTACAACCGAAAGAGTGTACATCTACAGATTAAGTTCCATTGCCGACCCTAGGTGAGCTCCCCTAGGGCTGGAGACTCACATCCTACACTAACACATAGAAATCTCTCTCTAACTAGCTCTAATTTCTGCCCACCTTACAAATGGCATAAGCATACAAATATGTAGGTTGCACGGCTAACTGCGCTAGTTATCTTAAGTGTGCCACTTACTAGCGCACTTGGCCTAACTACGCCAAGCACTAAGTGCACTACCTTCCCTAAGTGCGCCACCGACACTAAATGTGACACCTATGCACATACAACACTGAATTGCATAGCGACAATTACTACCCTTAGTTTTGCACCAACACTATGTTTAGTATCTGCAACTAACATAATATCATCTGTAAAAGGCATGCACCACGCAAGTGTCTCTTGCATCAACTTTGACAATTCATTTAGAACTACCACAAAAATAACTGGACTTAACGCAAACCCTTACTTGAGTCCCACCTTCACCGGGAAGAAATAAGTATCCCCTACAGGCGCACGAATACTAGTATCGGTCCTACCATACATATCCCTATATATGTCAAGATACTTCCCACGAACCCTTTTATCCTTTAAACTATCCCAAATCAGTTTGTATGGCATACTATCGTATGGCTTTTCAAGGTCAATGAACACCATGTGTAGATCCCTCTTTTGCTTCTTATACTTTTCCATTAATTTCATTAGAATGTGTATCGTTTTTGTAGTTGACCGCACTGGCATGAAACCAAATTGGTTTGTCGTAACCTGAGTTTCTATCTTAATTCTAGTCGCAATTATTCTTTGTATCCCACAACATTGGGTGTCTCCTTTGTTCTTATATAGGGGCACTATTACACTACTCCACTGATCTGAATTTCCCATATTTGAAAATAAGGTTGAACAAAGCCATTGGATTCCTTCATCTCCCAAACTATTCCACGCCTCAATCGATATGTTGTTTAGACCAACTGCCTTAGTCCTTCCCATCTTCCTAAGTGTGATGTCACCTCTCCATGTGTGATACCCCAACACTAGCATTTATTCTTTTGTCATCTCTGTGTAGCAGGGTAATAGCTTTCTTGTTGTTAAGCCCTCTTGTCAATAAAAAGATTGTTATGAAAGTAGTTTTGCCATCTTAACTTAATGTCATGTTCCTTGATTAAAACACTTTTATCCTCTACTTTGATAGGCTTTAAGAGAATTCCGAAAATCCCTATGGTGATAGAGATTAGAATCAAAATGGGGACAAATCCAAAGACTAGTAAAGGTGTGGTTTTTATTCATATGGAAATCCATAAAGTCTATTTCTTTGTGCCTACTTCCATCACCTATTACAACAAACAAGTATTCGATATCCTGAATTCGATAAACATCATATGGTTGGTTGTTCTTGTTTTCAATGTAATTGCAATGGACCTTGATGAATGATGAGAGATATATAATGGGGCTTTATGATAAATATCTATATCTACCTGTAGCAAAATAACTTTAAAAGGAACGTACAAATCCCAACACCTAATTCTTCATGTTTATACAAGTTAGTAGCAATAATTTCAACTTTTAAATACCAAGTTGTACATGTGCATCTACACACTCGGTTACTTTGATACTATACGGAATTAACTTGAGGTTCATAGCCCAAAACATACATAATCCCCTAGTATTGTCTTATTGATTTTTTTTTATTTTTCATTTTAAAATTTATTATTGTTTGTCCCTCCTTTTGTATCTCTTTGATTATTATAAATGATACGTGTCTGGAATCAAGCAAAAATCTAACACAACTATAAGATAGAGTTGTTTGCTTGTATAAGGAATCAAACAACTCTACAACAATAAGTTTACACTAGTATTAATAGTTGGCATATTAATTTTCTTTTTAGTGGAGGCTCTATATGTTCTTGTAGGCCCTAGGCCCAAGCCTAGGTTAGTTGTACTATAGGTACGGCCCTGAAACGACTAAGTCTTAAGAATAACATCACCTGACTTGTTCATTTGTATTTGAGTGATTTTTATCAAAACAGATGTTAACAAACATTGTGTGATTTTAAATATATTCAAAAGACAAAATGAAAGTGCACTCAAGATTTTGGATATTTTCATATACAGTTATTTAATTCATTATATAATTCAATAACTTTTGAAAGTTTTTTTTTTTTATACAAAACATGTTCTTTAGTTCATTAAACAAAGAAGATTATTGGATCTCATAACTAAAACAAGATACCTTTTCAAGATTGGAAGAAAATATGATCTTGGAAAATAGGTAAGATTTGTACCACTATTTTTTATACAAAACATGTTCTTTAGTTCATTAAACAAAGAAGATTATTGGATCTCATAACTAAAACAAGATACCTTTTCAAGATTGGAAGAAAATACGATCTTGAAAAATAGGTAAGATTTGTACCACTAGAAAGCTATTGTAGGTTGTGCCCCATGTTCTTGAATAAGAAACATGTACTCACATAAAATAACACCAAATATTATTGATTTAATAAATAGATATGCACAGTGATTGCTTGGGAACAAGAAACACAGACCAATCACATTAAATACTTAGATCTTTGGAGTTAGGAAAGACTGTTTGTTCTAGGATTCCCAAATATGTCTAATTTGTATAGGATTCCTCCATGTGTATGATGGTAAGAGGGGCCACCATGCACTATGTAGGCTAGCTGTGGGCTGGTTGAGGTTGATACATATAATAATAAATCTATATGTATATAAATCTATATGTATATTGTTGAAAGAGGAGTTGGAATCCACTTAAAAGAGTGGTTGATGTGAACAAAACACATGGGAGTTTGGGACACTAAACATTAAACATGGTTTTGATAGTTACTGAATTTCGGACGTGGAAAGGTGGGAGTCCACTAGATCCATGCATCCACTCCAAAACTCACTCATCATTGGTGCCTTCACCCACACAGGAGCTAACCTTTTTTATAACTCTTCAATTATTGTTCTCTATGAGAGATTGATTGGTTTGCTTAGATTCTAAGTTTAAATTAAGTAAATGATTATATTTCTTTTATATACGGGGAGGGTTTTACGTATAAATATTTGTTTACGAAAACAAAAATATCAAATATACAGGGAGGATTCTACGTATAAAACATTTGTTTACGAAAATGAAAATATCAAAGTAAATTTTATTCTTTAATTTTAAAACATTTTAAAAGGTTAAAATACAAATGTCTATTCATTATTCATCTCTTTTGACAATCTAAAAAAAATATCACAAAAACTGTTACTTTATTTATAAACATGTATATAAGCTAATTTAGGTTTATTCGTTTTGTTATCGTAATAACGTAGCCTTTTGTGATGAATCACTCTCTTATAACTTACTGGTTTGATTATAAAGTAATAATTGATCATGTGTGCATGATATGTGTGCCTCTGTGTGTTAATTACAAACTAATGGGAGTATTAGCATAATCTAAAAAGCTATTTGATTTTGTTCGATTTGGGACTATACACCGAATGTGATTTCAAGAAGATGCACACAGAGAAAAGATGTTTCTAGAGATTAATGGCATAAAGGAGTATACTAAAGTAAAGTCTCAAAAGGCTATATCAAACTATCATTGCATGGTTTTTGCTATAAACAAAGATCATAAATGAATTATACCAATTGAAACTAGAGTAGTTAACCATAGTTTACTATGGTTATGATAATTATCTATTATACGGATAATAATGATATTCAGTAGCATATAACATACATACACACATAGGTGCCTATCTCTATGCGATTACTTTATATCAACAACTCAGATCAATAGAATAAGATCATCTTGTTTAACAGTATACCTTATATTTATGTTCGATGACATTATGATTTTGATAGGAAAAACCACATAACCGTTACGTTAATTACTTCTAGTTTTTATATGATCGACAATTATTACTTTATCAAAGGAATTGAGTGTCTTTGTTTGTGTACACTCCTCCCCACACTGGAGAGCAAGTTGCTTAAGAGATGAAACGTAAGTGAATTAAATCCAAACTCGTGTCTCTTATATGCTCTAAGATGTTAATGAGACCGATAAAACGCCCTTAGAATGTGGGTTAACTATTTTAGGGTGTAGGGTATAGTCAAACACCTTAGGGCGTTTGAGTGAAATCCTACCCAATAATATTATGCCATGTCAACTCCACATTCCACTCCCCATTTTGCACTTAATCAGAGGGTATAGTCAAACACCCTAGGGTGTTTGAGTAGGTTAAAAAATAAAAAAAATGTGATTGGTTAAAAGGGGTTGGGACCCACCATTTTCTCAATCACTCTCTCTCCCCCATTTTCGGTAAACACTCACCGAAATACCCACCCTCTCTCCTCCTCACCGAATACCCACAAACACACGGTATAGTCACCGATCGGTGACATACCCTCTCCGCACAAGTCCCCGAGGATTATACCCTCTACCCTTATGTAGACTCACACTAATTACAAGTTTAGATAATAATCATTCAAATAATCAATGAGTAAGCTTATTTAATGTATATCACCAAAATGGTTTAGATATCAACAACATTTGTTTCAAGCTTTTATTTTGACTTTATGTATATTTTTTTCAATGACCAATTAGTAGGAAAAAATGATGTGTTTTTGACCTTTAACGTGTTTAGGATACAAAACCTATGCATCTAGATTTTTTACAAGTTTTAAATATACTTAAATACAACCAAACATTATTCTTATAAAAATTTAAACTCACACCACTTCTATGAGATTAATTAAACATTATACCACTAAACAACTAAATTATGGATAATGTGAAAAAAAAAACATTTGGTAATGTGAAAAATCCTATTCTTTCACAAAATTATTTAGTTTCATATAAATCCTGTTTTTATAATGCAAAAACTTGATCATATTATCATTTCATAAACATCCTAAACTCATATATACTATGTTATTTGTTTCATATAAATTCTGTTTTTATAATGCAAAAACTTGACCATATTATCTTTAATGTTTTTTTTTTTTAACTTGTGTATCTTATTTTATGTATTCATACAGCTAATATCATAATCTTTTCAAATCTTATAAGATAAGTCATTTCAAGCATTAATCATGTAATATTTGCATATACTTAGGGTGTCCGGGGCGCCTGCGGGGAGGGGTGCGGTGAGTGTACTCCCCGATCGGGAACACCGCCGTCGACCCCTCGGTGACCCAAATCGGGGAGTGGGGAGCGGGTATCATTCACCGTGTGAAACTTGTATATTTTTTAGTTTTTTTTTTTTTTTCCTTGTGATTTTGTAGGAGGATGAAGAACAAAGAATTTGTAGGTGAAGATGAAAGGGCAGGTTAAAATGAAGAAGAAGAAGAAGGGGAGGAGGAAGAAAGAAGAAGAAGAAAAAGAATTTTCAAATATAACCCTTAAGTTTTATTTTTAATTTTAAAAAACACTTAAATTTTTTTATTACTTTTAAAAATACCCCTCAAACTTGTTTTTAATTTAATGAAATGTTCTATTTTTTATTTTTATTTAGTTTTAATTTATTTAAATTATGTTTTACTTTTATAAAAATATTTATATAAAAAAAAAGAGTAAACTGCAATTTTACCCCCTGAGGTTAGGGGTGATTGGCACCCTTACCCCCTCTAACGAAATAATTGCAATTTTACCCCCCACTGTTTGCTGTTATGTCGCAACCTTACCCCCTGGTGTCAGTCAACGGTAGTTTGACCCAAATAACTAAGGGTATTTTAGTAATCTTACCCTATATTTATTATTATTATTATTATTTTTATTATTATTATTATTTATAAAATCAACCAGTCACCGCCTACACCCTCCACACAATAACCTGCAAATCCTCTAAGTCCTTTCATCTCCACTTTTCTTCACACTAAACTTCATCGCTTTCGCCATCGCTTCCAGCTTCGCCACCAACATCTCCGCCGGTTTCACCGTCGCAAAACGAATCTCCCTCTTATCTTCTCTTTTTTCTCTTCAAACAACGGCGATAGATCGAAACCTTCCGATAACGATATTATATGAAACGCGTTTAGCGTTTCGGATTCCTTACATTTCATATTTACGAAGTCGTTTTTTTCTCAACGAATTTTTTTGGAGCTTGCATTTCATATTTGTGATTAGTAATTTCATTAGGCACTTTCTTCAGATTAGGGCAATCTTAAAAACAGAGACGTTGGAGGGAGGTGAGGTGTTGGAGTCCCATTGAAAATGATTCCAAAATTACAGTTGCTTGAATGATGTCAAATTTTCTTATGCTCAGTTGCGTCAATGATGTCAAATTTTCACCAAGAAAGGAAACCTCCAATTTGGGACAATTACTTATTTCCAGTTTCTTTAACAATTTTAAAGAAGAAATGTTATGTCGTTCCCAAAGAGTGTTGTTATGTTGATGTAAATAAATAAGTTAGCCCTAAACAAACGTTTGCTTTATATGTTTCTGAATTCACAGTAGGAAATTGGAATCCAATCTAAACAATAACAGAAGGGATTCAAGAACAGAACCTGAAATTAATTAATTAATTAAACGAATTCAGAGATGGCAGTGGTGGTTGTGGTGGTGAATGGCGGTGGCAGTGGTGGTTGAGGGTGGTGGCTGGAGGTGGCAGTGGTGGTTGTGGTGGTGAATGGCGATGGCAGTGGTGGCAGGGGGTAAAATTACAGAGTAAACAAAACACAGGGGTAAAATAAAAGGGTAAAATAGTCATTTCACCACAAAGTCAACAGATCAGTCAACAAAATTGAGCTTAGGGGGTAAGGTTGCGACATAAGGGGGAACAGTGGGGGGTAAAATTGCAATTATTTCCTTAGGGGGGGTAAGAGTGCCAATGGCCCCTAACCTCAGGGGGTAAAATTGCAATTTACTCAAAAAAAAATAAAACCAAGTCCCCAAGAGAGGAGTGCCGCCATCAAATTGAGGGTGTGATGGGAGTTAAATGGGGAGTTGACGTGGCGCGTGCTGATTGGCTGTGGGTAAGAGAGGTCACTCCCCACTTCCCCACTTAGAGGAGTGCCCCTTATGTTGTGCAAGGAAATACACACGATTTTTACATAGGTAAACTATTATCAAATAGTAATGCACTATTCCTGTAATGATGCATGTGGACTTATATATAAGCCATAGATATAATTGTATATATATGAAGTTTTTATCAAAATGTTCATATGTACTTGGAAATTCTACTTTCGAATGTTTTTTCTTTTGTATTTAATCATTTATATCTTCTATTATTTCTTCATATCTTGAATCTCATTTTCTTTTATAACCATTACAGTGGCGGAGCTAGCCCATTAATTTAGGGGTAGCCTGATTTTTTTTTTATTTTGGGTCTTGGGTTAACTTTATCAATTATATTTTGGGCCTTTTTTCAATTCTATTATTGTCAATTTGGGCTTATTTTATCATTCGAGCTTAATTATTCTACAAGTTTTCGGGTTGTAAAATGTTTGGGCTTATAAGAAAAATTGGATTTTACTAAAATCAAGTATCCTATTTTTTGGTTAGGAGTATTCTCGTATTTTTAAGGGTATCCTTTGTATAAAACCGAAAAAATAAAATAAAAAATAACACTACAAATACGGGGTTGAGCTGTAGCCCGTGCTACGGCTACTAATACTATAGTTCCGCCCATGGTCATAGTCTTTTCATATGATCTTTAATCTCATTGTCTTTTATAACCATTAGTGTCATAGTCTTTTCATAAGATTAATAATATAGCCTTCACCTTTATTTAAGTTGTGTATAGCACCCATATTTGCTATACACTTTATCACTCACCTTTTAATCCTTAGGGTGAGAGGGGCACTCCCCTAAGAGGGGAGTCCCCTCTCTTACGCACCACCAACCAGCTAGTGCCACGTCAACTCCCCTCTTAAATTCCCCTAACACCCCATTTTGATGGCGGCACTCCCCTATTAGGGGACTTGGTAATTTTTTTTTATTTGTTTTAATTATGCATGTTTATAAAAAAATATTAATAAAAATTAAATAAAATTTAACAAAAGACATTTCAAAGTAGAAAATAAAAATAAAAATTAAATTCAAACTAGAAAATTAAAATTACATTCAAACTAGAAAATAAAAATTACATTAAAACTAGAAAATAATAATTTTAGAAATCGCACGGCCACCCGTACTTGTTAGCGATGTCGCGTTTTCGGGCGAGGATGAACGGCAACATACTTGGCGGAGCATCGTCGTGCGGCTTGATGAATGTTTCCATATCTCGATCGTAATTGTAGTTTTTCATCGTCTCGCGTTGTTCCGATATGAGCTCGAGAGCCTGCGCCTCTCTTTTCTTCCTCAATTCAACCGCCTCCAATTCAATCGCGTTTTTCTTTTCTTTCATGGCGGTGTACTCTTTGAATTGTGCCGCCAACTCGGCCGAGCTTCCCTCGGACGATGTCGCTTGACGCTTGTCTCGCCGTTGTGCTCTTTGTGGCGAGGGGTCTTCGTTCATATCGGGTATGGAAGGGTCCACCTCAACGGGCTTTCTTTTATGTCCCGAACCTTCCCCTTCCTCACCCAACAATGGGACTTGGGCCCATTTGTCGTGTTTTCGAAGGACCTCCCACGCCTCGACATGTTGAAAACCGTTCGGAAATCTCTCTTTAAATTCTGTTAAAGCGACTTTCATCACGTCGAGATCCTTGACTCCACTTCCTCGTGTGCGATCCTACATATTATAAAATAATAAGTGTTAAAAAAATATGAACTTAGTAAAGAAAATTAAAAAATATACAATGTTAAAAAATATAATTTTTACCGCTTGTTGGTATAGGCCGTTGAAAAAGTTTATTTTCGTGTGCATCGGGCCCCATTTAGACCGTACTTGATGCACGGTCCGGTTACTTCTTCGTTGCCCAAATCTGCATCCACATTATATTCATCGTCCTCGTCGCCCAAATTTTGAGTTTCGGGCACTACCTCATCGTCCTCGTCGTCCCAAATAGGTAGTGGACGTTCAACATTTTCTTGGACCGATGGAACTTGTGGGGAACGAAAACCATATGGGTCGAAGGCGTGGGAGTGAGGAGGAGCATCCATTGATAACAATTTTTGAAAACCATAGCCGAAATTGGGTTGAAGGTTGGTTGCTTGAGTGTTGTAAAAGGAGGGGTGTGAAGGTTGTTGGAAAAAAAACGGGGGTTGTGAAGTATATCCGAAAGGGGGTTGTGATTGTGCACTTGCACCGCTCGAACCACCACGAGACGGTTGCTTGCCCCGTCCCTTAGTTTTTTTCTTGGCTTCGCGGGGTTGGTTCTCCATTGCTCGGTTAGAAGTGGGTGTGGTTTGAGAGTATAAAAAATTAGTGAGAAGTGGGTGTGGTTTGATGAGAGTGTAAAAAATTAGTGAGAAGTGGGTGTGGTTATTTATATTTGTTTAAAAAGTGAATTTTTTTTTTTTTAAATCGACCGTTGCACAAGTTACCGTTCCTCAAACCTTGTGCCCTCCCCACGCGGTGAACAAGTGCCGAAACCACTCCCCGATTCGGGTCCCCGCGGTGATGGCGGCGGTGTTCCCGATCGGGGAAAGTGGTCACCGAAGCCACTCCCCGAGTACGCCCCGGACACCCTTATGGTTCGCAGTTGAACGAACGAGCGAATACGCTATCATGTCACCACCCTTGTTCCACCATCCCACACATGGCCGGCCCTGCGGGTGGGCGGGGAGGACCACCGGTCAGGGCCTGATATTTCGAGAGGCACATTTTTTTATGAAAAAAACTCGATACGTATATGTAAAATATTTTTTTTAATATGGTACACTCATACAAACACCAACATATGTCCCCTTACAAAACTATTCTTATGGTTTAAATTAGTTATTAACTCTTTTGGCATTAGGTTAGACCTTTCGTGAGCCCAATACTCAATTTCGTTAAGGCCTAAAAACACATTTTTTCGAGTTTGAACAGGGTACACGAATTCTAATCACCAGCCCTGATCCCACACATAATGTATGTTGGTGAACCCACATTTCTGACCACCTCAAGTTATATCACCAACACCGACAATTGACTAAAGTAGTGTAACCCATAGAATTTAACGTCCACTAGATCATATGTATGATTATTTATTAGAAATATGGCTATTTTACTTGTATCATTTTTTAACATGACATTATAAATTAGTATTCGTAATAATAAAAAACTGATTATGATAACATTTATGAACGAGTATTGGGAACTCGCACGTTGGAGCATACCTAAAATTATACACTTAATTTAGTTATACCACATGGATCATCCGTATAATTACTAATTAGAGGGTGTTTGGGGTTCCTTATTTTGAGGGTAAAAGGACTTTTGAAGGGCAAAAGGACTTTTGAAAAGTGTTTGGCTTTCCTTTTAAAGAGCAAAAGTCCTTTGGATTTGCCAAAAGTCAGGATTTCCTGACTTATTTTGGGCAAAAGTCCTTTTGCAAAAGTTGAAAATAAGCTAAGCCAAACATGCCCTTAGTGTGATGAAGAGGCAACACTTCTCCAAATATAAACAATTTATTAATCAACTTTTTAACTAATAATAAACATTTAGATATTTAAGAATCATAAAAAACAATAATAAAAGAAAAAATTATCATATATCAAGCGGCAAACTCTGTAGTCTATATATCCTATTATGTTGAATTGTCTTTTATATAATTAGTAACAAAAATGTGAAAACATCCACATTTTGTAAGCATGTGCAATACCAAAACTAAAATTGTCATCAATAATTTCATGCAAAAAGTCCAACTTACACATCACGTACATATAAGTGTAGTATTATTAAAGCCATATGCATTTATTAAAGCCTAACACCAACACCGATAAAAAGAAAGATAAGTTAAGTCATGGCCAATAGAAAGAAACAGAAATTGAATATTGTGAGGGGGCTTAATTTTATTAAGTAATATAGAGGTAATAAGTACCTAATAGCTAATTTTGATAACACACAAATATGAACGAATTGTAGAATCTTCAAAAAGTTACAATAACGTGGGTTCGTTTAAAAAACACTATTACTTTAATTCTTTAAAGTATTATTCTAAAGATTCCATCGAGTATAAGAAAATTGGAAAATACTAGATGGAATCGGGATTTATGCATACATTTTCGTTTTTTATTGTATTACTTTACACTAGCATCAATAACGTAATTAATAAATTAAATAACGCTAAAATAACAACTTAAGAAACAAAGATTTTCCTCAAACACATACAACTAATTAGGGTTAACACCCGTCGTGTTAACAAGACTTGTGCAGAACTTTTAAAAGATATCTAATGGAATTGCTGCATAAAGAAAAAAAGAAGAATAAATATCTCAAAGAAAAAACGCTTGCCAAAAACTGTAGTCCATAAACAATTAAATTGTTTATATTAATTGTTCGTCACGGCAATGTCATTTTTGAAGACATAAATCTTATATTGTTCGTCAATCGTCATGCAAGTATTAAACCATACAGAAAGAATGCATATAAAAACTAGGTTCTTTTACATATAAAGTTTTATAAAAAATATAACAGTTTCTTATTAAAAAGTTGGTTCAATCACGTTTAATAAAAACTAAGATTAATTTATAGATCCTGCTTGCTCGGTAGAATTTTATGTTCTGTTATATTTTATCTATTTTTAGAGTGTAAAAGAGTTCGGTTAATCGGAAAAAACCAAATTCTATAATAGTTTGTGGGGGTGCCTTTTTTGGAGATCTCCAGTGGAGGTTGGCTTCTCTCCCGACCCGGTTCGGAGGCTTAGGGATTTGTACGGCCGAGGATGCCTCTTCATATGCTTTCGTGGCTTCAAGGGCCCAATCTTGGGGTTTACAAGACCACATACTCCGAGAATGTGGTGGGGATGTTTTAGACTCCGATTACAGGAGTGCGTTGGACCTTTTGCATAGTTCTCTTCCCGACCTTGATATTGGCGGTTTCTACATTAAAGACACCGCCCTTCCTAAATCCCAGAAAATTCTAGCGAATGCCTTATATGGCGAAATTGTCAAGAGGTTTGAAGAGAAGTTTGTTTTATCCCCTCGGCAAAGAGCTGTGTTTGAATGTCTACGTGCCCCACATGCTCAGGATTTTCTGTCTGTCGCACCTATTGAAGGCTTGGGGCAACACATGTCGGCTGTGGAATACCGTGCTATCCTTAGATACCGACTGATGATTCCTTTGTTCCCAGTTGACTAGCCATGTCCGGTATGCCGCAAAGCGTGTTTGGATTCTTTCGGCGAGCACGCGATCCACTGTAAAGAGCTACCAGGGTTTAAATATCGGCATGATTGGGTGAGAGATGTGTTATGTGGTGTTCTTAAGCGGGCTGGGATCTCTGCCAAAAAGGAGGCTCCAGTAAATTTCCTGACTGACCCCTTAGAGGGGAGGTCCACTTTACGCCCGGTGGACATCCTTGTGTTTGGATGGGAAGGGGGGAAACACGCTTGTGTAGATCTAACTGGAGTCTCCCCCCTTGTCGGACTCAAGGACAAGGGCTTTGTCGTATGGCAAGCGATGCTCAAGGCAGAGGTGAGCAAAGTGGCAAAACATGAGAAAGTCTGCCTAGAGAATCAACATGTGTTTGTCCCGTTTGCGTTTAATACCTTTGGTGGCCTCGCTCCTGACACTGTGCGACTTTTGAATCGGGTTCAAAAAGTCGTTAATAGTAATTCTTCGTCGCTAAAGGTTTCAAACTTTGTATTTAGTAATTAACATTAGTTGGTAATTGTTGATGTATCATATTATCCTTAATAATTAATAAAAGTTTATTCTTAGATGTATTAAAGGAGATAATTAAAAAAGGTTAAAGGTTAGACTCATAACATAACATCATCTAAATCGCCATCCTCTCTCTCCCATAATCACAAGTTCATCATCTAAAGAACTTTTAAATCCCATCACTCATATACACCCTAAATGGGAACCAGATCAAGTTGACTATTATATCTACATCCATGGCTGCATCAGTTTTTGAATTATCTGCTATCCTGAATATATGTTGTAACATATATAATATTTACATATTTTCATTATGTACTTATAGAACTGTTGAACACATCAATAGCAATTACAATAATCTCGTTGGTTGTAGTTTGAAAACTAAGAATAACAAAGCAAACATTTTTTTCAACATCGAGTGATCATATATGCATTACATCTTTTTCAGTTCGTTACCCTTACAAAAAACTTATACATACAAATATTTTTCAACCAAAGGGCACGTAGCTAATCTTATTGTGTTGAAATAGTATCACTCTCAAAGTGATGCAAATGGTTTGAGTTTAAATTCTTAGTTAGAAAAAGAACACCACAATATTTTAATAGCTATTTATTTGCAATAATATCTCAAAATATAGAGTAAACTGCAATTTTACCCCCTGGGGTTTAGGCCAATTGGCACTCTACGAAATAATTGCAATCTTATCCCCCAACGTTGATGTTATGTCTCACATTTACCCCCCGGCGTCAATTAGGTTAACAGATCTGTTAACTTTAATGTGAAATGACTATCTTACCCTTTAATATTACCCCCCAACGTTCTTGTTATGTCGCATAATTACCCCCCACTGGTAAATTACTAAATTGTCCTTTCTTATTACCCCCTATACTTTGTGTTAAGAAACAATATTTCCCCTTGCAACTTCCAAAACCCTTCCCGCCAAAAAAGTTTGACCACCCAAAGTCAACTAAACATGGAAATTCACAAGAAATCTGATTTAAACTTAATAAACACTTGTATTCAAACTTAATAAACACATATACTAGAACAGGTTTGAATACAAACATGTGTAGTTGAACATGTTTGAAGTTAACCATTGTAATGCTTATGGACATGAAACTGCTGATAAACAAACTAATGGATCATCTGAATCTGATAAACAGGTTTGAAGTTACCAAATGGACATGAGACAGCAGCAGGTTTTATGGTTGCAAACCTGATGTCATAAAACCTGCTGCACATAAATGGTCATCATCTAAATCTGCAAATGCACATAACTGAATCCGCAAATGGATATCTAAATCTGCTGCACATAAATGGTCAAAATCAAATGGACATCTAACCTGTCATCATCAAATGGACATCTAACTATCATCAAATGGACATCTAACCTGCTGCACATAAATGGTCAAAATCATCTAACCTGCTGCACATCAGTTGCTTATAATAAAGAAGATTTGAGTTCTGTCATCAAATAGACATCTAACCTGCTGCACATAAATGGTCAAAATCATCTAACATGCTGCACATTTTGATCCTAACTGCAATGTAATCTAACATGGTCAACGACCTATGGAAAACATAACACCAACTGTAATCCTAATCCTAATTGCAACAGATTTAACAACCTATAACTGCAGTTAGGACTGCACATAACTGTAATCCTAATCCTAATTGCAACAGATTCAACGACCTTTGGAAAACATAACTGCATATCCAAACCTAATCCTAACTGCACATCCAACAACCTATGGACAACACTACTTCTGGGATTAAACATTAAAACATCAAACATGCTACAAATCGTAGTTCCAGTGTAAAATGACATGCTGCAAATGTCTAAGCTTCTGTAAATGGTCATTTTGACCTTTTACCTTAGTCAAACTTCTGGGATTAAACATCAAAACATCAAACATGCAGAAAATGATGGATTAAACATCAAAACATCAACATACAAAATACAGATTGTCTAACTTGCTAAGCTGCTGCAAATGTTATCCTACTTCAAAGTTAAGTTAACCTACAAAATACACATTACTATTCCTACATAACTACTAACTTATCGTTAGGTCAACTCTCCGGTGGATAATGGAAGTTGAGGACAGGCCTACCAAACATGGAGACCACCAGGTGGACCACCACTGATGAGCTTGATAGGCTTATCGTCAGGTTAACTGTAAAAAAACACCAAACATCACAAAATTAACATGGAAATCAGATTCAATCGGACTAATTGCTAATACCCTGTTTAACATGAGACTCAATCAGACACAAATCCGACCCTAACCCTCTTTATAACTTGATAATAACTAACAGTTACACAAATCCGACCCTGATTAACTAACATTGGGCGATTGTACCTGCCGTGTGGCGGATGACGTAGCGGATCAACCAACAAAGAACCGGCATTGTAGCTGAAGGTCTGAAGGTGGTCTTGCCGGAGAAGGTGGTGTCGCCGGAGAAGGTGGTGTCGCCGGAGGTTGATCGATTTAGCAGGAGTGGAGGAGGATCGGTGGGAAGGTGGGGGGGGGGGGTAAATGTGCTTTCATCGATCACTTATAGGGTGTTGTATTGTATAAGCTACACAATGGACAATGGAAATTACCTTTTTACCCTTTGACCTTTACATAGTTATGTTGACTGTTAACCTTAATTGACGCCAGGGGGTAAATGTGTGACATAACATCAACGTTGGGGGGTAAAATTGCAATTATTTCGTTAGAGGGGGTCAGTGTGCCAATTGGCCTAAACCCCAGTGGGTAAAATTGCAGTTTACTCCAAAATATATGTAAATAAATCAACATATAATTGGTATTGTTTAGTATTAGTTAGAACAAAGAACACAAATTAACATTTTATAAACATGTATTTGCAATAATATCTCTCAAAATATATGTATATAAATCACATATAAGGAATATCGATGTAGGCACATTGACTTGTAGCTTTTGTGGTGAATATGAGGAATCAAGCGAGCATTTGTTTACTTCATGCCAATTTGTGACGGTAGTATGGCAGTTTGTTAGCACATGGTGTGGGATATCGCCTATTTTTGCGTTTTCAGTTCGGGATTTGCTCCTCATTCAAAAAGGTGCTAATCTGGGGCGGATAAAAAAAAAGTGTTGTCCGGGATCATCATGACGGCATGTTGGTGCGTTTGGAAGGCGAGAAACGATCTTATCTTTTCTAACAAGGAGATTAGTCCGGCCAAAGTGATTGAAGACATAAAATCGCTTGGGTACTTGTGGATTAAAAATAGATCTTCATGTAAATCGATAGGTTGGTCGGATTGGTGTAGGTTTTATTTGTAAGCGGTGTTGTTTGTTTGGGCCTAGCGTCTTGCTAGGTGCCGGTTGTGAATGAAAGTTGCCGTTCAAAAAAAAAATATAAATCACATATAATTGATACTTTTTTTTAACGGCCAACAAACTCAATCCCGAGCACTCTCGGGGCACCCACTAGACAAACGGAGTACTCCGAGAGTAACCCGAGTCCACCACCAATTCCGGGGAAAACCCGGTAACCCACCCGCCCGTAGGCACGACGGTAAAATTACCAGTAAAACCCGTTTGGCTCAAGGATTCAACCTAGGTTTTCCTAGGTCTCCTATAATTGCCCACCAATGCCTCACTCTGCACCAAGTGGGAGTCGAACCTGTATCTCTCAAGAGAAATACAAGTCCTCCACCACTTGATCTAGAGATCATTGGTCATATAATTGATACTGTTTTAGTGAGATCTGGCTCTCGTTGAGATCACGTGAACCCATGAGCACATAAGACACGACCACATAATGTTCATATGATTGAGCATCAAAAGAAATAATAAAAAAATAGATAGAATGCTACTAATAATATTGGCAACTAAAGTGGTATAAAAGCTGCCATACGTGTCAAAAGCGTATGGTTCACGGGAAAGATATATGAAACAAGTGTGTTATCCCGGGAATCGGTCCCCTCATTGGTGGTCGAGCATTGGTCTCCGAACAACCTGGTTGCTTCTGTACCATAACATGCATAAACCCTATTTCTTTATCATTTTATTTTCAAAAGTTACTGATTTTATTATAATAATACAAGGACGTCGATCGATGCCCACTATTTTATTTATTATTTTATTTACTGATCTATGGGCTTTACAGTCATTAGTCAAACGAATTACGAAAACAATATATACTTTGTTGCCTAAAAAGTATTTAACTTTTGTTCTTGAAAGTGACTATACAACAAATGATTTATATGTATTTCTTTTATTAATTGTCTACAAACTTTTTAAACGCCTAAAAATTAACAAGTTAAAGTCTATCAAGTGCTCACAAAAGAAATTTTAATGATTAGTGAAAATGGTGTTAAAACATTTTAAGAAAATATATGAAAAGAAAGTCTAAAATTAACTAGATGTTGAAGTTAATAATGGATGTTTGACGGAGATAATAATGGATGTCAGTGAAAACAAAGTCTAAAATTAACTAGATGTTGAAGTTAATTACACACTTTTATAAATCTATAGATCAGTGTTTTGCAATATGCTGATCTTTCATATAAATCTTAAAAAGAGAGAGAGAGAGAGAGGGGCTTGTCACTACAAGAAATCTTGTCTGATAAGACCACCCTATCCCGACGACAGATCGCCGGAAAAAGAATAAGACCAAAATTATATTATCTTTAACCTATCCCAACGACATGTCGTCGGGACAAATATGGGCGGGTGACATCAACCATGGAGGGAAAGAGTGGCGTGGTAGTGAGAACATTTCCCGACAACGACCTTTTCCCGACGACTGAAATGGCTATAGCATCGTGGCTGTGATAACCAAACTTTTCCCGATGAGGTTTCGTCGGGAAAAGTCGACTTGTTAGATAAAATTTCTTGTAGTGTGTTCTTATAACGCAATGATCTTGGTCAACATAAAGTGTATTATGGAGATCAAGTTGCCTAATAAAACTTTAGATTGGAGTCCTACCCAAATCTGTTATAATAGTATTGAACTTTAATATTCTTCATGTATGTGTGACATGTGTAATGGCATACAAACATAACTCTTAAAGTTGACGTGTAATGTTTACTTTGCTCTGGTTGCAGTCTTGATGATCCTTTCTTTCAATATTGGTCGTCTGAGTTTTAAGTGTTTGAGTTAAGAGTTTAGGGTTAAATGATAAATAGTCGATCAATAGACACATATCCATCAAGTGCTTTTGGAAAAAGTCAACAGCAACTGCAACTATTACAATCTCATTATATGGTTAGTAGTAGCTTCTACTCACCCTAGACCATATCGTACTGACCTTGTAACCTTGTGAACAATCCAAACTTTTGCTTGGTGATATCTACAAGTTGATAAACACTTGTTCAATTTTTACATGCACTTGTCATTAAGGTTTTTCAATGACGACATACAATTACAATATAGCAACTATTCAAAGGTGCGTATACAATAACAATCTTCACACTACTAGAAAATCCAAAATTTTCTACACCGCTTTTCGTAGGAAATGCATCACAAATCGTGATTTCTAATAATTTTTTGACAAAATGTATATGTAGGAAAACCCCTCGTAGGAAACTGTTTTGTTACGCATTTCCTAAGCAACTTATTTCGCATTTCCGACCAAAATTTGGTGTCAAAAATTCCTACGCATTTTCTATGCATTATTACGATTATTAATAATAATAATATAATTATTACTTTTAGTCTTGTTATGCAAACCTCCATAGAAAATATGTCTAGCACACACATGCACTCGTATATGTTTTTTTTTTTTTTTTTTTTTTTTGAAACGAGAACTTCATTAACACACACCGAACCCGAAAACCGGGACGGCAAAAACAACAACCAAAATTACATATTTACAAATTTACACCAATCTCCCGAATCTAACGAACCCTTCCTGGCCCTATGTTTATACCACAAAAAACTAACCGATCTAACTTCACTAAAGACCTCTTCGATAGTTTTTCTCTTACCGCTAAATCTAAGATCGTTTCTGGCTTTCCACAAAAACCAACAAGAAACAATAATAACTCCTTTCAAGGCCTCTTTCTCCGAAGCCCCCTAGAACCGAGCTCATGGATCTGCAATAAGTCACGAACCGAGAACACGAAAAATTTCCGAACCCGACACCCATAAGTAATCTTCTCCCATAGCCCCATTGCCAACTGGCACGCCGTAAAAATATGACTAACCGAGTCCGTGGCACCCTCGCAATAATTGCAACCGTCGTCCGATATCAAAATTCCCCTTCTAGCCAAGGCCTCTACCTTCGGGATCCTGTCCATCTCCGCACACCATACGAGGATATTACATTTGAGCGGAACCCACCTGCACCTATCCATCACATACCGATCACTGAAATCCACCTTCAACTCAATAGCTTTCTTAACCGCCGCGACTGAGAAGGAATCCGAGCCATTTCCAACCCAAACCCACTTATCAGAATTCGAACTCAAATCTACCGAAGACAAAGCCGAGGTCAAATCATCCCATTCAAGCCTCTCGGACGGAGAATCTGGGTCGTGCTTCCACAGCCAGCTCCCCTCACCTTTGAGACGATCACGCACACTAAACGACTTCACCACCTCAAGTTGAAAAAGTGAAGGGAATTTCGCTTTCAACGGAATCTCAAAAAGCCACGGGTCCAGCCATAACAATATGTTATCACCTCTTCCCACCACACCTTTAAATAAGTTACTAATAGAAACACCATCTAACATTGGGAGATTAAGAGCCGACACAATATTTTTCCACACGCCTCCAAGCGTCTTCTTTAACGGAAGAAATTCCCAGCCTTCCCCCCCCCCCCCCCCCCCGAGTGTAAGGCTTTTATAACTTCCACCCATAGGTTATCTTTCTCGGTTTTAAATCCCCATCCCCATTTAGCCAGTAAGGCTAAATTTATACCCTTTAATTTATGAATTCCCAAACCTCCCATGTCGATCGGAGAAGCGACCCTATCCTACGCAACCCAATGATTTTTTTTTCCGAGGAGGACCCAGCCCATAAGAATCTTCTAATAAAACCTTCCAAATCTTCAATCACTTTGACAGGAGCCTTGTAAAGAGAAAAGAAGTAAGAGGGAAGACTTTCAAGAACAGACCTAATCAACGTGACTCTTCCACCGATAGATAAAAAAGATGCTTTCCATAACGAAAGGCGTCTCTCGAAAGTGTCGTACACCGGTCTCAAGTTTCTAATTCGATTCATGTTTGCCCCAACGGTGAGACCAAAATAAGTGAAAGGAAAATTGTCCGCCTTATACCCGAAAAGCTGAGCCATACTAACGACTTCCCCGAAATTCACCCCGAGACCAAAGAGACTGGATTTGCTAAAGTTAATCTGAAGACCTGAACACACATGGAAGCAATTAAGGATTCTCACCAGGTTTTTGATGTTATCCGAACTCCACTCCCCGATGATTATCGCATCGTCAGAGTAGAACAAATGTGATACTAAAGGACCATCATTAGGCAACTCCACACCATTCACTATTCCCAAGCCGTTAGCCTTTCTTATCATACAGGACAGAGCTTCCATGACTATGACAAACAAAAAAGGAGAGATGGGATATCCTTGGTGCATTCCTTTTCCACATTTAAATTCGAATGTGGTAGCTCCGTTAACCAACACCGACGCCCTGGCCGACGAGATGATCCCCTTAATCCATCTACACCATCTATCTGGGAACCCCATCTGAGCCAAAATGTCAACCACAAAATTCCAATTGACATTGTCATAAGCTTTGTTGAAATCAATCTTGAGAAAGAAAGCCTTTTTATTTTTTTTTCGATCCAGTTTTTTACCTCATTAACCACAAGAGGGCCATCCAAAATATATCTACCTCTAAGAAACGCCGACTGAGAAGAAGAGATGACGGAATCCAGCACCTTTTTTAGTCTATTGGCCAACACTTTAGAGAGAACTTTATTTGTTATACCCACCAAACTTCTAGGCCTATAATCTTTCAAACCAAGCGGGTCCTTAACTTTCGGAATGAGGGCAATAAACGAAGACCCACAACCCATGCTAATCTCCCCTGTCTCAAAGAATCTAGAAAAGATTCTAAAAAAATCCTCTTCTAATAATTCCCAAAAGCGCTTAACGAAGCGGAAGTTGACACCGTCCGGCCCCGGCGCCCGGTCATCACCACATTCAAAAACCGCCTCTTTTATCTCTTTCTCGCAAAAATAGCCTCCAAATCCGAAGCCTCAGATCCCGAGATCCGGCTAGTATTAGAACACACCAATCGGGGACGCTCCTTAAACAATTCCACGAATTTACCTTTGAAGAATCTGAAAATTTCTTTTTTAACCAGAGACGGTTTCGAAACCCATACACCGTCCACGTCCAGCCCCCCGTGAATAACATTAGAGGCTTTCCTACAATTAATCATGGAGTGAAAAAATTTAGAATTCTCGTCACCTTCTTTTGGCCCATCTAACTCTAGACCTTTGCTTCAAGTCTTTGGTTTTCCGCTCGTCCTCCTCTTTTAAAATTTTCTTACTTTCTAAAAGAATCCATTCCTCTTCCTCATCCAAGTCTCTCGTCTCCATAACTAACTCTAAGCGTTCCAATTCAGTCAACGCCTGATTAACCTCCTCTGAACTCCTTTTAATCATCTCATCCCTCCAATCTTTTACCTTAACTCTAAGGCCATCCAATTTCTTAACCAAGACAAGATCCGGAGGATCCGAAGACCCAAACTCCACCTTCAGAGCCTCCTTGACCACCTCCTTCAAACCCAGTTTATCTAGCCAAGAATAAAAAATTCTGAAAGGCCTAGCTCCGAAATTCATGCTAACAGCTGATAAAACTATAGGACTATGATCCGACATATAGCAGGGGACCACCTCAACTCTAGCTTCAGGCCATAGATTAAAGAACCCCATGCTAACCAGAAACCTGTCAAGCTTACTTGACTTTCTCCCGTTACTTGAATTGTAAGTGAACTTTCTTCCTCTCATGTTGTATTCTATAAGACATGCATAAAAAATAAACGAATTAAAATTATTAGCACACACTTGTTTAAAAGCACAATTTCTCTTTTCCTCACGATGACGAACAGCGTTAAAATCCCTGCAAACAACCCACTGCCCATCGTTACCCGTTATCAACTACACCAACTGATCCCAAAGAACTTTCTTGGCTGAAATACTCTGAGGAGCGTAGATATTATCCACATTTAACACCTCACCACTGCCCACTATTGATCCTCTAATATGCAGAAAGTTTCTATTTTTAGTACTACCAGACTGCTTGAAGAAAGACTTATCCCACGAACAGACCAAACCCCTAGAAAAACCAACCGAGCCAATAAAATCCAGCTCGAAATTACTGTTTCCCCCAAAACCCGATACATCAGAGACCACAACAGACTCTTTCTTAGACTCCTGAAAAGCCATAAACTTGATACCCAATTTCGATCTAAGATCCTTAACCCAACCAGCCTTCTCGACACCCCCTAACCCTCGAATATTAAAGGATAAAAAAATAATTTATAAACTCCATTGTTACCTGAGTTGCCGATTATGGTTCTGAATACGTCGGAACAATTCCGAATATCTACCCCCACTTGAGCTCCGACCTCAATGGTCTCCTCAATTTCCTCATCCACAACCGCGGTATGCGTTCTCCCTCTTCCGCTATCCGACTGAGCCGACGCCGACCCAACACCCGGCGTATCCCCAGCCAACGTTTCCGAGGAGGTTCTCGACTCAGCCCTGACATTTAAATCAAGATCATCCTGAAGGTTCCTGAGCTCCCCCACATTACCAGCAGAAGTAACCTGATCTGGATCCACATTACGAGGGGGCAAAGGGTAATTAAAAGGGGTATCGTCAGAGTTCCTTTGTCTTTTTCTTGGCCTTTTACTAACTGAAGAGATAACCTGGGACTTCCCTTTACGATGTTGGGCTACAATGTTGGGCCGCCTAATACCACCACTTTTAACAGATCCACCACCTCCCACTTTGAAGCCCAAATAAGTGACCCCACCTGCCGCGTCCTCTAGACTTTCCTTCTGTCTTGGAGAATTAAAAGAAACCTTTTGGCTAGAACCTAGGAAACCGGTCCCCACCTCCTCCAATCTATCGCCGATAACTGTGTCCACATTGGAACCTTCTGCATGCCCCTTCACGTGCGCCTCCTTATTCTCCCCATGCTTCAACTGTTCACCTTCCTCCTTATTCGAACCCGACTTTTCATCTTTCCGGTCAGCTTGGTGGTCCACTTTCATCTCCGACGAAAACGGATCAGAACTTGAACAAGAAGAATCATCCTCGGAGAACACCGAGTTGCCGTCCTGATCCAACCAATCGGGAACCCAATCTCCCAAGTCTTCCGAGATCCATACCCTGTACCTTTTGTCTTGCCAACTCAAAATTTTCTCCTCGATGATCCTCTTACCTTCTCCGACGAGGACACCCACACAAACCATAGATAAATCT
Source organism: Helianthus tuberosus (assembly GCA_030545235.1). Classification (NCBI taxonomy): domain Eukaryota; kingdom Viridiplantae; phylum Streptophyta; class Magnoliopsida; order Asterales; family Asteraceae; genus Helianthus; species Helianthus tuberosus. The sequence continues at coordinate 124,862,681 of CM060400.1, forward strand.
CCGTCGCCCTCTCCAATTTGAGGAGGTTTCACCACCGAACCGAACCGAGAACATATGACAGACACCACCTCATCACAAAAGAGATGCAATGGAATCCCATGCACCCGAAGCCATGCCACCCTTTCGAAAGCCATAGCTTGCCCAACCCAGTAATCTGCCTGAGAAAACCACCCATTCCACTCCGACTCACGGCTAAGAAAACCCGAAGCTGCCTCTAAGCTGACGAACATTAGCAGAATGTAAAAACCACCTGCATACTGGACTTCCACGTCTCCGAAACCAGCTCCGACGAGAAGCTGTTTGATTGAGATTAAGGTCTTAAAACCACGGACCCTAGCCACAATGGACTTGTTATGTTTTGAAGCCAAAGCCGACACCCCGGCGTCAATCTTAATCTCTTCCGTCATCCCCCCAACAGCCGATTTGCCAGCCTCCGAGTTCAAAGCCATACTATAAGAACAACCTGGCCTAGTATGACCGCCATTAACCATATTAAACACCGGGTTTGCTTTACTCTTATCCTGGCGAGAAGGATCAGATTTCAAACCACCGAAATCCAGCGTATCATTCTCCTTCGCGAATCTCGCCACGTTAATCTTAAGGGAGTCCTTTCCCAACTTAACCCCTCTAAGTTTCTTCTCGAATTCCTTGGAATCCGTAACCCCCTTAAAACTTACAAAACCGAATTTCAAACCATCTTTGTTCCTTTTTCTTGCAATATAGGTACCATTCAAGTTACCATACTCTTTAAGGCACGATGCCAGGTCCCAAGGCCTACATCCATCAGGGATGTTTGCGACGAAAAACTTAGTCACTACACCTTCCATAAGGCTAATAAAAAGGATGGCACCGGAGACTCCCAGGAGCGAATGGGATAGTCAATCAACTGATTAGAAACCAAGGTAATATCCATATCCACCGCAATGGCGAACCGACAAAACCTCACCCTCTAATCCGAATCTGACTAGCCGTTGAGCAGCCTGACGATGACTGGCAACCAGGACAAGAAGCAAGAACAACAGAAAAGGACACGAAGAGCACCGACGACTCCCAGGAAGCGAATGGGCAATCAATCAACCGATTAGAAAGTAAGGACAATCAAGATATGCACAATCTTACACATCGACTATCCTCCCCCGCTAATCCGTTTCAATCTTACCGTCGAGCACCTGGGCAGCCCGGCGACCAAGAGAGAGAAAATAGTTAAACTCCTATTGCACTTAAGAGTTGAGGCACTGTATTCTCGTATTGCAATAAAAAGTTGTGAAGAGTTTTTAACACATTTTAGTTTTGCACTCGTATATGTAGATGTGTGCGCAGGCGTACAATGATTAAATAAAAAGCTTTTTTATATGACAAACACAGACAGTTATTTGATGTGACTAATGGGTTAAGTTTGATGTGGTGGAATGGTTGTGTAATTACTAGTAGGTTAAGTAAAAGAGGAAAACCATACATCCATTAAACCCTTTCAAAAAAAAAAATCAAAAAAAAAAAAAAGATAGGAGTAAAATGTCATTTTCTTCCATGTGGTTTTGTCAGTTTTACAACTTTCGTCTAAATTAAAGGTTTGGTTTTTTCGCATCTGTGTCTAAAAAGTTTGAAATCTTGTCATTTTCATCCGGCTCGTTAACTCCGTTGATTTTTCTCCATTAAGTTATGGGTATTTTCGTCTTTTTACCTATACTATTTTTTTTATTTAGTGAAGGTATTTTGAATACTTGTACATTATGCTAAATGCTTGTATATAAATTGAAAAATACGAAATTGCCCTATAAGTTAACAAAAAAAAAAAAAAAAATACCCATGACTTAACGGAGAATGATGGGTGGAGTTAACGGGTTTGATGAAAATGACTAGATTTCAAACCTTTTGGATCCACATTTAGAAAAACAAATCTTTGAATGAATGTCGTAAAACTGGTCAAATCTCAGGGATAAAAATGGTATTTTAGTAAAAAAATAGTAGTTTATTTTTTAATTTTTTGAAGGTTAAACAACTTTGATATGCTTATTTTTATTTTTATACTGGCATTATACCATGAAATTCAAAACTATATCACGTTAAATAAATACGAGTTAACATTTTTTTTTCTCTAAAGAATGAATATAACAACACGTTTATCTCATCGTTGTCCAGATGTTGGTGTTTTGTTCTTTTCTTATTGATGAACTTTGGTGTACTAATGGTGTGTCCAACTATTTATAATGGTATGTAAAACCTATTATAACAGTGGGCTAAAAAAAATGGCGTGTCTAACCCACTACGATGTCCAACTTTACATGCATGGTTCACTACTATAATGAATCTTGATTATGTAAGTACCTTCCCCATTTCAAACGTTTGTCTTAAAACATTACAATGGTTTGTCTAACTTCATATATTTCTTGCTAAAAAAACTCATGACCTCTATGTATATGCCTATACCTATACATATACATATACACATATCATGTACATATGTGTATACATATGGTATGTTTGGCATGAATCTTTTAAAAGATTCTGGCTTCAACCTTTTAAGAAAAAGCTCCTACTCAACAAAAGGACTTGTTTGGTTGAAGTAGTTTGAATGTTTCAGGTTAGGAGCTTGAAGCTTTTAGTTGAACGCTCCTACTAGTAGCGTTTAGAAGGAGCTACAAGCTTTAAGGGAAAATTTTACTATTTTAACATCTAAAGATAATGAACTTTTTAACGCACAAACTTTTTAAATTTTTAGTTATGTTCATTTCTGTCATTTTATACATTTTATTAAAAGCTACAGCTACTCTGTCAAACACCAAATATATCTAAAAAGCTACAGTTACTAGCTACCAGCTACCAGCTATCAGCCATCAGCTACCAGCTTCCAGCCACCAGCTATCAGCCATCAGCTACCAGCTTCCAGCCACCAGCCACCAACTACTTTTGCCAAATATACCCATAGACATAAACATATACGTGTGTTGATATACAAACATGCCTTAAATCATGACTATATATTCTTTGAATTTTAAAACATAAACATCTGTAACTAGTCTTTCTAATGTGATTATATATATGACTAATTAATTTGTTTTATATTCAAATGTTTATCTTTTGGTTTATATATGATTAATTAAACACCAACTAGCCTCGCACGAATCAATAAATTTGCTATAAGGCACGTTGTGGCGGCTTCTCCAACCCTTGCTTTGTTTTCTTCTAAGTCCATATCAGGGCTGTCTCCGAAAATCCTTAATAATTTTTAGGCCCCGTGCGATTGGAAAAAAATGGGCCCCTGAATATAAACAGATAATAGCAAAATGATTTGTGTTAAATAGTTAAACGAATCATAAGGTTCTCCATTTGTATTCGACCAATGAATTAGTTGTCAGGATCCAACCACATTTTCTATATCTAAAATTCCATGATCAACAACCAAAATTTTAATATGCACATCACATGCTTTAATCAAAATATAGGTTTCGAGTATTATCTAAAAAATGGGTATGAAGTTAAGCACACTTAGTTTCAAAATTGTTGAGAAAACTTATCAGTTAACACAATTATCCATGTTCAAAGAGTGATGAATACATAACTCAAATTAGCATGAATTAAAAAACAATAAATCTAAGTGTTTGTGTAACAATTTCAACACCCTCTACACAAACAAAAATAACTAACATTTAAATCCTTTCAGTAAAACTAACTTTAATGTGTAAACATATCTAAATTAGTTTGATGATACAAATATTTTCATATGCAAATAAAAAAAATAAAACTAGAAATTGGATTCTAATACTTTAAACTGTAAATGGTTAAATGAGAAATAATAATTGAAAAAAAAGACTTACAAAGTTAAACAAGAAAATGTGTAAAGCATTTATGCGAATGGTTAAACGAAGAAAAAAAACCTTACATATTTATGAAGGGCCAAATTTAAATGTGAAGAAATATTATATTCAAAGACTAAAAGATAAAACTTGCAGGAAGCATATGGGGTCTTTCCACCCGTTCCATGCTAAATGAGTAAGTTGAACCAGCCCCTTAGGCCCAAACAATAAATGAAGGAAACATAAAAAAAAAAAAAAAAAAAAAAAATCAAAACTGCAATTGAGAATCGAACAGGAGACCACTAGTAACATACTAACATAGACAAGCAGGGAATGGGCCAAAGAATCATTTTGTATAACATTTTCTACCATAAATTTATATATAAAATATAAACATATTTTTAAACAATTTTGGAGCCCCAATATTATTGGGCCCTGTACGGTAGCACCTCCCGCCCAGGCCCAAGGCCGGCCCTGGTCCACATTTTAAACAGGCTTAACCTCAACTCAAAAAGTCGGGCATATATGCCCAATGCACTTGGCTCAACTCGTTTCCTTTAAATTTGTTTTAGCTCGTTTAAATTCAATAAATACTAGTATTGTATCAATGTATAAATTTTTCAAGTTTTTAAGATTTGTTTATATATAAACTAGGTTATAACGTGTATTACACGGATTGAATCCAGAACATACTAAATAAGGAAATGATAATTTGATTGCGAATGAAAATCAAGAAACGATTGGGAATGTAAGAAGAAGTGGATCTCGAATCGTGGAGTAATATGTAGTAGCTATATAAATAAAATTATAGAATAATTATAATAACAAAAAAATGTATGTGGAAATCCCAATGGACATTTTTTTAACAAATTTACGTGTATGCCCGATACCCACGGATAGGCTTGACAGCCGACGAGTAAATACCCGACAAATATCTGACGGGTATTGTGTCGGGTATAAGACACAACTTTACAACCGGATATTGGACTGAGATTAATTACCAATACCTAGCCCGAACCTGACTGATTACCATATAACACTATACAAATCAACCTGTGAAGCTTATTCATTGGCTTCGACGAACCCATTAAGGATGGCTTGTAGTTAGGTGATCCTACAGTTGTTCGTAACATGTATGTTATGCATACCACCAAAATTTGAATGATCCCAAACATTTTCCAACATGGATATGGATATTAATTATATAAGTAACTGGTGGCAAATAAACCAAAGGTGACACATAGTGGACTTGTTAATCTTATTTTCCATCAATTAAATATCAGGATTTTTCATTTTTGTATATACATTTTTTTATACACAACACACTATCTATTAAGTTGAGTGGTTAACCTCTTTTTCCCTTGATCCAAATATTAATGTTCGAACATCACCTGGAACATATTTTTTCTGTCTCTTTTCTTTTGTATCGGGTTTTTCTTTAATAAAATCCCAACGGAAACACAATCCCAATTCCCATCAGGTAAAAACGAACTTTAACGGCCCAAACCTCATAAAAAATCTGGACCGGAAAATATAAATAATCCCAGTGAAAAAAAAAAAAAAAAAAATTGTTCAAATGGTTTTACATGGGTGAGGATTCTTATGCATTCACTTTGATCACCATTAGTAACTGTTCTTTAGCATGTGTCAACGCATTGCTCACTTGTTCATCTTCTGGTGCTTCTCTTCTTAATACCTCATAATCATCTATGCATGCTTGCCATTTTCCCAACTGTTTTGTACATAATAAAACAAAAACAAAAAGTTACTAATCCAAGTGAAATACATCCGAAGAGAAACGATCGTGACTGTACAAATAACTATTAGTAATCGATGATGACAATGACAAATGACTTGTGTATTTAGTTAGTAGAGAATCTATTCACTGGTTATTTCTAATATAAATGTTCACCTTAGCATTGCAGTCTGCTCTTCGTAGTCTTGCTTTGCTATAAGAGGGACGGATATTCAAGGCCACGGTGCAGTCTTCGATGGCTTTCTCAAACTGCCCAAGTTTGCTTCGACAAGCAGCGCGGTTGCAAGACAACAAAGAGTTGTAAGGGTCGTGGTCAAGTCCCTCCCCATACGCAATGCATGCCTCAGAGTATTTGGCAGCCTTGAACAACTCATTACCCTTGGATCTAGCACCCATCACCGCCCTTATTTTACGCACCATCATATTTACATCTTTAGTGTTTGAGTCCATTCTTGCTGCCATTTGAACTGTCTCCATTGCATCATCCATCCTGTCGATTTAAGTATATACTTAAGAAAGAAAAAAACTTATAACATTTAAACAAACAAACGTGCACAATAAGGTCCCACTCAACGCAAGCTATTAGTTGGGTCTGGCCTCTGGGCAAACCTTTCCAGCATCCCAGGCAGTGGCGGACCTAGAAATTATTTTCTGGGGGTGCAAACGAGGGGTGCGATCAGGATTTTTGCCTTTAAAATACACTTTTTTCAAGGGGTGCGCCTGCCCACCCAACACATTACCTAGGTCCGCCCCTGATCCCAGGAGACAGAAACATTGCACCCACTGAGATCCTGGCAATTACAAAACTTATATGTTTCAACAAACATCAAAAATCAAAGAAGCATATGCTTAGATGAAAATCAAGGATACCAGTCATGTAAGGGACGGGACACATTACTCTTGCGAATTATGTTTACAGATATGATGTACCTGCCCACTGCCAGATCAACTTGAGCCTGTATAAGAAGCATATTAGCGTGGATGATCGGACCATAAAACTTGGTGCAGTCATCTATTTCAAACTTTGGTGCATTGGTTAATACTTGGTCTGCTTCGTGATGCCTACGCAACTTCAACAACCCCTCGACTTTCAAGGTATATATCTATATATATTGTCAATATATGAACAGGGCCAATGTTAAAATTTGAAGCTCATTTTCTTAGAACCAACAAACAAACTAATCAAAAAATGTTGTTGATCTATATATTTTTTTACCTGTAGTGCTGAATCTGCACCAGCTGATATGGCTAGATCGGTCTCTTTTAACAATGTGTTCCAGTCTCTTTGCTTCTTTGCCTCATTACACCTGCTAAGATGTACCTGAACATTTTGGGCTTTTGTGATCAGGTTAGGTTCTGCTTCTGACCCAGCCTGTTTGTAATGACGCATTGTTTTGTCCGCATCTCCTAATCTGCAATCGCATTTGAGTTGTACTAATCTTGGTTTATACATGCATTTACAAATGTGAAGACATAATCCTAGAGTTCATGTTGCAACATGTGAAGTAGCTACAATGACTGGAGGATGGATGATAGGTGTTCATTTTGAAGTCTCGAGTCTTAACTACATTTTTCATTTCCTTAGATTAGATATTTCATAAGGAATTTGTTATGGCATATTTTTATCATGTAAGTTTATTATGTGAATATTATGATCTATAAACTGTGTAGAATCAAATGATATTCTGCATACTGACCTGAGATATAATGTGGCTAAACGGTTGTGAGCCCTTTGATAGAATGGTTCTATTCTGATTGCTTCTCTGGCTTCAAATACCGCTTCTAAAAGCCTCCCCAAACTGGTTAACGCCGCGCTTTTGTTGCTTCTGTATGATGCCTTCTCGGGATCAATGGAAATCGCAGCATCATAGAGTGCCAAAGCCTCAGCAAATCTCCCATTTTTATAATCTTCGTTACCCAAGATCTTCAACCGCTCTGGATCCATTCGTGTAGAAAGAGCTCTGCAGTAAGAAGTTGGATTTACTGGTTTCCTAGACACTTTGCTTGCTTTGCTAGATATGTTCCCCATTCCATTTGGCAAGACTTCATTGTCTTTTTTTGGATGTAAATTACCAAGATTGCCATACACCTTCATGTTACCAGCATAAGTTAACCTCTGATTATCATTAATTATGGCTTCAAGTTCTCCTGATATCCCAGTTGACCCTTTGAGGACCTTGTTTTTTCCACCATTGTTTTGAAAGGGTTTTTGATAACTTTGTCTAACTTCTTGTTGTTGAGGCTGAACATACAATGGTGGTGTGTCTTTCTTTTTTTGATTTTGTGAAGGCGCCCTTTTCTGAGACTGTTCCGTGCTTGACGAGTAATCAAACGATGCGCCATAAGAGCCTTTTCGTCTACTTGAATCAGACTTCTGGTTGCTTGTAGTTTTAACGAAGTCGGCCACATCAATGTCCACAGGTAGGGAACCTGTGGACGCTGATCGTCTTGACCTTCGACCAAAAACAGCGTTAAACACGCCACACCCATACTTGTTTGTTAAATCAGACATAACTGTTTCATGAGGCTTTTATGAGTCAAGAATGTAGGTTTTATATTGGGATTTTGCATGAAAAAGTCTTGATGGTTAAGAATATTTCAATATATATTTGTGTAATTAACAATGAACACAGACAGACAGACAGGCAAGATTCATGACTTGTTCAACAAGAACCTAAGACTTTATTATGCATAACCCAAATAGAAAGATTTAATGTGTAATGAAATTATGCATTCATAGTAGATGCATGCATTTTTTTGAGATTTATCAAATTCCCAAATTTCCAGCTTACCTTGCAAAATGCAATGTTGATTGGTAAATATTGATTAAAGAATACTATTTGCGTCAATAACTATTTAACCGCAAACTAATATACTCCTAAATACCTTTACTCCTGTATCCTTCAGCATTCGAACCATCTAACGTTCAGATGAAGCGGAGACAACTTGGCACCAAACCATGTCCCTTGTGACACTATTTGCTTCAAAATAACCAACATAATTGCAATTATTATTATTATTATTATTATTATTATTATTATTATTATTATTATTTTTATTATTATTATTATTATTATTATTTTAATTTAATTAGAATATAGTTTTGTTAGTGTAGACCATGTCGTGTGGTGTGGAAGGGGAGCAAGAAAATAGATTTTGAAATAATATTTGGTATTGTTATTGTATTAAAAATGACGAACAGGGGCTCACGTTGATACATTTAGATTCAGTGAACACCCCACGTCTGATATCCAACCTGGATTATCATATCTTCCGCTCAAACCTTTTGGTTTTGCTTTCAATTCTTATTCACGGTTTTTGTTAGGTGGTTTTTAAATTGTTTTTTTTTTTAATAATATAAAACCCTATTAACTTTTCTATTCACTACTTTAGTCGTTATATTTTGTTTATAAACACATTTTTGAAATCGTAAATCCTCAAAGATAAAGTAATTATATGTTGTTTTACATTGTAATACACACACTATCTATGAAAATTATGATTACATCCGATTATTATATTTGTCTAAACAGTCGACCGATAGCGCAATAGGTTCACATGTCCGATTATAAAAAATAAAAGATGCTACGTCTAAGTCTATATGCAGCACATGCTAATTTTTAGGGATAGTTTATGTTGTTTTGTGTAAGTTTTTTGTTATATACGACGTATATGGGCTTATACAGGGCGTATAGAATGATTTTTTTTAAGTTGAGTTCGGGAGCCAATGTTTCCGGCAATCAGATTTTCGTTAAACGACCAAAATTTTGTCTGAAAGTGTTTTATCAACATTTATTAAAATTTCGTCTTATAAAAACATAATCTTTTAATATTTACCGTTTTAACTATTATAAGTTAGGTGTCACATATATAACGTTTTAACTACATTTATTGGAATTTTTGTTTTACAAGAACATAACCTTTCAATATTTACCATTTTAACTATTCTAACTTATTCATCACGTAGATAACGTTTAACGATATATATGATACAATTGTAAACAAACATCACGTAACCAATTAAAATGCTAAACACTATAAACAAACATCATATATAACAACCAAAACTGTATATATATAACATGAGTCTGTACATACATAACAAAATATAAGATAAGATACAATTGGATATAAAATACAAAAAATAAAAAGTGTCACGTCTATGCAGACAGATCCTGATCTCCCTGTGGATCCTGATCTGCCTGCGAATCCTGATCTACGGCTGATGTGGATACTGTCGTGCCGATGGGAGCAGTCGTGGATCTAGACCCTCACGCACACGGCGTTCCTACAACTCCTCAACCACCCACCCCAGCAAGTCCTCAAGTTGCTCGATACGACGAGTCCATGAATGATCGCCGGCCTGTATTAGGCTAGCATCTCGTATAGCGTGTCGTGAAAACTGAGGCGGCCCGGGTGTTGGCGGCGACTGTGGGTGTGGTGGAATATCATGAGCAGGTGGTGGTTGAGGCACCGGCACCAGAAGCATGATGGAAAATTGCGGCAACCACGAGTGTTGCTCAAAGAGGTGGTGGTCCCTTGTGCGGAACCGTGTGCCAATTTTGGGGATTTTTTTTTACGATGCGCATGACCCACATCGTTCGTATATCTTACTTTGACGGCTGATATATCGGCGCCGATAACCAGTTGTCACTGTCCGGGTAGAGTGCCAGGGAACAAGCAAGAACGGTGATGTACGCTCCGTCGTATACAATCCTCACTCCTGGCGATGAAATGCGGAGGCAAAATACTACGCCAACAGTAAGCCAGAGAGTACAACCTCTTGTATAGTAGACACTACAAGAAAAAGAGGTCACCGCTCGTAACAACTCTCGGCTCTTCTCTCGAGGAGCGATAGAAGTGTTAATCAACCGATGTAGGTACCCTTTGAAAGGGGAAATAATAGTCGTGACCCTCCATTTGGACAATGTGTTGTCCTATGGACCGTCGGCAATCATAGCCCAAAACTGGAGGAGTTTGGCTTTATCAGCCATTATACGTCCATTGGTATATAGTGGTGTAACGATCTCTGCTCAATGTATAAGTCGAGGAGCGTGGCATTATCATTGTCGAACGTCACTAAATGAATGTCATACCTCGTTAATTTCATACGAGTTACTCCGGTCATGGAGTTACTCATCATGGTATGGTTTTGGTGGTATGTACGGAGATTCACCCTCGTATCCTCCACCATCTGGATAACCTTGTTGCACGTAAAAAGATTGGAACTCGTATTTGTAATCTAGACAGCCTTGTTGTACCGGATAAGATGGTTCATCAACATGGGGAGGCTTATTCAAATCTGGCAATAGTATGTTTTGCTAAGAATGAACGCCAGACACAACCTCCTCCGCCTCGTTGCCTCGTTAGAATGTTGAACGCATACTCCTCCTAAACAACGGTATGATAAGTATTTGATAATCAAAACAACAAATAAGTTAATAAATGTTACTCTAGATGGGTTTCAGGTGCCCATGACTCGTTGGAATATTGCTTAAAAAATAGTTGGGTTCCCAATATGTCGCAACCCCCGATCCCTGACCCCTGGGAACGGGCGGACGCGAGCTCAGTGACGGTGGTATCAGGTTTGTTTTTAATTTGGCAGCGGAATTTACATCAGGACCGTAGTTAGGAAATATTTATCAGAGTAAAACCACCATATTTCATATTAATAAACACATGGGTAAAACCCAAGTTTCTTATTACAATACATGTATAGGGATAAACCCTATTTTATTGAATTTAAAACATCATTTATTAGGTAACTTTTATAGCCACATTTTCCCAAGCCTTCAGTGCTCTCCAGCTGGCTTTTTACTAATTGGCTGTCACATTGTGTTACCTGAAACGCGTTTTAAAAACATTTGTCAGTGGGAAATACTGGTGAGTGAATCTCAGTTTAATCAAGTTTAAATAAAAAGTCACAGTGAACAGTATTGAGAGCGATCACATTGTTTATTTCTACACAATTACTCCATTAGTACTGTCAAACCTGACTTGTGGGTCATATTACCCATTGGCTAACTCATTGTCCAATGGTAACGTATTGTCATCCCGACTTACTACTCACAGTGTAGTAAATTTTGTATACAAAACCCCAACATACCGGCAGTAATTGAAGAACTACAAAGACTCAATCACTGCTAAATTTCATTGTAAAACATTTAAGGTTTGGTAAAACATTACCAAAAAGAGGATAAACTCACATTGCTATCTTAGACTTTGCGTAAGGGTTTCCTGGATATAATCTATAATTTATACAAATGTACATTGGTTAGTATCATAACCCTTTGAAAATATTAATGATACCCTCCCCGAGACGGCATTCCAACAACTACGTCGGGCAGAACCACGACAGTTATTACGGAACCCTAAATCAATTGGGCAGCGTATCTACTATGAAACCAGGGTTATAATACTTACAACGGAGCAGAACCTCGCTAATTAGGGGGATATAATACCCATGTATAATAACTCTACTACAGAAATTGTGATTTGAGAATTGAAATGAGCGAGTTCGACTGAGATCCGAGGCCTCCTATTTATAGTTGCTGAACTCGACTCTCACGCGGCCCGCGTAAGAGTAGCCATAGGGCTACGCGGCCCGCGTCAACCCTAGGTCAACATATAGCTTTGTTGGTTCAGCGTATAGGTCCGCCACGATGTCGACACGTGTCAGCTCAGGGCTGCGCCACCATTCATGACTCTCGCGGCCCGCGTAAGATTGAGGTGGGTTCTACGCGGCCCGCCTCAACTTGAGTTTCAGATTTTTATATTTTATTTAATTACTGTATTATATCTCGGGCTCGATTTTTACATACGGGGTGTATATAAAGGCATATGAGGGTCTTTTAAAATATACAGAGGTGTCGGAAATATTATGAGAGTGTTGATTTTACCGAGGGTTGTTACATTCTCCCCACCTTGTTTTAGAGCTCGTCCGCGAGATCTACTGGAACAAGTGCGGATATTTCCTTTGCATTTCAGATTCGAGTTCCCATGTGTACTCAGGTCCTCTTTTGGAGTCCCATTTTACTTTGACCAGAACTAATCTCTTATGCTTGAGATTCTTGACTTTCCTGTCTTCAATTTGTAGAGGCTTTTCTACAAACTTGAGTTGTTCATTTACCTCTATATCCTTAAGAGGTACTATCAGTGATTCGTCGGCTAAACACTTTTTGAGATTAGATATATGAAACACATCATGTATTCCTGCCATTTCCTCTGGCAGTTGTAACTGATAGGCTATAGGTCCTATTCTTTTAATAATCTCAAAAGGTCCAACATACCTGGGACTTAGTTTTCCTCGTTTGATGAATCTTACTACTCCTTTCCAAGGAGAGACTTTCAACAATACTTTATCTCCTACTTTAAACTCCAATGGTTTGCGTCGGTTATCAGCATAACTCTTCTGTCGATCTCGTGCTGCTTTCAGTCGTTCCTTGACTTGAATAATCTTATCAGTTGTTTCTTGCACTATCTCAGGTCCAGATAGTTGCTTTTCCCCAATTTCTGCCCAACAGACTGGGGTTCGGCAGTTACGTCCATAAAGTGCTTCAAATGGTGCAGCATTGATACTTGTGTGATAACTATTATTATAAGAAAATTCTATTAAAGGTAAATGATCATCCCAGTTACCTCCGAAATCGATTACACAAGCTCTAAGCATGTCCTCCATCGTCTGAATAGTTCTTTTGCTTTGTCCATCGGTTTAAGGATGATAAGTTGTGCTCAACTTTAACTTAGTTCCCATTGCCTTTTGGAAACTTGACCAAAAATGAGAGGTAAATCGACTATCCCTATCAGAAACAACTGATAAAGGAATGCCATGTAAAGAAACAATTTCATTTACATATAATTTTGCTAATTGTTCCATACTGAAAGTTTCTTTCATTGATAGAAAATGAGCTGACTTGGTTAGCCTATCTACAATCACCCAGATTGTATCATTTCCTTTCTTTGTTTTGGGTAATTTAGTAACAAAATCTGTCACACCCTGGCTTTGCGGAAGCGTGGGTAGTTTTGGTGTGACTTCTTAATACCATAGCTAAATCATAACAAAGCTATATGAATTTAAAAACCATGCAAGTCATCATTAAGTTTAGAAATCAACATACATTACCATTGTTTAACGCGGACATACTCTAGTATCCATAACCTTGTTCAATAACATTACAACTTAAAATAAAACATAAACGTGATTTAGGGATTATGCCTTGTCCAGGAAAGAGGCACAACCCTAAACCCAGATGACTTCATGAAAGGTTGCAGCGGAAAACGTTCATACCGTGCCAGAATCCGTTAATTTCCTGAAATACATGTGAGTTGAAAAATCAACAATAATGTTGAGCGAGTTCATGTGTAAGTGAGTATGTAAAACACTTGAGTATAAAAATAGTTGTGGTATGTAGCAGTTGTAAGAGGACTTGTGATCACCAATGGTTTGCAAGGCCACTGACATATGTGAAGTGCAAATAGGGAGACTCAAACCTAGCAGATTTCGCCACGGCAAAGTATGTGGACAAAGTCACCCCACGGTCCGTTTCTAGTTTGGCCGGGGGCTGGGCTCGCTACACCCAGATAGATCTACCGCTCCTGTCCCTCGGTCCCTCCATGAGGACTAATGGCCCCATGTGTTCCTATCCACTCACATGATCGTATAACACCTCCTTACGTTAAACATACCGTTGTAAAGTACTCGTAAATCATAGTAACATGTATTTCACCCCCGCAGTAATGTAAACTGAAAACAGTTAGAGAAAAGGGGGACATGAACTCACAGTGGATGCGTAACTCTACCAAGCGTCTCCTGATACTGTAAGCTGTGCAATGACCTACAAGTGCTAATTCTATTAGACGGACGGCCGTGCTTTAGCTTTACAGTTTATGTTTGCGGGAAATAGTTAGACAACTATTTCGTGTTACATTTTGTATATGCTTGATAGTTATTCTCCTTCCCAAGGATGGGGGATTTAATACATGTGCGTAATATTTTCCATCATTAAGTCTCACTTAACCTTCATATATATATTCAACTCCAAAATATATGTATTTATCAAAAATACGTTGTTAAAGTACGCGTTCATAAATATTTCCGTAATTGTGTAAGTTACGCTTTAACGTGCTAGTGGTAATATAATTACCGGTGTAACTTATATATTTATGGCGAAAGCGTTTGTATTACTTTTGGAGTCGTTAACGTTTGTAAACATTATTTTTACTCTAAAAATAATATTTATGCGTTTCACAAAATAATCATAAACAGTGTGTGTAAATATATATTTATCACGTTAACATTTTGTGAAAATCCCACCTCCGAATATTTAGTAATTTAAGTCGTGGCGAAATTTATGTTTTGAAATCATGTCAAAAATGATTCTAACACTTGTAATGTAAACAAGTTTAAGTGTTAGGTTTTTGGGAAAATTTCGCCAGAGTTCCCTCTGTAACTGGAGGTGGCCACGCTTTCAAGCGTATCATTTTCTTTTAATAATCAAATCAATCAACTTCTTTATTCCGTCAAACAATTTCCGACACATCAAACTAGTCAATAAATATGTAAATTTGCATATTCGCATGAACTTGTAGTTTTTCTGAATCTATATTATAAATCCCATTTATATACGTAGATCTTTATATAAGGTACTTCCAATCTTGTAAAAACCTCGTTTTTAGAGAATCCGTCTTTTACAACTTCTAGTTATTTTTCCCAAAAATAGTTATTTTGTCGAAACATGCGTCACACAAGTGTTTACACACTCGTGTGTTCTAAATATTATTCTTAACATTGTAAGATCCGTTTCTTTAAAAACATGATTTCTTTAAAGTGTGGTCCTTCGGAGATACCACTTGCGGATACGTAGATCCGCTAGTTTTAAACACCCTTTTACCGGTTAAAACACTTTTACACAAGTAAAATAATTCTTTACAAGTTCATGCTCTAAAATGTGGTAGTGTTCACCTTTAACCCTTGTATCTTTCAAAGACAAGCTTATGTGAAGATACATGATTTTTCAAAGTCGGGTTAAACGAAGATTCGAGCTACCACATTATAGATCGGGTCTAGATAAACACAAATTCCAAGTCCTACGACTTTTACACAAGACATGTGCTATTAACCTCCATTTTAGTGATTTTACTAGACTTTAAAGATTCAAAACGCGTGTTTACGATATTTAACCGACGAAAGTTCCTTTAACCACTTTAGATATGTGTAAAAACGAGTTTTAAAGGTTATACCTCTAGCTCAAGGCTAGGGAAGAATCTTTGATGAAAAACGCGTGGATAAGAGCTAACGGTGGAGGTCCTTCGTGATCCGAGTGCACCAAAGTTCCTTATACGTGTCTTGTGATGTTTGAATGATCTTGGAATTTAAGAATCAAAGCTTGAAAGTGTGATGTGTGGGTGTGTGGGTTTCGGCCGTGAGCACTAGTGAGAGGGAGAGAGCTCACGATTTTTTTTTGTTGAGAAAAAAAATGAGTGAGGTGCATTTGTTTTATAAGTAACTTACTACCCATGTAATGTCATTAACCCCCAAATAATGTGTAGCCTAGATTTCCAACCTTGAGGATATTATAAATAAAAGAAATCGGTGGTGTGTATCTTCATTGGGGGAACCGATCGTTCAAAAAGGGGTGGGGTTTACAATTTGATTTCAACTTCAAAGTTAGATTAGGTTATAAGTTTATAATATTAAAAAAAAAAATGAATGGTGGGGGTTCTCTTGAGGGAACCGTTCGGTTCATGTGGGGGGGGTGTGTTTGGGTTGAATTCCAATTTGATAGTTAGGCTATAATTAGTTAGTTAGTTAGGAAAAATAAAATTTGTTATTATGTGTGTCGTAATATACAATGGGTGTTAGGGTATTCGGGGACCCTGACTGGCTCAGCAAAAGAGTAATAATGAAAACCTCAATATTTTCATGTTCCAGGTATAGTCCGGTTGTTCGGTTGGATAGTAATCCGTTAAAGTGTTACAAAAGCTTTAAAGTGTCGTTATTATATTTTTAGTGACACATTTTGTTTTCCCGACACTTTAGAAAGTGTCTAGTGATATTTTCTCATTTCTGGCACTTTACTAGTCAGCTAGAAGCTGGTTAAATTATTTAAAGTGCTGTGTTTGGTACTTAAAGTACGTTTTTGGCACATCCGAATCAGTGTATCTTATCCCTAGAGACGCAGTAACACAACCCTTATATCCTACACTCACTACTAGTGTAGCCAAAATATATGAGGCTCTTAACAGGCCTTGGAGGCAGTGTCTGCCTGATGCTGGTTATATCAGCATGTTCACTGTGTATCCGTTTAGTGCTACTGTGCTTTTTGTGCATCATGTTTGTCACTAGGGTTCAGTATGTAAATAATGTAGTGACAGCAAGCAAGTATGATGCAAGTAAGTGCATGTATCAGTATGCAGGTAGCAGTTTATCAGCTAGTTTCAATCAAGCACAGTAATTAAGCAGTAATTAATCAGTAATTAAGTTGTACGGATACCTGGTTTTGTGCGGGTTGTCACATACTCCCCCCGTTAAATAAATTTCGTCCCGAAATTTTAAGTTCTGCTTGTAGAAGCAGGGTTCTTGGGAAATAAGTGGGGGTACTTTTCTTTCATTCGGTCCTCACGCTCCCAGGTGTATTCAGGACCATGTCTGGCATTCCAGCGAACCTTGACGAGTTTGACACTACTCCGGCGGGTCCTGTTAACTTTCCAATCTGTGACCTCGACGGGTTCTTCTACGAAGTGGAGCGTGTCGTCAACATGAATTTCGTCGATAGGAATGGCAACGTCTACTTGAGTTGGACTTTTCTTTAAATTGGATACATGAAATGTATCGTGAACACCGTTAAGTTCGGCAGGTAGATCCAACTTGTATGCTACTGTCCCGATTCTCTCTAGAATTCTGAAAGGACCAATGTAGCGTGGATTTAGCTTTCCACGCTTCCCAAAGCGTGCTACCCCTTTCCAGGGTGATACCTTCAATAACACCATCTCTCCAACTTGGAAATCCACATGTTTTCTGTTTGGATCCGCGTAGGCCTTTTGTCTGTGGCGAGCGGCTTCGATGTTTTTAAGAATCTGTGCAATCTTGTCCGTCGTTTCTTGGACGATTTCGGGACCGGCAAGCTGTCTATCACCAGCGTCAGCCCAACATAGTGGTGATCGACACTTGCGTCCGTATAGGGCTTCAAAAGGCGCGACACCAATACTGGTGTGGTAGCTGTTGTTGTATGAAAATTCGACCAAAGGTAAGTGTTTATCCCAGCTACCGCCCAAATCCATAACGCATGCTCTCAGCATGTCTTCCAAGGTTTGTATCGTTCGCTCGCTCTGGCCATCAGTTTGCGGATGAAATGCAGTGCTCAGATTCAGTTGTGAGCCAAAAGCTTCCTGGAAGGATTGCCATATTCTTGACACAAACCTTCCGTCTCTATCAGAGATGATTGAGAGGGGCACTCCATGACGTGCTACGATTTCTCTCATGTATATTTCAGCTAATTTGCTCGTGTTATCCTTTTCTCTGATAGGTAAGAAGTGTGCTGTCTTTGTTAATCGATCCACTATCACCCAGATAGTGTCATGGCCTCTTGGCGTTCTTGGCAGTTTTGTAACAAAATCCATGGAGATTTGTTCCCACTTCCATTTGGGAATCTCCGGTTGTTGCAGAAGTCCCGAAGGCCTCTGGTATTCAGCTTTAACTTTAGCGCACGTTAAACATCTGCTTACGTAGACAGCAACGTCGCCTTTCATTCTAGGCCACCAGTAATAATCTCTGAGATCGTGGTACATCTTATCCGCCCCCGGATGAATAGAGTACCGTGACTTGTGCGCTTCGTCGAAAATAACATTCCTTAAATCGCCAAACAACGGAACCCAAATTCTTTTCTCGAAACATAATGTTCCTTCATTGTTTGGTGCCAGTAACTTCTCCATCCCACGGAGATATTCTTCCTCACGATTCCCTTCCTTAAGGGCTTCTTTTTGTGCAGCACGAATACGCAAGGAAAGATCGGTTCGTATAATCATTTCTAGAGCCCTAACCCTTATGGGCTTGGTCCTTTCCTTTCGACTTAGGGCATCGGCAACCACATTCGCCTTCCCTGGATGATACTTGATCTCGCAGTCGTAATCGTTTAGTAATTCAACCCAACGTCTTTGCCTCATATTCAGTTCTTTCTGGTTGAATATATGTTGTAAGCTCTTGTGATCTGTGAAGATTGTGCATTTCGTACCATACAGGTAGTGTCTCCAGATCTTTAGTGCAAAAACCACTGCGCCAAGCTCTAAATCATGTGTGGTATAATTCTTTTCGTGCACTTTCAGTTGGCGTAATGCGTAAGCAATGGCCTTCTGGCGTTGCATCAACACACAACCCAATCCCTGACGCGATGCGTCGCAGTATACCACAAAATCATCAGTGCCTTCTGGTAGAGCTAAGATTGGCGCGTTGCAGAGCTTATCCTTCAATATCTGAAATGCTTCGTCCTGTTTGATTCCCCAATCAAACGTCTTATCCTTCTGGGTCAGGAGCGTCAAAGGTTGGGCGATTTTCGAGAAATCCTCGATGAACCTTCGATAGTAGCCAGCCAAACCCAAGAATTGTCGAATCTCGGTTGGCGTTGTAGGCGTTTCCCAGTTCTTGATTGCTTCGATCTTTGTGGGATCAACGTGAATTCCATCCCCATTAACCACATGTCCAAGTAACTGGACTTCGCGTAACCAAAATTCACACTTAGAAAGTTTGGCGTACAGCTGTTCTTTCTTCAGCAGCTCCAAAATAGCTCTTAAGTGCTGTTCGTGTTCGGCCTTGGTTCTTGAATAAATCAAGATGTCGTCGATGAATACAATCACGAACTTGTCGAGGTATGGCTTGCAAACTCTATTCATCAAATCCATAAACACTGCAGGTGCGTTTGTCAAACCAAATGGCATCACGAGGAACTCGTAGTGTCCATAACGAGTTCGGAAGGCTGTTTTCGGGATACTTTCCTCTTGAATCCTCAACTGGTGGTATCCAGATCGAAGATCGATCTTAGAGTAACAACTTGAACCTTGAAGTTGGTCAAACAGATCGTCAATTCTGGGCAGAGGATATCTATTCTTGATTGTCAGCTTGTTCAGTTCTCTGTAGTCGATACACATTCGAAAACTACCGTCCTTCTTCTTAACAAACAGGACTGGAGCTCCCCAAGGCGAGAAGCTTGGTCGAATAAAACCCTTGTCTAACAACTCTTGAAGTTGTGTTGACAGTTCCTGTATCTCAGATGGAGCAAGTCTGTAAGGTGCCTTAGCTACAGGCGCGGCGCCTGGAACTAAGTCGATGTGAAACTCGACTTGTCTCTGAGGTGGCAGTCCGGGTAAGTCTTCTGGAAAGATTTCTGGATACTCCCTCACGACAGGGATGTCTTCGATCCTTGGCTCGGCAGCCTTCTTATCCACGATGTGTGCCAGAAAAGCAACACATCCTTTCTGTAAACACTTCCTTGCTTTCAAACAGCTGATAATTCTCAATGGCGTCTCACGCTTCTCTCCGTGAACCACAATGGTCTCACCATCATCAGTTGGAATACGAATCACTTTTTCATGGCAAACTATCTCCGCTTTGTTGCCAGATAACCAATCCATTCCTACTACCACGTCGAAACTCCCCAATTGGACTGGTAGTAGATCCAAAGAAAACTCATGTTCTCCCAATTCTATCACACAACCTCTGATTACTTCGTTGGCTTCAACTAACTTTCCATTAGCCAATTCAATCGAATACGGAATATCTAACTTATTTGTGGCTAAACCAAGCATATCCTTAAATTCTAACGATACGAAGCTATAGTCGGCACCAGTATCAAACAAAATAGACGCAAAAGTTTTGGTTGTTAGAGAACGTACCAGAAATCACACCTGGATCCTGGCATGCCTCACAAGCTCCGATGTTGGATCTTCTTTCACGGTCTTGTTTCAACTTCGGGCATCCCCTCTTAAAATGTCCAACGTCCTTGCAATGGTAGCATCCTAGCATTCGGCCATCTCCTTTCCCATTTCCACCTAGAGCGTTGTTATTGTTCTCTCCTTGTATGGGACTCCCCATCCCACATCCTCCTTTGTCACCCCGGCCATTACTAACCCAACAAGTATCCTTCGAATGACCTTTCTTCCCACAAGCTTCACATGTTTTCAGTCCACATTGGCCAGAATGATGACGCTGGCATGTGTTACACTTGGGCAGAGTGCCCATATAACCCTTTCCTTTGTTCTTATTATTTGTTCGGGTACCCTCAGTGAGCTTCCTTTTGTTCTTTCCGGATGACTCTTCCTGAGTCTCCTTGTCCGGGTTTGCAAGTTTTTCTAGTCTAATTGCTTCCGTAATGAGTGTCAAACCCATCTTACTTGCAATAATAGTAGTTGGCGGCGTAGATGCTGTCATCAGGTTCAAGACTTGAGGTGCCAGTTCCCAAATGAATTGTTCCAATTTCCTTAGTTCTGGTTTCACCAGGTGCGGAACAACTCGTGACAAATCATGGAGTCTTTGCATGTACTCCAACACCTTCGGACCTTCCATCAACAGGCTCCGAAATTCATCTTCCCATTTCTGGGTTTCCGTTTGGGGGCAAAACTTCTTATGCATCATTCCTTTCAGTTCATCCCAAGTTAACGTGTGCGCTGTAGTTAGGCCCATTGTTCGAACCTGAAGATTCCACCATAATCGGGCTCCATCTTGAAACAACTCAGAAACGTATGGGACTTGTTGTTCTGGCGTACAGCCACTCGTGCGAAGGATGGATTCCATACTTTCAATCCATTTTACAAAAGTTATGGCACCCCCAGTGCCGTCGAACTTCGGAGGCTCGTAGTTGAGGAAGTGCCAGTAGGAACAACCGTTATTTTCTGAGGTGCCTCTGCTGGTTTCGGAGCGTAGGGCCTCGTGTTGTGCTATAGCTGCAGCAATTATCTCTTTAAGTTCTGCCTCAGAGGTGGGCATGCGCAGTTCGCGTCTTGGCGGCATCTTCTAAAAGATGTTTCACATGGTTAGGTCATAACAAGTGAAGCGTACGTATGCATTCAACAATACCAACACATAACATCTCATGTTATCAACAAATCAATCACATAACATCTTATGTTATAGGGCATAAACAGTAGATTGAACATCACAAGTGATGAGAATACTGACATTGTATTGCCACAATCCGAGACCACAGTGTAAAGCTTACAAGTACACCACTATATCATACAGCATCAATGACTTAGTAGGGGGCGACCCTAGACAAGTCGTGCGATCGCTGGACATGTCCAGGAGTCTCTGGTTCGTCCATTCTCAAACTCCAGGACTCCACGTCAATCTTCTGAATTTCAGTCCTAAACAACATTTCTTCTCAATCGTTTCCTTGAGCTTGTCCCAGCTCAGTGTATAAGCAGCGTCTGTGCCAAGGGTCTGAACCTGGAGGTTCCATTAAGAGAGTGTGCCATCTAGAAATATCCCCGATATGTAGGTAACACTCTGTTGGGGTGAACAGTTACTCATTCTTAGAATGGAGTCGGTCTTTTCGGACCAACGAACAAATGCAACGGTGCCTCCGGTTCCGACAAGGTTCAAAGGCTTGCAGTTCAGGAACTGTTTATAGGTGCAGCCAGTTGGAGGGTTATCTCCAGTAATGCCATCGTTGTACTTAGAGTGGAGGGCTTCATGTCGTGCATTTATTGGTGAGATGCGTTCTTGCAGCTCGGCTTCTGTCCTTGGCAACGTACTGGTGTTTGTGTCACGCCTGGGTGACATTCCCTTTTTGTCGAAATAGCGTGAAGCGGGTTGGACAATGTTTCAATTGTCTATGGGGTATATATATAGCAACGTAAGCCATCATGTAATCATCCCATTTCACACGCAAATATACTCACTGTATAAGTGGGGAAAATAAATTCCTGAGCCTTCACATAGGCTTATCAATTTGGCTTGTTACTTGTAATAGAATGAACTCGAGGCTACATCGCCTAGGTCATTTGTGTTTAGGTTATTTCCTGCTGCATCGGTTATCATTAGCTTGGCCTGCAGAGTCCACCAGGATTCCTGTGCACTACAAATCGTTATTACGTGGGCCCCCGTAATAATAATTTGTCTTGCACAGTTACCCCAAATTTTCTCTCATCCAAGCAGATGATCAATCAAGGAGCAACAGTCGGTGCATTGGCATGAACAAGGTCATACTCCAATGCGGGGTCAGGAGCAACGCCTGGCTCAGGGGCCACGGCTAGCTCCGAATCAAAAACTCCATCTCAAAATCAGCTGGATCAACAATCGCAGGGGTTACAGGATCCCCTAAGGGCTGGTCTAAGTGCATGAACTCTATGTCATGGTCTGGATCAACACCAGGCGGAAAAACAGGATTGTCCTCAATATCGCGATCAAACTCAAAACTGTGTGCGGGATCCGGTGCAGCTGGTGATGCCATATCAGGGTCGGCGTCGTGTAAGTGGTGCTGCATTCCCTGTATGTGCGGAGACGCGGATGTCAGAGACTCAAATGAGTCTGGGATAGGGGAATGAGTTTCCCTTGCAGGAGCGTCCGCATGCAGTAGTCTAGTGCTAGTAGCGAGAGGGCCTTGCCCTCAAGTGGGTCCTCCTCTTAATAGTTCGACATCGTCTTTAGAGGCAATGTCGGGGGCATATCAACCACGAGATAAGTGGCAAGGGGCACAGGAGCAGGGATCACCGCCAGTGGCAAATTCCCAACAATATGGCCATCAGTAGGCTCTGCTACGACTTCAGGCAGTGCACAAAGGGCTGAAAGTCGTCATTGTCTGTGCCGGTAGTATCAGAAATGCACACCTCGTGCCCTGTTGAACTATGTCGTCTGATACTATGGTCATGGGGTTCGTAGTGCCCATCTTTCTAGTACTTGATGAAAGCATAACGTTTGTAACACAAACACATATACGTATAATAATCAATCATATAATCAGTTAATCACGTAAATCACCAAGTAAGCATTCAAGTTATCCTCCTAGTCCCACTAGCCAACATTCCTAGTCCCACTAGTCAACACTTCTAGTCCCACTAGCCAACACTCCTAGTCCCACTAGTCAACACTTCTAGTCCCACTAGCCAACACTTCTAGTCCCACTAGTCAACACTTCTAGTCCCACTAGTCAATACTTCTAGTCCCACTAGATCAACACTCCTAGTCCCACTAGTCAACACTTCTAGTCCCACTAGACCAACACTCCTAGTCCCACTAGTCAACACTCCTAGTCCCACTAGACCAACACTCCTAGTCCCACTAGACCAAGCCTCAGCCTCCCGACTGGGCCTAAAATAATGAATAAAATGTGCTCAACATTTGTTTGTAAAAAGTTTTGGATTCTGGACTTAAGTGGTATGCAGAAAAATGTTTTCGTGAGAGCCCTAGTGATCATAGTCTAGACTCAAGAAAGAATCCTAGTTCGCTATGATCAGAGCTCTGATACCAAGCTGTCACACCCTGGCTTTGCGGAAGCGTGGGTAGTTTTGGTGTGACTTCTTAATACCATAGCTAAATCATAACAAAGCTATATGAATTTAAAAACCATGCAAGTCATCATTAAGTTTAGAAATCAACATACATTACCATTGTTTAACGCGGACATACTCTAGTATCCATAACCTTGTTCAATAACATTACAACTTAAAATAAAACATAAACGTGATTTAGGGATTATGCCTTGTCCAGGAAAGAGGCACAACCCTAAACCCAGATGACTTCATGAAAGGTTGCAGCGGAAAACGTTCATACCGTGCCAGAATCCGTTAATTTCCTGAAATACATGTGAGTTGAAAAATCAACAATAATGTTGAGCGAGTTCATGTGTAAGTGAGTATGTAAAACACTTGAGTATAAAAATAGTTGTGGTATGTAGCAGTTGTAAGAGGACTTGTGATCACCAATGGTTTGCAAGGCCACTGACATATGTGAAGTGCAAATAGGGAGACTCAAACCTAGCAGATTTCGCCACGGCAAAGTATGTGGACAAAGTCACCCCACGGTCCGTTTCTAGTTTGGCCGGGGGCTGGGCTCGCTACACCCAGATAGATCTACCGCTCCTGTCCCTCGGTCCCTCCATGAGGACTAATGGCCCCATGTGTTCCTATCCACTCACATGATCGTATAACACCTCCTTACGTTAAACATACCGTTGTAAAGTACTCGTAAATCATAGTAACATGTATTTCACCCCCGCAGTAATGTAAACTGAAAACAGTTAGAGAAAAGGGGGACATGAACTCACAGTGGATGCGTAACTCTACCAAGCGTCTCCTGATACTGTAAGCTGTGCAATGACCTACAAGTGCTAATTCTATTAGACGGACGGCCGTGCTTTAGCTTTACAGTTTATGTTTGCGGGAAATAGTTAGACAACTATTTCGTGTTACATTTTGTATATGCTTGATAGTTATTCTCCTTCCCAAGGATGGGGGATTTAATACATGTGCGTAATATTTTCCATCATTAAGTCTCACTTAACCTTCATATATATATTCAACTCCAAAATATATGTATTTATCAAAAATACGTTGTTAAAGTACGCGTTCATAAATATTTCCGTAATTGTGTAAGTTACGCTTTAACGTGCTAGTGGTAATATAATTACCGGTGTAACTTATATATTTATGGCGAAAGCGTTTGTATTACTTTTGGAGTCGTTAACGTTTGTAAACATTATTTTTACTCTAAAAATAATATTTATGCGTTTCACAAAATAATCATAAACAGTGTGTGTAAATATATATTTATCACGTTAACATTTTGTGAAAATCCCACCTCCGAATATTTAGTAATTTAAGTCGTGGCGAAATTTATGTTTTGAAATCATGTCAAAAATGATTCTAACACTTGTAATGTAAACAAGTTTAAGTGTTAGGTTTTTGGGAAAATTTCGCCAGAGTTCCCTCTGTAACTGGAGGTGGCCACGCTTTCAAGCGTATCATTTTCTTTTAATAATCAAATCAATCAACTTCTTTATTCCGTCAAACAATTTCCGACACATCAAACTAGTCAATAAATATGTAAATTTGCATATTCGCATGAACTTGTAGTTTTTCTGAATCTATATTATAAATCCCATTTATATACGTAGATCTTTATATAAGGTACTTCCAATCTTGTAAAAACCTCGTTTTTAGAGAATCCGTCTTTTACAACTTCTAGTTATTTTTCCCAAAAATAGTTATTTTGTCGAAACATGCGTCACACAAGTGTTTACACACTCGTGTGTTCTAAATATTATTCTTAACATTGTAAGATCCGTTTCTTTAAAAACATGATTTCTTTAAAGTGTGGTCCTTCGGAGATACCACTTGCGGATACGTAGATCCGCTAGTTTTAAACACCCTTTTACCGGTTAAAACACTTTTACACAAGTAAAATAATTCTTTACAAGTTCATGCTCTAAAATGTGGTAGTGTTCACCTTTAACCCTTGTATCTTTCAAAGACAAGCTTATGTGAAGATACATGATTTTTCAAAGTCGGGTTAAACGAAGATTCGAGCTACCACATTATAGATCGGGTCTAGATAAACACAAATTCCAAGTCCTACGACTTTTACACAAGACATGTGCTATTAACCTCCATTTTAGTGATTTTACTAGACTTTAAAGATTCAAAACGCGTGTTTACGATATTTAACCGACGAAAGTTCCTTTAACCACTTTAGATATGTGTAAAAACGAGTTTTAAAGGTTATACCTCTAGCTCAAGGCTAGGGAAGAATCTTTGATGAAAAACGCGTGGATAAGAGCTAACGGTGGAGGTCCTTCGTGATCCGAGTGCACCAAAGTTCCTTATACGTGTCTTGTGATGTTTGAATGATCTTGGAATTTAAGAATCAAAGCTTGAAAGTGTGATGTGTGGGTGTGTGGGTTTCGGCCGTGAGCACTAGTGAGAGGGAGAGAGCTCACGATTTTTTTTTGTTGAGAAAAAAAATGAGTGAGGTGCATTTGTTTTATAAGTAACTTACTACCCATGTAATGTCATTAACCCCCAAATAATGTGTAGCCTAGATTTCCAACCTTGAGGATATTATAAATAAAAGAAATCGGTGGTGTGTATCTTCATTGGGGGAACCGATCGTTCAAAAAGGGGTGGGGTTTACAATTTGATTTCAACTTCAAAGTTAGATTAGGTTATAAGTTTATAATATTAAAAAAAAAAATGAATGGTGGGGGTTCTCTTGAGGGAACCGTTCGGTTCATGTGGGGGGGGTGTGTTTGGGTTGAATTCCAATTTGATAGTTAGGCTATAATTAGTTAGTTAGTTAGGAAAAATAAAATTTGTTATTATGTGTGTCGTAATATACAATGGGTGTTAGGGTATTCGGGGACCCTGACTGGCTCAGCAAAAGAGTAATAATGAAAACCTCAATATTTTCATGTTCCGGGTATAGTCCGGTTGTTCGGTTGGATAGTAATCCGTTAAAGTGTTACAAAAGCTTTAAAGTGTCGTTATTATATTTTTAGTGACACATTTTGTTTTCCCGACACTTTAGAAAGTGTCTAGTGATATTTTCTCATTTCTGGCACTTTACTAGTCAGCTAGAAGCTGGTTAAATTATTTAAAGTGCTGTGTTTGGTACTTAAAGTACGTTTTTGGCACATCCGAATCAGTGTATCTTATCCCTAGAGACGCAGTAACACAACCCTTATATCCTACACTCACTACTAGTGTAGCCAAAATATATGAGGCTCTTAACAGGCCTTGGAGGCAGTGTCTGCCTGATGCTGGTTATATCAGCATGTTCACTGTGTATCCGTTTAGTGCTACTGTGCTTTTTGTGCATCATGTTTGTCACTAGGGTTCAGTATGTAAATAATGTAGTGACAGCAAGCAAGTATGATGCAAGTAAGTGCATGTATCAGTATGCAGGTAGCAGTTTATCAGCTAGTTTCAATCAAGCACAGTAATTAAGCAGTAATTAATCAGTAATTAAGTTGTACGGATACCTGGTTTTGTGCGGGTTGTCACATACTCCCCCCGTTAAATAAATTTCGTCCCGAAATTTTAAGTTCTGCTTGTAGAAGCAGGGTTCTTGGGAAATAAGTGGGGGTACTTTTCTTTCATTCGGTCCTCACGCTCCCAGGTGTATTCAGGACCATGTCTGGCATTCCAGCGAACCTTGACGAGTTTGACACTACTCCGGCGGGTCCTGTTAACTTTCCAATCTGTGACCTCGACGGGTTCTTCTACGAAGTGGAGCGTGTCGTCAACATGAATTTCGTCGATAGGAATGGCAACGTCTACTTGAGTTGGACTTTTCTTTAAATTGGATACATGAAATGTATCGTGAACACCGTTAAGTTCGGCAGGTAGATCCAACTTGTATGCTACTGTCCCGATTCTCTCTAGAATTCTGAAAGGACCAATGTAGCGTGGATTTAGCTTTCCACGCTTCCCAAAGCGTGCTACCCCTTTCCAGGGTGATACCTTCAATAACACCATCTCTCCAACTTGGAAATCCACATGTTTTCTGTTTGGATCCGCGTAGGCCTTTTGTCTGTGGCGAGCGGCTTCGATGTTTTTAAGAATCTGTGCAATCTTGTCCGTCGTTTCTTGGACGATTTCGGGACCGGCAAACATGAACTAGCGCTTTGTTTAGTGTAAAAAGAACTAGATGACGAACCCTTTCACTCACAAACATGAACTTGTGTAAAAACGATTTTTCTTATGAAATGGAGTTCTAAACTAGTAGATCTACGGATCTACAAGTGGTATTTTCGAAGGACCAAGTAAAATATATACAAGTCTTATTTTAAGTCGGATCTTTCATGAACTAGAGGCGTTTTTGTGAACAAACAAGTGTGTGGACACTTGTGTAACAAAAGTTTTAACAAAGAAATAATTTTCGTAAAAACCGACTAGAAGTTGTAAAACTTCATGTTCTTTAAAAATAAGATTTCCAAGAAACCGACTTTATTTTTAGAGATGGAAAAACCTACTAAATGTGTTGAAGAGTTACTACACATTTTTACACAACTTGCAAGTTCATGTGATTGCGATATATGTTTATATTGGACTAGTTTGATGATGATTGGGAATTGATTGGTTGAATTATTAAAAGAAAATGATACGCTAGTAAGCGTGGCCACCTCCAGTTACAGAGGAAACTCTGGCGAAATTTTTCCAGAAAATAACACTTAGAATATTTTTGGTGACAAGTGTTATGAATATATTTTTGACTGGTTTTCCAAACAAACTTCGTCATGATTTTTGTTATCAAATGACCAAGTATTCGGAGGTGGATTTTTGTAAACAAACTTACTAAATATATATTTAGAATATATATTTATCGCTTGTGTGATTATGTGATTATTTTGTGAACTAGGTATATATTATTTTTAGAGTAAAAATAATATGACTTGGAGATACTCGTAACAAGTAAAAATACAAAAATACACATACAACATACAAGATACATAATTCGGGTGCAAGGTGCAAACTACAAAAAGCTTATATTTATTTTTGAGAAAATAATATAAGTAAGACATTTAGTTAAAAATATAAAATATTTTTAACACAAGAAAATATATACACAAAAGAGAGTGACTGTACTTGTGCGACGCAAGTCTAGTGACTAACGTTAAGAAAACGCGTATAGGTTACGACGTTAATTAAGCAAATCCGGTGAAGTTTACGATGCAAGGAACGCAAAGTTCTGAGTTCATGCTCCCCCTTTTCTCTTTTAACTGTTTTCAGTTTTATAACTTCGGGGGTGAAATACATGTACAAATATTATAATGTTTATAAATGGTATGATAATAAGAAACGCACTTGGTGAGGACGAGAACCAAGTAGGCTGCGTTATGAGAAATGATAACAAGAAACGCACTTGGTGACGACGAGAACCAAGTAGGATGCGTTATGAGAAATGATAACAAGAAACGCACTTGGTGAGGACGAGAACCAAGTAGGATGCGTTATGAGAAATGATACAAGAAATCGTGTCACGAATAGGGTACATAAGCACCATTAATCAACAATATACCTAGACCGCAGAACAAAAGGTTAGATCTAACGGGTGTCGGGCAGCCACACTCTCGGTGAGGGCGAGAATCGAGTAGTGCTTTTGTGTCTCAGAATATACCAATTAAATGCCTAAGGTTTGGTGACTTCCTATGTCGTGTCACATGTTAATGGCTTTGCAACCCATTAACAATCTTGATACTTACAGGAATACTGTATTTACATAAAAATTCATACCATACTAAAACTTGATGAATACTTGAGTACGTGGGGTACTCAAGAAAAGCTTGAATTATACTTGAAGTACGTGGGGTACTCAAGAAAATGGGAATTATACTTGAGTACGTGGGGTACTCAAGAAGAATTTGAATTATACATAAGTACGTGGTGTACACATGAAACTGGATTTATATATGAATACTTGATTTATACACAAACTATGTTTTCATACAAAGTATACAAACGTGAAATACAAAAACTGCATGAATTCACACCAACATTATGTTGACGTTTTTCCAAAACTCACATGTATTTCAGGTAACTAGGATGGATGTGCGCGCGGTCTTGCTTATGCTCTTGGATGTCGCTTATGTTTATCTTTAAATAAAGTTGTAAACTTTTAAGACAATGTTTTATGCGACTTAGCGATGTAAACGCTAAACATATGTTTTCAAATTATGGTATTTGAAGTATTTTTACGAGCATGTAGCATGTTTACCTTTCGTATGCAATGAGAACCTTTCATGATCACACCTCGTGCTTCCGCCGCAGAAAGGGGTGTGACAGATTGGTATCAGAGCTGCGATTGTAGTGAACCAGGATTTCTTCTCGAGTCTAGTCTACAATCTCTAGGATCCTTTCACGAAAACAATTTTCAAAGAGTTTTCATTGCATAAAACGTCCCGCGACATCCACTGCCTGAAACTGTCTACATGAGTCTAGAAAAGACACTACGAGACTTAGAGTGCACTTGAGTAGCACTTGTCATTGACTAGAAATTACTTGCAATTATGTGTGATAATTAGCATGTACTAGAAGTAGAATGTTACGAGTATACGTGACTTTATCCTAAAAGCGATGGCCCATCTGAAGGAAGAAATACGAGGATGAAACGAACTGTGCGGACTGTGCAAGGAGTTACGTAATTATGGATGCATACATAATTATGGAATTCAGTGCACAGAAACCACAACAAGTCTTGTCACGTATAGATTCCCTCAGTGCAAGCCTACTAAGTACTCTGCTAGAGTAATAATTGTTTGATGTCACGTATGTTGTATATACCTGTGAATATATATACTACTACTGTCTAGTATGACAATATCAAACAAATATGTAACCCTGTTGTGTTATGTTCTGTCAGAACATGGCACCCAGGAAAGCTGTGAATGCTCGCAATGATGATCAACCTCCTCCTCCCCCACTGCCAAGAACTGCTGAAGAGCTGAACGCTCTACTGGAGGAACGGAACTCCGCTGCTATTGCCCAATACGAGGCAAACCGAACTCAAGACAGTGGTGGCCCAAGCAACGCTAGACGTAATGGGAACGGAGATTCATCTGGAGGCAACGCAGCTCAAGGCTGCACTTTCAAGCAGTTCCTCGACTGCAAGCCGATGAACTATGACGGCACAGGAGGTGCAGTAGCATTTGTGCGCTGGACGGAGAAGACTGAAGCTACTATCCGCATGAGCAAGTGTACCGCGGATCAACAAGTCACCTTTGCTACTGGGTTATTCATCGATGAAGCTCTGACTTGGTGGAACCTGCAAGCCCAAACTTTGGGTGATGATGTCGCTTATGGCCTAACTTGGGATGAGCTGAAGGAAAGAATGAGAGAGAAGTATTGCTCTCGCGCTGAACTCCAAAGGCTGGAAACGGAGTTCTGGCACTTGACTATGGAAGGTGCTGATATTAATGGTTATACTCGAAGGTTCTACGATCTGTCTAGAGTGCTTCCCTACATGGTGACTCCCGAATTCAAGCGCGTTGAATGCTACATTTGGGGACTGGCCCCAGAGTTTCGTGGCATGGTGACGTCGGCCAAACCACAAACAATCACTAAGGCTGTAACTCTGGCTATCAGCCTGACTGAAGATTCTGTTCGTATGAAGAAGTTATCACTAAACCCAACAGAGAAGACCGAGACACATGCCGAGTCGTCCGGTGACAAAAAGAGAAAGCATACAAGTTTGAACCAAGCAACTCGTAACAACAAGGGTTTCAGCAAGAAGCGCGACGCTAACCCGTCTCAGGAGGCGAAAACCCATGCAACCAAAGCATACCAAGGCTCCATGCCTAAATGCCAAAAATGTAAGTATCATCATGATGGAGCTTGTCGCATTCCAAGGTGCGACAAATGTGGTAAATTGGGTCATCAAACAGAAGACTGTTGGGGAAAAGGAAAGAACCGAAATGGAAACGGTGCTAGTAACAAGAATGGTAACGGGAAAGGGCGGAACCAAGGATGCTTCAAGTGTGGAAGCAATGATCATTTCATGAAGGACTGCCCAGAAGGAAACAATGCTCAGGCTCGAGCATTTGTGATTGGAGCCAAGAACGCACGCGAGGACCC
Organism: Helianthus tuberosus; assembly: GCA_030545235.1. Lineage (NCBI taxonomy): Eukaryota > Viridiplantae > Streptophyta > Magnoliopsida > Asterales > Asteraceae > Helianthus > Helianthus tuberosus. The sequence continues at coordinate 124,894,784 of CM060400.1, forward strand.
TAACGTGGTCACCGGTACGTTTCTCGTTAACAATCACTTTACATCCATATTATTTGACACTGGCGCCGATTATAGCTTCATGTCTGTGGAATTTAAACGCATGCTTGGAATAGAATCTAGTAGATTAGAAATTCCTTATTCCATAGAACTAGCCAATGGTAAACTTGTTGAATCAAGCGAAGTTGTTAGAGGCTGCACACTAGAACTTGGCGAACGAAATTTTAGCATCGACCTCTTACCTATTCAATTGGGTAGCTTCGATGTAGTGGTCGGAATGGACTGGCTGTCCAAGAAAAAAGCTGAAGTTGTTTGTCATGAGAAAATCATTCGCATCCCTTTAGCGAATGGTGAAACTCTCATCGTGCATGGAGAAAAACGAGACGCGCCTCTTCGAATCATCAGTTGTATGAAGGCACAGAAGTGCTTAAGGAAAGGATGTGTTGCCTTCCTAGCACACGTGGTAGACAAGAAGGTTGTGGAGCCAAAACTCAAAGACATTCCTGTGGTGAAGGAATTCCCTGATGTTTTTCCCGAAGATCTGCCAGGACTACCTCCGCAGCGACAAGTCGAATTTCATATAGACTTGGTTCCAGGAGCCGCTCCTGTGGCCAAGGCTCCCTATCGACTTGCGCCATCCGAAATGCAAGAATTATCTACACAACTCCAGGAGTTGTTGGATAAAGGATTTATAAGGCCAAGCTTCTCACCTTGGGGAGCTCCAGTATTATTCGTGAAGAAGAAGGATGGAACACTGCGGATGTGTATTGATTACAGAGAACTGAACAAGCTCACAATCAAGAATCAGTATCCACTACCGAGGATTGATGACTTATTTGATCAATTGAAAGGATCAAGCTACTATTCCAAGATCGACCTTCGATCTGGATACCATCAGCTGAGAATCCAAGAGGAAGGCGTACCAAAGACTGCATTCAGAACACGATATGGGCATTACGAATTTCTTGTGATGCCATTCGGACTGACGAATGCACCAGCGGTCTTTATGGATCTGATGAACCGCATATGCAAACCATATCTCGATAAATTTGTGATTGTATTTATCGATGATATCCTGATTTATTCGCGAACGAAAGAAGAACATGAGCAACATCTCAGAACTATTCTGGAACTACTGAAGAAAGAGAAACTTTATGAAAAGTTCTCGAAATGCGAATTCTGGATTCGCGAAGTACAATTTCTTGGTCACGTTGTGAATGAGAAGGGCATTCATGTAGACCCGTCCAAGATAGAAGCAATAAAGAATTGGGAAGCCCCCAAAACCCCGACTGAAGTTCGACAATTTTTGGGCCTAGCGGGCTATTATCGGCGATTCATCGAGAATTTCTCAAAGATAGCCCAACCGCTAACGACCCTTACACAGAAAGACAAGAAATACGACTGGGGTCACAAACAAGAAGAAGCCTTCCAGTTACTTAAAAACAAGCTCTGCGATGCACCAATACTATCATTACCCGAAGGCACTGAAGACTTCGTGGCATACTGCGACGCCTCACGACAAGGCTTGGGTTGCGTGCTCATGCAACGCCAAAAAGTCATCGCTTACGCTTCAAGACAATTGAAGGTTCATGAGAGAAATTACACCATGCACGACTTGGAACTAGGTGCGGTGGTATTCGCCTTGAAGATCTGGCGACACTATTTATATGGTACTCGATGTACAATCTTCACAGATCACAAAAGCTTACAACACATATTCGATCAAAAGGAATTGAATATGCGCCAGCGACGTTGGGTCAAGCTGCTGAACGATTATGACTGTGAGATCAAGTACCATCCTAGAAAGGCAAACGTTGTAGCGGACGCGTTGAGCCGAAAAGAAAGGGTTAAGACCCTAAGGGTTCGAGCGTTAGAAATGACCATTCGAACGAACCTCACTGCACGCATTCGTGATGCACAACAAGAAGCTCTTAAAGGAGAGAACCGTAAAGCTGAATACCTACGGGGTATGCTGAAATACATGGTGCCAAACGAAGAGGGAGCCTTATACTTCAAGAAGCGTATTTGGGTTCCACTCTATGGTGGCATACGAGAAGTCATCCTTGATGAAGCCCACAAATCAAGATATTCGATCCATCCAGGATCGGACAAAATGTATCAAGACTTAAAGGAATACTACTGGTGGCCGAGACTTAAAAGCGATGTTGCTGTTTATGTTGGAAAGTGCCTAACCTGTGCCAAGGTTAAGGCAGAATATCAAAAACCATCTGGCCTACTACAACAACCAGAGATTCCCGTGTGGAAGTGGGAACAAATCTCGATGGACTTCATAACGAAATTACCCAGGGCCCCGAGAGGGCACGATATGATATGGGTAATAGTTGATCGATTGACGAAGTCTGCGCACTTCCTACCGATCCGAGAAAAAGACAGCACTGGAAAGCTTGCTGAAATATACTTAAGAGAAATTGTGGCACGTCATGGAGTGCCAATCTCAATCATTTCAGACAGAGATGGACGCTTTGTCTCAAGAATCTGGCAATCATTTCAGGAAGCCTTTGGATCTCAGTTAGATCTAAGCACGGCATTCCATCCGCAAACAGACGGCCAGAGCGAACGGACTATACAAACGTTAGAAGATATGCTTCGCGCATGTGTCATGGATCTAGGCGGCAGCTGGGATACTCATCTACCTTTAGTTGAGTTTTCCTACAATAACAGTTATCATACGAGCATAAAAGTCGCGCCGTTCGAAGCTCTGTATGGCCGCAAATGCCGATCGCCCTTATGTTGGGCAGACGCTAGAGATAAACGTACGGTTGGTCCTGAACTTGTACAAGAGACAACCGACAAGATTGCGCAGATCCGAGAGCGCATTAAGGCGGCTCGAGATCGACAAAAGAGCTACGCTGATCCGAAGAGAAATCATTAGAATTCGAGGTGGGAGACAAAGTGTTGTTAAAAGTCTCACCTTGGAAGGGCGTAGTCAGATTTGGAAAGCGTGGAAAACTGAATCCACGATACATCGAACCATTCAGAATATTGAAAAGAATTGGTACCGTGGCATACAAGTTGGAGTTACCGGAAGAACTTAATGGAGTACATGATACGTTCCATGTATCCAACCTGAAGAAGAGTCCAACACAAGAAAACGTGATCATCCCGATGGATGAAGTACATATTGATGACGCCCTCCGATTTACAGAACAACCCGTTGAGGTTACCGACTGGAAAGTCAACAAGACTAGGAGGAGCAGTGTGAAACTTGTCAAAGTACGTTGGAACTCTAAGCACGGACCCGAGTACACATGGGAACGTGAAGACCAGTTCAAAGAGAAGTATCCCCACCTATTCAAGAAGACTCCAGCGAGAGTTAGTTCAGCCTGAATTTCGGGACGAAATTCTTTTAACGGGGGCAGACTTTGACAACTGGCACCAAACCGGTAATTTTCGTACACTCTAATCATTATTTAATGACTGCAATTATGTGCTTAATTGTCAGCAATGTCTGAACACATACTAAACAAGTGAATTCATGCACGTTGTATACTACAAAATATTGCTTTATGCATAAACGAGTGCGTTGCGTCAGAAATATTAGTAAACTCACCGGTAAGACACACTGTGTCAACAGAACTGCAGAAAGCAGTCAGGCAATAAAAGTGGAGCCTAGGTGTAGGTCCAACGACAAGAATACATTAAAACCCAATAATACATACAAGGGTTTACATATATACCTTGCGGAAGCAAAAATAAGCACTAAAAAGCACCCGAAACGCACTTTAAGTGCAGAATTTTGTATAATTCAGCAATAATTCAGCTTTTAGCACACGAATATTATGTAGAAAATATAATTTTTCAGTCAGAATATTTCCCTAAGTGTCGGGAATCGAAAGTGTTACAAAAGGATACTTAAAAGACACTAAAAAGTGTGATTTAACACTTTAACGAATCGGTATCTAACCGAACAACCGGACTTTACCCGGAGCATAAAAATATTGTCAATGACATTGTTTATACTTTACTGAGCTAGTTAGGGTCCCTGAACACCCTAACACCCGTTATAAATTACAACATACATAATACACTAAATTAAATTCCTAATAAAATAAACTAGCTACTAACTAACTAGTTGGAATTCAACCATGATACCCCCCCCCCCCCAACGAGTTCGTTTCCCATGTGGGGACACCCCACTAAACTTTGATTAATTTAATCTTATATGCTCCATATCTTGAAGACACATTAACTAGAGGATAATTAGAAATGATGGGATTATAAATATTACCACTAGTTCATGACATTCACTTCACAACCATCACAAAAATTGCAACTCTCTCTCCCTTCTCTTTGGTTCTCGGCCGAGCACACATACACCCACCTTCAAGTTTGTATCTTGCCATTTTACACACTTGCAAAGGTGTTAGAGCTCGTACAAGGAGACCCGGTGCTTACAGATTGCCAAGGACCTCACCACAACGCTATTAACCACCCATTTTTCGTCTAGTTTCTTCCCTATCCTCGAGCTAGTAGTAAGTGACTCTAAACACCTTCTTGATCTTGTCTAAACTGGTTAATAAGAGATTTGTCGGATAAAAAAAAATTATGAACGCTAGAGATCAAAGTTTAAAGTCTTGTTAGAATGATGAATATGGTGGTTAATGAGTAAATATTAGTGTAAAACTTATGAAACTTGTTTTTGTTATGGTTATTTATTGTTGGCGGATGCTAGTAGGGGAACGGATCGTCATCTAACCATGCTAGGTCATGTTCATGGAACATGAACTAGCGCTGTGTTTAGTGTAAAAAGAACTAGATGACGAACCCTTTCACTCACAAACATGAACTTGTGTAAAAACGATTTTTCTTATGAAATGGAGTTCTAAACTAGTAGATCTACGGATCTACAAGTGGTATTTTCGAAGGACCAAGTAAAATATATACAAGTCTTATTTTAAGTCGGATCTTTCATGAACTAGAGGCGTTTTTGTGAACAAACAAGTGTGTGGACACTTGTGTAACAAAAGTTTTAACAAAGAAATAATTTTCGTAAAAACCGACTAGAAGTTGTAAAACTTCATGTTCTTTAAAAATAAGATTTCCAAGAAACCGACTTTATTTTTAGAGATGGAAAAACCTACTAAATGTGTTGAAGAGTTACTACACATTTTTACACAACTTGCAAGTTCATGTGATTGCGATATATGTTTATATTGGACTAGTTTGATGATGATTGGGAATTGATTGGTTGAATTTTTAAAAGAAAATGATACGCTAGTAAGCGTGGCCACCTCCAGTTACAGAGGAAACTCTGGCGAAATTTTTTACAGAAAATAACACTTAGAATATTTTTGGTGACAAGTGTTATGAATATATTTTTGACTGGTTTTCCAAACAAACTTCGCCATGATTTTTGTTATCAAATGACCAAGTATTCGGAGGTGGATTTTTGTAAACAAACTTACTAAATATATATTTAGAATATATATTTATCACTTGTGTGATTATGTGATTATTTTGTGAACTAGGTATATATTATTTTTAGAGTAAAAATAATATGACTTGGAGATACTCGTAACGAGTAAAAATACCAAAATACACATACAACATACAAGATACATAATTCGGGTGCAAAGTGCAAACTACAAAAAGCTTATATTTATTTTTGAGAAAATAATATAAGTAAGACATTTAGTTAAAAATATAAAATATTTTTAACACAAGAAAATATATACACAAAAGAGAGTGACTGTACTTGTGCGACGCAAGTCTAGTGACTAACGTTAAGAAAACGCGTATAGGTTACGACGTTAATTAAGCAAATCCGGTGAAGTTTACGACGCAAGGAACGCAAAGTTGTGAGTTCATGCTCCCCATTTTCTCTTTTAACTGTTTTCAGTTTTATAACTTCGGGGGTGAAATACATGTACAAATATTATAATGTTTATAAATGGTATGATAATAAGAAACGCACTTAGTGAGGACGAGAACCAAGTAGGCTGCGTTATGAGAAATGATAACAAGAAACGCACTTGGTGAGGACGAGAACCAAGTAGGATGCGTTATGAGAAATGATACGAGAAATCGTGTCGCGAATAGGGTACAGAAGCACCATTAATCAACAATATACCTAGACCGCAGAACAAAAGGTTAGATCTAACGGGTGCCGGGCAGCCACACTCTCGGTGAGGGCGAGAATCGAGTAGTGCTTTTGTGTCTCAGAATATACCAATTAAATGCCTAAGGTCTGGTGACTACCTATGTCGTGTCACATGTTAATGGCTTTGCAACCCATTAACAATCTTGATACTTACAGGAATACTGTATTTACATAAAAATTCATACCATACTAAAACTTGATGAATACTTGAGTACGTGGGGTACTCAAGAAAAGCTTGAATTATACTTGAAGTACGTGGGGTACTCAAGAAAATGGGAATTATACTTGAGTACGTGGGGTACTCAAGAAGAATTTGAATTATACATAAGTACGTGGTGTACACATGAAACTGGATTTATATATGAAAACTTGATTTATACACAAACTATGTTTTCATACAAAGTATACAAACGTGAAATACAAAAACTGCATGAATTCACACCAACATTATGTTGACGTTTTTCCAAAACTCACATGTATTTCAGGTAACTAGGATGGATGTGCGCGCGGTCTTGCTTATGCTCTTGGATGTCGCTTATGTTTATCTTTAAATAAAGTTGTAAACTTTTAAGACAATGTTTTATGCGACTTAGCGATGTAAACGCTAAACATATGTTTTCAAATTATGGTATTTGAAGTATTTTTACGAGCATGTAGCATGTTTACCTTTCGTATGCAATGAGAACCTTTCATGATCACACCTCGTGCTTCCGCCGCAGAAATGGGTGTGACACTTATGATCAGTGAATATGGTAGGTAAACTTACTACCATAAAGGTAATGTCTCCAAATCTTAAGAGCAAAAATTATAGCTCCTAATTCTAGATCATGGGTTGAATAATTCTCTTCATGATTCTTAAGTTGTCTAGATGCGTAAGCTATAACCTTTTGTCGTTGCATCAATACACATCCATAACCTAATTTAGAAACGTCACAATAAACTACAAAATCTTCAGTTCCTTCTGTTAACGCTAATATGGGTGTATGGGTTAATCTTTGCTTAAGAATTCTAAAAGCTTCTTCTTGTTTTAATCCCCATTCAAACTTAACAGATTTACAGGTTAGCTTAGTTAAGGGAATGGCTATTCTAGAAAAATCTTGAATAAATCTTCTATTATAACCAGCTAATCCTAAGAAACTTCTAACCTCGGTTGGTGACTCAGGGGTTTTCCATTTAGTAATTGCCTCGATCTTTGTTGTATCTACATGAATTCCTTCATGATTGACTAAATGTCCAAGGAATTGTACCTGTTCTAACCAAAATTCGCACTTAGAAAATTTAGCATAAAGCTTTTCCTTTCTTAATAAACTTAAAAGTGCGTGCAAATGCTTTGCATGATCTTCTTTATTCTTAGAATAAATGAGATTATCATCTATAAAGACGATTATGAATTTATCCAAATATGGCTTACATATTCGGTTCATCATGTCCATAAATGCAGCTGGGGCATTGGTTAAACCAAATGGCATGACAGTAAATTCATAATGTCCATACCTTGTTCTGAATGCAGTTTTAGGAATATCCTCTTCTTGTACCTTTAATTGATGATATCTTGATCTTAAATCGATTTTAGAGAAAAATCGAGCTCCTTGCAGTTGATCAAACAGATCATCGATTCTCGGTAATGGGTACCGATTCTTAATCGTGACTTTGTTCAATTCACGGTAGTCAATGCACATACGCATTGATCCGTCCTTCTTTTTAACAAATAAAATCGGCGCTCCCCATGGCGATGAACTTGGTTGTATAAATCCTTTCTCCAACAATTCGTCTAATTGTTTCTTTAATTCTTGCATTTCTGCAGGTGCCAAACGGTAAGGTGCTTTGTCAATTGGTGATGTTCCTGGCATTAAATGGATTCTGAATTCAACTTCTCTATTTGGTGGCAGTCCTGGTAATTCTTCTGGAAATACATCTGAAAACTGAGATACTACTGGAATATCTTTTAAATCTTTTCCTTTAGTGTTAGTGATTATAGAAATCAAATACACTAATGATCCTTTTCTTATATAACTTGCAGTTTTCATCACAGAGATAAATTTAGTGGACCTAGAAGGTTTATCTCCTTTAATTGTGATCGTTTTACCTATTGGTGCATTTATTTGAATTGACTTTTGATCACATAAAATATTGGCTCTATTGGCTATTAACCAATCCATTCCTAAAACAACATCAAATCCTGCCAGATTCATGGGATAAAGATTTGCAACAAATTTCTGATTTAAAATTTCTATTCTTGCTCCCTGCAACATTTCAGAAATTCTAACGGTTTCTCCATTAGCTGTCTCTACTAGACATTCTTGTGGTAGTTTAGTTAATGACTGATTTAGAAATTTGCAAAATGATGTATTAATAAAACTTTGGTTTGCACCAGATTCAAATAATACTTTAGCAAAAATATCATTAACTAAAAACGTACCAGTTATGACATCTGGAATCATCTTAACTTCATCTGCAGTCAGAACAAATGCTCTAGCATTTTTGGTATTCTTGTTGTCCACAGCTGGAGCTAATTTCGGACAGTTTGGCCTGATATGACCTTTTTCTCCACAGTTGTAGCACAATCCATTACTGGATTTCTTCCTGCAATTTTCTTCCTTGTGTCCTGGCATCTTGCAATAATTGCAAAGAGTGGAGCATTTTCCCGAATGCTTTTTCTTGCAGACCTTGCAGAAAGGTGCAGAGGTAGAACCCATATTTCTACGGTTGAAATTCCCAGAACGGAATTCTTGAGTAAGCCTTTGGGTTAGGTTTCTCCTCTGTTCTTCTTCTCTATTACGGATTAATTCAGCTGTCAAGGTATTTGCCAGTTCTACAGCTTCTTCTATAGTTTGAGGTCTAGCTGCCTTGACTACATGTCTTATCTCTCCAATTAATCCCCAGATATAACGGGAGATTAACACTGGTTCTGGTGAAGCAAGAGTTGGCACTATTCTAGCATATTCGAAAAATATTTTAGTGTATCCCTTACTATCCACACCAGTCATCCTAAGGTTTAGGAATTTGTTTGATATCTGCTCCTTTTCATTAGGTGGGCAGAACTTTCTTTCTACCTTGTTCTTAAATTCTTCCCATTCCATATTATACGTTCTATCACTTCCTCTTGTTTGGAGGATAGTGTTCCACCATTCTAATGCTGAATTCTTAAACAGATTAGAAGCAAACAGTATCTTATCTTCTTCAGCACACTTGCTTATTCTTAAGACTGCCTCAGTTTTCTCTATCCAGCGTAGGGTTGCAATGGCCCCTTCATTGCCCGAGAATTCCATTGGTTTACAAGACCAGAATTCTTTATAAGAACAACCATAAGGCATGGTTCTTCTTCTTTTTGGAATAGGCAATTGAAGTACAGGTCCATTGTTCACGCTGTTTTCAGGTTCAATGAGTCGCTTACTGCTATGCTTACTTTTATTATTCGCTTCTTGAATATTTTGAATAATAAATGGCATGGCATCTATGATTCCTTGTGCCACTATGTGTTGAACAGCACTATTATCCATTTGGTTTCCATTGTTATTGATACTTGGATTCTCATTAACCACGTTAATGTTACTCTGGTTATCATTATTCAGATTTCCTTGATTTCCTTCGTCGGCCATCTGAATTTTAAACATTTAACCCATATTAATATCACAAGATAATATTTAATATAGTTAATCACATGATACGCAATCTAGCCAAAAACGTCGATCATTGCGACTTTTTACTCTATTTTCATATACTATTATGCATCTATTACATTCTAGTAATGAAATAAAAATTACAATACCAACAGAAATAGAATCACACTAATAGTAATATGCATCCGTACACACATATTTTATTTTATTTTTATTTTATTATTTTTACTATTACCGTCTCCTCCATCACATCACGGATATGGATTTATTCAAAAATCCATATTGCGCTCATCGTATTTCCATACGAGACGCTCTCCCACCTGTCTCATTCTCTCACTGCTTTCTAAAATTTCTTCCCCAAAAGTCCTAAGTTCTTGCACGTTTTTGGCACTCATTGGGGGTGCAGGTTCTAGGACTGGGTTTGGAATCTGGGGTGCTGGTTCCTGATATGGGGGTGAAAGTTCTTGAAATCGGTAAGGATCTTCTAAAATCTCCCTAATATAATCATCTTAGTAATAGGGATCTAAAGGGTCCATACCTGGGTAGGCTTCTATGTTTTGTATAGGTGCGTCTTCATGGATTGGGTAACGTTGCACAAAGTCCCTATTATTGTCCCACGAGGGGTCGTAATTTGGGTCTAGGGGGTTAGGTGCTGGTACCCTAGGGATTTCTTCTGGGTTGAAGTCATGCATCTCCATTTGGTTTTCAGGGTTTTCTATCTCCATTGGTTGGTCAGGGATTTGCAATTGTGGTTGTGGGGCTACTAATTGTTCCAGACTTGGGTCAGCAGCAGTTGTAGCTAGGATATGGAAATTTGCTAGGCTTCTATTAAGCATATCCTGTGTATGGGCATCTGTTTCTCGCTTAATAGCTGCTAAGGCTCTTTGCTGTTGCAACTTTCGCATTCTTTTCCTACGTGCAAAGGCTTCCTTACTGAACCATCCTCGTTTCTTAGGAGGGAATGGCTCTTCTGACTGAGCTCTAAAGGCAAATATTCCTTCTTCATGATCAGCAGAATACCCAGAAAGGGCAGGCTGTGATGAAGTACCTTCGCTCCTAGGTGAATCAAACAACTGACGACTCATGTCTGAGGGTCCTTGATCACTCATACTGTAAACTAACAAATAGTCAAATAACACATAACAATTAAATACTGTTATGCACTTATTTTCATAATTTATTTCCTAATACAAAATTTAAAATTTAAGTGTCAGCAGAACACTTCTTTGGCTCAGACCAGTGGCTAGGCTCTGATACCACCTCCTGTCGCAACCCCCGATCCCTGACCCCCGGGAACGGGCGGACGCGAGCTCAGTGACGGTGGTATCAGGTTTGTTTTTAATTTGGCAGCGGAATTTACATCAGGACCGTAGTTAGGAAATATTTATCAGAGTAAAACCACCATATTTCATATTAATAAACACATGGGTAAAACCCAAGTTTCTTATTACAATACATGTATAGGGATAAACCCTATTTTATTGAATTTAAAACATCATTTATTAGGTAACTTTTATAGCCACATTTTCCCAAGCCTTCAGTGCTCTCCAGCTGGCTTTTTACTAATTGGCTGTCACATTGTGTTACCTGAAACGCATTTTAAAAACATTTGTCAGTGGGAAATACTGGTGAGTGAATCCCAGTTTAATCAAGTTTAAATAAAAAGTCACAGTGAACAGTATTGAGAGCGATCACATTGTTTATTTCTACACAATTACTCCATTAGTACTGTCAAACCTGACTTGTGGGTCATATTACCCATTGGCTAACTCATTGTCCAATGGTAACGTATTGTCATCCCGACTTACTACTCACAGTGTAGTAAATTTTGTATACAAAACCCCAACATACCGGCAGTAATTGAAGAACTACAAAGACTCAATCACTGCTAAATTTCATTGTAAAACATTACCAAAAAGAGGATAAACTCACATTGCTATCTTAGACTTTGCGTAAGGGTTTCCTGGATATAATCTATAATTTATACAAATGTACATTGGTTAGTATCATAACCCTTTGAAAATATTAATGATACCTTCCCCGAGACGGCATTCCAACAAATACGTCGGGCAGAACCACGACAGTTATTACGGAACCCTAAATCAATCGGGCAGCGTATCTACTATGAAACCAGGGTTATAATACTTACAACAGAGCAGAACCTCGCTAATTAGGGGGATATAATACCCATGTATAATAACTCTACTACAGAAATTGTGATTTGAGAATTGAAATGAGCGAGTTCGACTGAGATCCGAGGCCTCCTATTTATAGTTGCTGAACTCGACTCTCACGCGGCCCGCGTAAGAGTAGCCATAGGGCTACGCGGCCCGCGTCAACCCTAGGTCAACATATAGCTTTGCTGGTTCAGCGTATAGGTCCGCCACGATGTCGACACGTGTCAGCTCAGGGCTGCGCCACCATTCATGACTCTCGCGGCCCGCGTAAGATTGAGGTGGGTTCTACGCGGCCCGCCTCAACTTGAGTTTCAGATTTTTATATTTTATTTAATTACTGTATTGTATCTCGGGCTCGATTTTTACATACGGGGTGTATATAAAGGCATATGAGGGTCTTTTAAAATATACAGAGGTGTCGGAAATATTATGAGAGTGTTGATTTTACCGAGGGTTGTTACACAATACTATATCACTGACGACGAATAGTTTGAGAATGTCAGAGAATGAAATCGACGAATGGTTGAAGATGAATCTTCTGCGGGCCTCTATTTATAATGTGGAATTTGAAACATATACAACGCGTATAGACCTATACGTGTTGTATAACTTTTACTTTTGATTCACGTGCCTAGCCAACATCGTATCCCAGTCAAATCAATCTTATATACGCAACGTATAGGCCTATGCATGGTGTATATAATACTGATTTTACTACGACACGATGTTGTCTCATGTGGGGATCAACATAAAGCTATACGACACGTACAACTCTGTACGCGTCATATAAATAGGTGTCCAGATAGGCAAGAGGGTGTGTGAATATGTTATCGTTTAATTAATAAAGTTGGATTGAAATTTAATTAAGTTGATTTATTTATCTCCATGTAACTCCTGGTCAATTAATGAAGACAGAGAAATAAGAACACAGGGTCGTGCCCCCTGGGCACGGGGCCGTGTGAGGAGACTATTTTCAGCTATAAATAGAGGTGCTTAGCTCACTTCCAACTCATCCCTTGGCAAACAACTGCTCTCTCACCTGCCACCATTCCACCATCACTACAACACCATCATCCACCACATTCCTCTATTATCCACCTTTAAAGTGTGTGTAGTAGTCTTGGGATCCAAGATTGATCGTAAGAGTTCTTGTCAAACAAAGGCCATGTTTGGCTAATCTCTTACATCACTTGGTGAAGACAAATCTTTTATATATTACTTTTGATTTCCAAGCTTTGGCTACTTTTTATTTGGGTATGTATTAATGACTTTAAGAAATAGTTTTTTTTTATATTGATAGTGAACTTTACTCTATCACTTCTTCATGTTTTGTTGATTCACTCATTCGTGTCTTTACGGTCTATATAAAGCACGTTAACTGCCTGGAAGGGGGTTAGAAGGGTGGTTTGGGTAAAGTTATTGCCTCGTTCAGTGTATAGATCCTGCGAGGACTTGATTCAAGCTTATTAGGACTGCTCTTGAGGCAGATAACATCAAATCGGGGGAAGTAAGAAAGACTTGAATCCCTTATAAATAAACTACTATTGAAACTTTAACATGACCTTGCGGGACTGTATCCCTGCTGACTCAGACCAATATGGCCGAGGGTAGCGTTGCTTCCAAAAGAGGGACATGCCACATTTTGCATTAATAACTTACTTAATTATCTTTCAATAATCCGGCCTTACGAGACTGTATCCCTGCTGACTCAGACCAATATGGCTGAGGGTGGCGTTGCCTCCAAAAGAGGGACATGCCGCATTAACTAAGATAATCTCTTAAAAAGCACAAAGTGCGAAAATCATCAAAGGATACGTAAAAGAGGAGTCGGAACCAAGTGATTCTATCTTGTTTATTGGTTCATTTAATATTTTATTTTCATTTTTATTTACTAACATTTTTTCTCAAAAATTTTGTTAGATTAGATGTCGACGATATTTCGGTATTAAAAGCTCTTGTGTCCTTGGACGACCTAATCATTTTTAATCTTCTTTATTTTTCTTTTCTAGTTTTTTTCTTCTTTTTCTGTATTTTTTTCACTTTATGCAGGTTTAGCACGGGCCGTGCCTGATCAAACACGGGGACGTGCCTCACTCCAGTAACATAAAACTCTGTTTTCTGCCAGACAGAAGCTGCAGCACGGGGCCGTGTAACGCTCACACGGAGCCGTGCTTATCTCCAGTTTCAAGAAAACATAACAGTCTGATCCCGACGGTTAAAACCTCGTCTGATAAATATGGATGTTAATGATTATTTTTACCCACACCACTCTTACGGTGAATGGTGCCAATTATGTGGTGGAGTCCATCAAGATTGAGAATGTCCCATTCTAAATTTTGACCATATTCCGTGATTTTCAAATTTCATAACCATATTTCGTTATATAAATAAATAACGCCAGTTATACTATATATTTACTTGGCATATCACGACTTTATTAGTTTGAGTTTTTTCTTTAGATTGCTATACATAACGTAATAAATCAAACTGATATAGATCAAATTTCTGTTGTCAAACACGAAGTCCCACTAGTTAGTATGATAATACATCTTAGAAAAAAGATGCTTATATATTGACAGCTAGCAATAAAATAGGCCCGGTTTGGAGAGTCATTTTCCATGTATTCCTTTTCAAAACCAATAATTATAGCATTAAATTACAAAAAAATAGTCTTATCACCTTTATGTTAATGGGCACATTTAGTTACTTTCTCTATTATTCTTGATCAAATATATAAATATCTAATCACCAAAGAGTATATAGTCTATTGTTACAAAACTGTTAAAATGGTGTTGATCTTCCAATATGATGAGAGTTCAAGTCTATTGTAAGCAAATGGTGTAATTAAGAAGTACTTATAGGGGTGTGTAGGTTTGCCCTTCAAAAAATCTAAATATCTAAACTAAAGGAAGGCACGTCTATTTAAGGGTGTGTAGGTTTGCCCTTCACACATTGCTCTTTGTTTGTCATAACTACCGAACTCCTTATTTATATTTGTCGGTCTATAGGATATTATGCAACCTTTATTCCAAGTTGGTCTAGTGGTTAGTCACTTGGTTTCTCTCATTGAGGTCTCAAGTTCAACTCCCACTAACATCACTTTGAAGGACATTGATGGTGGAAAGTTTTGCCAGTTCGAAACCGAGCCGAACCGGGTTTTACCGCAATGGGCCTTCGGGCGGCGGGTTTTCCCCGGAACTGGTGGCTTGGTGGCTTGGTGGCTCGGGTATGCATCCAACTCTGACCGTTATGGAGGAGGGGATGCATTTGCTCGATTGAGTGCATCCCAGAATGCTTATCCGGTGATTTAGCTGGTCGTTCCAAAAAAAAAAAAATTCTTATTTAACCGTGAGCTTATGATTTTGTTTTTAGTGCAACAATAGTTGGGGTAGGTGAAAGCTTCCTACAAGGTAACACATCCTACGGTTTTTTTTTTTTTTTTTTATTCAAACACACTTAATGGTGTAATTCTCACCTTACCTACAACCAAGAAGTTAGAAACGCTTTGATGATATTTAAGACTAGAAATTATTCGGTATCGCGCCTATGAAAAAGCTATGTAAGATTTATCAAAGGTGTTAGAATTTCAAGGTAGCCCATAGTTTTATTTCATTTTAAAACGATGTTTTTAGTTTGCATGAGACATCAAGAACCCCTTGCATTCCTAACATGTTTTCCTGCATTCATAGCATCTACTAATTCTAAGGAAAAAATGGCTTTCTAAACTATTCACAAACTTCATTTTCAAAGTTTTAATTAATAAAGAGAAATCTTGTGGCACCTTTTATTAGTTTTTCTTTGTTCGGTATACTAATGCAAATTTTTAATATCATGTTGTTACAAACAAAAAAGAAGAAGAAGAAGAAGAAGACACACACCTATAGATGTAGTAGTGTTATTCATATTGTTTCATCTCTTAAGCGGTACACAATGGATTGTAATGTTATGAAAAAATTACATAATAAAACCTACGACGACACATCTAGGGTGTGGTGTTACTCATTTTGTTTCATCTCTTAGCTCATCCACAAAGGAGGCCTAGAGGATGAACAGGCCATGATCAATGGTGATAATGGTTAATATTCCCAGTCCTGTTTGGTGATTTGAGGACAAGTGGTAATAGTGCTTAGAGAAACTCCAAATGAAAATCCTTACTTGGTTACTTAGCAATGAGAGTTGAGAGTAGGTTTAATATGGGTGCGCAAGAGTTTCAAATGTGGGTGAGTTTTGTTGGGTATGGGTCAGGTTGTGTTGGGTTGGAAAACATTTAATATACTCTTTTCTGTGATGTGTAAAATCAGTGTGACCTAGGATGGCCTTCAGCAATTAAGGGGGAGCTAGGGTAGGCTTATGGATTCGTTATTCTGGTTGCCATCTGGTGGCCTCATTCTCTTTCCTATCTTTTGTTCTCTGTGTTTTCCAATAGTTCCCATCTAATTTGTCTATTAGAGTCACTAGTAGTGGTTGTGGGACTATCTAGGAATCTATTTTTTTTTTTTTTATTGTTACTGCCATTTGATCATTCTCTTGACAAAACCCCCTTTTTTGTTAGGTTATTATATAAACCTGTCTCTTAATTTTTTTCGCTTATATTATTGGGTCATTGGGCATTTGAGCTAGAACCAGTACTCATGTCACTTCATTAATGTTGCATAATGATGGTTCACAAAGTAAAATGGGACATACTGTGGCTAACCATTTGCTGGTAACTTGGATTAGATATTGTTGGGTTGGATCATTAAGGGCCTGTTTGGTTGACAGGAATTCATAGGATTTCAAGGGAATTGGAATTTGAATTCCATTCCTTTGTGTGTTTGGTTGGACAAATTAGTTGAAGGGAATTGAATTTCAATTCCAACAAAATCCCTCATATAATGGAATTCAGATTCCTTCTCAATTTCAAAGGAAAGTTTAAAAAACCACGGGAATGTTTCCAAAGTTACGCAAATAACCCCTTACCCTTTCATTTTTGTCTAAAAACCAAAAAATAATAAAAAAATCAAAGAAATTCTAAAAAATCCAAAAAAATAAAAAAAATCCAAAAAAAATAAAAAAATTCTAAAAAATCAAAAAAATAATAAAAAATCCAAAATATGCTAAAAAATCAAAAAAATAAAAATAATAATAAAAAATCCAAAAAAATCCAAAAAATTCTAAAAAATCCAAAAAATAATAAAAATCCAAAAAATTCTAAAAATCAAAAAAACTCTAAAAAATTCTAAAAACTCTAAAAAATCAAAAAAATAATAAAAAATCAAAAAAACTCTAAAAAATCAAAAAAATAATAAAAAATCTAAAAAATCCAAAAAATTCTAAAAAATCCAAAAAATAATAAAAAATATAAAAAATTCTAAAAATAAAAAAAAAATCAAAAAAATCAAAAAAATAATAAAAAATCTAAAAAAATCCAAAAAACTCTAAAAATCAAAAAAATAATAAAAAATCCAAAAAATTCTAAAAAAACAAAAAAAATCTAAAAAATAATAAAAAATCTAAAAAATCTAAAAAAATCTAAAAAATAATAAAAAATCCAAAAAATTCTAAAAAATTCAAAAAATTATAAAAAATTATAAAAATTCAAAAAAATAATAAAAAATCCATAAAATCCTAAAAATTCAAAAAAAATCTAAAAAATCAAAAAAAATAAAAAAAATCCAAAAATTCTAAAAAATCAAAAAAAATATTTTTTTTGATTTTTTTTTTTTAGAATTTTTTGGATTTTTTATTATTTTTTTTATTTTTAGAGTTTTTTTCTTTTTTTTTTTTTTTTTTTTTGGTTTTTTAGAATTTTTTTTGGGTTTTTTTAGATTTTTTATTATTTTTTGGATTTTTTTTAATTTTTTAGAATTTTTTGGATTTTTGTGAGATGTGCAGTTAAGCGTGTTTGAACGAGAGTGATATTAGAATTCACGGCTATGCTATATTTGTTTGTTGTTTGTATGTTTTGATGCTTCTGAAAAGCCAAATGTGACCATAAACAAATCCAAAAAATAAAAAAAAATCCAAAAAATTCTAAAAAATCAAAAAAATTCTAAAAAATCCAAAAAATAATAAAAAATATAAAAAAAATCTAAAAAACCAAAAAAATAAAAAAAACTCTAAAAGTCAAAAAAATAATAAAAAATCCAAAAAATTCTAAAAAAAATCAAAAAATCAAAAAAAAAAAAAAATTTTGGATTTTTTTGATTTTTTAAAATTTTTGGATTTTTTGATTATTTTTAAATTTTTTTTTGATTTTTTAGATTTTTTTGGATTTTTTATTATTTTTTAGATTTTTTTGAATTTTTAGGATTTTATGGATTTTTTATTATTTTTTTGAATTTTTATAATTTTTATATTTTTTGTATTTTTTAGAATTTTTTATAATATTTTAGAATTTTTTGGATTTTTTTATTATTTTTTAGATTTTTTTTGATTTTTTAAATTTTTATTATTTTTTAGATTTTTTTGAATTTTTTGGATTTTTTATAATTTTTTGGATTTTTTATTATTTTTTTTATTTTTTTTATTTTTTAGAATTTTTTTGGATTTTTATTATTTTTTAGATTTTTTTGAAATTTTAGGATTTTTAGGATTTTTTTTATTATTTTTTAGAATTTTTTAGAATTTTTTGGATTTTTTATTATTTTTTTTATTATTTTTTGAATTTTTAGGATTTTTTGTATTTTTTATTATTTTTTTGAATTTTTTATAATTTTTTGGATTTTTTATAATTTTTTTGAATTTTTATCTAAGATAGTTGTTTTTAAAACTTTTGCCAATTGTTTATAACTAGGGGTAATTTTGTCTTTTTAGGTATTTTTAAATTCTAATTCCATTATACATTTATCAACCAAACACATCTATGGATTTCAAAGGAATCCATCAAATTACAATTCAAATTCCAATTCCTATAGGGATTCCAATTCCAATTCCTACACATTCCGCGAACCAAACGCCCCCTAAGCTCCTGTCATAGGAATTTGGAGTATGGTTCATTTGCTATCATAAACCTCTTGTTGTGTGTGTTTCTCTATTCAAGAGTATGATGTTATTGTCATTATTAAGCTCATTCACCTCATCAGTTTGGTTAATTCACCTGGATGCTGAGCTCAAACAGTTTGCTGCGGTTGTTTATGATTATGATGAGATGGCTTGGTTTTTGGTGTTGTTGGAACTCGGTTGTTGCTATGACCTGCTGCTATTGATGCTTAAGAAAAACCTACATCACTCGTCTATTTGAATTTGTTAATTAACACTTCTTGTTGTTGCTTGAATACATAAATCTGGTTGCAGCAATATATCGGTCTACTCTTTAGGGAATGGACTGGCTTGTAGTGGCACAACAGAACCAACACACACATAGAATTAACACGCGGATTAAAAATATAAAACAACATAAGAATTTTATGTGGTTTGGTCCCAGTGGGAACCTATGTCTACTGGCTGCAACTAGATAATTTAGACCGCAAGAAAATAACGTGGGCCAAAAAACCAGTCCCAAGTCTTCTAAGCCTTCAATAAACCTAACATGACTTGACTGTGACACCTGCTACTTCAAGTGCCAAAGCAACTGTATGGTTTGCAAGCTATCCCACTTGTAGTTGTTGCCTGGAGTTTGTGAATTGCTGGTGTGCTCTGATATAGAGGGTCGATTTAAAGACTATCACCATTGCATAAGTATGGTAATTATATATTGGGATGATGGTAATTGACCAAAATATTCTCTTGATTTATTTTCCCTTGATTATGGCTTTCCATTATTTAGACCTTTTTATTAGCCGAATTTTATTTCTTTCCCTTTGGCCCCTGTGATTATATAAAGGGTGTCTTGCATCGTATTCAAACCAAGTTAATGAGAATTCATCTTTTACCATAATAACAAAAGTATTATGGTATCAGAGCCTCACTAAGACCCCTTATCAAAATACAAAAAAAAAAACCATAACACATGGCCGGCGGCAAGTATGATGCTGCTGCTGAAAAATCCAAAAAACCAAAACCTATCTGATCACAATTCTCCAAACTACATCCATGCCACAGACTATCCAAAGGCAAATGCACGTCAATGAGGCACTCTTGGACGGGAACTACAATGATTGAGCAAGAGATGTTAAACTTTTCGTTCGCCAAGAATAAAGTTGGTTTTCTTCATGGAACCTTCAAAAAACCCTACCCCGATTCAAACAATTACATGGCTTGGATGAGGGCTGATGCAATGATTAAAGGGTGGTTGAACACTGCCATGGAAAAGGACATTCAAACAAGTGTCAAGTATGCAACCACTGCTCAAGAGATTTGGACAGATTTGAAAGAACGCTTTGCAAAAGGTGGTGCACCGAGGGCATATGAGTTAAAGCAATCTCTCAGTGCAATTAGACAAGAAGGTACGTCTATCTCAGCCTATTACATAAGGCTTCGCACCTTGTGGGATGAATAGAGTTTGTGTTTCTATACCGATTTTCAATTGTGACAAATGTACTTGTGATTTTGGAAAGAGGTTACGTGAACTCAAAGATAAAGAAAAGTTGTATGAGTTCTTATTAGGGCTAAACTCCGAGTTCGCCATAATAAGAACTCAGATTCTAGCCATGCAACCCATACCCAGTCTTTGAAACACTTACCATCTTGTGGCAGACGAAGAACAACAAAAGGGCGGGCCATAACCGGTGCCAAGAGATCCACTTTCGACTCCGCTGCATTTTAAGCTTCTTTCTCAACCAAACATAACCCAGGCCAGTCACAAATTAAATTCGCTAAAAAGGAGACAAAAAAGGTAGTAGTAGTGTACCTGTGGAATACTATTATTTTTGTGGAAAAAATGGTCGCAACAAAAGTGCTTGTTTTAAACGCATTGGCTATCCGAAGTGGTAGTTGGGCAAAGGGAAACAAACACTAACGAAACCAAAGGTTTCTTTTGCTGAAAGTGAAACTAGTCCCATGCCTAGATTAAATGATGAACAATACCAGCAGTTCATAATTTTTTTGGGAATAAGGAGCAGGTTACCAAAGAAGAATGTGAACCAGCTACAAATGTAGTAGGTAATGCGAACAAAAAATGGATAGTTGATTCGGGTGTTACCGAGCACTTTACCTATGATTATTCATTGCTTAGAAACCTAATCAAAAGAAACCATGAATTTCCCGTTACCATACCAACGAGGCATCCATACCCGTTGAAGGTCGTGGTGACTACACATTACCAAAAGGAATGACCATTAAAAATGTTTTATATGTTCCAGCTTTTAAATGCAACCTATTATCAGTTAGTAAATTGTCAAATGACTTACAATGTGTTATGACCATTCCCCCAAACTTTTGTGTCATGCAGAGTTTAGGTTCGAGGGAATTGATTGGAATGGGTGGATGTTATTGACGGCAAAACACCTTATGAGTTGCTACATAACAAAAGTCCTAGTTATGAACACCTAAGAGTGTTTGGATGGCTTGCCTATTATCTAAGCAAATAAACACATGGGGATAAGTTTGAAATAAGGGGGAGACCCAAAATTTTTTAGGTTATCCACCGGGCACAAAGGGGTATAAAATATATGATCTTCAGCGCAAAAAAAAAATCATTGTCACAAGGCACGTGAAAATCATGGAGGATGTTTTTCCCTTCATTAAGCCACAAAGTTGGGATGATTCGGACGAAAGTTAAGGTCCCTTAATCCTATGGATCGTTCACAAAATTGTCTATCTAACCTAGAGTGCAGAATCCTCTAGATCAGACAAGACAGAAAGGTGTAGAAGCAGATTGTACTAAAACCAAACAAAGTGATCTTTATTGATTATCCAAACTAGTTGTTTAACAATCAACCTAAGATCCTAGCACTCTCACAAATTTGTCCCTATCTTTCACACAAATTCTCTCTAAACTCCATGTAACTTGATTTGAAGTGCTTAACCCTAACCCCAATGCAAAGCTTTGTTTATATAACACAAGGCATGCATTTTGGGCAGGTTTCACACAGGCCTGCGAATTGGATAGGCCCAATTCGCCTACCATTCCCCCAATGTGGGTTGGTTTAGCCCAATCATAATTAACTAACCATACAAAGCTAAACCCGCTAACCGTTTATCATTTTACTAATTACAAGATATCCAAAGAACCAAATTCAAAAGTTATTGTCACAAACGTGCACCAATAGAAAGTAATCCCAAGAATGTTACCCATGAAACCAATCATTTGCAAAAGGAGCCCATAACTAATAATGAAACCCTTAACCCGCAAACCAATACCTCTAAAAGTGTTGACAACCCAACAAGCGATACCCCTAGCCCAATACCCATTACACCTGAAAATGGGCCAGCCATTTCCGAACACTCACCTCCCACCTGCCCAATACCCACCGTCAACCTTGACAATGGGTCGACTACCTCTAAACAGGCTTCTTCCCCTGGCCCAACTCCTGTATTCCCTGACAATGCTCCAAGCACCGCTAAACAACCCAAACGTAGTCGTACTCAACCAACTTATCTGAAATATTTTGAAGTAAAGTTGCCACCATCTTTAGGCCATGAACATTCACTTTCCAACTCTGATCAAGAACCCTCAACAGTACACTCTTTAGAACATTTTGTTTCTTACGATAATTTTTGTAACTCACACAAAGTCTTTTGTCAGCCATTACTTCCAATAATGAGCCAAAATATTTGTGTATTGGTGAAATCCCAAGGTTAAAGAATTAATCCTACCTTTGCATGACAACATATGACTTAGACTTTAAATAATTATATATATATATATATGTATATATATATATGTGTGTGTGTGCGTGTGTACATAAAATATACAATCCAAAACCAAACCATGAAATCAACCAATCTATGGTTGAATGTCATGCGTTGAGGTTGAAATCTATCTAAGTATTGAACTTCTTATCTTAGGCTTCTAATGAGTATCTTACTCATGAAAACACTAACTAAAATGGTGTCCAAATAAGTATTCAAGCAAGATAGACTTTTATGTATTTCCATACTATTAGATTCCCGAATTCCTTCCAATTCTAAAGTCGTGATACTCATACACCTTGTTTATCCAATTTACGATAACGTCGGTGCTCCATCCTTCCAACACGCTCAAGCTCACCTTTGTGGAAAGCCATTCGCAAACCATGAGTATACTTGACCCATTTTATGTTTTAAATACACTTTGGGTTGCAACATGTATCGCTATCAAAATCACACTCACACATACAATCATGCTCATACAAACGCTCGATCCTCAAACATGCAACTTGACATACTACTTGTTTAATTATACTAGAACTATTCATGCATGATATGTATCATTAACATTGCAAGCCTACCTAAACATGTATAGCACTATAGGAGTAGCACACCGTCCATTTTGTGGTCATTGTTAAGTATTAAATCAATACGGTCTTATTCACTTCATTGGTAAGATTACGCTAGTGGACACTTTGGTTTAATTCATAGTTGATACATGCTAGTATGATATTAACTTAGTATACAAATTGCCATATGGATTCGAGACATTCTCATACTTATGCTATGTAGGCAAAACTTGTATACTCGCCAACCATTTTGTGTTGACGGATATTTTATATGCATGTTGCAGGAAATTGATGATGAAATCTCAAGAAATTTACTTAAGGTGGAACTAGAAACGCACCTGAATTTTGTTTATGTGATCTTTTTACTTGTTTGGTTGTGTTAGATTAAATGTTGTATTTCCTTTCAAAAAAATGTACCTTTGAAGTTATGAATGAAATGAAAGTTGTTCATTAAATATTTGTCATCTTTAGTTCGTTATGATGTTTTGAACAATCTAGTGCGTCTCACTCCGATGTTTCCACCATCGGTTGGGCTGTGATAATTCATAGCTAAACACGTTTCCATCATGCCTTTGGTATGTCATCACTAACACCTTACTAGATTTTGAATCTCACCAATTGGCATTCGAGTCCAATAAATTCAATTGACTCCATGTAACCATTGTGTAATCCACCTAGTCATGTGTTTGCAATATTTATTTGGATTACTAAAATCCTTATTGCTAAACCTTCCACGTTATTATTATCAAATGCAATTTACCCACACATTTAAGTCTTATTGGATAAACATCATCCAATCATTAAGACGGTGTAGTGAAAGGTTCTCCCTTTCAACACGAGTTGTGAAAAGTTCTCATTTTTCACATGAGGTTGAGAAAAATTCTCTATATAGCCAAGAGGGTTGTTTTTTTTAAACCCCCCCCCCCCCCCCCCCACGTTGCTTGCAATTTGATCAAATTTAAGTAATGTCCCTCATGATGACTTTGGGACACCCGTTATAAGATACCGAATATCTATATTTTAATGTCATTGAGGCTATTCATATATATTACTCTGCTCATACTATAATTTCTCATACGAGCTTCTAGGCTATATGAGTTCACATATGAACCATATAGAATAATCATTAATGATCTATTTATTGGTCCTCTCAAGTAATGAAGTTAAATTTATAGTTTTGTTTATACAAAATTTGTTCTCATGTCATCACTTATTTTGAATGTTTACTATTATTTTAATCCCCGACGATCATCTAAATTAACAAATATTAGTCTAACATGCTTTAGACAACACAACTCCAGTCTAAATTAACAAATATTGTAACTGAGATGTCTCTTGATTTAGGGTATAAAATGTCATGAAATTTAATAGAAAGCTACCAACGTATACAGTCACATAATATTTTTATCATTATTAGTAGCAGCCATTTTCAAAATATTCAAAGTTGCTGGGCAATGGGAGGCATAACAGATCTAAGAGTATCCCTTTTCAAAATATTAAAAGATGCTGGGCATTAATACAGTAAGCTACATACTTATTTCAAACAATTGATCCTATTCATATGAGAGCACAACAAAGTAGCATGTATTACGTTTACCTTGTATTAGGCTTCATTGAGAACATAGCACACATCCAGGCCAAAGCTTTTGTGAAACTTACATGCCTACAACTTCTCATCCTTAGACCACATGGTGTGGGCATGGTGGAGCGGCGTTGTTGCCTTTCCACGCCGCACACACCACACCGGGCGCGGCATTGTAGACGGGGTTGTTGAAGGGACGACAAGAATTCCACCGGCATGGAGGGTGGGAGACAACGTGGCCACGTGTGATTGGATGCAATTAATATTAATGTTTTTTATTTAAATTTAATAGATTATATATAATTTTTAAGTTTAAAAGTGTCTCACGTGTCGAATAACGTCGTCCACGCCCTGTCCCACACCTCCCGTTTTTACACTACGCCCCATTTCTGACGCGTGCTTACGTGTCGTCCACGTGTCGCATAACGCTCCATTTTCAAGCCCCCACCGTATGGTCTTACAGCCTACACACACCTTTTGTGAAACCTACAAACCAAAATTCCAGATCCAACCCGTTTTTCGTCTTTGCTACATATCTTCTCCGACCGAAACCCCACCACCATAGCTTTCCAACCTTCGTCACTTTGGATCTCGTCCTAAGAGGGTTAAGCATTTGGAGCTGAAAACTTTCATCGTTGCTGCTAGTATTAAACCCGGTCTCCTTGGTAGGTGAAAGTGTGAAACATAATCCTTCTACAAAGAGATCAAAACTATGAATTTAAGGACAAAAATTAAAATGTATTGGGTGTTATGAATCAAAAAACAACGGACTACTACAAATGAATTAAAAAAGAGAAACTCAAACTTATGTTGACAGTTAAATTTTGTAAGTCAATTTCTAATGAGCCAAAGTAACTATACTGGCAAACGAACAAAAGCCTAGAGTTCATGAGGGCATAAGAATGGAAAAAATCAAAAAGCAAAATAAAAGTGAAACTGAGGCTACCTGTCAGTGGCTTGTTCCACCGCCGGTGGTATCTTCCGCTGCATGTTCGATACCACCTCGCGTAATCTCACCGCAAAGAGGAAAGTGTGATCTACCGAATAAATGGAGACATGCAGACCAAAAGTGCTTACAATTGTCGCTGAAACACAATTCGAGTCTCTGAGGTTGTGGTTGTTCAAGATCACCTTCAAGTCTCCCATTCCGTCTCCAGAATCGACCGATTAGAGTCACCGGTACTGACGCCGGAACCCTAGAACCCTCGGCCGTCAAGTTCCCATTTAGCGACGATCGACAACATTACCGACGGTCGGAGACCATAGCCGGTTCCTCCATCACCGTCGCGCCTCTCTCTCTCACTCTGCCTCTGGCTCTCTCTCTCCCTCCGTCGCGCACTCTCTATGTATCTCCTTCTACCGCCAGATGGGGAGCGGTGGTTTTGTTTTATGTGGTAAAACAAACCCTTAAATACCCCCTGAAATAAACTGTTCATTCCATTCGTTTATTAATATATAGGACAATAGTTTAACATAGTCAAACCAATTCTATCCCTCTCGTTAGGGAATACAAATCGTTAAATTTGGTAGTTTTAAGATAAACTAATTCTTTTACGCTTATTAGAACATAAATGTTCAACAAACATTCAAAATATTCGGTTTTTATAAAGTAAACTGCTTCTAACCTGCTCATTAGAAATTAAACAAATATACTTATCGTTATAAGCCATGTTGGTTTATATAAAATAAACCGATCTAACACGTACGTTAGAAATAAACGATTAGAATTATCTTCATAAGGCCTTTTGGTTTATACAAAACATACCGTTTCTAACACTCTCGTTACAAATAAACGATTGCCAAAATCGTTTTAAAGTTTATTGAAAATAAACCATTTCTAACCTGGTTGTTAGAAATAAACGATTACAAAATTCGTCTTGAAGTTTATAAAATAAACTATTTCTAACATGCTCGTTATAAAATAAATAAATACAAAATTGTTTAAACGTTTATTGAAATAAACTATATTTAATTAAATTTTCAGATAAAACAAAACATTATAAACTTCGGTTTTAAAACCAACCATTTCTAACTCGATCACTAGAAATTATAACTGTTTAGACCGAACCATTTCCAGTTTATTATTTTCAAAATAATTTTTTCTAACCCACTCGTTAGTAACTATTTTGTAATGATAATGTTTTCTAACACGCGTTAGAAAATATAGATGTTTTAAAACTTATGATTTTACAAAATTTATCATTTCTAACATGCCTGTTGGAAAATCTAAATGATATTAAACTTGTTATTTTGCAACAATAATAATTTCTAACACGTTCGTTAGAAAATATAGATGTTTTAAAAACTTATTATTTACACAAAAATAGTCATGTCTAACACATTCATTAAAATATGAAAGTTTTATAAATTTGTTATTTTTATAGAATAACAAATTTCTAATACTTAGAAATTATAATGTCTAACAACACATTTGTTAGAAAATAAGACTAAACGTTCACAAACGTTCTATATGAGTTTACAAAATACAACTTTCTAATAGGTTCATTAGAAAATGTTAGTATTTCAAAAACCATTTTAAAATACATGTTAATTTGTATATAATTCGGTTCAGCAAAACCAATCAAAACTCATGAAACCCAAATGTTGAATTAAACATTCATATAGTAACAAAGTATTCATATTGAAATTGTGCTCCAATCCTAAAATTAATCTGACTCGTTTTTACTACATAAACATTTCCCAAAAATATTTAAAAGATTTTAATAAAAATCCCAATTAATATTTTTGAACTTTCGTGAACAAAAAAATCCTTTATAAGAAGGTTTTAAGATTGAACAAATAATCTTCATAAAAGTCTGTTTTAAGATTGTAGGAAACGTGTTCACTTTTATTAAATAATAATCAAAATATATAATAACAAGACTTGTGTTATTCGTAGGAAATATGATAGTATAATCTGGTTACAAAGCTACATGAAAATATATATAAATACAATCTTTAATACACTGAACGTGATGCAAACGCGTCTTTGGTGGGTGCATCAAACATCATTCATCTAGTGTTTATAACTCTAGCATTCATCTGTTATGTCTTTAACCACGCTTCTTGACTGCACCAATTAGCATACTAAAATATTAATAGTTTTGATTGAGGATCATATTTGACATAGGGTTTTTAAAACAGATTACGTGCCTCTTCTAAGACGAACGTGTTTGTCTCCCAGGGTACAACAATCGGAATAGTATGTGATAGCGATCCGTTAGTGGACCAGACTCAAAGAAGAAGAAGACAGGAGTTTTGGGACAAATTTTCTCACATAACCTTCATCGAAAACAAAAACAACTATTTAACCATGCAATTCTACCCTAGGTCCTAAAATGATGGCACTACCCCACTAACATGAACGTGCAATGAAAATGTAAACATGCAACAAAAGAAGTGGAAATATAGATCCTAATATTAAGCAGCAAGAAAGATAGCAGCACGTGGATGATTTTATTAATCCAAGAAACGGGCTGGAGTCTTGATCATTCTCTTGGGCCGGCCTGCTAAAGGGGATGGTTGTGGCCCAGCCATACGACCCGTATCAATTCCCTCTCCCTCAGACACTCCATTGTCCTCAATGAGTGGAAAAAAAGGAAAACTAGACTGCATGAGACTGACATCCTCCCATGTCGATTCTTCAAGAGGTTGATTTTCCCATTTGACTAATACCTCCTTTGACCCAGCCGAATTCAGACGAGTTTGGAGTATTTCTTGTGGCAATTGTTTGATTTGATCCTCCTGGAAATCCAATAATTCAGTATCATCCTTTGTTGAATCCGGACCGAAGCTTTCTTTCAAAAGGGAAACATGGAAAACCGGATGAATGCGTGAGCCTTCCGGAAGCTTTAGGCGATAGGCGACTTTGCCAATACGTTCAATGATTTTATAAGGGCCAAAAAAACGCCTGGAAAGTTTCCTGTTTCTTCGATCCCCGACCGACGTCTGACGATGATCTTGCAGTCTCAGATATACCCAGTCATTTACTTCAAATTCTTTGTCCAACCTCTTTTTATTGGCTTGCATAACCATCTTGTCTCTTGCTTTATTAATTGACGCTTTTAAAAGCTGAATCAGTCGATCGTGTTCCAATAGGGATGAATCGATAGAAGCTGTTGTAGTTGACCCTGGCATGTAGTCGTGTATCGAACTTGCTTCTTTCCCATATACGGCCTTAAACGGTGTCATGTTGATGGACGAGTGAAATGATGTATTGTAAGAGAATTTAGCAAGGTACAAATACCTTTGCCACTGTGAAGGTTCATTGAAAACGAATGCTCTGAGGTAGGTTTCGAGGCAGCGATTGACGACCTCCGTTTGGCCATCAGTCTGGGGGTGGTAGGCACTTGAATGAAGGAGTTTGGTGCCCATTAACTTGAATAATTCCGTCCAGAATTTGCTGATAAAGATCGGGTCTCTATCGGATACAATGGTCTTTGGAAGGCCATGTAGTCTATAAATTTCTCTCATGAACAGCGCAGCCAATGATGCAGCCGTGTAGTTACTTGGAAGTGGCAAGAAATGAGCAAACTTAGAGAACCTGTCAACAATAATCCAAATTGCAACCTTTCCTTTTGATGGTGGTAACGAAGTTATGAAATCCATTGAGATATCCTCCCAAGGACCGTCTGGAACTGGTAGAGGTTGAAGCAATCCATAGGGTTTGTGGTTAGGCACTTTGGTTGTTTGACAAACATCACAAGACTTAACGAACTGGACCACGTCTTTTCGAAGACCCAACCAAGTGAAAGAGTTTGATAAATGATGGGCGGTGGAGTTAATGCCAGCATGACCACCCATGAAGGACGAATGAAACTCATGAAGTAACTGAGATCGTAACTCCGGTATCTTTGGAACAAGAATTTTACCATGTAAAAAGACTAAGCCATCGCGGTAAACATGGTGTGGAAATGATGTTGGGTCAGAGGTTATGTGGGACACTAGTTGCTTGCCATCGGCGGTTTCTTTGAAGTAGGAACGCAGCGAATCCAACCATTTTGCTTTTGGGTGAGAGAAAGACAAAAATTGAGGTAGATCCACTCGACTTAATGCATCAGCAACGAGGTTATCTTTTCCAGGCTTATAGTGTAACTCAAAATCATATCCAAGGAGCTTGGTTACCCACTTTTGTTGCTCGGGTGTTTGTACGGTTTGGATTAACAAGTGTTTGAGGCTATGGTGGTCAGTATAGATTCTGAATTTGCTGCCAATTAGATACTGACGCCATTTCTTGACCGCTTCTGTCACCGCAAACATTTCTTTTGCATACGTGGACTGAGATTGCATGGTGGAACAAAGTTTCTTGCTGAAAAAACTGATTGGACGTCCCCCTTGGGAAAGGACGGCACCAACTGCCACTCTGGATGCATCGGTCGTTACATCAAAGGGTTGGGTAAAATCAGGTAAGGCTAGGGTGATAAGATGCTCCATTTTCTGTTTGAGGTTGATAAAGGCTGTTTTGGCTGCTTCGGTTAGAATGAAGGTTTGTTGTTTGAGAAGATCAGTTAATGGAGATGCGATGTGGGCATAATTCGGGACAAAACGGCGGTAGTAACCAGTTAAGCCGAGGAATGCTCGTAGGGTAGTGAATGAGGATGGTAAAGGCCACTGTTGAATAGCCAAGATCTTATCCTGTTCCGGTGCGACCCCCGCTGTGGATATGCGATGACCAAGAAAGGACAGTTCTTGGACACAAAAATGACACTTCGAAGGCTTTGCATGGTACTTGTTCTCCAAGAGGATACGGAAAACATGACGAAGATGATCATAGTGATGCTCAATGGACCTACTATAGACTAAAATATCGTCGAAAAAAACAAGAACAAATTTACGTAGTACCGGACGAAATAGGTCGTTCATGGCCGATTGGA
The DNA here is from genome assembly GCA_030545235.1 of Helianthus tuberosus. Lineage (NCBI taxonomy): Eukaryota > Viridiplantae > Streptophyta > Magnoliopsida > Asterales > Asteraceae > Helianthus > Helianthus tuberosus. Next base: position 124,925,433 of record CM060400.1, read on the forward strand.
ATGTTGATGGAGCATTGGACAGTCCAAAGGGCATAACGGTGAACTCATAGTGACCATCCATCGTGCGAAACGCCGTCTTATGAATATCGTTTTTGGCAACCCGAATTTGGTGATACCCGGAACGGAGGTCGATTTTTGAGAAGACGGTGGCGCCGTGTAACTCGTCTAGCAACTCATCAATTGTTGGTATAGGGAAACGATCACGAATAGTGACGGCGTTTAAAGCTCTATAATCCACGCAAAACCTCCACGACCCGTCTTTCTTCTTCACTAAGAGAACCAGGGAACTGAATGGACTTTGACTTGGCCGAATGACCCCTTGTTGTAGCATGTCTGTGATTAGTTTGGTCATGATCTCTTTCTGAAAGTGAGGATACCGATATGGTTTGACATTCACTGGTTTGGTTTCAGGGAAAAGGTTTATATGGTGATCATGTGGGCGAGTAGGTGGTAAGGCTGAAGGCTCGTTGAATAAGGGCTGGAAGTCAAATAGAAGTTGGGTAATAGTGGGGTCCGTGTGGGTAGGCAGAGCGCAAGTGTTTGGATGTGGGGTTGGTGTAGGGTTATAGGTCAAGGTGTGTAAGGAGGCAATGGAGTTGTGTTTAAGCAAGGAAGATAAGGAACTGGGTGAACATGGTTTTGTGAAAGATTCACCATGAATGGTATGATTAATGTCGTCTTTGAAGAAGGAGATCTCAGGGATTGAAAATTCTGCTGATAATCTGCCTAAGGATGCTAGCCAAGTGATACCCAACACAACATTTGTGCCTTCGACAGGTAGAACATAAAAAGGGACATCGAAACTTGCTTTTTGGACATGGCATTGGATTGATGGACAGAAGCCCTTACAGGTGATGAATTGGTCATTGCCAACCATTACATCGAACTGAGGGATATCGGTGATTGGTAGGTGAAGATTGGCTGCGATTCTTGGTTGAATTATATTGTGGGTGCTCCCACAATCTATGAGGATTGTAACTGGTTTACCGGCTATGTAGCCCGTTGCACGAAGAGTCTGTGGTGATGCTATGCCAAAGAAGGCAGCATGTGACAGCGACATGAAGGTAGGCCCTTGAGAGTTTGGTTCGATGCTGGTCTGATCAACGGGGGGTGGGTTGTCGTGATCGTCGTTATCGACGATGAGAAGAAATTGTGGGGGAGAGCATTTATGACCCGGAAAGTATCGTTCTGGACATTTAAAGCACAAACCTTCCTTCTTTCTTAGTTGAATGGCCTCTGGGGAGAGTTTTGAAAAGGGGAGGTTAGTGGGCGGTTTAGTCGGTGTAGGGAGGAGGGGTTGAGATTTTTGTGTGGAGTTAGTTGGGTGTGGGGAGTTGATTGAAGTAGATGCTGGCTGGGTTTGGGTGGTGGGCGTGGTTTTAGGGAAGTAGTTGTATTTAGGTTTAGGAGAGAAGGTGAGTTTGTCTTCAACCGCTTTTGCTAACCCGATGGCATCATACAATGTTTCGGGTCGGAGAACTGCAAGCTCGTTGCGGATTTCTGTTTTTAAACCCGAGACGAAACAACTACGGAGTGCTTGTTGATTGAGACCAGTGACTCTATTACTGATTCGTTCGAATTCAGTAAGGTAAGCGGAGACGGTGGTGGATTGTTGGAGCTTGAATAAGGTAGCCTCATGATCCTCAAAAGACGAAGGCCAAAACGGCGTTCAATTTCTCTTTTGAATGGAATCCATGTGGGGAGTAGATTATTGCTGTCAAGGTATTGATACCATGCTAGTGCATCGCCTACAAAGTGAAAGACAGACATGGAGACTCGCTCATTCTGGGGAATGTTATAGTAGGAGAAAAAATTTTCCGCTTGGAAAATCCAGCCAAGTGGGTCAGAGCCATCGAAGGTGGGGAGGTTGATCTTAGGGGTTCGGGGTTGGCGATTGGGTAGTGGTGGCGGTGGCGGCGGCGGTGGTGGCGGTGGCGGTGGTGGTGGTTGAGTGTGGAGTCGATCGGAAAGGGTAGTGAGGGCAGTGGCTTGGAGATCAAACTTTGTGTGAAGGGTTCGAGTTTCGTCGATTAGGTTCTGGAATTGGGTGGCTTGTTGGGTTATGAGTTGTTGCAAGAAGTCGGTAACGGAGGGTGGTTGTTGGTCGTCGGACGTATCCCGGCGAGGAGGCATGGTAGCGATGGAGTGAAGTAAGCTCGATGAAAGCACCAATTTGATAGCGATCCGTTAGTGGACCAGACTCAAAGAAGAAGAAGACAGGAGTTTTGGGACAAATTTTCTCACATAACCTTCATCGAAAACAAAAACAACTATTTAACCATGCAATTCTACTCTAGGTCCTAAAATGATGGCACTACCCCACTAACATGAACGTGCAATGAAAATGTAAACATGCAACAAAAGAAGTGGAAATATAGATCCTAATATTAAGCAGCAAGAAAGATAGCAGCACGTGGATGATTTTATTAATCCAAGAAACGGGCTGGAGTCTTGATCATTCTCTTGGGCCGGCCTGCTAAAGGGGATGGTTGTGGCCCAGCCATACGACCCGTATCAGTATGTGTACTGCCGGAGATGGCTCTCGCGCCCTAGATTTTTTTTTTGAATAGCAAGACGGAACATTTTATTACCCAAGTAACCCAATGGACCATAGCAAGGTGATATGAGTACCAACAGTACATCAACATTACAATCCAAATTGAAATACAGAGGCAAACAAACTAAATTAACTTCACCATGAGAAATATAACCAACTCTCCCACGAAATCGGTGGCACCTTTGTTTTATGTTTCATCCATTGGAAAGATTCTTCTTTGATCTCTTCAATCATCTTGTATATCTCGTCGTTTTTTGCTCTGAATATCTTTTCGTTCCGATTCTTCCAAATAATCCAAGTTGTCAATAAAAAGATTGCGTGCACAGCTTTTTTCCTCACCTTCGGCCAGTTGTAGTCATTTAACGAGCTAAAGATCTCACCGAGTGTTTCCTGTTTCGTCGCCGTTGATGCTTTAACCCATGATCCGACTTGATCCCATACTTCTTCCGCCATACTGCATTTTACTAGGACATGATCCGCCGTTTCTTCCTCCCGATCGTAAACTTTGCATACTCCCGAAGGTATCGGTACACCTCTTTCCCTCAGCTGAGTAGCTGTTGGGATCCTTCCTTTTAAGGCTCTCCAAATGAACATGTTACATTTCTGTGCAGCCCAATTATACCAAAAATAGTTGTCTGCCAGTTCGTTTAAATTTATGTTCCTTGATAATGTATTCTTGATACTTTTAACCGTGAATTCCTGGTCACCTTCCCCTCCCAAATCCAACTGTCACTAACCTCCGATAGTACTACTTGGTTTAAGCTTTCCTTTAATGCCTCCATTTGCTGCTTTTCAGGATCTGTATTAGGTGTTCTTAACCAGGTCCAGTCCCATAAGACTCCTTCATCGATCCGCTTGTAGCACTCCTTTATTTTAGATCTTTTATTCTTTGCAAGTTGATATATCAATGGAAACTTTTCTCGTAATGGTTTGTCGCCGAGCCAAGTGTCTGCCCAGAACATAGTTTTGTCACCTACTCCTACTTTACTTTAAGATTTTTTTCAATCTCCACACCCCTTTTAACCATGTCTTTTCTTATTTCGGCTATTGTTTTCCATATCCCGGTCTGTTCTTTCTTCACTGGTACCACGGAAATCTTTTTCTTATTTTTATGTATTGCACTTTTGACTTTCACCCATAATTGATGCGGCTCCATCTTCAGCCGCCACCACCATCTAACTATCAATGCTAGATTAAGGTCCCTTATACTACCTACGCCAAGCCCTCCAAATTTCTTTGCTGCTACGAGTTTTTCCCACTTAACCCATCTCATTTTTCTGTTCGTGTTACTCCCACCCCATAAAAATTTCCTCATTATTCCTTCTAGAATTTTTATAACGGCAATCGGGCATTTGTATAAAGATAAATAGTAGTTTGGTAAGCTTCCGAGGACAGATTTTACAAGAATTACCCGTCTGGCGAAGGATAAAAGTTTTGCTTTCCAGTTTGATAGTCTCCTATTGAATGTTGTAAGGCCATATAATTGTGTAGGTTTACGCTTATCTTTATCAAACACAAGTATAGGCTTTTGGGCTTAGCCTTGTAGTGGGTTAGATAATATTAGAATAAGCCATGTGGGCTAATTAAATGTTTTGGGCCTGTTTGGTTAGTAATATGCATTTGGGCTTGGCCCATCTTGTAATTAGGTCACCCTATGTAACTATAAATAGGGTGAACCTAGTTCATTATTAGGTTGGTTGTTTAGATTATTGTTCTTCTAGTATTTTTGAAATTCGTGTTGGTGTACCAGACGGTTCTCTAGAAACCGTGTGCACTTTGGTTATTCAATCAATACAAGTTCTTTTTCTTCATCACTTTCATTAGTATTCCGCGCTTTTGATTGTGATTTTGATATCCAGTTGATAGTTTTGGGAATTGCAATTGGTATCAGAGCCTAAGAAGTCTTTTGAAAGGCTCGGTTCGTTGGATATCATTCGAAGAATAAGAATTTTTTTTTTCAGATTCGAAGAACACGAAAAACTGGTTGAAGACATCAAGAACAATTAAAGAATTCAGTTTTGATTCATTTGGGGAAGAGAGAAGGTGTTTGCTATTTTTTAGGATTTTATTGGTGGAAAGAATCAAAGATTTTAAATTTCAAAATTCGTTCCTTGAATTTTGGGATTTGACTTTTTGATTGGCTATTTTATCTATAAGAATCCAAAGTGTGCGATTGAAACAATCTACATATTTGTGCAACTGTAGGTCTTGATCAAGTGTTTCCAAAGTCAACATCATCAGAAAATATCTATTTTTGAGCGATCAGAGACTTAAGTGTGCTACTATTAAATTGAAAGTGCCTTGGAAAGTACAACCTAAAAGTGTGTGACCATCTTCCTTTTATGCGACCGAAATATTGTGCGGTATATTGTTATTGTGCGATCAAGAGTCATCATCATCAGTTTCAATTCAAAATATTGTGCGACTACATTCTCTCAATTGTGCGATTCAATCATACAAGTCATCATCCTTCATCAAAACCTGCTAATCCATCATCATTATCTCACCACAGTAGTCCTTCGTTCCGACGACCACCATACTCTCTCATCACTTCCGAACTCGCACACCAATCCCGCAAACCAAACTCGTACACCACCCTGCACACCAGCGTTCAAACCTGAAGAGGTATGGTCCCAATTCCTTGCCCACAGGGCAGGGACCACACCACTTTTCCATCCTATGTGGCGCTGACATCAACGATACCATCCAGAAGCTTCTAGAAGCTTCTGGAAAATACCAAGGTGACACCAAAGATGCTCCATCCGACATAAAGGACAACACGTGTCACCAGTCATCAGGCGCCAAGTAAGCCTGCAACGAATCAAGGGGCAGTCCGACAACACCAGTACGACGTCTCCAAAATAGACAAATGCGCGCGCGCCACGTGTACCACTACACTGACCACAGCAGAGGAGACCAAGAGGATATTCCCCCTCGGTCGGACAGCTGGCGCGCAACCACAGCTGGCACAGCTGCTCCTCCCTCCTTCACCCTCCGGCTATAAATAGGACTCTTCATCATTCAGGTAAAGGGATCTTGCTCTCTATATTCTCACATACAACACACACTGTGTATTCTCCCTCAGGACAGTACTTATTCTCACGCCGGAGCCTGGTTAATAGAGAAACCCCCATATTCCCCTCTTAACGAGACTAACGGTGTTGCTGTTTTGCAGGACCCAAGTCATTTCCACGAGTGAGAAAGGAGATTGAACCCACAGAAGAAATAACCCCACAGATTAACCCTAGTGTTAATCTGTGTTTCATCATTGGCGCCATCCGCTTTTAGCAAAAACCACTCTCATCTCTTTTCTTTTCAAAAAACACTCAGCAAAAATGGCTGAACAAAACCCTTCTCAACCGGTAGATGGAGACGTTTCTTCCTTTGAACTCGTTTCGGACAACGTACACGTCCAACGGGGTCAAAGGAACGAAATTATCCAAGAAGGGCCGATGAACAATGAGTTTCCTAGTATCTTTGGAAGTGCATCCAGGGTTGTTACCCAAAACACAACTGGTGCTACTTTCCAAACTCCACCTAGGATCATCACTCAGACCACAAACGGAGCTACTTTCCAGCCTCCGTCAGAGGTAGTCCAACAAACACCTCCACCAGTGCAAACACAGAGCCACGGAGCTGGTCCCTCAGTTCCATCGGACCAAGCACAACTGAACTTCTCTGCACTACTAGGGCTACCCGAAGGAAAAACTCTGGCTTCCTGGTTTGCCGAACAAGTGGCGTCTATAAACCTTTTTTACACACAACTCAGTGCGCAGCAAGCTCTGCTTCAGGCACAAGCCAACCAGTCCGCATTTTTCACTCCACTGCAAAGGCCTTTGAGCGCTCCCATGCCTCAACAGACCAATGCATTCAACTTACGCCCTGAATCAGTACCTCCACCAGATATTAGAAGGCCAAGCGCGCATTACACGCGGGATACGTACGGTGAAACAGAAAGCAATTATGTGCAGTATTCTCACCAACCAAAGAAACCAATACAAAGTCGTCTAGGTCCGCGCAACATAAACGACGAATTCAAAGATGACGATAAGACATACAAAGAAAGCACAGTGTTCAGCAGGTTGCCACCGGAGCATGAAGCATACAAACCTCGCAAGCGCGCAGGTTACGACCCAAAAGCAGAGCATGATTACACTTTAAGTTATCGTCCAGACGACATGGCTGAGAATTCAAAATTCATTAGAGAAATCGCCACGGCTGCCATCGACAAAACGAAATTGCCGCACAACGTGGGTAAATACAACGGGTTGACAGACCCAGACGATCACCTTCAAGTTTTTAACGGTGCTGGAGCAACAGGCGGATGGAATTTACCAACCTGGTGTCATCTCTTCGCTCAAACCTTCATCGGCGCAGCGCGCGTCTGGTTTGACAGCCTGCCAGCAGGAAAAATCAAATCATGGGTTGATTTCCGAGAGAAGTTCCTTGCACACTTCTCGCAGCAACGACGACACACCAGGGATCCAGCTGATTGTTTAAACATATGGCGCAGAGACCACGAGAGCGTGGAAGATTTCATTACAAGATATAACAAAGAATGTTTGGAGATTGGAGATGTGGGCGAGAAGATGATGCGTGCACACTTCATGAGGGCAGTCAAGTGCGATGATCTAATCAAACGTGTGAAAGGAAGAGACGGAGGACCCAAAGATTGGGAAACCGTCATTGAAGCGGCCAAAACCATTGCGCAGTCTGACAGACAGCTGACCGGTGACGATCACCGTCAGCGCGGATACAATCATACCGACCGGCATAACAAGAAAGGCAGAAGCCAACCATGGAAAGTATTCGGTCACAGAGAAAGAAGCCCAGTAAGAGAGGATGCGCGCCACACGATCAATCAGATTGCTCACCGGAAATAGGAGAAAAGAGAAAACAGGGAGAAACAGTGGACACCACTAACAAAGACCCCCTCCGAGGTCCTGGCCACTGAAAATCACCAGTTCAAGCCACCTCTACAAATGCGAAACAAGAGGGGTCAAGATCCCAACCTTTTCTGCGAGTTCCACAAAGACACGGGGCACTTAACTGATGACTGTTTCAGTTTAAAGCAAGAAATAGAAAGGTCCTTAAGGGACGGAAAACTCACTCATCTGATAAAAGGCGGAAAGCGCGACTACCGTCAAATACAAAGAAGAGACGAAGGGCCGGATAACAAAAAACTCCGGAAGTTAGAAACCCACATGGTTCAAGGGGGCCCACGAAAGCCAAGGAAAAACTACAACAAGCGCACACAGGACGATTCGTGGCACGAGAGGCAGGTTGTTTTTCCAGTTGTAAGAGGAGGCCCAAGGGAAAGGCGACCCATAGTCATCTCGGGCGTGATCGGGCATTACCAAACCGATTACATTTTCATCGATCCAGGGAGCACTGCGGATATCATATATGAACAATGTTTCAGCCAATTTGATCAGGAGGATAAGGCGCGCTTAGAACCAGTTGATTACCCACTCACTGGTTTCTGCAATGAAGCCATTTTTCCTATAGGACAGATATCATTCCCAGTACTGCTCTCGGATGGAAGAAACTCATGAACAGAAGAGGTCACATTCATGGTGCTGCCAGCACATTCAAGGCACAATATTCTGCTGGGAAGAGAATCCCAAGGCGACTTCAGCATGATCTGCTCTGGCCCACACTCAGCTGTGGGATTCCCAACAGAAACGGGAGTAGCCATCATATATGCAAGCAAGGAAGTATTAGCAACAGATGAGCTCAGACCTGCAAAAGCAAGTAAACCAGCGCCACGCGCGGAAGCAGAAAAATGGGTATTGAACAGCGCATACCCAGAACAAACAGTTACCTTAGGACCTGCAATGTCCGACCTAACGCGCGCGGCGCTAAAGAAACTGTTGTTCCAAAACATGGATGTGTTCGCCTGGACACCGGCAGACATGGTGGGTGTTCCACGGCACATAGCTGAGCATCGATTAAACGTCTCGGAAGACGCAAAGCCGGTGGTGCATGCCAAGCGCCACTTGGGAGACATAAAACATGATGCCATGAAAGAGCAGGTGATGGAGCTGTTAAATGCGGGAATTATCAGAGAAGTCAGATACCAAACGTGGGTAGCAAGCCCAGTGATGGTCCAAAAGAACAATGGTAGCTGGAGAATGTGCGTAGATTACAAGGATCTGAATAAGGCATGCCCACGCGACTGTTACGCCTTACCAGACATCGATGAAAAGATTGATTCGCTTGCCACATTCCGATGGAAATGTTTCCTCGATTGCAACACGGGGTACCACCAGGTACAGATGGCTGTGCAAGATGAAGACAAAACCGCGTTCCGCACACCGACAGGGCTATACTGCTACACCAAGATGCCTTTCGGTTTGAAGAATGCGGGCGCGACTTATCAGAGGCTCATGAATGAAACTTTCCACGATGCTATCGGCAAGTACATCGAGGTGTATATGGACGATCTAGTCATTATGAGCAAAGAAGAGAACACTATGCTGATGAACATCCAAAAAACGTTTGACACCTTGCGCGGAGTAAGTATCAAGCTGAACCCAGCGAAATGCTCTTTCGGCATGGAAGAGGGGAAATTCCTGGGTTTCATCGTCACGAAAGATGGCTTCAAGGTGAATCCTGATAAAATACAAGCAATTGAACGCATGCCTTCACCTTCGACGATCAAGGAGATGCAAAAATTGGCAGGGCGGTTGGCAGCACTTAACCGTTTCCTGGCCAATCACGCAGCCAAATCTTTCCCGTTTATAAAAACTCTCCGAAACTGCATGAAGAAGAGCCAATTTCAGTGGACTCCGGAAGCCGAGAGCGCGTTCCGCGAGATGAAAGATTGCCTCATCAAGCTGCCAACATTAACTGCACCAGTCAAGGGAGAGCCTCTGGTGCTATACTTATCAGCCTCCGACAAAGCAGTGGGAGCAGTGTTACTCGTTGATCGACAGGGCGTCCAAACACCAGTCTACTATGTGTCACAAACCTTGACCGATCCAGAAACCCGGTACGCCATCATGGAGAAACTAGTACTCGCATTGATACATGCATCAAGACGGCTGCGCCGGTACTTTGCCAACCACGTCATTCACGTGTTAACAAACTACAATATTGGCAACATCCTCGCGAGGCCATAGATTTCAGGGAGACTAGCAAAGTGGGCAATAGAGCTCGGGGGCCATAATGTGGTTTTCAGGCCAAGACCGGCTATCAAGGGCCAAGTACTGGCAGACTTCATGACAGAAGTACCTGACGACAAGGATCGGGAATGTAAAGCAATGGAAAAAGCTGAAAGACAGCAAGTCGAAGAACCGTGGTTACTATACACAGACGGCGCGTCTAACGAAGACGGCGCAGGCGTAGGGCTCCGACTGGTAAGTCCTGACAAACATGAATTCACCTACGCCATACGTCTGGATTTCAAGAGCACGAATAATGAAGCTGAGTACGAAGCTTTCCTTGCTGGTCTAAGATTAGCGATCAAAATGGGAGTTAGACCAGCAGACGAATCAACGGGCAATATGAAGCCAAGGGAGATACAATGGCGCTCTACCTGGGCCAAGCAAAGACGTTGCTACAAACCTTCTATTCCTACAAGGAGCACCACATTAACAGGAGCGAGAATAAACCAGCAGACGCGCTGAGTAAACTCGCATCTACAAGTTTTCAACACCTAGCGAAGGATGCGCGCATAGAAGTCTTGAGCAACCCGTCAGTACCGCTGCGAGAAGTAAGCGTTATCCAAGTGGGAACAACGTCATGGATGACTCCGATAATAGCATACCTTCAATCTAGAATACTCCCAGAAAACAAAGCTGAAGCGAGAAAAATCCAGTACAAAGCTAAGCATTATCAGATGGTTGATGGAATCTTATATCGAAAGTCATACCTTGGGCCACTGCTAAGATGCGTCGATCCTGAAGATGCAAGCTATTTGATCAGAGAAGTGCACGAGGGAATTTGTGGTATACACACTGGACCAAGAATGGTGGTAGCAAAGGTCATGAATGCGGGGTATTATTGGCCTGGGATGCACTTAGATGCGGTTAACGAATTGAGGAAATGCAGCGGGTGCCAAAGACACGCCCCCAAAACGATGCGCCCCAAGAATGAATTGATACCAGTCACAACAGCATGGCCCTTTCAACAGTGGGGAATAGACATGGTCGGACCTTTCCCCGAAGCCCCAGGAGCTGTCAAATTCATAATAGTCGCAATCGACTATTTCACCAAATGGGTAGAGGCAAAGGCCCTCGCATCGACCACAGCCACTGTTGTCAAAAAAATTCATTTGGGAACAAATCATATGTCGTTTTGGATTACCACTCAAGATCATCATGGATAACGGAACGAACTTTGCCGAAGACAATCTTCAACAGTGGTTTAAATAATTACACATCGAGCACACCTTCTCCTCGGTTGCGCACCCGCAGGGGAACGGTCAGGTTGAAGCTGTCAACAAAAGTATTGTCGACGGAATCAAGGCAAGGTTGGGAGAAAAAAGAAGAGGTTGGGTAGACGAACTGCCCAGCATCATGTGGGCCCACAGGACAATGCCCAAGACAAGCAACGGAGAAACACCGTTCAGCTTAGTTTACGGGTCCGAGGCAGTAATACCAGCGGAGATAGGATTGCCGTCACCACGAATGCTCTCAATGAACTTGATCAACAACGAAGAAGAGAGGTGGATCGACCTTGACCTCCTAGAAGAAAGGAGAGAAATGGCGGCAATCAATGAAGCAAAGTACAAAACGAAGCTGGAAAAATATTACAACTCTAAAGTCCGAGTCTGCACCTTCAACCCGGGAGAATACGTCCTCAGAGACAACGAGGCCTCAAATGCTGAAAAACCCAGAAAATTGGCTCCCAAGTGGGAGGGTCCATATGTCATCGACACAGTGCTCGGAAAAGAAGCCTACAAGCTACGCACCATCGACAACAAAGAGGTTCCACGAACTTGGAACGCCCAACAGTTGAGAAAGTGCTACCTGTAAAAAGCTTATGTAATTGCAACGGCTGAATCGCCAACACATTTATAGTAATACAAGAAGTGTTTGGCTATTTTTTCTATCATGCAAATTTCTTGTCACAACTGCATATATTACTTTGGGCATACACGAAAACATCAATGGCTCGACCATTAGGAAACGTTGTAGACCTCCAAGGCCTGTCACAAACAAGTGCACAGCCGGGTCAGATACACAACTAAAGCCTAACAAACGCCAAACAAATACTTCGTGCCCTCATAAACACAAAAGCATCGAACACAGGACAAACAAACATTGTAAGAACCCCCAAGGCTGAGCACAGCTGGGTCCACACAATAACCTGTAATTCGATCACTTCGTATTCATGAACCAACCAGCGCGCACAAACGACAGAATAAAACGTTGTAATAATCACAACATAACCTGTCAGCGCCATCATTCATTCGTGATACCTGAAATCAAAGTAATTATACATGCACATATTATGACATTAACAAAATTCGCATAAAACGAAGGCAAGTATTAACGTAACAACGTCAATCATACCCAATTGTTTAGAAACACGACAGGTAAGTAAAAGTTAAAAATTGTTCACAAGACTGTCAAATGATTACAAGGCCATCCAAGGCCATACGCGGCACGCAGGCCGGAAACCTTCATTCGGGATGACTGGTCCCAGCACCTCCAGCCGCACCACCTTCATCTCCAAGAGCCTTTTTGAGCAAAGCAACTCCATCAGGTTTTCGTGCCAATTTTTGAGCTGCCTTAACAACAGCAAACTCCAAAGACGAAAACTCTTGTCTTTTTGCGGCATAAGCAGCGCTACAATCCTCCTTCCATAACTCGAAGTGATGTTCCTTCTCCTTATTGACAGACGCAGCTCTGCCCTCGATATAACCATCCTTGCGCCCGCTATTATAACCAGCTTGCCCCAACTCGTACATATAGTTGGCAAGCTCGTGGGAGTTCACTATACGATTGGCAATCTACAAAAAACACACAAATAAGAGAAACAGTTCACGAAAACCATAACATAAGATAAAAGAGGTTACCAGAGGCACCGCGCGCGAAAGCAACCACTTGCAATCAGCTGATGCTTCCTCAGCAAGGAGTTCAGAGGCCTTGCATTCAACAGTCTTCTCTTGAAGAAGACGATCAGCAGTCTCATACTGTCTAGCAAGGTCTTCCAGTTTTGCAATACGGTCAACATACTCTTTCTCCTTCCTTTCAAACGCCTCGCGTGCCTTTTGAGCTTCCTCAGCAAGCTCCGTTTTCTCACCAGACAAACGTACAATAGCGTCACGTTGAGATTTAAGCTCCACATTAGTACGCTCGCACACAGCTTCCTAATTTTTTTGCTTATCAGCATTGGCTTGTTTCTCTTGAGCAAGTTTCTCTTCCGCATCAGATACCCTCCACATCAACCCCTTCTTCTTAACATGGAATTTTTCTCTCTCTTCCGCGAATAGCTTCTTCTCATGCTCAAACTCAAGAGTGTCCTCCCCCATCAGCTTCCACTCACGGACAATCTCCTGAGAAGTGGACCAGAAGTTAACCCCGGCTTGAACATGTTCATCTAAAAGTTCTAACCGGCGGCGCCTCTTCTGAAATAACCTCTCAGCCGGGAGGAGAGACAGAGAGAAAAACTCATGACAATTTCCATGATCGTTCATCCGGGAGCCCTGGGTCAAATGCCAGCGAGGAGCATGGGGAAAATCATCAAAGGCTGAGTTGTGGGTATCCCAGGACCCAGGACTCCTGACCGCCCCGGAAGTTGCACCACCACCGCCTTTTGGGCGTTTGGTATATATCGTTTGATGCGGAGTAGTTTCACTTATCTCCACCTCCACCTCAATGTCCTTACCACGATTACCACCACCAGCGCCACCTGTATCACCACCACCAGCGCCACCTGTATCACCACCACCAGCACCACCTGTATCACCGCCACCCTCCCCAACCTGCTCCACATTCACAACTTTTTCTTTCCTCTTCTCACCAGAGGTTTGGTGAGGAGGAGACAACCCAAATGTCCTCGAAGGCGGAGAGGCAGGAGGAGTAATTTTGGAAATATCAATCTTGTGTCCAGTCTTGGCTGGTTTGGCATCTGCTCCAAAACGAGCAACACATTCAGAGAAGAGAAAGAAAAACAAGCAAAAACAAAAAGACAAACTGGAAACTGAAAAAACGAATACCAGAAGCCTCAAAAATCTTCTGCAGCAAATCCCAAGTTTCTCAGCAAAAATACCCATGTCAACCTCCGACTCAGAAGGGGCAGGAGGATCCTCTTTCTGGAGCTTGATCTTTTTTGACGCCAGCACAGCAGCAGCTTGCTCGTCAAGCTTCCGTTTCCTTTCTTCAAAAGCCCTTTTTTGCATCATCTCCGTTAGAGTAGCGCGGTCTTCAGGGTCCGACTCAGGACGTTTCTCTCCGGCCCCTAAACCGGACAATGTATCAGAAACTACAACGTAATCTAGGACACGAGGGGTATGAGGTCGCTTACGAGGAGTCTCAGTGGCAGTTTCCTTAGCTTTTTTCCCTTTCCCTTCTGGTTTGTCAGCTTTTGTTTCTCTCTTTGTTTCCAACTGCGCAGCAGTCTCAACCGGAACCTCTACATCATCACCAACAGGCTCGTTCACCGGCTCATGCACAACCCCCTGCGCCGGACCTGCACGCGTGGAACGAGAGGTTAGGTCTTCAAAAGATCTGCCAGACCCATCACTCGAGAGAACGATAACTTCCTCTCGAATGGAATCAAATGCATCATCATCATTTTCACTATCTTCACCTAAGACAATGTTAACATAAGTGGTAAAACTCTCATTGCTCGGATGCAGAAAACGGCCACGGATCTGATACAACCAAGGTCATTTCTCAGGCTTTTGTATCGCCTCAACCATGGCACCACCGGCCTTAGGATCCAAAACGTTCAACAAGGTGTAACCCACTGGAAAAACCACAAAGATAAAAAGTAATGAACAATACGAGGCAAAAAATATATACACAAAAGGGAGGCAAAAGGTTATGGAAAAACACGTACATTTGCCATCATAACCATAAACTGGGACCCCCAACGGATGCTTAGGAATCCACTTCATACTCATACCGGCACCCACCAACGCCATCTCCTCAAGCTGAATAATCGGAGTGGCTTTACGAGTCAACTTTTTATACCAGTCTTGGTCAGCAAAACCTGTAACCACGTCAACCTTGGGGATACCCTCATCCACCGATCTGTAATGCATATCCACAGGAACAACACCCCGGCGAATATAAAAAAACTTTTGTTTCCAGTCGTGGAGACTCTTCAAAGGCACAGAGCAAACTGGAGAAACGCCGGTACGAGCACTAAAGGAGTAAAAACCACTTGTATATGAAACGGTATAGAAGACGTTGAACATCTCAAACGTCGGATCCAAACGGTTAGCCATACAAACGAACTCAAAGTGAGTAATACGAGGGAGCCCGATGGCATTGATCTGAGAAATGTGAAGACCATAAACCCTCAGCACATCAGCAGTAAATCGAGTCATTGGAAGCCTGAAGTTGCCTTCCCGGAAGAAAGCAGCATACAAAGTCATATACCCGGGAGGAGCGTCCATGGCGGTGGAACCAGAAGTAGGGTACTGAGCACCCCACTCAGGAAGAAAACCCATCTCCCTTACCAAGTTGTGGAATTCCTCCTCTTTCCACCCTATTACCGCCTGATCCGGGCCAGGTGGAGTTTTACCTTTGTTCCTTTTCTTCCTCGAAGAAGGATTTGCAGCAGACATTGTGAGAAAACAAACAATAATGCAGATGAACTCAAGAAAGGACGAATCTAGATAGAGGAAGAAGAGAGAAGATCAGGAATTCAAATTTTGAAAAGTGAAAGATAGAGGAGACTGCCCTTGAATTTATACCCATCGCATTTAATGCGATGGGCAGTAAACCGTCAGAGGTGCAGCAGGGAATCCAATCAAGGTAAGACACGTCAGAGGAGAGAGAAGACGCCATCATCTTTTTTCAGAAACGTGTGCAACAGACGCCTGCCATCATGACATAAAGTAACTGACATGACTGAAAAGGCGCCTGTTCACCGGACACCAGACAGTCACATCAGTCACTCCTTCCCAAGACAAACAAAGCTTCCTCCTGAAGACAACAGCAAGTGCCATCGCGTCGTGCGCGTGCGCCCATTTGGCACAACTCTACAGGCAGTCAAAACCCATGCGCCGTACGCCATACGCCCAATTGGCTCAGCTTTACCAAGTAGCAAAACCCATGCGCCGTACGCCATGCGTCCATTTGGCTCAGCTTTACCAAGTAGCCAAAACCCATGCGTCATACGCCATGCGTCCATTTGGCTCAGGTTACCAGGAGCCAAAACCCATGCGCCGTACGCCATGCGTCCATTTGGCTCAGTTTACCAGGAGCCAAAACCCATGCGCCGTACGCCGCGCATCCATTTGACTCAACTTTTACAAAATGCTAAAACACATGCGCCATGCGTCCATTCAGCTCAACTTTACAAGTTGCCAAATACCATGCGCCATGCGCTCACCAGGTGTGATTTTTTAGGTCTCCCATAACAAACACACGCCACAAAAACGACTACCTTCATAAGTCCAGAATCCCCCCTAGACGATCAACTCAACTAGAAGGCACACTGGACTGGGGGACTTGAAGAGGTATGGTCCCAATTCCTTGCCCACAGGGCAAGGACCACACCACTTTTCCATCCTATGTGGCGCTGACATCAACGATACCATCCAGAAGCTTCTAGAAGCTTCTGGAAAATACCAAGGTGACACCAAATATGCTCCATCCGACATAAAGGACAACACGTGTCACCAGTCATCAGGCGCCAAGTAAGCCTGCAACGAATCAAGGGGCAGTCCGACAACACCAGTACGACGTCTCCAAAATAGACAAATGCGTGCGCGCCACGTGTACCACTACACTGACCACAGCAGAGGAGACCAAGAGGATATTCCCCCTCGGTCGGACAGCTGGCGCGCAACCACAGCTGGCACAGCTGCTCCTCCCTCCTTCACCCTCCGGCTATAAATAGGACTCTTCATCATTCAGGTAAAGGGATCTTGCTCTCTATATTCTCACATACAACACACACTGTGTATTCTCCCTCAGGACAGTACTTATTCTCACGCCGGAGCCTGGTTAAGAGGGAAACCCCCATATTCCCCTCTTAACGAGACTAACGGTGTTGCTGTTTTGCAGGACCCAAGTCATTTCCACGAGTGACAAAGGAGATTGAACCCACAGAAGAAATAACCCCACAGATTAACCCTAGTGTTAATCCATGTTTCATCAAAACCGAACACAGTGCGACCAGATTATCATCGTTCATCATCGCACAACTTTCGTTCATCATCTTCGATACATCGTCTTTACATCGGCATCATATCGTCAGTCTTCATCATTATTATTTAAATCTGTTCCGAAACAGAATCGTCAAGAATCCGAAACTGCATCTCACAGTTAACATCACCGTGCTCACTCCGTCGTCACTCGAAGTTCGCCGATCACCACTTATCACCACATCCTACACCTCCGTCCATCATTCATTTGACTCTGTTACCATCCTTCGTTCCCAACATCTCCGGTCACCATCTTCAGTCATCTTCTCCGACAACGTACCATCAACCTCCGTAACCGGACTTTCATCTCCGGCAACCGCTATTGATCACCTCAACCATCAACATCATTGTTCATCATCATCGTTCCCACCGTACCATCACCTTTCGTGTTCATCATTCATCATCGTCCTCCTTCATCGCTTACTGTCGGACACCACCACCTCCATCGTCATCATCATCATCTCTGGCAGTCTTCATCACCTCCGTCATTGCGATCGTCTTCTCTGATCATTATTCTGTTACAAATATTGGCGGCTGAAACTTAAGAATTAGGGTTTTGGTTCTGACGTTAAACGAAGAAGAAAACGAATCAGTTATTAGTTTAGGTTATTCTAATAATAATAATATTAATATTAATAATAATCATTTAGTAATCATTACCTAATCATTAATTATAATTATAAAATAAAATTAGGTTTTCTTTTATTATATATAAAATATTAAAAAAAATTATAATAATTGTTTTATTTTAACATTAAAAATTATAAAATAAAAAAATTATAAATAAAAAAGGGGGTTTATTATTTTCTTTTACAAATAAAAAGAGGGGCTTGTTATTGTTTGACAAGTTTTGACAGGTTTGGAGGCGCAGTACAGAAAAGTTGGTTTGTGCGTGTGGCAAAGGGTTTGAGTTAGCGAGTACACGGGTTCTCGCTTTGGGCTTGTGTTGAGGAAATAGTATACGGATCTCAAGTGTGCGACTTATACTAGTGTGCGGCCACGGTTTTAACATTCCAGTTTGGCAAAACGCACATTTTAGAGGGATCACATCTTCGGGGGGTCACTTTTCCGGAGGATCAAAGTATAGAAACTTAGAAATGTCTTCTCAGGATGATGTGATTAAGCGACATCTTGAAGGTTTTAGATACTTTCCTGGTGAATCTGTAGAAGCATTGACTGACAGATTTGCTGAACTGCTCACTGATATGAAGAAGGCTGAAATTATGGTGCCAAGTCATATGAGCAACAAAAGGCTTCTAGATGTTCTGAAAAAGATTCCAGATCATCCCAATAGTAGCTGGTTTTGGAATGTGAATCAGATCATATTGACAACCAAATATCTTAATATGAAGCCGGATGAGTTGATCTCACTCATCAAATCATATGACAATGCTGACAAGCAGTCTGCTCAAGGCAACACATCTGATGCAGTTTGCTCACCCACTCCTACTCCTTCCGCTCCATTACCTGCTGTAGTTTGCTCATCCATTTCTTCTGATTCATCACAAAATTCAGAATCAGGTTGCTGTACAGGTATTCAAATTCACAACTTCACTCCCATTCCCACTGAGGTATGTGTAGACAATATATGTTGTACCCCTGCTTGTAGGGAAAAAGTTAAAGGGTATAAAGAGCAGGCCGACTCGCTCGTTATGCAACTTCAATATACAAGATCTAATAGTTATGAATTTAAAAAGAAATTAAACGGATACAAGGATATGGTGGAGGCACAGAAGCTTGATATCCGTAAGTTGCATAACGATCTGAGTGAGGCAAATTGTATATATCTCCACTTTAAGGAATTGTCTGAAAAACTAACTGTTGAACTCGATAATCTAAAATCAACTTTTGAAAACACATAGTTTAATTTTAAAAAGTTTGATGTATCAAGTGAAAAAGTTGAAAATGTGATTAATCAACAGTTAAAATACAGTAAGAAGGAAGTGAGGAATAAGGGATTGGGTTTCGTATGTATACCTCCACCATACAATCAGAATTACACCTCTCTTCCTATGACTGAGGAGGAGATAGATAATCTGCCTAAAATGGAGTATGGAAAACCCAATGACATCAAGGTTGAGCCGGTAAAATCAACAAAAGTTAAAATCTCAAAACCTAAAAGAGATGAAACAAAGAAAACTGAACCAGCATCTGCACATGTCTTTGTAAAATCAAATGACGTCTCTAAGCAAACAGAGACATTTAGTTTTGAGAAAAATGACGAATCAGCAAATACACCAACTAAGCAAGTTGCTCCATCTGATTCCAAATGTGAATCACCTAAAGCAACTAATTCTGAGAAATTGGAATCAGTTGAATTTTGTGAATCTAACTGTGAATCTTCTAGAGCAGCTGACTCAGCAGAAGAAGATTCAGCAGAGCCACTACAAAAGGAATGTAACTTAAGTGGTTCAGCTGAATCAAGCAGCGAAGCAGTGACTAAGCCCACAACGTCTAAAATTGAAACAACAAGGCCAGTCTCTGATTTTAAGTGTGTGAATGTTACTGATGCTTCTACTTCATGTGCAGATGAGGTAATAATTGAGGATTGGGTTGAGGGGGATGATGTTGTTTCTCAAAAGGCTGACGATGTTTCTTTAAAAACATCAAATTTGTCTGCTGATGCTCCTCCATATGTGAGAAAGGCTGCTTCTGAGCCAGCTTTGAGAGGCCCGTCAAATAAATATGTGCCTCCAAAGCCAACAGTTAGAAATGAAAATGTAAAATCCAATGAATGTGCTAACTGTTGCAAACAGGGACATAGGAAGCAGAGTACAAAGTTTGAAAAGTCTACAAACAAATCATCCAACAAGTCTTATAACTCAAATCCAGCATCAGTTGGATGGAATGGATCGGGATATGCTCCTTACGTGAAAAAGAAAACCTGCTACAACTGCGGCATACCCGGTCACATTGCAAGGAATTGCACACATCGTCCCTATGTGCCATACTATACACAGCATCAGAAGGTTACACCTAGGGATAAATCTTATTTTAAGCCGATGAAGGTTGAACAGCCAAAGGCAATGATGAATAAGCATCCCCAGGTTAAACCATCTGATGGGGACTAGAATGCTGCCAAAGCTAAACGAAAACAAGCTTTGAAACCAAAACAAATTTTGAAAAACAAAAAGGTTGAAAAGCAGACTGTTTTGCCTAAGGCACCTAAGAAATTAGAAAAGCCTAAACAAGTTTGGAAGGCAAAACATAAAGCAGTGACATCACCAGTCCTTGAATCAAAAGGGAACATGTGCTTTCGAGAAGTGTCTTATGTTGATGCTTCAGGAATACCCAGGACCACGATGGCCTGGGTACCAGTGTCTTACACTCTTACTAATCTCCTTACTTTTCAGGGACAACCAAGGAGGAGCTGTTGACAATCCTTGGATGTTAATAGCGGTTGTTCCAAAGACATAACGGGTAACATTTCACTGTTGCAAAATGTATATTTCTTTACAGTTGATATGTTTCGTTTGAAGGAGATAAGAGAAGTAAGTAAGACAGGATCAGCGAAAAGGTACAAATTTGAATTTCGTATTCTAATTTCAATATTGATTAGTCTTAAATCTTATGATGGAACGGTTAGACAAAAACAACAAAAATATTTTCATTCTCTTTTGTGTTTCTCTTGGTACATACGTTTTCGTTATTAGGTAAATTTGCGCATAAGATTTACGCACAAATTTAGGGGGATATCCAGAGATATCTGTAAATAGAAAAAAATGAGAAAATACAAAACATTTGAAAAACAGAAAAAATCAAAAATATTTTGTTGCATAATTGGGAAATGAAATAATTTCACTATGTGGATGAAGGCTGACTCATGTAAGACCAATATTGAAATGGTCTGAATCTAGAGCGATATGTTGGTAGGCTTTATCCTGATCGCTAGACTCTTCGACTGGTTCTGTGCAGAACACTAATATTATTCTATGACCTCAGGAAAGAACATCACTTGGAACTAGGACATGGTTATTTGAATGCGTGTGTGACGTCCCGAGACACACAATTTCGTTCTAGTTCTGAAATCTTTTCTGTCCAACTCGTGTATCTCCTCTGTTTTGCGTAAGCAAAGACCTGGAGGTGCTAGGCAACGTCGGCTTCTGTTTTGCGTGAGCAAAGACCTAGCTGTACGTTGTCGCGCTATAGATCAAATACACCCGAAAGAGGCCCTCTAGTGCCTAAAAGAAACCCGAAAAACCTATAACAAACTGAGAAAACTCATTTGATCTGTATATTATATCCATCTCTGCTGCTGATCTATTATGTTCTCTTCTCAATCCAGTCCAGTCAAGGTTTCAGAATTCTAGAACGGGCTTGTGAAATATGTGGTAGGGAAACTACATGTATGATAGCATGTTCAAATTAAAAATTCTGGGAATTGATTGTTATTAAATTAAGTGTTCATATTAATTTAAATTGGAAAACATGATAAATCAGTTGTAGACCGTCACTTGAAAAAGGCCTAGGGAGATAAGTTTAAGTGGACAAACATACTGGCAATCGCTCAGATCACCCAAAGTAAATTAGTGTTGATAAGTGTAGTCTAGCCTGAAACACTGTGATTTGATCCCATTGCAATTGTAATTGTATATTAGTTTCTTTGTTTATTTGTGTTTTAGTTTATATTGTTAGTTTTTATAAAATTAAAAAAATCCAAAAATAGAGTGTTTATTTGTCTTATTAAAAAAAATTTATTAAGTTCTTGAAGATTTGATTGATCATATCATAAATTGAATGAAATTTGAATTGTGAAATCCAGGTACAAATACTTGATGTTATAGAATTGCATAATTATCTCTCTACTCAATCACGTGATATTGCTTTCCATATTTTTAGTTGCTAGAATATTGGGTTTCCATTCTTTTGTATATCTTATGCCTATATAGGCTTCTTCCCATGTAATCGTATCTGAGCTTTTAAAAAAACATCTGAGCCAAATTCTTCATGGTATCAGAGCGGGTCTCTAAACCGCTCGACAAACAAACCCTAGAACCGACCATCCCACTCTGATTGGCAGCCATGGGAGATGAACGGTCATCCGTAAAGAAGATCGAAGAAAGCCGTGTTGACACCAACTCTCCCTGCTACATTCACGCTTCCGAATATTGTACCCTCTTAGACTATATTGCAAAGAAAAGCTTGTCAAAGGACGAGGCACTTCCAGAAGCCAACTTGGCGTGTAAGGATAGAGAGGATAATGGTTGGATAATGAATTCCGGTTGTACCGAACACATAACACATCGAGCCGAATGGCTTGAAAACAAAACGGTATCAACTCATGAGCCTCCTGTCATGATACCAAATGGTGATTCCATACATGTTGTAGGTAAAAGAAATTGTTATTTGCCCAACGGAACCACTATTAAAGGAGTTTTGCATGTTCCAAAGTTTAGGTGCAACCTTTTATCGGTAAGTCGCTTATCAAAAGATCATCAATGTTCAGTGACTTTCTTCCCAGATTTCTGCTTTATGCAGGACTTGCTTTCAAGGGAATTGATTGGAATGGGTAAGTGCAAACGTGGCCTATATTGGATTGAGATGGTGGAAAATAAAAGAAAAGCTATGATGGCTTCAGTGGAGGTATGGCACAAGAGGTTAGGCCATACTTCTAATGATAAGCTATCTTGTTTTGATTTTGTTGAGAATGCTTCTTTTAAAACCATGGACTGTGATTCATATGCAAAAGCCAAACACACTCGATTACCTTTTCCAGTAAGTTCTATTAAAAGTAAAGAGTGTTTTGAATTGTTACATTGCGACATATGGGGAAGGTACAAAACTCCCTCATTCTCTGGGGCAAACTATTTTTTGACAATTGTGGACGACTATAGTCGATCCGTTTGGGTTTTTCTCTTAAAGCACAAATATGAGGCAGGCGACCGCCTAATGTATTTTCACAAACTAGTCAAGACACAATTTGGAAAAATGATAAAAAGAATCCGATGTGACAACGGGGGAGAATTTGTTTCCAACCGGATGAATGATTTCTATGCCGAGCAAGGCATAATCCTTGAGACTACCTGCCCCCACACGCCACAACAAAATGGCATTGTGGAACGCAAGCACAGGCACCTACTCGAGACTGCACGAGCCCTTAGATTTGAGGCAAACTTACCAAAAACGTTTTGGGGCGAATGCGTCATGACGGCTGCCTATATAATCAACCGTCTCCCATCAAAAACTATTGACAATAAAACCCCTTTTGAGATTCTTTTTGAAGAAAAACCTGAGTATGAACATATGAAAGTTTTTGGGTGCCTTGCCTACTTTCGGAACACCGACACAAAGGGAGACAAGTTCGAATGGGGGGGGTGGGAAACCCGGTGTGTTTTTGGGCTACCCGCTGGGGACAAAGGGGTACAAAATATATGATATGGTTCATAACAAAATGGTGGTGTCAAGAGACGTTAGATTTGTGGAAAACAATTTTCCCTATCGAAACTTGGACACTATTGATAAACAAGAAAATAAAAGGCTCTTTGATTTCCCACCTTGGTATTATGAGGGAATTGATAAACCCACACCAAACCAAACTGGTGGTCCTAACACAGAGGACATGTGTACAAATAGGCCTATCCTACAAGATCTAGACAGCAACATTCAGTTTGATAATGAAAATGGGGCCCAAGATAATGAGTCTGCTTCACTAGATGATGGGCCTGATGGTCACCCACAACAAACTAACCAAACTGAGAACTCCATACAAGAAGAAGAAAGCAATGTTGGGCCGCAATTAGACAAACCGTAAAGGGTCAAAACTCAGCCAAAACGATTGAACGATTTCATTGTCAACCTTCCTCCATCCATTGATCATGCTTTACCTTCTTCCGATCAACAATCCTCAACGGTATATCCCCTATCGAACTTTGTTTCTTATGAAAAGTTTTCGGATTCACACAAAGCCTTTTTAGCGGCCATCAGTTCCAATGATGAGCCGAGAAACTTTAAACAGGCCGTGCAGGATCAGAATTGGAGAGATGCCATGCAAAGAGAAATAAAAGCTCTTGAAGAAAACGAAACTTGGACCATAGAAGATTTGCCAATCGGGAAGCGTGCTATAGACTCAAAATGGGTCTATAAGATAAAATACAAACCAAATGGTGAAATAGAGAGATATAAGGCAAGGCTTGTTGCCAAGGGATACACACAAATGGAGGGCATCGACTACCATGACACATCTGCACCAGTGGCCAAGCTAGTCACGGTTAGAAGTCTTCTTGCCATTGCCATAAAAAAGGAATGGATTATTCACCAACTAGATGTGAATAATGCGTTCTTGCACGGAGACTTAAACGAAGAGGTCTATATGAAATTCCACATGGTTACGACAAAGGGGGAGGAACGAAGGTGTGTCGGTTGACAAAGTCATTATATGGTTTGAAACAAGCTTCAAGAAACTGGTATCAAAAATTTACTTCAGCTCTTCTCGAACTTGGTTTCAAGGAATCCTTTGCGGATCACTCACTATTTACGTACAAGAAAGGAAAGGTGTTTGTTGGTGCACTCATATACGTCGATGACGTCATTATAGTGGGAAATGACCAAAAGAAAATACAAGACACAAAAACCCATCTTGACACAAAATTTAGCATCAAGGATCTCGGGCCTCTTAAATACTTTCTTGGTATTGAAGTTGCGCGTACGAAGGATGGTTTAGTACTTAGTCAATGAAAATACACTTTAGATATTCTGGAGGATAGTGGAATGCTAGGGTGTAAACCATGTTCCTTCCCCATGGAACAAAACGTGAAACTCGAAGATGATAGTGAAGACATTCGTGTGGATGCTAACATGTACAGACGGTTGGTAGGAAGATTGCTTTATTGTAACAACCCGTGCTACTGAAGCCAAAGTCAAAGTCAAGGTCAAAGTCAAAGTCAAAGGAAGAAAAGATTGCTAATTGCGATCTGTCACTCCTTGCTTAACTACGGATTTGACCACCTTCACTTATAACCAGTTTTGTTTTTAATTTGCTTTAGTTGTATTATGTGGAGTACATGTTAATAAATCGCTACTTAATCGCATTATAATCGCTCATCGACCTATCGCTAATCGCATCGCAATCGCATTCGCAACTCGAAATACAGGTTATGGATATTATTTTACGTGTGTGTGCTATTATATGTTATTTGTGCATGTTATGTTTATGTTGAGGTGTTTAATCGCAAACGCAATCATAATTCTATCGCATCGCCATCTAATCGCAACCACTAAACGCAATTTATTTACAGTGATGCTATGTTAGATACAGTAGTTAGGCTATCTGTGTAACTAGTAGGAAATACTATTGCATCGCAACGCTCAACACACGAAACGAAGCGCGAAAACTCAAATCGCCGAGCCACTTCGATCGAATGACCATTCGATCGGATGGCCATCCGATCGGACCGTCATCCGATCCGTGGCCAGCACTCCCTTTCCTCTTTTGGAAACCCTATAAATACCCCTCTGTCACATCATTTGTGATGTGACAGCTCCCTCACTCGACCAGCAGCGTTCCAGACCTTCTTTCTCTCGATTTCTCACGATTCCTATAAGTTTTCAGCGCAAATCTTGTACTTCTATAATCTACACACATTTCTTCATGTTTTTCACCGTTGAATCTTCACTTTTAACCGTGAAATCAGCGGATTAGAGGTGTTCCAGGGTGATATCATCATGGAGTTCTTATGAACTTCAAGTTTTGGCCTCATTCCACCAAGAATAACTCAAATCTATATGATTTCCACATGGATCAACACTATTTTTATCTAGATCTAAACATTTTCAAGGTTAAATGGGATTGAAAGATGGTTTCAAACTTTCTTTCAACTCTTTTACACTCAATGCACTCGAAACTGATAGAATCAGAGCTAGTTCAGGCCTTCTACTCGTTTCTAGTGAAGTGTCGGTCCAAGATCTGATTCCTATCAACGAGACCACTGATCTCGGTTGAACATGAACATTCGTCACAAACAGTTAACTGACTCGGATTGGGGTGATTCCCGTTCGGTCGGCTAACCTGTTTCTGATAAGGTTCCTATTGTACAATGTGTGGTCATACTGTCTCGATCAAACTATAAAACTTAACGAAATTTCAAGTTTCAAAACGGTCAGATCGCGGGACGGATTGCCATCCGAACGAACTGCTATCCGATCGGACTGCACTTGGTATCCAACACTTAACTTTTCATCAATTTTCAAATATCATCAGTTTCTAACGGATTGCCCTGCGATCGGTAGACCATCTGATCGAGTGACAATCCTGCTGTGAACTTGTTCTCTGGGAAATGCCTCGCCGGACGGATCTCTATCCGTTCGATTGAATGACCTGAAAGGTAGAGATACTTCTCTGCTTTCGAAATGCTACAACGAAAACTTCAAAGCCATCATACACAAACACATCCATCCCAAACGAGTGTCAATCCGACCGAATGGCCATCCGAACGGATTGACATCCGATCGAATGGCCATCCATTCGGATTGCCATCCGGCCGGATGACCACTAGAATAATCGAAATTGAGTTTTATGATGAATTGCTAGACTATACTATGAATAATCATAATTGAGTTTGAGACCTGTGACGATGTCTGTTGCAGACAATGTCGTCATTCGGATCGCAACACTCCCGAGCTGCTAGACGCAAACAGGCTGACAAGCGAATCGCTTCTCTCGCAAGTCAAATCGCTAAAGTAATTCCACAAATTTTCAGCGAGTTGAATGAAAATGCTAGCAAGTCCTCAGAAGAATCCCGGACAGAATCTCCTAAGGCTACTTTTAGCTTCAAGCAGTTCAAAGCCTGCGGCCCGAAAGAATTTACCGACGAAGTTGGGCCTACGGCCATGTTTCAATGGTTTGATTCGATCAAAGTCACCCTGCACCAGAGTGGCTGTCCAGAAGACCTCCGCACTGTCAATGCTACCAGCGTCTTCCAATCCCGCGCTCTTGATTGGTGGACGCCGAGAGAAACAAACGAGGAAACGATGCAGCTTTCAGATTGTCGTGGGACGAGTTGAAGAACATCATGATGCAAGAATTATGTCCTCCCCATGAACTCCAAAAGCTAGAGGATGAATTCTGGCACATCAAGCAGGATGGTGGAGATAATGGGGGTTTAACTGCTCGCTTCAAGCAGTTGAGTATCATCTGCCCTGGTCAAGTTACTACCCCTGAAATCACCATCAAGAAGTATATCCGTGCTCTTCCGGATTGCGTTGCTGATTTCGTTCACGCTGCAAAGACGACAACTATTGAGGAAACCTTCTAACTCGCTGCTGAGATAAACGACAAGCGAGTCAAGGCTGGTTAGTTTGATAAAGCCTCCAAGAATCTGCACCAAGTCACAACTACTACACCCGCTGAGACTACCGCCGCACCGCAGTCTTCAAAGCTCTCACGTCGCAAGAGGAAAAACAACAGTAGTTCCAGCAACAAGAACTGTGCAGTTACTGCCGCACCACTTCAAGCTGTACCAACCCAACCGCAACCTCAACACCGCCAAGTAGCGGCGCCTGTGGCCAATGCACAGCCAGCAAAGCGTGCATACACTGGCCCACACCCGCTCTGCCCTACTTGTACTTATCATCACCCGGTTGGTATCGCATGCCGGTTCTATGTTCACTGCAACATGTACGGCCACTTCATCGCAAACTGCCGTACTGGTTCTCGACAAGCTCCAGCTCCAATTCAAGGTAAAGCTCCTGCTCTACCAGCTCCGCAAGGACAGCAAGAGGCTCATGCTCCCGCTGCTCAAGCAAGAGCCTGCTTTGCGTGTGGTGATCCTAACCATTTCGCAAACGTCTGCCCAAACAGAGTGGTGAGGCAAGAACCACAGCAGCAGCAGCAGCCAGCTCAACAAGCAGCCCGCGGGTGAGTCTTCAACATCAACGCCTGCCAGGCCCAGGCAGACAACAATGTGGTTAATGGTACGTTTCTCGTAAAAGGTATATATGCTTCGTGTTTATTTGATACTGGAGCCGATAACTGTTTTGTATCGTTCAAATTCGAAAGACTCCTAAATCGTAAGCGCGTTAACCTCCCATCGACCTTCGACGTAGAAGTTGCACTGGAAGAACCGTCACCGTCAGTTCTGTTCTGCGTGACTGTACTCTCGATCTCAACAGTCACGTTTTCCCGAGTAATCTCATTCCGATGCAACTCGGTAGCTTTGATGTCATAGTAGGCATGGATTTCCTTCGGGAAAATCATGCTGAAATTGTTTGCTTCGATAAGATGATTCGTTTTTCTCTCGCGAATGGTGATCAATTGTGTGTCTATGGTGAAGTCGCTTCGAAGAGGTTACAACTCATGTCATGTGTCCAAGCTAGCAAGTATCTCCGCAAGGAATACCAAGCTTTCTTGGCACACATCGTAGTAGCGGAGAAGGAAAAGAAAAGAACCACAAATGTGAAAAATGTGCCCGTTGTTCGTGATTTCCCTCTTGTATTCCCTGACGATCTTCCAGGATTACCTCCCACTCGTGATATCGATTTCCGAATCAACCTTATTCCTGGAGCAAATCCTGTTGCTAGAGCGCCTTATCGCCTCGCTCCCTCGGAAATGCGCGAACTCTCGAGTCAGCTCCAGGAATTGCTTGATAAATGCTTTATTTGCCCTAGCACCTCTCCTTGGGGCGCGCCTGTCCTTTTCGTCAAAAAGAAGGACGGAACGTTCCGGATGTGCATCGACTACAGGGAATTGAATAAGCTTGCCATCAAGAATCGATATCCCTTGCCTCGAATCGATGATTTGTTTGATCAGTTCCAAGGTGCTACATGTTTCTCAAAGATTGATTTACGCTCAGGCTATCATCAACTGCGCATTCAAGAGGAAGATGTACCCAAAACCGCTTTTCGAACCCGCTATGGTCATTATGAGTTTGTCGTTATGCCTTTTGGTTTGACTAACGCTCCCGCAGTCTTTATGGATCTAATGAATCACGTGTGCAAACCCTTTCTTGACCGCTTCGTCATCGTGTTCATCGATGATATCCTGATCTATTCCAAGTCAAAAGTCGAACACTCGCAGCATCTACGTTTGGTTCTAGAGTTACTCCAGGGAAACCGACTCTATGCCAAGTTCTCCAAGTGCGAACTTTGGCTGGAGGAGGTCCAATTCTTGGGTCACATTGTCAATAGTCAAGGTATTCATGTCGATCCTGCGAAGATCGAAGCTGTTAAGAGTTGGGTTAACCCAAGAACCCGTCTGAAGTCCGCTCTTTTCTCGGACTAGCAGGCTATTATCGCCGATTTATCGAAGGTTTCTCTAGAATCGTTGTACCGCTTACCTCGCTTACACATAAGGACAAACCTTTTGTTTGGGGAACTAAACAAGAATAGGCTTTTCAAACTCTCAAGGCAATGCTTTGCAACGCTCCCGTGCTCTCACTTCCTGACGGAAACGACGATTTCGTAGTCTACTGCGATGCCTCTAACCTCGGTCTCGGTTGTGTTCTCATGCAACGAGACAAGGTTATCGCTTACGCCTCTCGATAGCTCAAGATCCACGAGAAGAACTATACCACACACGACCTCGAGCTTGGCGCGGATGTTTTTGCGTTAAAGATTTGGCGACACTACCTTTACGGTACCAAGTGTACGGTCTTCACCGACCATAGGAGCCTACAACACATATTTGACCAGAAAGAACTGAATATTCGCCAACGCCGGTGGGTAGAACTTCTCAACGATTACGACTGTTAGATTCGTTATCATCCAGGCAAAGCAAACGTTGTCGCCGATGTTCTCAGTCGACGAAGCTATTTGCATAGCATTCATGACGTTCAAGCCCAGCATAACCTCGAAACTCTTATCTGTGATGCCCAACATGCTTGTTTTACCGAACGAACTTTGAAGAAGGAAAGAATTCTCAATGACGGTGCTCAACTCGAGAACAAATCAAATGGTATATTCCATTACTTAGACCGAATTTGTATTCCTAAGCGCACCAATTTACGACAACTTCTGATGGACGAAGCCCACAAGTCTCGATATTCTATTCATCCCGGTGCTGACAAAATGTACCAGGACATGCGCTACAAGTACTGGTGGCCAGGTATGAAAAAGGATATCGCTATCTATGTTTCGAAGTGCCTGACTTGTTCGAAAGTCAAGGCCGAGCATCAAAGACCCTCTGGCTTACTCATGCAACCCGAGATCCCTATGTGGAAGTGGGAGAGTATAGATATGGACTTCATAACGAAACTTCCGTGCACGCCATCAAGTAACGACAGCATCTGGGTTGTCGTTGACCGTTTGACTAAGTCAGCACATTTTCTACCGATACGGGAAGACTTTAAGGTAGAAAAAATAGCCCGAATCTACACCGATGAGATCATATGTCGACATGGGACGCCTCGTGACATCATCTCTGAGCGCGACGGTCGGTTTACCTCGCGTCTTTTGGAAACGTTTCAAACTGCTCTCGGTACCACGCTTAATCTAAGTACCGCTTTCCATCCCCAAACCAACGGTCAGACTGAGCGAATGATTCGTACCCTTGAAGACATGCTTCGCTCGTGTGTCATAGATTTCGGTGGTAATTGGGACACACACTTACCTTTAGTCAAATTCTCGTACAATAACAGTTATCACTCTAGCATCCAAATGGCACCATTTGAGGCATTATACGGAAGGAAATGTCGATAGCCTATTGTGTGGCACGAGATCGGAGACGCACAATTACCGGTCCTGAGCTGTTACAAGAAACGACTGACAAAATACTCCAAATTCGAGACAATCTGCTGAAAGCTCAGAGTCGTCAGAAAAGTTACGCCGATAGACGCCGCAAGCCCCTTGAATTTGACGTTGGCGATCACGTACTCCTAAAGGTTGCACCTTGGAAGGGGGTGATCAGATTCGGTAAGAAAGGCAAGCTCGCACCTCGATATGTTGGACCCTTTAAAATTCTGGAAAGAATTGACAAAGTGGCCTACAGACTCGAACTACCGGAGGAACTGAGTAACGTCCACCTAACTTTCCACGTTTCGAACCTCAGAAAGTGCCTAGCTGAACAGGAATTACACGTCCCTCTCGAGGATTTACATGTGGACGAAACATTACACTTCGTGGAAAAGCCTGTCGAGATCATGGGATGAGAAACCAAGGTACTCAGACGCTCACACATTCCTATCGTGAAGGTTCGCTGGGAAGGCAAACGCGGCGCCGAGTTTACCTGGGAACTCGAAAGTGACATGAAGGCGAAGTACCCGCAACTGTTTGTTACGACTACTTCTTAAATTTCGAGACAAAATTTCCTTAAGTAGGGGAGACTGTAACAACCCGTGCTACTGAAGCCAAATTCAAAGTCAAAGGAAGAAAAGATTGCTAATTACGATCTGTCACTCCTTGCTTAACTACGGATTTGACCACCTTAACTTATAACCTATTTTGTTTTTAATTTGTTTTAGTTGTATTATGTGGAGTACATGTTAATAAATCGCTACTTAATCGAATCTTAATCGCTAATCGACCTATCACTAATCGCATCGCAATCGCATTCGCAACTCGAAATACAGGTTATGGATATTGTTTTACGTGTGTGTGCTATTATATGTTATTTGTGCATGTTATGTTTATGTTGAGGTGTTTAATCGCAAACGCAATCGCAATTCTATCGCATCGCCATCTAATCGCAACCGCTAAACGCAAGTTATTTACAGTGATGGTATGTTAGATATAGTAGTTAGGCTATCTGTGTAACTAGTAGGTAATACTATCGCATCGCTCGCATCACAATGCCCAACACATGAAACGAAGCGCGAAAACTCAAATCGCCGAGCCACTTCGATCGAATGACCATTCGATCGAATGGCCATCCGATCGGACCGCCATCCGATCGGACCGCCATCCGATCGGACCGTCATCCGATCCGTGGCCAGCACTCCCTTTCCTCTTTTGGAAACCCTATAAATACCCCTCTGTCACATCATTTGTGATGTGACAGCTCCCTCACTCGACCAGCAGCGTTCCAGACCTTCTTTCTCTCGATTTCTCGCGATTCCTATAAGTTTTCAGCGCAAATCTTGTACTTCTATAATCTACACACATTTCTTCATGTTTTTCACCGTTGAATCTTCACTTTTAACCGTGAAATCAGCGGATTTGAGGTGTTCTATGGTGATGTCATCATGGAGTTCTTATGAAATTCAAGTTTTGGCCTCATTCCACCAAGAATAACTCAGATCTATATGATTTCCACATGGATCAACACTATTTTTATCTAGATCTAAACATTTTCAAGGTTAAAAGGGATTGAAAGATGGTTTCTAACTTTCTTTCAACTCTTTTACACTCAATGCACTCGAAACTGATAGAATCAGAGCTAGTTTAGGCCTTCTACTCGTTTCTAGTGAAGTGTCGGTCCAAGATCTGATTCCTATCAACGAGACCACCGATCTCGGTTGAACATGAACATTCGTCACAAATAATTAACTGACTCGGATTGGGGTGATTCCCGTTCGGTCGGCTAACCTGGTTCTGATAGGGTTCCTATTGTACAATGCGTGGTCATACTGTCTCGATCAAACAATAAAACTTAACGAAATTTTAAGTTTGCAAAACGGTCAGATCGCGGGACGGATTTCCGTCCGATCGGATTGCCATCCGAACGAACCGCAATCCGATCGGACTACACTTGGTATCCAACACTTAACTTTTCATCAATTTTCAAAGATCACCAGTTTCTAACGGATTGCCCTCCGATCGGTAGACCATCTGATCGAGTGACAATCCTTCTGTGAACTTGTTCTCTAGGAAATGCCTCGCCGGACGGATCGCTATCCGATCGAACTGCCGTTCGATCGAACGACCTGAAAGGTAGAGATACTTCTCTGCTTTCGAAATGCTACAACGAAAACTTCAAAGCCATCATACACAAACACATCCATCCCAAACGAGTGTCAATCCGACCGAATCGCCATCCGAACGGTTGACCGTCCGAACGGATTGACATCCGATCGAATGGCCATCCGTTCGGATTGCCATCCGGCCAGATGACCACTCGACACCTGTTTCCCCATGCATCGTTTTACGTGATGCTTATCGCTTATGCTATCATTCTGATCAGGCTAATCTCACTCTAGCGCTCCCTTCAATCCATTAACTTCCATCGCTGTGAGTATACTCGATCCCTTTTTGCTTTGAGCACTTTTGGGTGTTACATACGTTACTTATTCTAAATCACATCGAACACACAACGCAAACACTACTTATACGCTGACCGTTGAATGCCTGTTTGTTATGTTTACACATTGATTGTTGTCTACCTGCCTTAGCAACGATAGTACTATAGTTTGGACTCAGCACCTGTTCACTCAGGGGTTGTTAAGGACACTACTTCACGTGTTCGCAGTGGTGAACATTTGATGCGTACTCGCTACTCGCAGTCAAATCGCAGTCATTGGTATTGATAGGATCTTTGTCGATAACTTACATGCTTCACATTATACGTTATACATGCTGGTTATGCGTAAACGCTTTCGAACTCTATTATACTATCAAACTTGTATGCTCACCTTTACACTATGTGTATTGACCTCTATTTTAACGTATGTGACATGTGCTTAGGATGTTTGCTTGCTACTTGATGGAATTGAGCTAGGATGGAGTCTAGAAACAAACTAAATAAAAATCTGAGTTGTCGGAATGGATATTTATCCTTGAGAACAATGTCTATAATAACTGTTTTTGTTTTATATGTTTGTGGTATGGGACATGAACCTTTAATATATTATAATGAATAGTTGTTATGGATTCTCCTGGACAATCTGTTTTGCTCAGTGTCACGCCCCGATGTTTCCGCCATCGGTTGGGGTGTGACATTTATCTCCAAGCCACAAGACCGGATCCGACATACTCGGTAAATGTCCTTAGCCAGTTTGTGTCTGACCCCCGTCAAAACCATTTGGATGCAACCATGAGAGTTCTTCGATACCTAAAGGCAACACCGGGACAAGGTATCCTTTTTCCTAAAAATGGAGGCACAAAATTGGTCACGTATTGTGATGCTGACTGGTTAGGATGCCCCTTCATAATGAGATCACGAACGGGGTATCTTCTTCTCTTGGGGGGAGCACCCATCTCATGGAAGTCCAAGAAACAATCTGTGGTTTCTCGCTCCTCAGCTGAAGCCGAATACCGAGCTATGGCAACCACCACTAGTGAAATTTTATGGATGCGATGGCTCCTAAAGGGTCTTGAAGCCTAGAAAATTGGACCTACACCTCTCTATTGTGACAACCAAGCGGCGCGACACATCGCCAATAACCCAGTTTTTCATGAGCGAACAAAACACGTAGAGATGGATTGTTATTTTGTCAAGGAACGAGTTACCTCTCAAGAAATTGAACTGCTCTACATAGACACCAAAATGCAAATAGCCGACCTCTTTACTAAAGCACTGGCAGCATGACAACTCGAACTTTTACTTGTCAAGCTGGGCATGCGAAATTTGCACGCTCCATCTTGCGGGGGAGTATAGAATTGCATAATTATCTCTCCACTCAATCACGTGATATTGCTTTCCATATTTTTAGTTGCTAGAATATTGGGTTTCCATTCTTTTGTATATCTTATGCCTATATAGGCTTCTTCCCATGTAATCGTATCTGAGCTTTTCAAAAAAAAAAACATCTGAGCCAAATTCTTCAGATCTACCAAGTGTTCATGTGGTACTTCCCTCTGTTGCACATAAATGTTTGCTTATGAATTTCTGAGCATGTGTAGAATTTGATTTAAATCAAGAAACAGGGGTTGTTGAAGATTGAGATGATGTTGGCTGCTGACAAAGCATGAAGCATCACAACAACAAGATGTGCCTAAGTCAGAAAAACCAGATACGTGTCATCATCTGACAGTGATAGTACATTTGA
Organism: Helianthus tuberosus; assembly: GCA_030545235.1. Lineage (NCBI taxonomy): Eukaryota > Viridiplantae > Streptophyta > Magnoliopsida > Asterales > Asteraceae > Helianthus > Helianthus tuberosus. The sequence continues at coordinate 124,960,177 of CM060400.1, forward strand.
AGAAGTACATATGAACCTGCTTTAAAGAGAAGACATTAACAAAGAAAAGAGTTGCTAAGAATCCTCCGCTTGCATTCTTTTCAACAAGTTTTTCAAGCGAAGCTGATCATGATTAAGAAGAACAACGAGCCTAAGTTTGAAGATTAAGAGATAAAGTATCTTCCCACAGAGACATGAGATAGACAGCAGTTTGATAAAGACAACATAAACCTAGGGGATATTGTAAGGCCATATAATTGTGTAGGTTTACGCTTATCTTTATCAAACACAAGTATAGGCTTTTGGGCTTAGCCTTGTAGTAGGTTAGATAATATTAGAATAAGCCATGTGGGCTAATTAAATGTTTTGGGCCTGTTTGGTTAGTAATATGCATTTGGGCTTGGCCCATCTTGTAATTAGGTCACCCTATGTAACTATAAATAGGATGAACCTAGTTCATTATTAGGTTGGCTGTTTAGATTATTGTTCTTCTAGTATTTTCGAAATTCGTGTTGGTGTACCAGACGGTTCTCTAGAAACCGTGTGCACTTTGGTTATTCAGTCAATACAAGTTCTTGTTCTTCATCACTTTCATTAGTATTCCGCGCTTTTGATTGTGATTTTGATATCCAGTTGATAGCTTTGGGACTTACAAATGTGTCAATTACTTCCTTCCAATTGTGAATGCGATTCATATTTGCACCAACTTTTAGACCCAGATAAGTGAATGGAAAATTTCCTGGTTTGAAGCCGAAGCTTGTTCCATTGCTGTAACCTCTTCCTCTTCTACTCCGACTCCGAAAAGTTGACTTTTAGTTGGGTTTACTTTTAATCCAGACACAAGATAATAGCATCTTAAGATCCTTTTTAGATTTTTGCTGTTATTCTCTTCCTATTCACCAACAAAAATCGAATCGTCTGCAAATAATAAGTGTGTTATCATCAAGTCTTCCCCCGGTAACTTTACTCCCGAGAAGATTCCTGTTGCTTTAGCCTTTGTCATCATTACATGTAGTGCTTCCATTGCAATTATAAATAGAAAGGATCGATCCTCTCCCAGTGTATAGAATCCCCATTACCCAATTCTTCCATTTAGATGGAAAGCCCATATGCGTTAAAATGGAGATTAAAAATTTCCAATTTAACGTATCATAGGCTTTTTCAATATCCGCCTTAAACACGAAAATCTTTTTTATGACTTTTTTCGCCCACCCCACAATCTCATTAATTACCAATGGCCCATCTATTATGTTTCTGCCTGAGATAAAAGCCGACTGGGAATTCGATACTACACTATTTAAAACTCTTTTCTCCCGATTTGCCAGAACTTTAGATATTATTTTGTTTACGACCCCTATTAACAAAATTGGACAAAAATCAGAAAATACTAACGGATTGGTTACCTTTGGGATAAGCGAATGAAAGACGAGCTACATGAGTGGTGTATTGATCCATGGATAAAGAATTGTTGCATCATTCCCATAATCCCTGGTTTCAGCTCCTCCCAATACTTCTTTATTATTGTGAATGTAATCCCGTCAGGCCCTGGAGCTTTATCTCCCCCATATTCCCGTATTGCGTTATTCACTTCCTCCTCCTTGAATTGTTCTATGAGGTCCGATTTTTCGTTTTCCGTCAGCCTTTTAAACCCTTCCATTCCCATCCTCGGTCTTAAAGGAACAGGTTCCTCGAATTTTTCCTTAAAAGCCGCCATAAACTTTTCTTTAATAACATTTGCATCTGATATCCAGTTGCCATCTATCCACAACCCATTTACCCGATTCTGAATTTTATGGCTATTTACTACTGCGTGGAAGAACGTTGTGTTCTCATCCCCCAATGCAATCCATTTTATTCGTGACTTCTGAATTAAGTCCTTTGCTCTTGCCTTTTGCCACTCCTTTATTGTTTTTTTGTACCCTTGCCAAGACTCAATTTCTTGTGGCGTAAGACTTCTCCTTTCCGCTTCTGTTTCTAATCTTTGTAGGTTCTCATTTGCGGTTACCAATCTCTCCTCCTCTTTTACTTTCTCACTGTTTCTCCATTTTTTCAGTTCCTCTCTAATTGCTTTAAATTTTATAGCTAAACATTCATCCTTAAATCTTGGATCACACTCTTTCCCCAATCCTTTCCTAACCGCTTCGTCAAAACCGGTAGCATCCATCCAACTGTGAAATACACGAAATGGAGTTGGCCCGAAGTTGTTAACAGTAGTTGTCAATACTAATGGGCAGTGGTCCGACACCTCTCTATTCAGCGCCACCAATGTAGCATCTGGCCATTTCATCATAAATTCTTCACATACAAGTACTTGGTCAATTTTACTAAGGTTTCTCCCATCCCCTGACATAAATGTGTATTTCCTTCCACCTATATTATACTCTTGTAAGCCCACATTCATAATAAAATTATTAAAACACAATGCACCCCCAACATCAAATTATGATTTAAATCTTTCTTCAGGGAATCGTACCTCATTAAAGTCGCCTAAAAGGATCCATCTACCTTGAATTGTCTGCTTCATCGATAGTAACTCATTCCACAGCTGTCTCCTGTTACTTTGTATTGTCGAAGCATAGACATTTACCACAATTGTGTCCTCCTGTTCCCCTGTCACCTGCCCTTTCACTAATATGAAATTTTGATTTTTCACCTCGAGATTTCTTTTAAATACCCTGGGACTCCATATTGATAATAGCCCCCCCCCCAATCTCCCATCTACATCCACTTTAGTGTAATCAAACGCTGTGTTATCCCAAAACCTCTTAATTACTCTATCTGGTAAATCCCTGAACTGCGTTTCTTGAATCGCAACAAAATTTAACCCGTACTTTGACAATAGCCCTCTAACTGCCTTCGCTTTACCCACCCCTCCTGCCCCTTTCATATTAATGGTACCAAAAATCATTGTATACCTGCTGCCTCCTGTTCGTCGGCGACCACCTTCTTTATCAGGTCTTCCTTCCCATTCAGGTCCACCCCAATTGCTACCCCTACCTCCCTCATCTAATGTATTTTTTTGTTTAACTCTTCCGCCGACCACTACTCAGTCGATTGAAACCTCTCTGCAGTTTGGGTGTCTTCTACGAGTGTATCGCCTGAAAGTGAATCTTCCTCCCAATCAGAATTGAATCCGTCTTCTGGAGTCGCACCTCCTATATTTTCGTTGAAGAGGTCCTCGATTATCGATTGGATCCTTGCATCTTTCTAATTTTTCTTCTTTACTTTTAGGGGAATCTTCTGACGATGATGATATCTATCTTTCTCAATCACCTCTATATTAATATCCGGAAGCTTTCCTTTATTTATTTTTGGATTGGGCTTAAGATTTTGGGCTCTTGCAGCGGCTAAAATTATCCTTTTCCTTTTCTTTTGTTGAGTTGTTCTGGGCCCATTTGGGTTATCAGTCCTTGGTCCAACAAGCATCGGCCCAACTTGCACTGATTGACCGGTCCCACCCAACTGAGTTGACTCATCCTCTGCCACAGCTGCATTACCTCCTACCTTTTCAGAAATCCCAACCTCCCCATTTATTGTTTCACCATTACCTATGGAATTAATTTTGGGAATTGGGTTTGTGTCCGAGTCAGCTCGTTCAGCCGTTTTCTCTTCCCTTTGATCGTTCGTTTTCTCGTTTCCCCTCTCCGGTGACGTTTGTTTTTCCGGCGTTGTCGTCGTTTCATTATTTTCCTTTTCCGGCACCGTTTGTTCTCCTGTAGGTTTATCAACTACCAGTTTTTCCGGTGGCTTTTGTGGGATGTTGTTATTCTCTTCATCTTCCGTTTCCCTGTGACTCTTTTCTTCTGGAACTTCCGATTCCTTTCTAAAGGGGACTCTTCTCCTAATTATACAACCTGGTATCCACGGTTCCTCCACCTTCGAGATCCATACTTTAAACAAGTGTCCCTTCTAGTTCACTAGTATTACTTCCTTGATGCTAAAACCATGATCAACCTCAACTCCAACTATATCAAATTGAAGATTTAGGTCATATTTATTTGCTTCCGAGCTCTGTATTACCCTACCATACCTTCCTGCAATCACATTCAGTACTTCTCCAATCCATAGATGAATAGGGACCCCTCTGATCATTAGCCATGCAGTACGTTGGTATGGAAATAATTGTCCTTTCCATACTTTTAACTTCTGAAACCATTTCCCCTAGTTCTCTTTTTTATCTCTTACGAACGACTCCATATCCTTGATTTCCTTAAACGTGATGAGTACTTTCAATCCACCCAAATAACGTAATTCCTTTGTCCAACCTCAGTTCTTCTACACATTTATCTGCTTCCTTTAGTTGTTTTATGTTATGAAACTCGCACACCACCGCTTTATTACGCCATTCTTTAAGAGCTTCAGATTCATTTGCAAACCTCATGGTGTTTTCCTTTTCGACTGGTTCTTTCTTTCCTCTCACCACGTCCGCATACAATATTTCTTTCCTAGTTCCTGATTGTTTTTCTTCTGCCCGGTCGTTCATGTTCCCATAATTTATCACTTCCTTTCTAACCCATGTTTCTTGTCTCTTTTCCATCGGTTTCTTGACGATTTTAACGAATCTTGCCACCTTTGCTTTGATTCTCCATCCATAGAATTCTACCTGGTTCAAAGCCTTTGCCATTTTGCCCCCGTCTCTTACCTTGACAAATCTGAGAAAACCAAAATGTTTTCCCCATTTATCACGTTTCCTCGCAATGTAAGCATCCACCAAGTGTCCATAGTTCATGCATTCCAACCATAACTCTCCATCGGATACTTGAGGATGAATGTTGGAGATATAGAAAGTTGTGGCGTCCTCTCTTGTGTACTTCTTATTGTTCACCTGATTATTATCGTTTTCTTGAGACGGAGTAACGAGACCACCGGAGAAACCCAAACCGCGAATGGATGATTCAATCGACCTATTAGGATGGAAGGTTATGTCTAGACTGCTACGAATAAGCAAATCGACTAAACCCTACACGCTAATCTGTCTCAATCATCATCGTCGAGCAGCTTGACGATTACCGACGACTGTTGGGGTTCCGTCGGAGGGAGAGAGAATGCATTATTAAAACAACTAGATAGCATCGGGTATAATGGTGTTCTAATTTGTGACAACTGGCACCAAACCGGTAACTTCCGTACACTTTAATTAATACTTGATAACTGCAATTATATGCTTAAATGTCAACATTGTCTGATTACATGCTATACAAGTGAATTCATGCACGTTTTATACTACAAGAATTACTTTATGCATTAATGAACAGCGTTGCGTCAGAAATACTAGTAAACTCACCGGTAAGACACATTGTGTCAACAAATCTGCAGAAAGCAGTTAGACAATAGAATTGGAGCCTAGGTGTAGGTCCAATGACAGGAATACATTAAAACCCAAGAGTACATACAAGGGTTTATATATAGACATTAAGAAAGCTAAAATACGCACTAAAAAGCACACGAAACGCACTTTAAGTGCAGCATTTTATTAAATTCAGCTATAAATAAGCTTTTAAAACATAAATGTTATGCAGAAATCATGATTTATCATTCAGAATATTTCCCTAAGTGTCGGGAATTGAAAGTGTTACAAAAGGGTACGTAAAGGACACTAAACGGTGCAATTTAGCACTTTAACGAACCGGTATCTAACCGAACAACCGGACATAACCCGGAACATCAAAATAGTATTAGAAGCATTGTTTTAATGTTTCTGAGCTAGTTATGGTCCCCGAACACCATACCACCCCTTATAACATAATAACACACTAGGTCCCTAAACCTTACACTTGAAAGCTTACTTACTTGTGGAATTAGGGAATGAAATATTACACTAACCCCCCCCCCCCCTTGGCTGATTTTCAGACCATAGCATGGCCCCACAACAAGATTACTTCAATCTTTTTTCAAATCCTTCCATAATCTAGCCTTGGAATTGATGTGATCATGCTTGTACTTGTGAAGACAAGGAAACCTTTGGATAATAGATCAAAGTGGATATAAGTAACTCATCTTCTTCACATCAACATTTTCTTCTCTCCCTCTCCACCATAGCTCAGCCGAAACACCCCCCTTACACTCCCACCATTTTCGATTTCACTCCATCAAATCCAAGCTCCGTTCAAGGTGTTACAAGGTGGTTTAGGAGTTGTGGAGCGCTCGGATCATCAAGGACCTCTCTAGTTTGCTTTTATCCACCACATTTTCAACTTGTTTCTTCCCTAGCTTGAAGCTAGTGGTAAGGCTCTCTTGATCTTGTTTACTTCATATTTTGATTTGGTTAAAAGATGTAGTTTATTGAAAAACACAAGAACACTAAAAGACATAAGCAAGAATCTTGAACATAAAGTCTTATACATAATGAAATAGTGATGAAACTATGAGTTTGGTGTATGAATAATGCTTGTTAGTTGAAATGATGATGTTGATCATCAGATAAAGCTTGCTAGATTGTGATTAAACACATGCTCTAGCAAGTGGGAGGATGATTATGTAACAACCTAGAATAATCATCTTCTTGTTAAGTCATGAACTTGATGAATGAATGATTTCTTGGAAAAATATTAAACAAAGCAAGCTAGTAATCTTGTGAATCTAAGATTCATGAGAGGTTTTTCTAAAAGAACCAAGTTTAAAATATGATTTTAGAAGATCTTGGTTTTACTTAAACATACACTATTTTTGGTGATAAAATAAGTGTAAAGATACTAGAGAAACAAGAAGATGTTACAAATAAACATTTTTGTAAAATGTGATTATAAGTTGTAAAGGACCAAATCTTTTAATAAAGTTATTTACAAACAAATAACCATGTTTTTAAGGGTAACTAAACCTACTAAATAACATGGTAAGTTACTACAAGTTTTTACAAGAACTTCAAGTTCATGATATAGTGTGATTTACATGATTTTGGCTTTACAAACAAATGATGATTTCTTCAAGACTAAAATTGATATTAAGTATATATATTTTTGAGAAAAATATATATATTTATTGATCACCAAATTTTGTGCTAAGTGTATGTAGTATGTATTACATGTAATAGTGTATTATGACTTGAAAATACACTAAATACTCTTAAGGAATGAAAATACAAAAATACACATACAACATGCTTAGACGAATACAAGAGAATATATTTATGAAAATATATTACTTGATAGAATAAATAACTTGGACAAGTTATAAACATGAAATGAAGCTTTGGACAAAATACATAATTCGGGTGAAAAAATACAAGATACTTATATTTATCATTGAGAAAATAATATAAGTAAGATACATAGTTAAAAATATAAATTATTTTTTTTAACACAAGAAAACATATACAAAAGATAGTGAATGTACTTGGGCGATACAAGTCTAGTGACTAACGTTAAGAAAACGCGTATAGGTCACGACGTTAATTAAGCAAATCCGGTGAAGTTTACGACACAGGAACGCAAAGTTGTGAGTTCATGCTCCCCCCTTTTCTTTTAACTGTTTTCAGTTTTATAACTTCGGGGGTGAAATACATGTTACAAATATTACAATGTTTACAAATGGTATGATGGATACAAAAACAAGAAGCACTCTTGGTGATAACTAGTACCAAGTATGATGCGTTTTGAGGAACGATACGAGAAATCGTGTCACGAATAGGGTACCATAAGCACCATTAATCGTGTACATACTTAGACCGCAGAACAAAAGGTTAGATCTAACGGGTGACCGGGCAACCACACTCTTGGTGAAAACTAGTACCGTGTAGTGCTTTTATGTCTCCGTCGTGAATCGACAACTAGAAAAATGCCTATGGTTTGGTGACTTCCTATGTCGTGTCACATGTTAATGGCCTTGCAACCCATTAACAACCCTGATATATACAAGAATACTTTATGGTTCATACCACAAGAATACTTTATTTATACAAGAATGCTTTGCTTACACAAGAATATTTTATTTGTACGAGGTTCGTACACAAGAATACTTTATTTAGTTCATACTACAAGAATACTTTATTTTTACAAGACACATATCACGTTTTCATACAAAGTGTACTAGCGTGAAATACAAAAATTGCATGAATTCATACCAACATTATGTTGACGTTTTTCCAAAACTCACATGTATTTCAGGTAACTAAAAGTGGATGTGCGCGCGGTCTTACTTATGCTCCTGGATGTCATTTATGTTTATCCTTAAATAAAGTTGTAAACTTTCAGACAATGTTTTATGCTACCTCGTGATGTAAACACTAAACTTATGTTTTCAAGTTATGAAATGTTTTGGCATTTGAAGTTATTTTTACGAGCATGTAGTATGTTTACCTTTCGTATGCAATGAGAACCTTTCATGATCACACCTCGTGCTTCCGCCTAAGAAAGGGGTGTGACATAATTTATGTGGAAAATATAAAGATGAAGTTGGTGATGGTGGAAGAATTAGAAAATGCTCATCTCTAAATTCTATAAAACTTTGAACACAAATAAATTTCTCTAGTATCTCTTTTTCATTTTTTTTTCTCTATTTTCTCCCTCGTATCCACCAATGAATTATAAAGTTCTTTTTATAAACTTCATATTTAATTTCTATTATTTAAAGATAATTATAACAATAAAAACCTTCATTGTGAGACAAATAAAGGATTAATTTGATTCATGACATGTTAATGTCATATTCTTCAATGTTAAGAGTCTTATAAAGAGTTTTTGACAAAGATGAATTTATACTAGAGTCAACAAAGTTTAGAAATATTCACTTTAACCACTCAACTTCGAGCATCGATATCCCATTCATCTCAACTCCGATTTGAACATGGTCTGGTTCACTTGTGAAACTCTCACATCATAGAACACAAACCCATAAATAATCATCTATACAACTCATATATAAATATGATTACATGTATTATCTAAAATTAGTGAAAAATCACTCCACTAATATTTTTCCAACTAATTGATCTTACATCGACTCTTACATCTCAACTCCGATTTGAACATGGTCTGGTTCACTTGTGAAACTCTCACATCATAGAACACAAACCCATAAATAATCATCTATACAACTCATATATAAATACGATTACATGTATTATCTAAAATTAGTGAAAAATCACTCCACTAATATTTTTCCAACTAATTGATCTTACATCGACTCTAGCAGTACCGGAGACCTGAAGAGGTGAAAGCGAAGCTTCGGTCATTGACCTTTTCGAATCTAAGGCTCCCAAAGTAACACTAGAATACGAAAACTTTCTGTACAGCTTGTAATTACATTCTATAACATCTTAAAACACAAAGTCGGTGGAGACTTTGTGTTTTAAGTCCTCACCATTTACAAAATGTACCCATTTAGTCCTTTTGTGTTTTAAGTCATGAACATTTACAAAAAATACACATTCAGCCCTTGAAGATTTATGTTTTTTCAATTTTCATATATTATAATTTTAACTCTAATACTTTTACTTTCTAATCTCTTATATTTTTAATTTTTTCACTTCACACTTTCAAACTAAGTAAGTTACACATTCACTTCTAACTTTTGGTAATTCACAACTTCGATCCGCTAATTTTTTCTACTTAATAATTTGACGTCTCATCTTATTTGAATTGCTTTTACAACTTTAGACCATAACGTCACACATTATTATACTATTTTTTTTTATCTATGTATAACCATGTTAATTTCTAAATTACTTTTACGACTTTACACGATTGTCTAAAATATTGTTACAACTTTACACCGCAATGATCGAGCCATACTATATATATCTAATGGTGTTAATGTCACGAAGGTACCGTGTGTAACAAAGTAAAAAAGGGTAATGTCACGTGCTTGCATCAAACGTTATTGTCATCATTGTACGTTGTAACCACAAATGCTTATATAGGTTACACTGAGTTTGATCGGATACATCAAACACGTGTTTTATATGGTCAACGCATCACATAATGTGTCGTCCGCTATAAACAACTAAGGTGCCGTCGGCGTAGTGTGTTGTGTATAGCAGTTTTAACGTACCTGTTATTTTAAATTCACGTTTTGACTTAAAAAAATTTCTCAGGTGAGTCAGGTAAAAAATAATACGTTTTATACTTATTTTATGTACGTTCGTAAACTGTATTCGAAAGCGAGTTTGGTCAAATATAATACGTTTTCATTCGATGGCGACGTAATTTTTTTCAGTAAAGAGTCGGGTTAAATATAAATTATAAATACGAGTGACTTTAACTTTTGACGCCGCCGGAACGCGCGGCGGGTCAAAATCCTAGTTTTGTAGAACATAATAAAAGTCAATTTCTTGAGGACGCACTCTCAACCTCTATAATATGAATATCTGATTTGTTGAATACTCATCATCACACACGAATATCGAAAAGGTGATTAGTAAGTATTTTGTCAAATTGCAAGTAACTTTTCAAAATTGCAAGTAACAAGGAAGCTAAAATAAAAGAATGTTTGGTTTTGGATGCAAACCCAACATGGGTTTGGCATTGGTCTTGTGACCCAGCTCAAGGAGTAGAAAGCCAGTTAGCCAACAGTGGACTTTATTACTTCAATTGCTCAACAATATTAAATTCAAAGATGGGAAAGACATGTGGGTTTGGAGAAACAAGGGGTAGCCCAGTTGGCCACCGACACCCACCTCTTCCCAGAGGTATCGGGTTCGAGTCTTGGGGGTGGCATATGTCGCCCAGGATAAGAACTCGGCAAGGGGAATTCACCGCGGAGCTAGCTTGGTTGGGTAGCGGCTCCCGTAGTGGGATCACTCTGGCGGTTGGGAGGACCGTGCACTATCCCCCCCCCCCCAAACAAGGAAAAGGAAAATTTGACTGTTGCTGGGATGAGATTTTTTATTCAAGAAGCCGTAAAACCGATTGATAGCGAGCGGTGGCGGTTTTGGAATAATTGGGTTCCTCAAAAAATCAATCTTTTTTAATTGGAGGGCCTCCTTGAACCGAATCCCGTCAAAAACAAATCTGGTCCGAAGAGGTGTCGCCTTGAATGATGTGCTATGTCCAAGATGCGGGTTAAGAGAGGAAACCGTGGACCATATTTTGTGGGAATGTTGGATCGCAAAAGCCATTTGGTGGACGATTTTGACTTGGTTAAAGCTACCGTTTCCGAATGAAGACCGGCATATTCAACAAATGCTTGGGATGGCAAGAGAGTGTAACGGGTCAAGCGAATGGAAGAAGACAATCGAAGCGATCATGATGGTGACGACTTGGGAAATATGAAAAGCAAGGAATGAGAAGTCCTTTAGTAACAACCACATTCCTTTCAATAGGACGGCGGATACAATCAAAGAAAATTTGTTTCTTTGGATTACGAATATATCGAAATTTTGTAATATTAATTGGTCTAGATGGTGCGATTTCAATGTACGTGATGTAATTTTGTAACTTTTGGGTTCCAGTTTCTTACTGTCCCGGTTTCTATATTAATATATAGAAGTTCCACCGTTAAAAAAAGTATTTTGTCAAATGCATAAATTCAAAACACCCATGAGGGTTAGTGCCTTACTGGCGATTAATCATTGGCGTGTTAGATTTCTAGATTTGTGATTGTGGGAGTTAGATTTCCACAAGGGTTACAATGGTAGTTACAAACCACTAAGGGTTGTGATAATGATATTCTTCACTAACGATGGTGAGCATTCACATCGGAACCTCTATTCTATATGATATAAAGAAAAGTAAAGAGGAAACAACAAAAACACAACTACATTGGAATCTCTATAATAGAGAGATATATAAAGAAACTAAAATACACCTTCATATTTAAAGGTTCATATTCAACCGTCTATATTATTATTGTGAGTGTGTAGGAAAGAGAAAAAATAATAAAATAAGTGTTTATAAGTAAGAAATAGATAGAGATAAAGAGTTGGATGTGAGATGTTTTTGAAATATTAACAAAATCTAGAGAAAGATGTATTATTATCGGGTGTGGTGATGACCCTCCACATCAACGTCATATCACTCACTTTTAATTCATCATTCAAAACCACTACCCTAAGGGTGTGGTCGTGACCCAAACCTTTATTCTCTTATTTTAATTTATTTTTGTGAAAAAAAGAAAATGAAATATTGAAAAAGGAAAGGAGGCTCATGGTTGTCATGGTTTAATCCATGCCAACCATGATGGATGAGACAAGGGGGTTACCGTGTAGCAATTCATTAACAGTCCTATATGACGATTGATGACCAACCATGTCCCTCAAACCCTTTAGCCTTGTATAGATAAATACCGAGGTTCCAATCTGAATGCTTTAAGTTGACAGAGTTCTAGCATTCACATCCAAACCATCAAATTATACATACATTCCACTAAAAAACAACTCCTATATCAATATATTTCCACTAAAAACAAATACTTTTTCTCTCTCCTTTTCAATTAAATAATATTATCATCACATTTTTCTCTCTCATTCACTCACAACCACTTTCAATATATATTAAAAAAATTATACTGGGTGAACAGTGTCCCCCCAAATATACAGATGAACAGTAACATTTTCTCTCTCCTCCACTCACAACCACTTTTTATACCCTTTATAATATAAAAACTCTCCTCACATATTTTGATGGATAGAATGTGAATGCTCTAATGATTACTATTTTTATCAATATTATAATATAAGTTAAAAATAAAAACACATCGAGATTCGAGGAGGAAAAAAGGGAAAGAAAGTTCTGTATACTATTAATAAAGTATTAACAATAGAATAGAATAGCTATTATTTATATATCCTACAAAATCATTTATATATCCTATAATAGTTTCACTCCACCTCCTTATTGGTCGATTTCTTTTACATTTAACTTTTAAACTTTCAGCTTCGTTAACACATCAATTTAGCCCTTCTGTTTTTAAAAAGTTCTCTTTTTATTGGTTAACTATGTTTATATGCGTGTTTAGTCCCTCCGCTTCAACTTTGGTATGGTATATGTTTAGTCCCTCTACTTATTCTTTTAAGTAATTGATTGTCGCTTTTTGTATTTGACTTTTAAACCTTTTACTTCGCTAATATACGTGTTTAGCCCATCTATTTTTAGAAAAAGAAAACTTATTTTTATTAGTTAACTTTATTTATATGTGTGTTTAGTCCGTCTGCTTTAACTTTTGGTAGTGTACATGTTTAGTCTCTCTACTTTTATTCCTTTTAGTATTTCATATTTTAGTCTTTTCTCTTTACTACCATAACGAATCAACCCGGGGGAATAGTAACCGTCAACTATTGGTGGACAACTGTTACTACCATTGGACTTTAATAAAGTTACTTTATAATTCCTAAACTTTATTAAAACAAAAATTCTTTGACACACGTATTATCATTTATGTCTAATTTTTATTGAGATCATGTTATGCTATGAGTAGTATGTACAAGTAATCGAAAGACATGCGTGCATGTTGTTAAACTGAGAAATATTCCGCTTACTACCCCGCAACACAAGCGCCGAGCGGGGCATAAACTATTACAAAACAAATCGGCTAAATGTATATTTTAATAACCAAAAGGTATCAGATTTCAAACTAACATCATTTGTTTAATTTATAGTAGTTAAAAATCAATTTACTAATTTAGTCCACACACATGAGCCATTTTATAACTTTATTCTAATATATAATGCTAATGACTTACTTTTATATTATATTTCAACTTGAGTTAATACATGATTAAATCATTGTAAAATAACCTAGTATAACAGTCTGTTTGTAGCTTCATGGACTCCGACGAGAAGGTAGGAATGTAGACGTGGAAGAGAAAATGCAACAAGAGAGAGTGTACATGTCCGTGGCCCCTGACCATCCGTAGCGAAGGAAGGCGGATGTTGTGAATGTAGACGTGGAAGAGAAAATGCAATGAGAGAGGGTGTATATGTCCGTAGCCACAGAGAATGAAGGCGATCGTCGTGAGACTGAGAGGGGGTCTCATTTGTCGGGAGTTTTGCCGAAAACATGCGACATGAAGGTCCGTGTGGCTCCCGCCCATCGTTACGCTCTAATAATGTAACTATACATTATTTGTCCATAATCACAAGATGCTTTATTTATCCATAATCAACACATAAATAAAGTGAGTTTGTTGACAACTGTAAACACACTAAAACCCATAAATATCTTAAAAAAGCAAACACTCTTTTCCATTCATAACCAAAAAGCCTAAAATCTCCCAAAAAAAAATTATACTTTTTAAATTTATTCAAAACAAAACCATACTATTTTACAATTTTGAATGTAAATATATAAAATTGCTTCAACATAAAACACAAATTTTATAACCAAAAAACACTAATTCTTTTTCTCTTCCTCACTGCCATCAACCACGTACGCCTTCTTCCTCCTCTCCACCGTACCCAACAAGCAAATCAAAAGAAAACACGTGGCATAAACCCCATGCACCTTCCAGCTACTCTTCGGTGGTTGCCGGAGCACCGCCCTATGGAACACCGTCATATAATAATGCAACCCAACCGCAAACCCTACAAACGTCTGCCCAAGCCCCAACAGTTTCGAAACAACACTCGAATCAGTTGAAAAAACCAACACAATGTACATCAAAAGCACCAGAAGGTACAACACATAAGCAAGCGTTTGCAACAGCTGCAGGCAAACATAAGTGTTCTGCGAAGTAGCGTAGAAAAACTTCAACGGTTCGAGACCGGTTACAAGTGAGGAGAGTGCGAGTATTGAGAAGTAGATTGATAGGTAAATTTGGATGAATATTATCAGCTTTTGAAGCGAGAAATACGCTTTTATTCGGTTGAAAATGAGGGATACGAGAAGAAATGGGATTAAAATGAATAAAAATGAGATGAATGAAGTGGCTATTGGTGCGTATTTTTTACCAACGATCGGGTTTACTCCTTTGTAGATGTGTTTGTTGGCTTTGTTGAGATATGTTTTTGAGGTTTTTGAGATCACTTCTAGATCGGGTATCAGTGTTTCTTGAAATCTTGATGGTAGATCTCTGAATTCTGATACAAAATCGTCTTCTTCATCGTCTTCTGGAAAAGTCAAACTACTGAATGGTTTCGTTGACTTTTGTTCTTTTGTAATGGGTTTGGTTTTTTTAGGCTGATCTGTTGACTTTTGGGTCAAAAGTGATGCGTTTTTTGTGGTTTTTGATATGGGTTTTGTGGAATTTGTGGTTTTGGAAGTGGGTTTTGTTGAATTTGTGGTTTTGGAAGTGGGTTTGGTGAGATTTGTGGTTTTGGTAGAATTTGTGGTTTTTGATATGGGTTTGGTGAGATTTGAAGGTTTTGAGGTGGAATTGAGCTTCTTGATGAGGGTTTTTTGATCAAGTTTCTGGATTTTGGTGGAATTTGAAGTGGTTTTTGGTGTGATGAGTTTTGTCTTGTTCTTGCTTTGGGAGGTTGTACCAAGTGCAGAAACGGTTGTACTTTGCTTCTTTTTAACAGACAGTTGAACCCCATCAGAAGAATCATCTTGGGCTTGAATCTTATTATCCAACAAATATCTCCGACCAACAGGCTGAATGGTAGGTTGGAGAGAAGAGGAAGGGGGTACAAGTAATAAAGCAAAGAGTACAAGCAAAAAAAGTACCTTTGTGCAAGATTGGAGTGGAGCCATGTTTGCTAAAATCTGTGTCAGATTTAGTGTTTGAAGGCTAGATCGAGAAGTGGATCTGAGGAGTAATAAAGATGGAGGGTGGCATGTGGGTGTGAGGGTGTCGGTGCGGTGAGTGTGAAATGGAGAAGGGAGGGAAGAAAAAGGCTTTAAATGAGTCTTGGGTTCACATGGAGATATTCTAATCACTCGTCCTCAATAATACTAGGGTGGCAATTCTGACACGAATACGATAATATGACATGAATCTACACGAAGTTATTATGTTTTGTGTTTGACCTTAACAGGTTTCGTGTCTAAAACAGGTCGACACAATAAGACCTTAACAGGTTTCGTGTTTAAACATATTAAAATCCGTTAATCTGTTAAGACCCGTTAAGTACATGTTAATAATTAAAAATTAAAAAAAATATATAATATGTGGGTGGGGTGTTCGTGTTTTAACAGGTCGTGTTCATGTCTTAAACAGGTCATATGATACGTTGGTAATATTTTCGTGTCTTAACAGGTCGTTTCGTGTAAACAACATTTATTAACATGTTCGTGTTCGTGTTTCGAAAATCTGACACGATAAGATTTCCTGTCGTGTTTACGTGTTTTGGGTTCGTATGTTATCGTGCTCGTGTCTTAACAGATCGGGTTGACCAGGGACGAAGTATAGTGGGTGCCTGAGGGTGCACCCGCCCACCCCAATGTTTCGGTTAGAAGTGTATAAGTTCTGATTTTTCGTCCGAACATTTTAAAATTATATAGGATCCCCCCTCCCCCCCGATTATTTTTCCTAAATTGTATTATCCTAAATATTTATAAACTTTATATATAAATGATGGGTAGTTTGGTAAATATACACTTTGTTTTGTTTGGAATTATTATTATTTGACCCAACTTGAATCGAATAACCAACTCGGCCCGACCCGACCCGAAACATATCGATAGGAAAAAAAAATTTGGTCCCATTACTTTATGCCCCCTCGAAACTTTTGATCAAGCTCCGCAATTAGGGTTGACCTGTTATTTCAGCCCTACTCAATATCATATTCGGCTAATCTAGATTACAAAAATAGTTTTTTTAGTGGAATAAACTACATCATAAACTAATAATTCATAGAATCATGAGTTACGAAGCATCATGTCGCTTATCCACTTTAATACCCCATCACGTATTCTTTACCCAAAAAAAAATGTATAAGAAATTTTTCATCTAGAGAATAGAGATTGATCTTGATGCGTGATGGAAGGTTTATTAGAAATCCTCATATGCTATATTAATATAGTTGGTTCGTAACATTTGAATCAACTACTAATGTGCATGGTAGTAGGTCTTGTATTATAACCCAGCACGCAATTGGTAGTCGACAGATGTGTTGTATTTGTAAATGGTCAATGACTAAGATGTTGACATGGGAGAAGTAGAATTTTGTTACTCTACATGTTACAATATAGTTTGATACTTCGATTATGACTTTCGAATAATGATAAGAGATGTATGTTGTATCTTTGTATGATCAGGTTTAATGCTTTTGGTCTAAATCACACAACATATATTATTAAGGGTGTAAATCGTGTCGTGTTAGTGAGTTTAAGGGTTGCAGGTTGGTGGGTTGATTAGTTGATACGTGTAACTCGAACACAACTCGTATTATTATCTGTGTCATAGATTTCAAGCCTAACTCACACACACATAAATTCGGATCAACTCGAACATGGACCATTTAACCCATCATATATATATAACAAATGGTAAAATCCGATATGTCTTGTCAAGGTTTTTTTTATTATATATGTAATTTGGTTTTTCCGTTTTTTAATTGGTTTATTTCTTGTTGCGTAACTCAACCGCTCAATTTTCAGTATTGATATTAACACCTCTCAACTTTCTAATAACTTTGTAAAATGTCATTTTTACATGAGTTTTATTTGCTTATTTTTATGTACGTTTCGGTATAAATTCAAGTTGGTATATGTTTCGACGTAAGTCGATACGTTTTTGTATTTATTTTTATGTACGTTTTCAGTTGTTCTATATTTTGATGTAAATTTTGTTAGGGAACGAGTACGGTCAAATATAATACGTTTTCATTAGACAGTGTAAATCCGAGTTACTTAATGTTTGGATGTCACCGCAACGCACAGTCAAACATATTGACGCGTTGTTAACGAGTTTCAATAAAAATAGTCATTTTACTCTCTGATCCATGAAGTTTATCTCTATTTCACTCCCCGCCACTAACGCCATCCAATTCAACTGTTAAATCCTGGTCACATGCCCCTCACATGAGGGGCATTTTAGTCTTTTCCCATCCTCCTTTATGTTATTATTAATTATATGTATATATTTACATGTACATAAATATAACAAATAAAATCACTCACTTCCATCCCTGCATCTCTCTCTATACTGTAATAACCACCACCCAAACCATCAGACACAACCCCCATCCCACCGAACAACAACCACCACCCTCTTCCACCATCTCCACCCGACAACAACTACCACCACCACCCTCCACCATTTCCACTGACCACCACTACCATCACGTTGTACCAGCCCCACCCGACAACCACCTTGCAACAGCCCCACCCGACCACCACCTCCACCTGACCGCCACCATCCTAAACTAATAATTCATAGAATCATGAGTTACGAAGCATCATGTCGCTTATCCACTTTAATACCCTGTCACGTATTCTTTACCCAAAAAAAATGTATAAGAAATTTTTCATCTAGAGAATAGAGATTGATCTTGATGCGTGATGGAAGGTTTATTAGAAATCCTCACACTAGTACACAATTGATCAAAAGATGCTACGGGTGTATTTAAAAGATACGGTTCTCCTCTCTAACCGCATCTTATGGGTGTTTTTAAAAAGATTTATGTTTGTTTTGAAAAAAGCATGAGATAAAAGATGCGGTTCTTATGTAACCACATCTTATGAGTGTTTTGAAAAAAAATCAAGAGCCAAAAGATGCGGGTCTATAACCGCATCTCATAGGCAATTTAACCGCATCTTTTAGTCAAATCTGTACTAGTGTCATATGCTATATTAATATAGTTGGTTCGTAACATTTGAATCAACTACTAATGTGCATCGTAGTAGGTCTTATATTATAACCCAGCACACAATTGGTAGTCCACAGATGTGTTGTATTTGTAAATGGTCAATGATTAAGATGTTGACATGGGAGAAGTAGAATTTTGTTACTCTACATGTTACAATATAGTTTGATACTTCGATTATGACTTTCGAATAATGATAAGAGATGTATGTTGTATCTTTGTATGATCAGGTTTAATGCTTTTGGTCTAAATCACACAACATATATTATTAAGGGTGTAAATCGTGTCGTGTTAGTGAGTTTGAGGGTTGCAGGTTGGTGGGTTGATTAGTTGATACGTGTAACTCGAACACAACTCGTATTATTATCTGTGTCATAGATTTCAAGCCTAACTCACACACACATAAATTCGGATCAACTCGAACATGGACCATTTAACCCATCATATATATATAACAAAAGGTAAAATCCGATATGTCTTGTCAAGGTTTTTTTTATTATATATGTAATTTGGTTTTTCCTTTTTTTAATTGGTTTATTTCTTGTTGCGTAACTCAACCGCTCAATTTTCAGTATTGATATTAACACCTCTCAACTTTCTAATAACTTTGTAAAATGTCATTTTTACATGAGTTTTATTTGCTTATTTTTATGTACGTTTCGGTATAAATTCAAGTTGGTATATGTTTCGACGTAAGTCGATACGTTTTTGTATTTATTTTTATGTACGTTTTCAGTTGTTCTATGTTTTGACGTAAATTTTGTTAGGAAACGAGTACGGTCAAATATAATACGTTTTCATTAGACGGTGTAAATCCGAGTTACTTAATGTTTGGATGTCACCGCAACGCACAGTCAAACATATTGACGAGTTGTTAACGAGTTTCAATAAAGATAGTCATTTTACTCTCTGATCTATGAAGTTTATCTCTATTTCACTCCCTGCCGCTAACGCCATCCAATTCAACTGTTAAATCCTGGTCACATGCCCCTCACATGAGGGGCATTTTAGTCTTTTCCCATCCTCCTTTATGTTATTATTAATTATATGTATATATTTACATTTACATAAATATAACAAATAAAATCACTCACTTCCATCCCTGCATCTCTCTCTATACTGTAATAACCACCACCCAAACCATCAGACACAACCCCCATCCCACCGAACAACAACCACCACCCTCTTCCACCATCTCCACCCGACAACAACTACCACCACCCTCCACCATTTCCACCGACCACCACTACCATCATGTTGTACCAGCCCCACCCGACAACCACCTTGCAACAGCCCCACCCGACCACCACCTCCACCTGACCGACACCATCCTGCACCACCCCCACATGCTCAGGCGACCTCCTTAACTACTCGAAAATCCTTTAAAAGAAGATCTAAAACCAGATTTCAACGGACTCCACCGTCACCATCATCATCTGAGTCTGGAAAATTGTCGGATCTAGAATTCTTGGCTCGAAAACCTATGTGACAGTCACTGTCTGAACTTAGATCCACCGTTCCACGGTCCTCTCTCTGTCTTCGTATTTCTCTCTCATTCGGTCCCTTTCTCTCTTTCTATATACACATTTTGTTGGTATTTGCCGAATTATACAAAGAATGAAAAAGAAATAGGAGTTTGAAATATGGGGATTTTGAAATCTGGGGGTTTTGATGATACAAGTTAGGGTTGATTCTAGTGCTTGTTTTAAAATGTGAAATCTTTTGATGAAAATGTGGTTGACTTAGAGAGAGATAGCAAGCAGGTGTAGTGGGTGGGGTGGTGATGGTGATGGCAGCAGATGTGGTGGGTGGTGGCGGTCTCAGAACCAAAAGCTCCCCTAATACATCATAATAAGCCATATTTATAGGCTAAACAAGGTAATACGAAACAAACACATGTTCTAGAGAACTAACCTAATAGCACAGACAATAATTAAATACTATTGACACACATATATTCCGAATTACACTAAGTAATTCGGAACTTATACATAATTCGGACAAAGTGACTATCTCAGAACAACATAGTTCCAAGTTATACAAAGTACTTCGAACAACACACTTTTATCTTTAATTTCTGCTTTGGACTTGGTTTGACTTCTTTGACTAGACTTGATAAAGCACCGTTACCCGGCAAGAACTGCACTTACAGACTCCCCCTTAACTGTTGCTATCAGTTCTGTTTGACATTGATAACCTTTAGTCACCAAGTACTGCACTTACAGACTCCCTCTTGACTAATGATATCATGTTTGCTTTCCGCTTTGGCAAAGACTTGATCTTTCTAGCAGAGCACAATGATCTTCAACCCTTCTAATTACAGATCTATTGTCGATCACTTAAATGGCCGCTCTGTGAAACCTGAAGAATCTAACATCAAACACTGTAAATCATCCCCCTCAATCTACTACCGAATCAAGCTAACGCGAACCATCCTACAACCTCATGTAAGAACATCGCTCGATCCCTTAATCTTCAAACTTAACCTGACAGAAGAAAGAAATGGCGAATTTCCAGTGCCCAACATCAAAAACTTCAAACTTCACAAAGACATGAGGTTCAGTTCGATAAGTTAATAACAAACCGAACTTCAAAAAAGTACATCCACCATCTTGATCAAAGTATTCAACCTTACATGTATGATCTAATTTCGACACGTATCTTCATGATTCAATCTCGTATCTTCATGAATCCACTAAATCCTCGATGTCTTTCATTTCTGATCTCCTCCTCAATGTAAGAACATTCTAATTATTTTGAGGAGAGTAAACTTTCGTTTTGTTCCCTGTGGTTTGGTCGTTTTAACGGTTTTGCCCCAATCCTTTAAAAATAGCCATTTTACTCCTTGATGTTTCGATTTTGTCGCCAGTTTGCTCCCCGACCTAAACTCCATCCACATTGTATGTTAACTAGAAGGGTATTTTAGTAATTTCCTGATAAATTTTCAATTACATATTAAAATTTTAAGATCCATTTTGCTATTTTGTTACTAAAATATAAAAATAAGCTATATCTCCTATTCTCATTCTCTTTCTATCCCTGTACCACCACCCACCAGAACCAGTCGTCGCCACTAAGAACCACCACCATCACCTCCGGCTGCCACCTCTCTCTCTCTCTATTTCTCTTTTTCTCAATTATAACCATAACCTCCTGTTGCCATAACCGCCCACCTACGGACCACCATCTACTGCCACACCACCTGTTGAAGTTATCTATCATTATTTGAATCCTTTGGCGAGATTTAAAACCCTAGAGCAGATCCACACACAAGATTTGAAACAACAAATGGGATTTGCATTCCATATTTGAAGCCAAAAACGAGATCTACAGACAACAAATGGGATATGCAGATCTACACACCAAGAACCCAAGAGCAGATCTACACACAACAGTGTTAGTTAGTCTAACAGTGGTGGTGGTGGTGATTAGGTCCGACAGTGAAGGTGGTGAGGGTGGGTTAGGTCCATAGAGATTGTAACACCTCGTTTTTGTAACTTTCCGTATTTAGAAAGGTTGTCGTATATTTCTAATTTCGGAAACTTGATTCTCTTGTAATCGTATTTCATTTCAAACCATTGTAATCCAAGACTTCGATCGTAATAAAAAATGATTATTTCATAAGAATTATACTTTGTTTATTTATACATGTTTACATATTTAATCCATAATTACATTTGATACATATGCACGATTCTCGTAAATACGTGCTTTATTTGCAAATAACCAACGTGAATGCGGAGCCTTATATGCGATATACATAACAATTACTCGTTTATACATTCTCTATACATTAAACCATCCTTTTTCTATATATGATACACTTGATTACATGTTCTATATACTTAAATACCTTGAAATTATGCTAATTGTACACTAAACATCAATAATATCAAATTACAAGGGCCTTTATTGACAAAAAAACAAAAGTTTGTCTGGTGGACGTGTGTCACGCCACGCGACAAGGGTCGGGGTGTCACACCCCAAAAACATCGCAGCGGAAATACAAACGTAGTGGTGACGGAGGTTGGTACTCATATAAGTCTTAGTGGTCGATGCTTTAGTTGGTTTGGACATTTTGTTATTTTTTTAAACATAGTTTTTAAGTTTACCACATCGTCACAAACAAGTCATAGTAGTTTGACCCTTAGGGGTCTTATTACAAACATGGTCCCATAGTTTAAAAAAGTGTCCAACATAGTTTTTGTTACACAAGCATCATACTACCACATGCCATCACTAGCCAAAATTCTTCGAAGCCGAACTCATGAACCTGTATAACACGTTAAAATCAAGTGTCAACACAAAGGAATGTGAGATCACGTATAATTTTTGTAATGTTTTGTTTAAGGAAAACTTCCTTATTTGACCCTTAATGGTCTATAAATGTTTACATATTTAAAAACATTTTCATGTGTTTAAAATAAGACATTCATTTTAAAAGAAATAATGTCATTGTAATATGATCTGAAACTTGGAATGTATCCCTATTTCAGATAAAAATGCCGTTGTAATATGATTTGAAATTTGGAATGTATCCCTATTTCATATAAAAATGTAATTGTAATATGATTTGAAATTTGGAATGTGTCCCTATTTCATATAAAAATGTCATGGAAGGTTTCATCTGAAATATGTCATGGAAGGTTTCATCTGAAATAGCTCCGCAAGCTTGTTTCCGATGAAAACTTATACTCATGACTTTGATTAAATGATATTCAATTTTCGATATGATTTCGGTTTCGTAAGTTTGCAAGACGTTACGAGCTATATAAAAAGATCAAGGGATTGATGCATACTTAACAACTCAAGAATTCCAAATCGCCGCTATATAGATCGGAGCGACCGATCACGACGAGGTGTCAACCCAATATATCTATTAACGATTCCACACGTATATGACTTAAACAATTAAAACGGGTATGATGCATGTAATGCCTGTCCTAAATTACAATGTTTATATATAACCTATTGAATAACAATTTAATATCGTAGGTTGTACAAGTTGCGGTATTCTCGCGGAGACTGGGTCAAACTTGTACCAACCAAAATTTATTTTATTTCACGATCGTTATACCCCTAACGTCGTTTATTTTCCCTAGCTTCCTCCTCGAAACCAGTGTAATATATTTTGGGTAAATTACACTTTCTGTCCTTTATGTTTGTATTGGATTTCAATGGATAGCCTTTAACTTCAATAATTACAGCCACAATCCTTTATTTGGAAAACTCATTACACTGTACGTCCTTTAACACTAACTAGGTTAAAATCTTCAATTAAGTATGACATGTGCCTTGTTGCACATGAGGGTAGATTGGTAATTTCCAAAATAAATTTAAACAATAAAAAATCAGATTTAAAACATAAACAATCTCTCTATCTCACCTCTTTCTTTCTCTAAACCTACCATCCAAATCCACCTCCACTCCTACTGTCACTGCCACTGCCACCACCACCACCATCATCACCACCACCACCATCACCATCACCACCACCACCATCTCCTTAACTTGACTCATGGGGGATCTGTAGCCTCACTTTGTAGCCTTCCTGTTTCTAAAAAACGACCTAGAGATTGTTCAAATTTGATTACTCTGCTTTCATTCGTTAACAGTCGGAACATAAATCTGAACCAAAATTAAAATCATGGAAACGCAACCGGAAAGTATACGTTTCTCGAAGAAGATATCTCTATGCAGATCCAACAACAATAGTTGGAGATCGACCAGTTCCTCGCTCATCAGGTAGTTATTAGCCTAATCTTCGAGTTTTCGTGTTTCATTTCATGAAATCGTTCATGTTTTCGGCTGTTTGTGATGAATTTGTTAACCTAGTTTTGTAACAAAAGTAGTTTTCGGATTTTTCTGGTTTGATTTCATGAAATCGTTTACGTTTTTCAACTGTTCATGATGAAATTTTTAACCATTTCATGAAATTTTTAATCATTTCAACTATGCGCCACCGGTGGGGGATCTGGCAACGGCCATCAACAACAGGGAAAGTCACACCTTGTGGTATAAATGAAAGGCAGTAGGTTTTTTGTGGGATTTGATGACGGTGGTAGTGGATTTGAGGGATTTGGTGGT
This sequence comes from Helianthus tuberosus, assembly GCA_030545235.1. NCBI lineage: Eukaryota > Viridiplantae > Streptophyta > Magnoliopsida > Asterales > Asteraceae > Helianthus > Helianthus tuberosus. The sequence continues at coordinate 124,984,866 of CM060400.1, forward strand.
GGTTGAGACTGTCACAGTGGTGGTGGGGGTGGGATTTGGTGGTGGTGGTTGTTTATTTGTTTAAGGGTAAATTACAATTTTCGTCCTTTGTACTAGTAAAATTACTAATCTACCCTCATGTGCAAGGCACATGACATATTTAATTGAAAATTTTAACCTAGTTAGTGTTAAAGGACGTACAGTGTAATGGGTTTTCCAAATAAAGGATTGTGGTTGTAATTATTGAAGTTAAAGGCTATCCATTTGTAACATCGCGAAAATATAAAACTTTGTATTAGAATTATAAAATATAAAATAAACAAGAACAAGCTAACTGGGAATAAATAACCCAGTGAGTCATGAGTCTTGTAAATTACTTGCTAGAAGGTTAAAACACCTTAAATAAGGAACTTAATGATAATGGAGGGACTAAAGGTGTTAAAGCTAAAACTAATAATAATAATAAAAACAAAGTTTACACACCAAACACACACAAATGTGTGTGTCTGGTCGATCAAACAGAAGGGGGCGACCAAGAGTTCATTCCCCAAACCCTAGTTCTTACAAATCATTCAAATTGAAGGATTAAATTAGTTCCAAAGCGAAATCAGAGCCTAGTTTAGTGATCTCCTCATCAAAGGGATCATAAGGTATGCAAATTTTATAAGAAATCTCAACTTAAATTTCCGGATGAATTTAGAGAATTCGAAATTTGTTGTTGCATGAATGTTATATGGAAGGAATAGGAAAAATATAGTGTCTAGGAGTGAACCCTAGACAATTATATGTTAAAATCATGCTTAATTCTAGTGAATTCCATAATCACCATTGAAGGTGATAAGTGGGTTTTATAGGAGCAGGTTAAACACTAGAATTTGATTGTTATTCTAGTATAATTTGAATTCTAGGTAGTAAATTCAGATGTTGATGATGTGAAAATTGATATGAACATGCTTAGTTGATGCTAATATTGGCTAAATAACAAGCCATGAACTTGATTATAAATTTTGAGAAATTATGCCCTTAAGGTGTTTGTAAAAATGCCTCAAAGAAAGCTTAAAAACTGAAATTTGAGCTAAAACACATAATTGTAAAGTTTTGGCAAACTATGCGGTATATGTTAAGAAAAGAGTTCTAAACATGTTGTGGTTGAACTCTATAGGAAAGGAAACCGGAGCGTCTAGTGGACAAGCCGGTGGCGACGCGCGTTTGAAAGGTGTGCTTTGAAGGTACGTAACTACGATTTTCGTTACGTTATGCTAGATTATGTATTTTCGTTAGTAGACTTTAAAAGTAGCATAATATATAAAATTGGTATTTAGTTGAAGTGACGAAGATCACTAGAGAAATAAACGGGTCAAATATTGGTTAAAATAAGTTTGGCGTGTTGTAAAATGGTGGTTTCCATTAAACAACCAAACGGGTCGGACAATGGTTGAATTTGTAGTGTTGAAGTGACTAAAACGTCACTCATTGAAATTGAGTATAAAAGCGTAAACCATGGAACGGACGTGATACGCTAAGGTTATCAAGCCCGGGAATGGGTAATTATGGTTAGAAACCAATGTTGATGAATTATGAAAGTATGTAACTTGTTATGTTACAACATGTAATTCAGATGTGTTAATTGTTCATAATAGTGTTTTGATATAAAGGTTAATATTAGTTGACGTGATATTGTTCACTATTTGATTTAATAGGTCAAGATTCGACTAAGAAATGTTTGGTAGTCGTTATAATGGAGAATTCCATAAATGAGCCGAACAATTGTGTAGTAAGTAGTGTTAATGTTGAAAGATAGCTTTTTGGCATTGACAAATCACAAGAGCATGAAGCCATAGGATTGGTAATGAAATTCCGGTGATATTAAGCCACGGATGTTGGGTAAAAACGCCTTAAGGTTACTATTGTAATGGTAGAAAAATTTGGGTAAATATAGCGGGTCAAATATTTAAATAGATATTTTAGTGATTCAGCCCATAAACCAGATTTTCGGTATAATAATCATGGTAGGCACGTCAGTAATTTAATTACAGACGTGTAGGAAAAAGAATCACTAAAAACGGACTTACGGATCATAAGTTATGGCAATTTTAAGTTGGCACTTGATAAAAGATTGAGTTGGGTATGTGCAGCAACAGTTTAAGCAACTTGCTGTCAAAAAAGGGGCTAGGTGTAGCGTCTAGCCCCTAGACGTAGCGTCTAGCCCCCTGATTCCGAAAATTGTTTAATTTTTGTTGTTTTGACCCATGGGACTTGTTTATACCCATTCTAACATTATCAAAACTAACATTTGATGTGGTTTTGACCTTAGGTGATATTGGGGACATTCCGGATGGTGATCAAGCATGTTTGAAGAACCGAACACGAACTTTTGAAGCTTCCGCGATTACTTAAATATGTTTAAAACAATGTCTATGTGGTTAACACTTAAATACTTGTTTTGGGGTTGTTAAACTAGTAGTACTTATCTAGAATGTTAACTTGGTCAAAATTTCCTTATGTTGATATAAAAATCAAGGTTTTGGTTTACTAAGGCTTTGTTTATAATAAAATATTATGAAAACGAGTAGAGTGTTACACCGTTGAAATCCAATACAAATATAAAGGACAAAAAGTGTAATTTACCCTATTTTTAAACTCGTTTATCCCGAAAACAGTTTAAGTTGAACATCTTCTTGAGTTCATAACACATTAAGATACTCTAAAAATCGTATTCTCGATGAAAATACATTTTATAAAATTTAAAAGCATATTTTACATGAGAACATGTACTTTGCTTTTAATAACCTGTTTTTCTCTGAAAACATTAAATAAGATAGTAAAATGACGTTTTAGTGAATTCTCACTAAAATACATTTATTTGAAATCATGTTTTATATGAAAACATATATTCATTATTTTAAAGACGTGTTCTTTACCCCGAAAACAGTGAACAAAACAGTAAAAGTGGGGTTCTGTGACACTCACAATAACACATTTATTCGAAAGCATGTTTCTTACTAAACATTTAATTACCATTTTAACGATGTGTTCTACCCCCAAAACAGTGTGTAAAATAGTACAAGAGGGGGATGTAGTGATACTCACCTTTGGGTGCGTTTTTAAATTATTGCAATCCCTTGGATCAAATCCATATATCCTAATTTAGATAGAAATAATCTATTAACTAATTGCTCTAAAAACAATCAAGTTTCCCTGTCACATAGGATTTTCACATATTTTTGAGGATTTTTATGAAAAGTCTTTATATTAAATTATGTTGGCATTTATATATGTAATTCCATATACATATATATATATACATATATATATATATATATCAAGGTTTTCGAGATTCGAACGATTTTGTTGGTGACTCTTTATCATGTCTACTTATTCTCAATATATGTCTACGGGTTGCGCTTGTAACATATATGTATAAGTATGGACATATTCGACATATATACGTATATTAATATATTCACAGAATATCCATAAAAATTCACACGCCAAGTTATTTTACACATATATATGTCATGTTTAAAACACTTAATATATAAAATAACTTATTAAATTATGTAAAACATATTTCTCCCGAAATTTCACATATAATGCGATTTTTATCTAGTTTACCGTTTCTACCGCACAAACGTCTGAACTTTTCATTATTTCATATTATCATGAATTCATTTAGTAAATCACCTTACAAATACTCGTAATTCATATATCAATTAAAATACACAAAGTTCATCCTTTGAACAACCCGTTTTCGCGTACGTTGAAATATGCGTTATTCACCGTTTCGGTATCGTTTTGGGTGTCGGAAGTCACGTATGACCAACCGAACACCAAAATAATTTAATATAAGTTTAAATACTTATATTTATCATATTAAATCATTTTTAGTTCAGATTTAAAATAGTTTTATAAAAATCTCTTAAAAAGCTGATTTTTTCTGTTTTTAACGCATAGTTTCGTACCGAACTTTACCGTAACCATCCCAAATCATCAAGACTTGATATTTTAACATAATGCATGTTATCTACTAATTAAAATAAAAATTTTAACCACATATATGCAGGTCTTATAAAAAGCACAAAAATCATGCAAATAGCACCCTATTTACTACTTTTCAATCCTAAAGTACAACATGCAAAGCTACCAAGTTATGACATAATTTTATAACTTTAAAATAATTCAAATAACTTTGTTTAACATGTTTATTTACTGATTTAAATTGATGTTTAACATATCACAACAATTTCCTTTTTTATGATGATCATTAAGCATCCCACAAGTCTAAGTACAAGTGTTTTAAGCACATTTATGCCATAATCATATTCAAGATCATTGAACTTTATTATTTCATTTATGATATCATATGACACATTTATAACAATATTTTTGTTCAATCATTCATTCATCATAACTAAATCATCACACATGCATTAAACTTTAACATTCAAGAACATGCATCAACTTTGAAATCTCACATACAAGACCTGTTATTTTCGGCCATATATACCCTTTGATATTCATTTTATTTTAAATCAAAAACCAAGTTCCATTCATTCTTTAATCATCTAGCACATAAACATATAACCTTGTTTATTCAAGAAATCATCTTTCAAGCATCTTATCAAATAAAATTCAAAACACAAACATCTACACACATTCAAGATTTTCGGCCAACATCTCATATTCATATCTTCATATTTTTATTTTTATAAAAATTACTAGTTTGGTTTGATTTCAAGAATAGTGAAAATCCAAACAACCGAGAATCAAGCTCATCATCATCAAGAATGTTGTTAAAAGAAACAAGATTTTATACCTTTCAAGAATAAAGTGGCTTTTGGATGATGAGATTTTTGGTGGAAATAAGCTTGTTCTTCCTGGAAATTGCCTTGAAATCAACTTTAGATCTTCAAAATGGCTTGAAACTAACTTGAATCAACCATGAACTTGAAGGAAAAAGTTTGAAAAAGTGAAATGTGTATATATGTGGGTGTGTTCGGCTGAGTTCATCAAGGAAGAAGAAGAAGAAAGAAGAAGGTTTTTGAAAAGGTGGATCTTGGAATAAGGTGTTTAAGGTGTGTAATGATTAAGTTTCTTACAATTTCAACACATGGCACACAAGGGTGTGTTTGTGGGCTTGTGTAGCCGCCACCTACACCCTTCACACACACATTCTCTCTCATATATATCATACATACATATATTCATGCAATATATAGGTATTTAACTTATTACCGGTTATTTTATTTCGCGTTTTATCAGCGTTTTAAGGCGTTTAAAATTGTTTTTAATATTCTATAAATAAAAGTCACCAAAATATTACTAAATAATATTTCGTTCACCTAAACTGGCTGCGTCGTCCGCGTTTCGCAGTATACACACTGTATCGCGCAATACGCGCTTAAATCCGCTGAACAAGATTTTTAAGCGTTCTAACTAATTTTTCTTCACAAATATGATTAAAAATAGGGTTTTAACCATAATGGAATATTTTTCGGATTTTGACATTACCCAGACAGTCACCGAGGTTCGTTTCACATTTTGTTCGTTACGCGATAAGCGTTTAACTTATTATTGCCAACGTAATTTTTAGTAAAGTTTGAGTTTGTCAAACTTTCAAATACTTCAAATCAATGTCCTATTTATTAATTTAGTGCTTATATATACTCATGACACGTGTCGTATCAGTACAGTGCCAGCTCAGAATAGTCGGGTGTCACACAGGGTTCCCCCGCGACCCGCGACCGTGCACGATCCGCAGCCAGCTGCGATCTGCACTTGGGTTGGTCAGTTTTTGGCTCTTGTTTCCCACCTAACTCAATTAAATTCATTGCTAACCATTAACCCTAATCCCCAACTATATGTAGACCCTTCCCCACACTCATTTTCACTTTCCAATCTCTCAAACACTCCCAAATACTCTCAAGAATCCTCTAAACTTTCTGATTTTTGGCAGAAAACATTCAAGACTCAAAGTGAGTTCTAGCTCCTTTCCTCATCTATTTTCTCCTTGTTTCTTCTTCCATAACACTTGGATAACCTCTAGGAAGGTTTTCACAATATTACCATGGTAATCTAAGGTGAAACCTCACCACATTTGAGGTCCAAAGTGTGTTGTATTTTCTGTTTTGTTTAAAGTTCTTGTAACATCATTTTCTTTGCTAAAACTTGGTGGAATCTTGAATCCATCAAGCTCACAACTTAACCTATAGTTGTGGGTTTGTATTGAGATTGATTCCCACCAAGTTATGAGTTCAAAACTCTTTATTTCCAGTTTATACATATCACAATCCAAGTGATGAAAACAAGCATGATTCATCATCTTCCATATGATGAACTTGTGACTTGTGAAGTTTGAACCATGGGAGCTTGGGCTTTCCAATCTAGTTCCACTCCTTCACTTGTGAACTTTGTGTATAAACACTCAAGTGGCTTCCTAGTATCAAAGTAACATAACCCCGTCTAGCATCTGACACTTAGGATTACCTTTCCATGTCGTGTTGGCTTACTCGGGTTAAAGACTTACTTGGCCACTTGTGAATGTATTAGTTAGTTTATTTCTTGTTATCCATGACCCTCCGAATCATCCTCGTGATGGTTTGTGTAGTGGTGAATCATACAATGAGGTTAAAACCTACATGTTTGACTTACATGATAATCTATGATATCTATGATGGACTTAACTTAACTTAGGTTAATATTATAACTATATAAATATATATATATACACAAGAACGTGCCTAAATTTATGATGATAATCGGACCATGATTATTCATCATAAACATAGGCTACTTTATCTACAATCTAACTCTCTCGTTAATGATTCTAATGGGCAAACTAGGACCCATGAAACCACATACAACATAGTGTCAAAAACGAGTACTTAGAGCTAGATAATACTTTATTGTAAATACATACTTTTTGTACTTTAAATTCCAAATCCGAATCTTCCATCTTAAATCCGTTAACTCACACACCTTCGTTTACCCTTGTAGGGTGACCTCGGTGTTCCATCCTCCAACTTACAACTCTCCACGGGATTCAAACGAAAGCTTTGCAAAACCGTGAGTACACTCGAACACCCCTTTTACGTTTTACACATTTTGGGTGCAATATGTTTAACTTAATTAAATCATAAACACTTATACTTTATGCATAAACAATCCAATACATGCATGCATACGTTATACTTGATTCGTTAATCTAGGTTTGTTCGTTTTGTGATTAAACTTGTCATTAACTTTGTACGAGCCTACCCTTAACATGTATAGTGTTATAGGAGTAACGCACCGCCCGTGAATGTGAGGTCATGTTAAGTCCTTAAACATTTGCGTTAAACCTTGGTTTGACTTGATTATTCACATGCTAGATTTACGTTAATCTTGATAACATAGTTTGGCATGTGGATATGTTTAAACATTTTATCATATGCTATGTATTTAAAACTTGTGTACTCGCCAATGCTTTTTGTGTTGAACAATACTTTTAAACATGTTGCAGGTTGATGATGATGATGATTATGATGAAATCTGGTAGGGACTAGGGATGAGCAAATGATACCCGGTACCGGTACCGAATTTACCAAACCAGGAACATTTTCGGTACCGATTCGGTACTGACTTTTGACACTTTTGGTACCGGTCCGGTACCGGTATTTACCGGTTTTTACCCTCAAATACCGGTATCGTACCGGTACCGAACCGGGTATATTTGGTGCCGATACCTACTATTGGGGATTTTCGGTATCGGTACTTTCGGTTCCGGTACCGGTCGGTACCGAGCTCATCCCTAGTAGGGACGACCTTAGAAACTCATAACGAATTACTAGATTTGTTATCTCATTTTGATTAAACTTGTTGTATTTTAAATTTCCAAATGTTGTACTTTGAATTTCCATGTTGTACTTGTCAATTTATGCTATGAAATGAAATCGGTTTTGAATTAATTATTGTCACAAGTAGTGTTATGTGTGATGAGCAATCTATTTTGTCTCACTCTGATGTTTCCGCCATCGATTGGGGTGTGAGAGAGATGGTGTTGGAACTTTGACTGGATTAGGTCTTGCCGATGAGTAAGGGTTTTTTTTGTTCGACTTTGTGGTGGTGGAGGTTTAACTAGTTCCAGATCTCGCAGTTTTATCTCCAAAAGGGCATGTCTTAAACCATTGACAGGTGGAGGCGATGGTTGTGGTCTAGGGTTCCGGCAATTGTTTTACTCTCAAGACTGGACGTTGCTCTGGTAGATCCGCCACCTGCAATTTTATCTCCATTGCTGCTCTGGTAGACCATTTGGTAGGGTTATGGTGACTGGTTGTAGAGAGAGAGGGGAGGGAGAGACGGAGTGAGAGAGTGAAATAGGGGTTTTTTTTCATATACATAGATATATATTAATAGATGTATTTTAGAAATCAATTTAAATACATATATATGTAGAATTACCATAATACGCTTTCCTTTAACAAACATTTTAGATAGAGTTAGCGGCGATGAGTGAAATGAAGAAAAGTTAAATAGATCGGGGAGTAAAATGGCTATTTTTAAAGGATTGGGGCAAAGCCGGTAAAACGACCAAGCCACAGGGAGCAAAACAGAAGTTTACTCTTTTGAGAATTCGACTAGTCACCAACTTGGAAGAGGGACCAAGAAGATTAATCTTCTCTACTCTAACCGGCATGTGATAAAGGCTCAATCTTCAGCTAGTCGTCAACCAAGAAAATAACTTCATCGCAAACACACTTGATTAAAACACAAACATACGAGATAAAACTTCAACCAAACATGAGGTCATAACTGCATCATGTTTTATACATCTCGATACCGGTAAGATCAACCCTAACTAGTCTTAAAGAATGTAAACACGAACTTGTTTCGATGTCGTACCACGAGCTTTTAGAAATTTACAAAGAAAATAAGATGTATTGAAATTTTTACACCCTTTTTTTCTTAGTAAACTATCAAAGTCCAAGCCTCTTCTCATTCGTTTCACCTCAAATATATGATAAAAGTCCCAAATTGTCCCAAAACTCTAGTAAGACACAAATCTGAACACCGAGAATCTAATAAACAACCATGGTCCATCATTACCGTACAAAATTTCCAAAATTTTCTATCACCGTATTTTTCCCACGCACTCATCTCATCCCCACAAACAAAATATGCCGTGTTTTCTTTATCCTCACATATTCCGGACAATGCTAATAACCCAGAACCATCCATAAATACAAAAATCCAACAATCGTTCAGAACTACTGATCATAAGAATACTAGCTTCCGAAATATAAACACTTCCCGAAATTTTTAAATAAAATTCGGAACACTATGCTGAATAGTTCGGAACTAATGATCTTTAGAACTAACAAATAATCATGAAATACTTCCGAATTGTTAATATATCCGAACTACTTATACTTTCTTAACTATCCCTTCTGAAATACTAAACTTTTAGAAGTATGATACTTAAACTCGGAACCTCTTGTTCCTTTACAAACCTCAAAACTAACAAACTTCTGACTAATATGAGCTCAAACCTCAGAACACAGATTCCTCTGAACAAACTTGAAAACTCTGACACTTGAAAAACTCGGACATAACTTCTAAGCAATCTTAATGTCACACCACAACCGATGGCGGAAACATCGGGGCGCGGCACTGAGCGAAACAGATTGTCCAGGAGAATCCATAACAACTATTATATTACCAAATATTTAGCTTTCACGTCCCATACCATAAACATATAAGATAAAAACAGTTACTACAGATATTGTTCTAAAAAGCAAACATTGTTCCGATAACTCAGATTTTATTAGATGTGTTTCTAGACTCTATCTTATCATGATTCCAGCAAGTAGAGCAAACATCCTAAACACCTGTCACATACGTTAAAATAGAGGTCAATACACATAGTGTAAAGGTGAGCATACAAGTTTAATAGTATAATAGTAGCGAAAGCGAGTTTACGCATAACCAGCATGTAACATGTATAATGTGAAGCAAGTAGGTTATTGACAATGAAATATGCACAGACGTGACTGTGAGTTGTAGAATACGCAACACATATCACCACTGTGACACGTGAAGAAAAGCCCTTAACAACCCTTGTCCACGACAGGTGTTGAGTCCAAACTATAGTACTATCGTTGCTAAGGTGTCAGGCAACAATCACCGTGTAAACATAACATACAAACATTCATCGAGTAACACTTATAACATGCAGTATCGGTTAGTGTATAAAAGTGGTTGCGTTGTGTGTCGATTGTGATTTGAATATAGATAATGTATGTAACACCCAAAAGTGCTTAAAGCAAAAAGGGATCGAGTATACTCACAGATAGCGTTTAATAAATAAACATCGTCTTGGATTGAAGGGAGTGCTGGAGAGTTAGCCTGATTACAAAACGATAGCATAAGCGAAGAACAGTGCGTAAAACGGTGCGAGGGACTGAGTGTCGAAGGGTCATCCGGTCGGATGGAAATCCACACGGATGGTCATCCGGTCAGATGGCCATTCGGTCGGTTTGCCATTCGTTTGGGATGGATGTGTTTGTGTATGATGTGACTTTGAAGTTTTCGTTGTAGCATTTTGAAAACAGAGAAGTATCTCTACCTTTCAGGTCGTTCGGTCGGATGGCACTCCGTCCAGTGAGACATTTCTCAGAGAACAAGTTCACAGCAGAATGGTCATTCTATTGGATGGTCATTCGATCGGATGGCCATTCGCTGGTTTTGGTGATGTTTTGAAAATGTTGTAAAAAGTTTAAGTGTTGAATGAGGTCAAGTCTTGAAGTTCATAAGAACCCCATGATGACATCATCCTAGAACACCTTAAATCAGCCGATTTGATGGTTAAAAGTGAAGATTTGATGGTGAAAAAGATGAAGAAGTGTGTGAAGATCAAAGATGTACAAGATTTGGGTTGAAAACTTACAAGAGTCGCGAGAAATCGAGAGAAAAGAGGGTTGGAACGTGCTGGTAGGACGAGAGAGCTGTCACATCATGAACAGTGATGTGACAGGGCTATTTATAGATTGCCAAAAGAGGAAAGGTGGTGCAGGTGTGCGAACGAGTGGCGGTTCGATCAGATGGCCATCCGATCGGATGGTCATCTAGACGGATGACCATTCGATCGAATGGTCATTCGATCGGATGGGTGGTAGGAGTTGGTTTTCGTTGTTTTGTTTCGTGCGTTGAGTGTTGCAATGCGTTGCGAGTAAGCAATGCGATAGTATTACCCATTAATTACACAAATAATCTAACTATTAAATAGCACAAAAGTAATCCCCAAATCTCGAGTTTGCGATGAAATTGCGTTGTGATAGAATTGCGATTGCGTTTGCGATTAATCACCTCAACATAAACATAACGTGCACAAGTAACACATAATAGCACACACACGTAAAACAATATCCATAACCCGCAATTCGAGTTGCGATGCGATAGCGATGCGATTAGCGATAAGTCGATTAGCGATTAAACCGCGATTTATTAACATGTACTCCACATAATACAACTAAAGAAACTTAAATTAGAGTATCGATTACGAGTCGAGAAGTACAATCAATAATTAAGCAAGGATTGACAGATCGCAATTAGCAATTAGCAATCTTTTATTCCCTTGACTTTGACTTGTACTTTGACTTTCAAAAGTCGGGTTGTTACAGTCTCCCCTACTTTAGGAAATTTCGTCCCGAAATTTAAGAAGCATGCGTAACAAACAGTTGCGGGTACTTCGCCTTCATGTCACTTTTGAGTTCCCAGGTGAACTCGGTGCCGCGTTTGCCTTCCCAGCGAACCTTCACAATGGGAATGCGTGAGCGTCGGAGTACCTTGGTTTCTCGGCCCATGATCTCGACAGGCTTTTCCACGAAGTGTAATGTTTCGTCCACTTGAAGATCCTCAAGAGGGACATGTATATCCTGGTCGGCTAGACACTTTTTGAGGTTCGAAACATGGAAAGTCGGGTGGACGTTACTAAGTTCCTCCGGTAGTTCGAGTCTGTAGGCCACCTGGCCAATTCTTTCCAGAATTTTAAAGGGTCCAACATATCAAGGCGTGAGCTTTCCTTTCTTGCCGAATCTGATCACCCCTTTCCAAGGTGTAACATTTAGGAGTACGTGATCGCCAACGTCAAATTCAAGGGGTTGCGGCGTCTATCGGCGTAACTTTTCTGAGGACTCCGAGCTTTCAGCAGATTGTCTCGAATTTGGAGGATTTTTTTAGTCGTTTCTTGCAGTAACTCGGGACTGGTAATTTGCGCATCTCTGATCTCGTGCCATACAAGAGGCGATCGAGATTTTCTTTCGTATAATGCCTCAAATGGTGCCATTTTGATGCTAGAGTGATAACTGTTATTGTACGATAATTCGACTAAAGGCAAATGTGAATCCCAATTACCACCGAAATCTATAACACACGAGCGAAGCATGTCTTCGAGGGTACGAATCGTGCGTTCAGTATGACCATCGGTCTGGGGATGGAATGCGGTACTAAGATTGAGAGTAGTACCGAGAGCGGATTGAAACTTTTCCCAAAGATGTGAGGTGAATCGACCATCGCGGTCAGAGATAATATCACGAGGTGTCCCGTGTCGACATATAACTTCGTCGGTATAGATCCGAGATAATCGTTCTACCTTATAGTCTTCCCATATTGGTAGAAAGTGAGCGGATTTTGTAAGACGGTCAACGATAACCCAGATGCTGTCGTGACCTGATGGCGTGCACGGAAGTTTCGTTATGAAATCCATAGCTATACTCTCCCATTTCCACGTCGGGATCTCGGGTTGCTCGAGTAAGCCAGAGGGGCGTTGATGCTCAGCCTTGACCTTCGAACAAGTCATGCATTTTGAAACATAGATAGCGATATCCTTTTTCATGCCCGGCCACCAGTACTTGTAGCGCATGTCCTGGTACATTTTATCGGCACTGGGATGAATAGAATACCGCGACTTGTGGGCTTCGTCTAGCAGAATTTGTCGCAAATTGGTACGCTTGGGAATCCAAATTCGGTCTAGATAATGGAATATACCGTTTGATTTATTCACCAGTTGTTCGCCGTTATTGATAATTCATTCCTTCCTCAAAGTGCGTTCGGTAAAACAAGCATGTTGAGCGTCACGGATAAGAGCTTCGAGATTGTGTTGGGTTTGAACATTACGAACGCTATGCAAATAGCTTCGTCGACTGAGAGCATCAGCAATGACGTTTGCTTTGCCTGGATGGTAACGAATCTCACAGTCGTTATCGTTGAGGAGTTCAACCGATCGGCGTTGGCGCATATTCAGCTCTTTCTGGTTAAAGATGTGTTGTAGGCTCTTGTGGTCGGTGAAGACCGTACATTTAGTGCCGTAAAGGTAGTGTCGCCAAATCTTCAACGCAAAAACAACTGCACCAAGCTTGAGATCGTGGGTGGTATAGTTCTTCTCGTGGATCATGAACTGTAGAGAGGCGTACGCGATAACCTTGTCCCGTTGCATGAGAACACAACCGAGACCGAGGTTAGAGGCATCGCAGTAGACTACGAAATCGTCGTTTCCATCAGGTAGCGAGAGCACGGGAGCATTGCAAAGCATAAGTTTGAGCGTTTTAAAGGCCTCCTCTTGTTCAGTTCCAAAAAAAAAAGGTTTGTCCTTGTGCGTAAGCGAGGTAATCGGTACAGCGACCTTCGAGAAATCAGCGATGAATCGGCGATAGTAACCCGCCAATCCGAGAACAGAGCGAACTTCAGACGGGTTCTTTGGTGTAACCCAACTCTTGACAGCTTCGATCTTCGCGGGATCGACATGAATTCCTTGACTATTGACGATGTGCCCGAGGAATTGAACCTCCTCAAGCCAGAATTCGCACTTGGAGAATTTGGCATAGAGACGGTTTCCCTGGAGTAACTCAAGAACCAAACGTAGATATTGCGTGTGTTCGGTTTTTGACTTGGAATAGATCAGGATATCATCGATGAACACGATAACGAAGCAGTCGAGAAAGGGTTTACACACGCGATTCATTAGATCCATAAAGACTGCGGGGGTGTTGGTTAAACCAAAGGGCATAACCACAAACTCGTATTGACCGTATCGGGTTCGAAAAGCGATTTTGGGTATATCTTCCTTCTGAATTCGTAATTGGTGATAGCCTGAGTGTAGATCGATCTTCGAGAAATACGTAGCACCTTGTAGCTGATCAAATAAATTATCGATTCTAGGCAAGGGATAGCGATTCTTGATAGTAAGCTTATTCAATTCCCTGTAGTCGATGCACATCCGGAACGATCCATCCTTCTTTTTAACGAAAAGGATAGGCGTGCCCCAAGGGGAGGTGCTAGGGCGAATAAAGCCTTTATCAAGCAGTTCCTGGAGCTGACTCGAGAGTTCGCGCATTTCAGAAGGAGCGAGACGAAAAGGCGCTCTAGCAACAGGGTTTGCTCCAGCAATGAGGTCGATTCGAAAATCGATATCACGAGTGGGCGGTAAACCAGGTAGATCGTCGGGGAAAACACGAGGAAAATCACGAACCACAGGCACCTTGTCTATTGCCTTAACTTCCTTTTCCTCCGCTACTACGATGTGTGCCATGAAAGCTTGGTATTCCTTGCGGAGATACTTGCTAGCTTGGACACACGACATGAGTTGTAACTTCATCGAAACGACTTCGCCATAAACACACAATTAATCACCGTTCGTGAGAGAGAAACGAATCATTTTATCGAAGCAAACAATTTCAGCATGATTCTCTCGAAGAAAATCCATACCTACTATGATATCAAAGCTACCGAGTTGCATCAGGAAGAGATTGATTCGGAAAACGTGACCGTTGAGATCAAGAGTACAGTCACGCAGAACGGAACTAACAGCGACGGTTCTTCCAGTGGCAACTTCTACGTCGAATGTTGATAGGAGATTAACGCATTTACGGTTTAGCAGCCTTTCGAATTCGAACGATACAAAACAGTTATCGGCTCCAGTGTTAAATAAACACGAAGCATATATACCATTTACGAGAAACGTACAATTAACCACTTTTTGTCTGCCTGAGCCTGACGGGCGTTGATATTGAAGACTCGCCCGTGGGCTGCTTGCTGAGCTGGTTGCTGCTGCTACTGGTGGTGTTGTTGCGGTGCTGGCTGCTACTGCTGTGGCTCTTGCTTCACCACTCTCTTTGGGTAGACATTTGCGAAGTGGTTGGGATCACCACACGCAAAGCAGGCTCTTGCGTGAGCAGGAGCTGCTTGTTGACCCTGCGAAGCTGGTAGAGCAGGAGCTTGAACTGGGGCTTGGCGTGGACTGGTATGGTAGTTAGCAGTGAAATGGCCATACAGGTTACAGTGAACACAAAACCGGCAGGCGATTCCAACCGGGTGATGATAAGTACAAGTAGGGCAGAGCGGGTGTGGACCAGTATATGCACGTTTTGCTGGCGGTGCATTGGTCACAGGCGCCGCTACTTGGCGGTTCTGAGGTTGTAGTTGGGCTGGCATGGCTTGGAGTGGAGCGGCGGTTACCGTAGAGTTCTTGTTGTTGGAGTTGCTGTTCTTTCTCTTGCGACGTGAAGACTTGGAGACTTGCGGTGTGACGGTTTCAGCGGTGGGAGCAGCGGTGACTTGATGAAGACTCTTGGTGCTTTTATCAAAGTAACCAACCCTAACTCGCTTGTTGTTAATCTCGGTAGTGAGCAGGTAAGTTTCCTAGATAGTTGTCGTCTTCGCAGCTTGAACGAAGTCAGCAACACAATCCGGCAGAGCACGGATGTACGTCTTAATTGTTATCTCGGGGGTAGTAACTTGACCCGGACATATGATACTCAGCTGCTTAAAGCGAGCAGTTTACCCAGCGTTGTCGCCACCATCCTGCTTGATATGCCAGAACTCGCCCTCCAGCTTCTGGAGCTCGTGGGTAGGGCAGAACTCTTTCATCATGATGTCCTTCAACTCGTCCCACGTTAGCCCATAGGTTGCATCATTCCTGCAATTGTTTCTCTTGGCAGTCCACCAATCCAGAGCCCTGGATTGGAAGACACCGGTGGCGTTAATAGTGCGAAGGTTTTCGGGACAGCCGTTTTGGCGCAGGGTGACTTCGATCGAATCAAACCATTGAAACATGGCCGTAGGCCCGTCTTCTCCAGTAAATTCCTTGGGACCACATGCTTTGAACTGCTTGAAGCTGAAAGTAGCTTTAGGAGAATCAGTCCTGGATTCTTCAGAGGACTTGCTAGCATTTTCGTTAAGCTCGCTGACAATTTGCGGAATGACTGTTGCCATCTGCTTTGCGACTAGTGCAGCGATGCGTTTGTCCTCATGGTTACGGCGTGCGGAGCGGGCAGTGTGTGATCCAAATGACGACATTGTCTGTAACAGACATCGTCACAGGACTCAGACACAATTTCGATTAACCCAAATATAGTCTAGCGATTTACACCAAAAGCTACTTTATATAAAGCTCAGGAACACACCAAATCACAGAATCACGTAAGCACATAATTCACAGAAGCACGTAATCACATAAGCACGTATTCCACGTAAGCATGGAAGCACACAGTCTACATAAACGCAACTTCAACTATATTTTGAACGTATTCACCTACATATATTGCACGTATTCACCTATCTTTCATAGCGTCGTAAAGCGATCGAGTATTGCGAGCGCGATTAGCGAGTAGCGATTGCGAATAACACAAGCGATTTGTTAGCGTATTGAGATAAATGTTCAGTGCGAATTGTGCGTGTTAATCAAAGCGAACAGCGAGAAGCGAGTAAATCACCAAAATCGAACACATAAACTCATAAAATCACACAAAACACATAAAATTCACATAAAATTGATAAATCTCAGAGTCGGCGGCGGTGAATTCCAGAATCGGAACACATAAAATCGAAAAGAGATTGTCTTGGTTTGATAGACGTCGACTACCCAAAGTGATTCGACTATTCGCAATGGCGTCAAGTACACGCTTTGGCCTAATAGACTGTGCTCTATCACCGACATGCGGTGAATGGCACGCATCCTTTCGGTTATTCACGCAACTCGCGTCGTTGGAATCCATCGAGACTTTGGTGAGAGTTTTGTAAAACCAAAATAGAGAGTGGAATGAGTCATCAAGGTTCGGGTTTCACCCCTAACTTAGTGACTCCATTCCTGTTTGTGTGATAGAATCACGGGATAGATAGAGAGAACTGCGTCGAAGAATGGATTTCACTCCTGATTCAACGCAAATTCTCGTGTTTATAGTAAAAACGCGTGTTGAACGAGCGATTTGGTCGAGAGTTTGAGGTTTTCACACCTAATCTTAACCAGATCATCCGTTTGTGTGTGTAGCCAGCCTTAGGAAAGGCTGGTCTTGCGCGCAACACATATCACCACTGTGACACATGAAGAAAAGCCCTTAACAACCCCTGTCCATGACAGGTGCTGAGTCCAAACTATAGTACTATCATTGCTAAGGTGTCAGGAAACAATCACTGTGTAAACATAACATACAAGCATTCATCGAGTAACATGTATAACATGTAGTATCGGTTAACGTATAAAAGTGGTTGTGTTGTGTGTCGATTGTGATTTGAATACAGATAACGTATGTAACACCCAAAAGTTCTTAAAGCAAAAAGGGATCGAGTATACTCACATATAGCATTTAATAAATAAACACCGTCTTAGATTGAAGGGAGCGCTGGAGAGTTAGCCTGATTACAAAACGATAGCATAAGCGAAGAACAGTGCGTAAAACGGTGCGAGGGACTGAGTGTCGAAGGGTCATCCGGTCGGATGGCAATCTGGACGGCTGGTCATCCGGTCGGATGGCCATTTGGTCAGTTTGCCATTCGTTTGGGATGGATGTGTTTGTGTACAATGTGACTTTGAAGTTTTCGTTGTAGCATTTTGAAAACAGAGAAGTATCTCTACCTTTCAGGTCGTCCGGTCGACGATCATTCGTGTATACCTGCGTCCCTAGACTTTTAGATATTGTCAATTTTAATCCCAAAACTATGTAGTCATTAATACTTTTTGTACTTGGTAAATTCTATGATATATACTAAATACTTGGAATTTATAAATCTCAATACTTGGAATGTCTAAATCTAAATACTTGGAATGCCTAATTCTAGATACTTGGAATGTTTAATTCTTGATACTTTGGTGCTTGACTCTTGAGGCTCGTGAAACTTGAGACTTGGTTGAACGAGGGACTGGAATCTTGTCACTGGTGGAAACTATGAAACTTTGAAATCTTTTGTGCTATTGCTATAATCTAGTTATACTATTACCCAATAAATACGCAACGCAACGCTTGATCTAACGCGCGAAAAGAATCAAAGATGGTAACGCGGAAAGGATGGATTGGCTGAGTGGCAATCCGATCGGATGACCATCCGATCGGATGACCACCCGATCGGATGGCCACTCGATCGAGTTGCCATCTGATTCGTGCACACCGCCTTAACCCTCCTTCTCACACTATAAATAGGCATGTCACATCACCATTCTCACTGATGTGACAGCCCCACTCGACCAGACGCACGCACTCTCCTTTCCTTCGACTTCTCGGCGATTTCGGTACGTTTTACATTTGATTCTTGTACTTTCTTGATGTACACTTCATTCTCTACGTGATTCTCCTTTGAAATCACACTTTTCACCATGAAATCTCTCCGATCTGAGCTCTTGAAGGTGATGTCACCATGGCGGTTTGTACCAAACTGTTGTGTGAGGTCATCCTAGCCAAGATCTAGCTTAGATCTAAGGAATTTCATACGTTTTGCACTAAATCTATACTAGATCTACACTTTTCAAGCTAAAAACCTATGTTTATCTTCATCTCTTCTTAAAATTTTACATAAGACGGTGAGATCCGGATCTAAATGGACTTAGACTTGATTATTAGTCTTGATTCGGCTTGGAAAGGGATTGTTACGGGAGAAGACGACCGGAGTACGGATTCTGACATAAATATCATCACAAACTGACGACTGAACGGACCGGGGTGATTCCCGCCCGATCGGATCGACTGAACACCGATGTGTTTACCATTGTCTCAATACGTACCTTAACGTCGCTGTTTAAACAGAAACTTAGAGATTTTACGAGTTTAGGAACGGGACAAAGATGACCCGATCGAGTGGCAATCCGATCGGATAGCCATCCGATCAAACAGCCATCCGATCAAACAGCCACCCGATCGAGTAAGACATATCCCATTAACGTTAAAACACTTGAAACTTTGAAGTCATGATCGTCGAGTGGCAGCTAGATCGGATAGCCATCCGATCGAGGCAACAATGGATCTTAGACGTATTCAGTATTTAGAAACTTTGGAACTTTGAATCTGAAACTTGGATCGAGTGGCGACCCGATCGGATAGCCATCCGATCAGACAGCCATCGGTTTCCCACACTTTTGTCAATTTTAAATCGAGTGCCAACCCGATCGGATAGCCATCCGTCCCTCACGCACTTGTCATTCAATCGACTGGTAATCCGATCGGATGGTGTCACACCCCGACCACGTAAAACAATAAATCGTGGCGGTTTTATAAATAACATATTAAACTATGTTTTGGTTTTATAAATAACATATCAAACTATGTTTTAATAATTAACAAATATATGTTGGTTTTGTACAATATCACCCATGAGAGCATATCAGGCTATACTTTTGGGAGTATAACAAAATATACAACAAATATGTGATTTAAGAATTCAATCAAACCTTAGTGCATCAAACTACACCAATTGAGACTATAGAAATACCACAAATGCAATCTCTATTTGGATAAAATATCGGTTTCTGACATTCCATGACAACAGGAATGGGGTGTCTAATCCTATAGCGCTATATCATACTACCAACCGGTCTGGTGAACAAAAATAAGTACTATCCAACAATTAATTTTATAATCTTTAAGAAAAATTAGTGTTTAAACCATAAATAATCATTCAGTTTGTAAAAAGATAAGTACTAATATGTATAATCAATTATACTTTTGAAATCATGAAAATAACAAATAGGTACACATGCTTCACCCCAAAACATTGAAAACAGTAAAAGAGGGGACTATGTACTCACATGAGGATGCTTAGAAGTCTTGAATAACAACCAAGCAAAGCTAGAGGGGTCACGAAAATCAAACGGCACCTAATATAGGTAACTACATTAATAAACCGGACCTAAATCGGAAGATTGGATAGGATGAGGTTTCGTAAACCAAATGAGTGTGGGAACTCATATGATATGGTTTAACAAAGCCTACATACTAAAACGAAACCTAACCTAAGTGCTTACGACCCGTTTAGGTAGCTTACGCTACTTTAACGCGTCGTTCGCATAAAACGCGTTCAGAACGCCTAACTTGTCCTATGATAAGTATTATATGCCTAAACATGTTAATTATGTTGCATAATCAGTTAAGTGACAAAAGTTTAGGTTACATATGCTTAAATATCAATTATGCATAAAAAAGGCATTTTGGTCATTAACCTAAGGCATATAAACTACCTATCATACAACTACTTAAACGAAGTGACCATAAGGTATAACCTCGGAAGGTTATTCCCTATACAACTATGGTCACGAAACATGTTTGGTCGGATCCTAATGATCGACCAAACGGGCCTAGTTCGTAAGTCTAAGCGGTTGTTTAGACCGCTTGACTTACGACTCTACATAAGCACTAATCTAAAAGTGACGAGCTAAACATGTTTATCAAAGTTTGAAAACAAGTTAGATATCAAAACAAACGATTTTGATACCCAAGAATAGTTTGGTTACAAAATGCGCTTAAATACGCATTTTGACTTAAACTACGACTCGTCACTATACCTATTCAACGTGGTAATCAGTAGGTATAGTCACTTGGGACTATAACCATTGTGATTACGCTCACGTTGCGAAGTTCAAACGAACTTCGTTTTGACCATAAGCTGGTCAATGCAAAAAGTCAAACAAAGTTTTACTTTCACGTTTAAAACGCGTAAAAGAACGAAAGAATACTTACAACGGGTCCAAGAATGGAAGTTTGATCCAATTATTCTCAGGTATGAAGTGAAATCACTTCAACTTAGAGAGCAATCAGACCAAGTGTGAGGATCAAGTGCAAAGGGGTTGGGTATTTATAGAAAACCAAGAACCGTTAAGATCGTTCCTCGATAAACGAGCATTAATCTGGACCGTCCAAGTGGGCACAAGGTTTTGGAATACTAGGGGTGCCCCAAAACCATCAAATGGTATTGCAAATGTTACAAATTAGCCCCTAAACTTCAAGACAAGTGCTGAAAATGGACCTGCAGTTGCTGAAAGGGAGTTTCTGCCCAGATGAGGCCGTGGCGTCGTGCCACGGCAGAGCCATGTGGTGGTGGCGCAGCGCCACCATGTGCCAGTTCCCAGAAAGTTTGCCAAAATGGCAGAAATGGTCCCTGCACATGTTTAAGGCCTTTTTCTATGCGTTTAAACCCCGTTAACCCATTTTCAAGGCTCAATAATGAAGTTTAAGTATAGGTAACATGAAACATGCTCAAAAATATGTCGGATGTCAGTTCGTTTGGCCGTACGATCACGTTATTCGGTTAATTACGAAGAAACACGAATGAACGTGAAAAACGATCCAGATTACGCGACGAATGGATTTTTACCATACCAATCACTAAAATGAAATATTTTAGTGGTTACATAAATTTTTAGATGTCCGAATGTATTCAGAACGTAAGATATGCTCGAAAATGCAAACTTATGAACTTTTTGACGCTTTTAGTCCCTTTTGATCAATAAAGTTTATTTTAGCGCACAAAACACCTCAAAGCCTATTTCTAAGCTATGTAAAGGATATTTAGGGCATATTTAACTTATGATCAAGTTCCGGAATGTTCGTTACAGTACGAATCGGCATACCTTCGCATTTTGTCGAAATTAGTCCCTGTAAGCGAATAAACTTGATTTCGCCACACCAAACCTTCCAAAACTTATTTCTAAGTTATGTAAAGGTTATTTAAGGTATGTTAAGCCTATGTCACTGTTCCGGAGTGTTTGTTGCATTAAACTGGTTATATTTACGCATCAGATCGCGTATAACCTTCCAGAAGGCGATTTAGAGCTTGAAATCGAACAAGAATTGATATGTGCAAACGATACACATATTTATACAAATCCTAAGTATGAAATAAAATATTTCATTGATTTGGTATTTGTTTGATGGTTGAAGTGACACAGGTGTCACAGTCTCCCCTACTTTAGGAAATTTCGTCCCGAAATTTAATTTTAGAGGAAACTTGTGAAGACAATTGTGATGGTTTCGCTTTCGAATAAATCCCTTGAACCCTAAGTAAAACTCTGGGTCATGTTAGGATTCTTAGCGAAATTTTCAACTCTCAAAGTGAAGTCCTTGTAGTAACAAAACATGGAGTTTCAAACTACGGACAGGAGAACGTTTCTTATGAAGACTTATCATAGGAAACTTGTGTGTGCTCGAAATCAGAGTCGGAGAGTGTAAGATAAATGACATTGGTCAAGGTCCAGGACTTCTAGTTACTTAAATAACGCTACGTTCGCAATGTAATAATGAACACTTATATATAGGAAGTACCAGCGGCGTATCCACCATGCCCTTTCTACATTGTTCCCGTATCATTATTCTTGCCACTATAGGTCTTAACACATGACAAAACTTGTTGTGGTTTCTGTGCACTGAATTCCATAATTATGTATGCATCCATAATTACGTAATTCCTTGCACAGTCCGCACAGTTCATTTCATAATGCGTAGGGGAAAAATCAATCGAATAAACATGAAGTGACTTGATTAGACCACCAAAGGATCTTTTTAACTAGATCAACGAGCGATCTTTTTAACTAGATCAACACATGATCTTCTTAACTAGATCGTCATACGATCTCCTTAAATAGACCACTTAAGGGATCTTTTCAATTATATCATCACATGATATTCCTATCCAGATTTTTAAATCAATCTGTTTAACTAGACCACTCAAGGGGTCCAATTATAGAATAGTACTTCATAACCCAAGGGACTTAACTACAACGTAGAAGTCCATTAAGGAATTAAGATAGTACCTTTGGATATCCTACTATGAATCCCTTATACGAAGATATGGAAGATTCTACGAGGATTTGGATATTGAAAATTCGGATCACACAAAAACATAAATAAAACTCAAAACATATAAGAAAACATATAAGCACAAAATCACATAATTTGTTTAACTTGATCTTTTAATTTGTTATCTTTGGACACGGGTATTTTAAAGCACACCAGGAATCCAATCCGTGGATTTCATTTGGCACTTTAAACATCTTCAAGAATCTAACTATGGGGATAGAAAGATCTTAATAGGAATTTGGCTTTGTCCTTATTGAATCATAATATACGTATTAAGGCATACGAATAATTTAATTAAGGGCTCCGATTTGAGCGATATTTATCCACGGGATCTAATTATGAGGATAGAAAGATCCTATTTTGGATTTTGGAATTTTGTGTAACGAGAGGTGTTTCGAAACCTTGCACTAAACGTGCTTAAGTCGATACACAAGGTAGAAAGTTCATGAGGTTGAGGTACTAGATATGCCAAGGCGACATATGAAGCAGAATTTGGAGGTTGAGCAGTGGCAGGATTTGCAACTGCTTTGCTTTGGACAGCAAAGCGACACATGTTAACCAAATGTCCCCATCGTCCAC
Organism: Helianthus tuberosus; assembly: GCA_030545235.1. Taxonomy (NCBI): domain Eukaryota; kingdom Viridiplantae; phylum Streptophyta; class Magnoliopsida; order Asterales; family Asteraceae; genus Helianthus; species Helianthus tuberosus. Next base: position 125,008,511 of record CM060400.1, read on the forward strand.
TGTGGGTACATTTGAAACAGGGTATTTAATTCGGATGATGACAGTTGCATTGATTGCACCAAGGAGCAGTTCCCTTGTACGGCTTTATCCCTGAGGGGAGTCATGGTGATAGCTAAGTCAACGGTCCTCTAGAGTACGACGCCTATTTGTTGAGCAATTGAAGCACCTGGTTCGGATACTTGAGTGTTGTTGTGATGAAGAGGCATCATGAAGAAATTGAAAGACATGGGAGGAAACAAGGGAAATGAAAACAGAATGACAATGCATAAAAATTGCGATCATTTGTTTGTTACCTAAGGCAAACAAATGAGATGGTAATTAATCAAAGTAAGTGGGTCATATTAATGTATCGCGAAGATATGTTTTAGCCTATAAGTGGACACTCACCCCAAGAGTTCCCAGGTAAGAGTGATTGGTCTGATTATGTGGATTTGTACGAACACTCTTGCCTTAGACAGAAAGCTCAGAGTACAGGCATCCACCCTTCCAGATTGCACGTGTTCACATTATTTAGACCCAAACTTTGATGAGATTTTGAAAACTTAGAAGGTTCAAAACCTAGTAATCAATCATCCTATAACAGATGATTGGTTTTCAAAGCGGAATCGAAATTTGTGTTCTCGTTGTGGTTGTCACCTAAGGATAAGTGACGATATTGTTTTAAAACTAAACACAAGATAACTTATGTTAGGGTCCTAGGAAGGTTATAGTCTAGGTCAAAGCATTACTAATAACCTAATTCCCTATAACCATTGGCTCTGATACCAACTTTTCTGTCACACCCCGACCACGTAAAACAATAAATCGTGGCGGAAACGTCGGGGAGTGTCGTAACAGAATCATTGTTTAACAACCATGGATTAAATAATTTCGTTTTATTGAATTATTGAACTCATTGTTTTATTACAAATCAGATAAATACAATATTATTTTTCTAGTTTTAAAGTCGCTAAGGCACGAGTCCATCCTATGTTTTTGGATCTGAGTTTGGTTTTGATTGTATTTTCGTTTGAATTAAGATGAAGATGGATGAGTTGTGCAGCGGAATTAAGATGGAAACAAACTTTGCATACAATCAAACGAGAGTGTTGCTTTGATCAAACATTTTTCACAAAGAACCGAAAGATTGAATTTATTTCAATTACGATTACAATGCTATGTTGAATACAAACTCCCCCTCAGCCAGAGCTCAGTGTTTGTTCGTGTAGAGAAGACGATTTTGCAAAGAGCTAATATAACAGTACAGAGCACTGTTCTATTTATAGGCACTAGCAAACCACTGAGCATCTAATGCTGACGTCACCATGAAAGTGACATCTAACCTCCTAACAAACTCTAACCTCTGATCAATACAAACACTGCTATGCTAACTACTGCTATTACAATACATTACATAAAGACATATTAAACTACTGCTGCATCCTTCCACTGATGTGAACCCAGCAGTACTTGTCCGGATTAGCAGAGCTTGCCTCAAGGCAGTAGATTGAATAGCAGAGCTTTAGTCTTTCATCAGGTCTTTACTTAAACAGCAGTTTGACGGTCAGCAGCTTGTATGATCAGTAGATAGGAGGTCAGCAGATGTTGAAACCACTTTCAAGGGGAGAGACTTGTATATAACATCTGGTTATTCTGGATCCACTGCTCTGACCCAGTTTTGGCTTTAATTATTTGTTCCTTTGATATGGTTCAATCCCAACAATCTCCCCCTGGAACAGATAATGCCAAAACCCTTCATTATTGTGGAACTTTATTGCCTCATCAACAGTTCCCTTATCTGACCTTTAAGTTGTAGCTCAAAGTCTAGGGCATCTGTGTCATCTTCATCCCTACCAAGTGGAAGATCAAGGAGATCCTGCATATCTTCAAGACTCAGGCCAAGAGCTTGTTCCCTTGTTATTTTCTTCACTTCTCCACCAGACCTGAACATAGTCAATACATGGGTCTGTTTGTCAGTTTCCCACTTTAGTACTTTTGAGCCTGGTGGGTTTCTTGGGAGATTTTTATTTGATGAGGTATTTGGTGATGCTGGCCTATTTAGAACTGTCTGAGCAGTACTTGCAGATTGTTCCAATTCAGGATCTTCTTTCATCATTAATCTAATGCCCTCTTGTACAATGACATTTCCAGCATTTAGATCTTGAACTGTTTCAGCTCCTAATTGGTTTTGACTCCTTCTTTTGTAGATGGTAGCACCAGCTGGAGCAGTGGTTCTTTTGACTTGCAGCTTTGGTGGTCTTTTTGAGACCTCTGCTTTGGAGTAGTCAGGCTTTTGTGGAACTGATGGATCTTTCTTTCTTAGCTCTTCCAACCTTTTGTAGGTGGCCCTGACTGTATCTTCTTTCCATCTTGCCACTTGATGTTTAGACCCATAATCAGCAGCAACCAGTTCCTCTTTCATTCTCTTCAGCTCAAGTGATTTTTCAGGCACATTCTTTTTGTACTTTGCCCATTCTGGAGGAGTGTGTTTAACCTTATTCTTTATCATTTCTTGAATCCTGGTTGCTTCTTGTTCAAGCTCAGGAATGGTCCACTCCTTGTACATGTGCTTTTCTCCCTTGTACTTCTTGGTTGACATAATGCTTTCAATGTAGTCTTTTCTTAGAGTTTCATCTGCTCTTTCTGAAATTTGTTGACATACATTTTTTGCAAACTGTTCTAGGGATCTGACTTGTGTGAGCAAGTATTGATAATTCTGCTGTATTTCTCTGTCAAATTTCCCTTGTGTATTTCTTTTTGAGATATCCTCTGCTTGCTTAGCCTTGATTTTCAAGTATTCTTCAATATTGTTAGGCTTGGGATATCCTTTAACTGATGGCAATCTCCTTTTAGCAGGGTCATCCTCATAATAAAAGGACTTGATTTCTTCTCTAACTGCTATGAGCTCAAGAGGAAATTGAACACCTGCAGGCAGGAGCTAAGGGCTGTTGAACTTGTGCTGATGAGAGAGGAACAGGCTTGGGTATTGTAACAAGTGACAAAGATTTTGAAGATGTTGGTGGTGGAGATGTGTCATCATCTTTTAGAATTAGCCTTCTCCTTTTTGTTTGAGGAGAGATTGATGATGCTTTGGGTGGAACAGTGGTGGTAGTTTGAGTGGCAGTGGTTTGTGGTTGACAAACAACTGTTGAAACAACTGGTGCTTCAACCACTGTTGTCATTACAACTAATGTTGTAACATCTGCTGTCTTCTGCGTTTTGGCAGGAGGCGATGGTGGTGAGGTTGTTTTTGGTGGTGATGGTGGTAAGGCAATGGTTGTGGTGTGTGTTGAAGTGGTGTGTGTTGAAGTGATAACAGATGTTGAAACCTCTGAAGTACCAGCAGTAGTTGATACAGCAGGAGTTACAACAGTTGTTTGGATGGAGGTTTGATGTTGGTGGCTTTTGGATGGTGGCTTTGGAGAATGCTTTGGAATTCTGGATGGTGTGGACTTGGGTTTCTTCACTTTTCTAGTGAGATTTCTTTTTAGCTCAGGATTTTGAACATCCTTTAGCCCAGAACAACCCTGCGCATTCAGCTCCATGTAAGCTCTTTTCTCCTCATTCCATCTTGAAATATCCTTTGCCGCTCTATCCCTTTTTACACTTGCTACTCCTTCATCAAGTGCTTCTTGGGTAACATCAACCTTTTTGCTACCATCTGGCAAAGGAATATTTCTGGTTATAGCATCTTTTTCTGGTTCAATGTAAAGACCATCATCTATCCCCTTCCTTATCCACTCCTGAATTTTCTCCCCCTTTTTGGCATTATCTGGGGAGAGGTTATCAATAAAAAGAACTGTTGGAGGAGCAGTGCCAGTGGTTTTCAATAAATGGGCCTTGAGAGCCTTGATGTCTGCTTGTGTGTTCTTGAACCTAGACTCCATGATGTTTCTCAGCTTTTGTACATGTATTTCATGTTGCTGATCAGCCATTTGCTTTTGTTGTTGGAGAAAAGGTTGAAATAGATTCCAGAGCTCATTTGTAGAAGGTGCTTGTGGTGGAGCAGGTGCTTGAGGTGGAACAACAGTGGATTGCATCTTTTGTACCTTCAACAACTGTTGCAGCATTTCTTTGATATCTGCAACTGAAGTATCCAGTTTATCAACACGTTCCGTCAATTCCAAATATTTTAAACCATCACCCAATTTAATGGGATCATCTGATTTCCCACTAGTAGTGGTTTTATCAGTGGTTGAGGTAGGGAGTGTACTCCAAACATTAACCACTGATGCCCCTTTTTCTTGGTACTGGGGTCTTCTTCCTTCAACACTTGACAATCTTTTGATGTTGCCAGTGGTAAAAAGAATCCACTGGTAGATGTCAGAGGTGCTATGGAAGGAATTGCCTCCAAGGAAGTCTTATGAATGTAACCACTGTCCAAATGTAAACCAGTGGGTTCAACATTTGTAGTAGCTGCTTCACTTGGATTACCACCAAGAGTTACTTGTAACTCAAGGGGTGTAACCTCCTCAGGTTGTGTTGGTGGGTTAGCAAAGATTGATACATCAGACCCGGTCATTTGTTGAGGCATGTTCTCATTGATAGGTGATTGAGAAGGACTGGTTAGTGCCTGGTTCAAATCAATTGCATCCAACAGAAGTTTAGTTGGTGGGGGATTTGTGGATGTGATGTTTGGTGTAGAAAGAGAATTTGCCCCGGGCATTGGGCTGTGGATGATGGAAGCGAGTGATTCCAGAGCATCATAATGTGGAGTCCCTATGTGTACAACCTGTTCTTTTTGAGAAGAAGCAGGAGGAGTTTCGGTTATGGGTTGAGATATTTGTACCATCTGCTGTGAGGAAGAAGCAGCAGTGGTTTCTTGTGACTTTTGTTTTGTCACATGCAGTTGCTCTGGTATCTCATCCTCCAGAGTTTCCTTTTTGATAGGTTTGGGGGGCTTTTGGATTTTCTTTTTCTGTGGCTTTTTGGTGATTTTAGGTGTGGGTTTCAAAGCAGTGGTGTTGCTACTTTGATCACCTTGAGCAGTGGGCTCAGCAGCAGATACCTGAGGAGCAGTGGTAGCTGCTAAATTCTGCTCAGGCACCTATGCTTGTGTTTTGCAAGGTGTTGACATTCTTGAAAAGTTTCAGCAGTTAAGCTGTGCATTTGTAAAGAGTCACCTTGGTTTATTGCAGCAATATCATCCTTACTGAATTTCTTTTCAAAATAATAGCTTAAAAACCTGGGAAACATTAAGAATGAGTATGTTTCAACATTTTTAACCAGATCATTAAAAATTTCCCGAGAATAATTAAAATTTTCTTTTTGAAGAATAGCATATCCCAGATTTTGAATTTTTAATGGTATTTCATTAAAAGCAGTGGTTTTGTTTGAAACACACATTAAAAGGGTATGAAATAAAAACCTTGTTGCAGAAGGGAAGTAACCTTTTTGTAAGGTGTCCTTTTTCACCTCTGCATTATACCCTCTTTCCAGAAAGTCATTTTTAACTCGTTTTTGGGAAAAGTGATTTTACCTTCCTGATCGTTGAGTTGAAAGACCTCTGAGATGGATTTTGTTGTAATCTTGACGGCTTTACCCCTTAGAGAAGAGTTGATGGCTATTACTGTGTCTCCTTGTTTTTCAAGGGTTGCATTCTTCCAAAACTCTCTTTGGATTGTCAAGTAAATTGGTGCATCCGCTGTTAACAAAGTTTTGTACTTTGATGCGGAGATGGTATCAATGATGGAGTTGAAGATATTTGTGGTGCCGGGTTTTGTGAGAAGACCCAGAAGATTGTGAGATGGTTTGTGTGGAATTTCAGTGAGTTTAGCCTTTTGAGAGGCTTCTTTTGAGGATGATTTGGAAGTGGGTTTTGCAGATGACTTCGATTTTGTCATTTTGGAGATGATGATCGAAGAAAGTTGTGAAGGAATTTGAAGAAAAACTGCTTTGAGAAGAGAATTTTTGAGAATTCAATTCGACAGTGAAACCCTGTTTTAGTGTGAAGTGGGGGATTTTATAAAGAAAAAGTGAATGCTGACGTGGCAGCGGTTACAAAAGGTCTGACCACAATGAACTGCCCACATGCCAACCCCTGGTGAAATGAAGGATAGTACTTTTATGAAAGATACTGATGAAGGCAGTGGTTACAACGGTAAAATGGAAGCAGTGGATGATTTTCACTATCAGTGGATAGCATATCAGTGGATAAGACACTGCTTTTGAACAACAGAGTTTATCAAGGAAATGAGAGAACAGAGGATGGCTTTCAGCAGTGGGCAAACTTTGAAGTAGAGCAGACTTTTGAACAAGCAGCGGTTATGGCAGACTTTTAAGGATTTTAATGAAAACTTCATTTTTAGCTATTTTTAAGGATGGATTTTTGATTTTCTGAAAACATTTTAATGCTTTTATTCATAGAAAAACAAGATGTTGCTTGTTATTCCATGTTTAGCATGCCAATCCCAGAGACCAGGCTTTCAAAAGTGGCAGTATCTAATGCTTTTGTGAGCACATCTGCCAGCTGGTCTTTAGTTGGAACATGATGCAGAGAAATCAAACTTTTTTCATAGCAATCCCTCACGAAGTGATGTCTGATGTCGATGTGTTTGGTGGTTAAATGGGAAACTAGATTTTTGATGATATTTTCTGCTGCCTGGCTATCCAACATGAGTGGTATCTTTAAGGCAGTGATACCAAAATCCAGCAACTGGTTTTGAAGCCACAGGAGTTGGGCTATACAGCTTGCAGCAGCAATGTATTCAGCTTCAGCAGTGGATGTTGAAACAGCTGCTTGCTTTTTGCTTTGCCAAGAAACCAAACAATCGCCTAGAAACTGACACCCTCCTGAAGTGGACTTCCTTGTGGTGTGACATCCAGCAAAGTCACTGTCTGAAAAACCTGCAAGCTTGATATTCCCATTAGCTGGATACCAGATACCAAGTGTGGGAGCACCTTTTATGTATCTGAAGATCCTTTTTACAGCAATGAGATTTGATTTTCTGGGAGCTGATTGAGTTCTTGCACAGACACATGTTGCAAACATGATGTCTGGTCTAGATGCAGTTAGGTACAATAAAGACCCAATCATGCTCCTATATAGGGTTTGGTCAATCAGCTCATCCTTTTCATCAGACATGACTAGCTTATTTGTTGCCATGGGTGTGCTGCATGGTTTACAATCATTCATATCAAATTTGTTTAAGAGTTCTTTTGCATATTTGCTTTGATGAATGAAAGTACCATTTTGCATTTGCTGAACTTGGAGACCAAGAAAGCATTGCAGCTCACCCATTGCACTCATTTCAAACTCAGCTGTCATGAGTTCCCTAAACTCTTCACACATTTTGTTACATGTGCTTCCAAAAATAATGTCATCCACATAAATTTGGACAAACATTAAATCCTTCCCTCTCCATTTTAGAAACAGTGTTTTATCAATGGTACCTCTTTTGAAACCATTTGAGAGTAGGAAGTTGGAAAGAGTTTCATACCAGGCTCTAGGTGCTTGTTTCAGGCCATACAAGGCTTTGTTTAGCCTGTAGACATGATCTGGATAAAATGGATCCTCAAAACCTGGAGGTTGACACACATACACCTCTTATTGAATTGTACCATAGAGGAAAGCACTTTTGATATCCATTTGGAACACCTTCATGTTGTGGTTGACAGCAAAGGCCAGGAACAGTCTTATAGCTTCCAATCTTGCTACAGGGGCAAAAGTTTCATCATAATCAATCCCCTCTTCCTGTCTGTAACCTTGAACCACAAGCCTGGCTTTATTCTTGACAACAATGCCCCTTTCATCAGTTTTGTTTTTGAAGACCCACTTTGTGCCGATGGGACTAACCTCTTCTGGCAGTGGTACAAGCTCCCATACTTGTTGTCTTTTAAACTGTTGGAGCTCATCTTGCATGGCTTCTACCCAGCTGTTGTCTTTCAGTGCCTCTTGGTACTTGACTGGCTGATGGAGTGATAGAAAACCAGCAAAAAGACAAATGTTTTGGGTTTGGCTTCTTGTGAACACCCATTCATTGATGTTGCCAATGATTTGATCAGGTGGATGGGATCTCAAGAAGATTAAATCCCCTTGGTATGGAATGATGGCATTTGTTGGTGAAGGCTGCAAATGTGTATCATCTGAGCTAACCACTGCTGGTGACTTTGATGACCCAGCAATGGCTTCAAAAGGTGGTGGAATAAGAGGTAATGGTGAGGACACATGCTGACTTTTGTCCACTGTTTGGGGACTTTTGTCAGCAGTGTTTGTTGATGTGGAAGCAGTGGTTGATGGGCTACTTTGGTAAACAACTGTTGAGGTAGCAGTGGTTGAGCTTTGACAGCTGTTTTGAACATCTGCCGCTCTACCCAATGAGACAGACTTTTGTTGAGGAATGATGATCTCATATCCATAGTCTGGTGATGAATCCTCTGATGGACCTGCACTGTTAGTCTTGACAGCAGTATTTTCAAAAGTGAATTTCTCAAGATCAAACAGATCTGCAGGATTTGCTAAGATTTTCATTGATGAAAGTTCATTGAACTTTACATTCAAAGTCTCCTCCACTGCCTTGGTCCGTGTATTAAACACTTTGTAGGCCTTGGCAGTGGTTGGGTATCCCAGATGATAACCACAGTCAATTTTGGCTGCAAATTTTGAAATGGAATCTTTTAAGTTCAAAATAAAGCATGGGCAGCCAAACACTTTGAAATATGAGATCAGTGGTTTGATTTTATACAGAATTTCATAAGCAGTCTTTTTGTGCCTGGGTTTATTAAAACTCTGTTTTGGACATAGCAAGCAGTGTTTACTGCCTCTGCCCAAAATGTTAATGGCAAACCTGAATCAGCAAGCATGGTTCTAGCTGCTTCAATCAAAGTTCTGTTCTTTCTTTCAACTACCCCATTTTGCTCTGGTGTTCTAGGGATGCTGTACTGCCTTACAATCCCTTTCTTCACACAGAAGGCATCCAACTCCTTATTTTTGAATTATGCGCCATTGTCACTCCTGAAGACTTTTACTGGAAGGTCAAATTGCTTTTCAACCTGTGTCACAAAGTCTTGCAAAATGCCTGCAGTCTCATCTTTTGAGTGTAAAAAGAAAGTCCATGTAAACCTAGAGAAGTCATCAACAATAACCAAACAATACCTTTTCTTCTTGAGACTCATGACTTGAATTGGGCCAAACAAATCCATGTGCAGCATTTGCAAACACTGGGTTGTTTTGGACTCTTCAATGGACTTAAAAGAGCTTTTATGTTGTTTTCCTTTTAAACAGGAAACACAATGCTCAGGACATGAAAACAATTTTTGGGGTAGGCCTCTTACCAAACCATTTTTTGAAATTTCAGTGATGGTCTTAAGATTTGTGTGTCCCAGTCTTCTGTGCCAAAGTTCTGTCTCTTTGTTAGAGGCAGCTGAGAACAGACAGGCATCAGCTCTGGGACACTCTTTTGACATATCAACAACATAAACATTGCCACTTCTTTGAGCAACAAGTTTTGTTTGACCAGTTTTAATTATTGCTTCAATCTTTTTGACCATTTCTGGTCCAACAATCCTACAACACTCCTTTGTAAAGAATGACCCATACCCCTTGTCACTCATTTGTGAAATACTCAGGAGGTTGAATTTCAGACTGTCTATCAGATTGACATTTTCAAATTTTACATTGCCAGACTGTACTGTACCAGACCCCAGAACTTTCCCTTTACTGTTATTCCCAAAGGATATATCACCCCCTCCTTGAATTTTGAAATCTTTGAGTAGGGCTTTACATCCAGTCATGTGCCTGGAGCCTCCACTATCAACATACCAAAGGCTTTCTAAGCAGGCAGAAGCTCCCTGCACATGAAGTAAAAGGATTAGTTCATTAGGGTTTCCAAAGTCAATAAGGCTTTGGATGGGGTCTGAACAGTGTCTGGGATGGATGCACATTGATGGACAGTGGTTAGGTCAGGGGTTTGGACAGTTTAAGGACTGTTTCTTGCTAACCACTGTTGGGGGTCTTGACCAATCACCTGTTGATAACCAAAAGGATGCCTATTCACTTTAGGTTTAGAGGGCCTTTTGTAGGTCTCATAAACGTGTGGAATCCTTTGGTAAGATGGCTGTGGTTGTCCCTTACCTCTTCTGAACTGGTTGGCAGGGGGTGCATCAGTAACCTGAACATCTCTTTTGACAGATGTTTGGTTCAGCTGTTTTGTGACAGCTGTTTGAACTGGCACAAACAGTGGTTGGTTTTTGGTGAATTTGACAGATGATGTTGATGGACTCAAGGATGTTTTAGCAGTGCATTCATTCTTTTTCACATCAAAGTTTTTGAGATACACACATGCTTGAGTTTTGTGGTTTGATTTACCACAAACAATGCAGCTTTCAGCAGAAACAATGACACTTGTTTTGTTCAAATCATATGCTTTTAAATGGAAACAGTCTTTTGTTAGATGATTCCTTTTCTCACAAAATTCACAAAACAGGCTATTGATCTTTTCTTTCTTCTTTCTCTTTTCAGACTCCTTTACAACAGAGTTTTTAACCTCTGTTGGGATGTCCTTGAGAGGAATGATTTTAGCTTTTGGAGCTTTAACACCATCAGTGGTTGTAAAGTCCATGGGCTTGAAATTTTCAAGAATATCACACTCATCAGACCATGTGGGTTTAAACTGGTATTTTTCAATCTCCTCAAAAGTAGAGGATCCCATTGGTCTGTCAAGTGTGATTTTGTTACCAAGTTTGTCAGTGATTTTCACTTCTTGGCCATTCTTGTTTGTGGGGATGAACTCAGTTGTTACATCAGTGGTTTGAACAGATTTTTCAAAAGCAGTGTTTTCATCATCATGTTTTCTATAACCAACACCAAATTTCACATTGCTTTTAATCTGTTTTTCAAGCATAACCTCATACCCCTTGCATGATTCTACCCATTTTTCACAGGTGATCTGGGTGGACTCCAACTCCTTTTTGCAAACCTGGTATTTTTCTACCATAGTTTGGATTTGGGTTTTGGTTATGCTCTGCTCTTCTTTCAGACTGCTGATCTCTTTTTCCTTTTCAGTCAATTTGTTTTTAAGTTCTTTTAAAGATCTTTCAAATTTGACTTCATCAGTTAAGATTTTATCCCGAAGGTTTTCATTTACCTCTTTGATGTTAGCAAAAGCAATAATGCAATTGTCAGAACACAGTTTTTCAAGAACTTGAGGAGATACCTTGGCAGCAGCCATCATTGCACAATCACATTGATGATTTTCTTCATCATCAGCTCTTACTTCTTTCTCACCTGCTTTCTTCTCTTCCTCTTCTTCTTTATCCTCTTCGGACCATGGATCTGTCAGTGGTTCAATCAGGGTTCCTGAACTTTCTCCCAGCAGTAGTTCACCAGCCACAGCAGTATCCACTGCTTCAGTCACCTCCTCCACTGTTTCAGCACTTAGCTGTTCACCTTCAGTTTCAATCCCCTCTGGTATTGACTCTAATGCCATCAAACAAAATTCATCATTAGAAGGTTCATTAAAGGCATAGAGTGCAAAATTTTCATCACCAAGCTCATCAGGCATACTGCTCCAGTCAACAAAGCCTTGAGTGAAGAAGCTTTGCTGATCTGGTTGTACTGCTGCTGGAGCAGCTGTTTGAGGTGCAACAGTTTGCACTTGTGCCTGAGGGACAGGGGTTTGAACATACTGAATTTGTGGGACAGTGGTTTGGACATAATGCACAGGCACAGGGGCAGCAGCATAGTGAGCAGTGTTAACATGAGCTGCAGGGGTATATTGGGTATAGTGCACAGTGCTTTGATTTTGTGGTCTAGGGTTTGAGCTGGGATGAGTGATTATAGGACCAGTAGTTTGACTCCTGCATTCCCTAGCAAAATGACCTAGCCTATTGCACTTGTAACACTTGATTTTAGATTTATCCAACCCCACCCTTAAATTCCCATGTAATCCTGGGAATTTTCTCCCTGTTCTTTTGTAGAATTTGCTTGTTCTTACACTAAGCAAAGCCAACTGATGCAAAATGTCCATCTCTTCTAAGTCAGTGGGATCAAAATGTTGCAAATCATTGAGTTCAAAGCACAGGTTATCTGACATCTGGTTTTCACAATTTGCAGTAAAAGCATAACTTGCAGAGTGAGGATCAGGGTTGTTAAAATTTCCACCAGCAGTTATATCAATGAAGTGATCATAACCCTGATCCTTACCACTGCTACCAGATTCTTCCTGACCAAAAAGAGCTGTGTTACTGAATGAATAATCATCAGCAACTTTTCCAGACTCTTGCAACTTCTTTTTCTGGTTCAACTCCCTTTCATAGGTCAGGAGTCTACCATGAAGTTGGGTCAGGGTCAGATCTTTGAACTCAGCAGAGTTTCTAGTAACAAAAGCTATGGTGTCCCATTTTTCTGGTAGTGACCTAAGGAACCTGCTATTTTGAGTTGAATTTGGAAAAGTTACTTTAACAAGCCTTAGTTCACTAATGAGACAACTGAATCGCTCAAATTGCTGAGTCAGTGATTCACCCTTGATGTGACAAAATGTTTCATACTGCTGATTCAGAATTTCCCTATTGTTCTCAATGACTTCTTCTGTCCCCCCAAACTGTTCCTTCAACGCATCCCATAGCTCTTTGGCACTGTTACAGTGTAACAATCCAGCATAGATCTCATTGGGTAATGCGGATGCTATGATGCTAAATGCTTTGGCATCGAGTTCGAACTTTTGAAAATCAGTTTCAGTATAGTTTTTAGTTGGTTTAGGAACGAACTTCTTTGCGTCCTCAGCACTTGGCACCATAGGAACATGGGGACCAAAAACAACAGACCTCCAACATCCAGTGTTCTGTTGAGAAAGGATGTGACCCATCCTTCTCTCCTAGATGTTGTATTCATTACGTTTAAGCATGGGTGGTTTAAAAAGTGAGCCAATGTTATTCTTATCATCTTGTGATTGTGACGTCATCCTGGTTGTTTTACAGACACTGATTAATCAACTTTGATGGTGATTAAACCTTGCTCTGTTTTTCAACACAAACGAACAAACTATCAGTATCAACTTTTATGAGCTGAACTATTTACGTCAAAATGATTGTTAAATCAAATTTGACTGTCCAGGCTCTGATACCAATTGTTGGATCTGAGTTTGGTTTTGATTGTATTTTCGTTTGAATTAAGATGAAGATGGATGAGTTGTGCAGCGGAATTAAGATGGAAACAAACTTTGCATACAATCAAACGAGAGTGTTGCTTTAATCAAACATTTTTCACAAAGAACCGAAAGATTGAATTTATTTCAATTACGATTACAATGCTATGTTGAATACAAACTCCCCCTCAGCCAGAGCTCAGTGTTTGTTCCTACAGAGAAGACGATTTTGCAAAGAGCTAATAGAACAGTACAGAGCACTGTTCTATTTATAGGCACTAACAAACCACTGAGCATCTAATGCTGACGTCACCATGAAAGTGACATCTAACCTCCTAACAAACTCTAACCTCTGATCAATACAAACACTGCTATGCTAACTACTGCTATTACAACACATTACATAAAGACATATTAAACTACTGCTGCATCCTTCCACTGATGTGAACCCAGCAGTACTTGTCCGGATCAGCAGAGCTTGACTCAAGGCAGTAGATTGAATAGCAGAGCTTTAGTCTTTCATCGGGTCTTTACTTGAACAGCAGTTTGACGGTCAGCAGCTTGTATGATCAGTAGATAGGAGGTCAGCAGATGTTGAAACCACTTTCAAGGGGGGAGACTTGTATATAACATCTGCTTATTCTGGATCCACTGCTCTGACCCAGTTTTGGCTTTAATTATCTGTTCCTTTGATAGGGTTCAATCCCAACATATGTATAGCATGCATCAACAATCATCACACAATAGCACCTGAAACATGTATAAAAATAGGTACGTCAGCATAAAAATGCCTGTGAGATACATAGGTTTTATTATAATAGGATTCATGACTTATAAGTTTTTAAAAAAAAATATATTTAATCAAAAATAGTCATGAACCTTGAAAATATTTTCTTTTATAAATCATACTAAAATTTATAAGAAATCAGATAATATAACAGAATAATGCATAAATAAATAATTAAGTAAAAATGAGTTTGTATAAAATATATTGTTTGTAAGACAACATTTTGATAAAAAGATTTGTAATATATATATATAAATGTACTTTGGTTTTAAGAAAGTCGATTAAGTAATATATTAAATTATATTTCAGTTCCAAAATCGTTAAACAAATAGTATATTATATATACTTTAGTCGTCAAAATAATAAATTTTCAGTAGTATATCAAAAGTACACTTTGGTTTTATTAATAACATATTAAACTATGCTTTGGTCTTATAAATAACATATTAACTATGTTTTGGTTTTATAAATAACATATTAAACTATATTTTGGTTTTATAAATAACATATTAAACTATGTTTTGGTTTTATAAATAACATATTAAACTATGTTTTGGTTTTATAAATAACATATCAAACTATGTTTTAATAATTAACAAAATATATGTTGGTTTTGTACAATATCACCCATGAGAGCATATCAGGCTATACTTTTGGGAGTATAACAAAATATACAACAAATATGTGATTTAAGAATTCAATCAAACCTTAGTGCATCAAACTACACCAATTGAGACTATAGAAATACCACAAATGCAATCTCTATTTGGATAAAATATCGGTTTCTGACATTCCATGACAACAGGAATGGGGTGTCTAATCCTATAGCGCTATATCATACTACCAACCGGTCTGGTGAACAAAAATAAGTACTATCCAACAATTAATTTTATAATCTTTAAGAAAAATTAGTGTTTAAACCATAAATAATCATTCAGTTTGTAAAAAGATAAGTACTAATATGTATAATCAATTATACTTTTGAAATCATGAAAATAACAAATAGGTACACATGCTTCACCCCAAAACATTGAAAACAGTAAAAGAGGGGACTATTTACTCACATGAGGATGCTTAGAAGTCTTGAATAACAACCAAGCAAAGCTAGAGGGGTCACGGAAATCAAACGGCACCTAATATAGGTAACTACATTAATAAACCGGACCTAAATCGGAAGATTGGATAGGATGAGGTTTCGTAAACCAAATGAGTGTGGGAACTCATATGATATGGTTTAACAAAGCCTACATACTAAAACGAAACCTAACCTAAGTGCTTACGACCCATTACGACCCGTTTAGGTAGCTTACGCTACTTTAACGCGTCGTTCGCGTAAAACGCGTTCAGAACGCCTAACTAGTCCTATAATAAGTATTATATGCCTAAACATGTTAATTATGTTGCATAATCAGTTAAGTGACAAAAGTTTGGGTTACATATGCTTAAATATCAATTATGCATAAAAAGGGCATTTTGGTCATTAACCTAAGGCATATAAACTACCTATCATACAACTACTTAAACGAAGTGACCATAAGGTATAACCTCGGAAGGTTATTCCCTATACAACTATGGTCACGAAACATCTTTGGTCGGATCCTAATGATCGACCAAACGGGCCTAGTTCGTAAGTCTAAGCAGTTGTTTAGACCGCTTGACTTACGACTCTACATAAGCACTAATCTAAAAGTGACGAGCTAAACATGTTTAAAACATGTTTATCAAAGTTTGAAAACAAGTTAGATATCAAAACAAACGGTTTTGATACCCAAGAATAGTTTAGTTACAAAATGCGCTTAAATACGCATTTTGGCTGAAACTACGACTCGTCACTATACCTAATCAACGTGGTAATCAGTAGGTATAGTCACTTGGGACTATAACCATCGTGATTACGCTCACGTTGCGAAGTTCAAACGAACTTCGTTTTGACCATAAGCTGGTCAATGCAGAAAGTCAAACAAAGTTTGACTTTCACGCTTAAAACGCGTAAAAGAACGAAAGAATACTTACAACGGGTCCAAGAATGGAAGTTTGATCCAATTATTCTCAGGTATGAAGTGGAATCACTTCAACTTAGAGAGCAATCAGATCAAGTGTGAGGATCAAGTGCAAAGGGGTTGGGTATTTATAGTAAACCAAGAACCGTTAAGAATGTTCCTCGATAAACGAGCATTAATCTAGACCGTCCAAGTGGGCACAAGGTTTTGGAATACTATGGGTGCCCCAAAACCATCAAATGGTATTGCAAATGTTACAAATTAGCCCCTAAACTTCAAGACAAGTGCTGAAAATGGACCTGCAGTTGCTGGAATGGAGTTTCTGCCCATATGAGGCCGTGGCATCGTGCATCGGCAGATCCATGTGGTGGTGGCGCAGCGCCACCATGTGCCAGTTCCCAGAAAATTTGCCAAAATGGCAGAAATGGTCCCTGCACATGTTTAAGGCCTTTTCGATGCGTTTAAACCCCGTTAACCCATTTTCAAGGCTCAATAATGAAGTTTAAGTATAGGGAACATAAAACATGCTCAAAAATATGTCGGATGTCAGTTCGTTTGGCCGTACGATCACGTTATTCGGTTAATTACGACGAAACACGAATGAACGTGAAAAACGATCCAAATTACGCGACGAATGGATTTTTATCATGCCAATCACTAAAATAAAATATTTTAGTGGTTACATAAATTTTTGGATGTCCGGATGTATTCAGAACGTAAGATATGCTCGAAAATGCAAACTTATGAACTTTTTGACGCTTTTAGTCCCTTTTGATCAATAAAGTTTATTTTAGAGCACAAAACACCTCAAAGCCTATTTCTAAGCTATGTAAAGGATATTTAGGGCATATTTAACCTATGATCAAGTTCCAGAATGTTCGTTACAGTACGAATCGGCATACTTTCACAGTTTGTCGAAATTAGTCCCTGTAAGCGAATAAACTTGATTTCGCCACACCAAACCTTCCAAAACTTATTTCTAAGTTATGTAAAGGTTATTTAAGGTATGGTAAGACTATGTCACTGTTCCGGAGTGTTTGTTGCATTAAACTGGTTATATTTACGCATCAGATCGCGTATAACCTTCCAGAAGGCGATTTAGAGCTTGAAATCGAACAAGAATTGATATGTGCAAACGATACACATATTTATACAAATCCTAAGTATGAAATACAATATTTCATTGATTTGGTATTTTTTTGATGGTTGAAGTGACACAGGTGTCACAGATGGCCATCCGATCGGACAGCCATCCGATCCAGTGACAAATCTAACACTTGTGCAATCTCCTTGTTTTGTTCGACACTTATTCGTTGCAATCTAACCAGGCTAATTCTAAAGAGCTCCCTTTGATCGAATAACAGTTGATCTGTTAAGCAATCACGATGAGTATACTCGATCCCTTTTTGTTTTAAACTTTGGGATGTAACATGTATTCTACTAAACTACGATACTTGAGACTTTTGCAAACTAGACTCTATCCTGCTTGTATATGAAACTTGTTATTCTTGTATTCTATGTGTGCTATGTGAACGTTTAATCCAGGGTGTGTAGTTCTGCCTTAACAATAGTAGCGCTATAGGAGATGCACCTCCCCATTATTCTCGGGGGTATTGTTAGGAGGATTCTAGTTTTCCTTGAGACTTGGGAAAACAACAAAGCATCGGAATACTTTGGCTATCACTTGTTGGACAGCGAACACTAGCATGGCTGAAACTATTTTGTTACACTTACATACGGATATGAGTTGTTTTTAATCTATTATGTTATTATTCAAACTTGTATACTCGCCAATACATTTTTGTACTGACTCTATTTTAATACATGTTGCAGGCTGATAGGATGCTGTGGAAACAAGTGAATCAAGCTAGGGTAATGCTTAGAAACCCACGTAGTTAATTAAACTCTGAACAATATTTGATAATTGGTGTAATTTGATACTTGGTGTGATGGTTATTCGTTTTAGACAATGTTGAATCAATTTAATCTATTATGAAATTTCTAGTGTTGTGGAATCTCATGAGCAATCTGAACGCTTAGTGCTCGCACCCCGATGTTTCCGCCATCGGTTGGGGTGTGACAGATTGGTATCAGAGCCATAACTATAGGGAATTAGGATAAGTATGAATACTTTCCCTAGTCTATAGTTCTAGGAATCTTGATTCTTATCTGTTATTTAAGATTTATGCATTCTACCGTATCTGCTTCCTAGCAGCACACTTTCCTGCTAAGTTTATAATGCCTTTCCTAAGGCTGGCACAGTATACACTTTATACTTTGAACACATTGTTCACCAGTGTGTGGATTTTGCATGAGGTTTGTCCTCAAGTCAGGAGTGACATCCGAACCTTGATGGAAAATCTCCATACTATTCTAGTAGGTCTTGTCTGCGGATAAGTACCAACGCTATTAGGGTACGATGTTGTCAAGTTAGAGGTGAAACTCAGACCTTGATAACTAGTCCCACTCTTTGATGTTTTCATGTCTCGCCAGAGTCTCAAAACTTCCATTCAATTAGGAACGTGAAATGACCAAAAAGACGAATATCGTAGGCCTAACATCGATGACGTATTTGTCTAACTAAGTCAAGACACGTTACCTCAATTCGAAAGGGATTCGAATCACTTTGGTTACTCATCGTCCCTCTACCCGGAACACTCTATGTTTTATAAGCCAGTCTTTTATGTTACATCGATTTTACATGTGGTGTTAAACTCGATTCTTCGTTTATCTTGATTCTTTGTTTATTTTGAAGCTCTTTATACGAATCACACGTATGTCCGCAATCTAAAGCCTAAATTCTAATCTCTCAGGATCAAACTAAATTTAAGAAGTTTATCTACGGTGTTAATCTATCTGATCAATCTATGTGATATTGTGATTGTAAGGCACTAGATGTAACATGGCATGGAATACGAGGGAAAAGTGACGTGTCCGAAACATAGTGGATATGCCGCTGGTACTTCCTATATATAAGTGTTTCCGACATGTTACCAACTTTCGTACCAAGTGCCATGCGAAACTTAGTGTCTACGAATCGACAGTTGTCACACCCCGACCACGTAAAACATCAAATCGTGGCGGAAACGTCGGGGAGTGTTGTAACAGAATTATTGTTCCACAACCATGGTAATTAAAATTTCATTTTATTCAACAACCAAAGGTGGAATATAGTGTTTCAAAACAAGAACCAAAGAGTACACAACATAATTAAACTAAGTCTATCTTTATTTTAAGTCTCTAAGGCACAGGTCCGTCCTAGTGTCACGATCATCATCATCCTAAGCAACAGCTCCTGAAACACATGTGAAAATAGGTACGTCAGCATAAAAATGCATGTGAGATACATAGGTTTTGTAAAAAAAAATAGGATTCATGACTTAAGTTTAAGAAAAAGTTGTTTAACAAAAGTCAGTCATGAACCTTGTTAATTGTTTTGTTTTATAAATCTTTTGAAAAGCGATGAAAAAATAGATGATATGTAAAAGAGTAAAGTGAGGTTAAATTAATAACCAAGTAAAATGAGTTTTGTATAAATTAAGTTGTTTGTAAAACAATGTCTTGAAAAATATGTTATTTGTATAAAATGTTATATGTCTAAATTGAAATGATTCAAATATCGCTACGATATGTAATACCATACAAGCACTTATATATAGGAAGTACCAGCGGCGTATCCACTATGCTTGTATCATATTACACACGCCTCGTTACTCAAATCATTTTACCCAAACAAACCACCAATGTAAATTTGCCCATGTCTAAACCGTTTGTCAAATGTCTTTGTGTAAATCATATCAAAATGTTTATGTCAAAATGTGGTCCAAGAAATATGTATATCAATATCAAAATGTCTATGTCAAATGTCAAATATGTAATGTGTAATAAAATGTCATGTATGGTGAGTGAAACATATATATATATATATATCTACTGAGCCACAGATAAAAATGCACAAAACAATGTATTGAAGTAAAACGTGGTTTAAATCAACGTTATGTCTTGTGGAAATGCATGCTATACTGAATACAAACATTTATGCGGTATTGTAAAAATGCATACATCCAAGCCTTGTGACTGTGGTGATAAGCCTTTAAACAAATTAAAGGTCTATCTGTTTTATGTTTTATCGGATTCGGTCATTCCTTTCATCCAAACATACCTAGGATGTCAGGAACGGGAGTTGTCAATTCCTATGGTACCATTACCTACTAACGAGCGGCGTGATCAAAGTTAATGAATGTATATGGACTCATTAAACAAACCAAATGTCATATCAAAATGTAAGCATGAGATGAAATGAAAATGTACTAAGCATGATGAACATACATAGCATGAAAAGGTAATGTAAAAAAATGTACTAAGTATGTGCTAACTGAACATACATAGCATAAAATGTCATGTAAAACGATGTACTAATAATGTACTAATGAACAAAGCAAGTATATGATATGAAAGCATGGAAAGCATGAAAATAACAAGTAGGCACATGTGTTTCACCCCAAAATGTTTGAAAACAGTAAAATAGGGGTCTATGTACTCACTTGAGATTGCTCAATAGACTTTAGATATCCACCAAGCAGAGCTAGAAGGTTACGGAAATCAAACGACACCTAATATAGGTAACTACATTAATAAACGGACCTGATCAGAGGATCGGGTAGCATGAGGGTTCGTAAACCAAATAAGTGTGGGAACTTATGTAATATGGTTTGACAAAGCCTACATACTAAAACGAAACTTATCCTAAGTGCTTTTAACCCATCACGACCCGTTTAGGTAGCTTATGCTACTTTAACGCGTCGTTCGCGTAAAACGCGTTCGGATCGCCTAACTAGCCCTATGACAAGTAAGATATGCCTTAACATGTTTAATATTGTTACCAAATCAGTTTAGATATCAAAATTAGGTTACATAGGTCTTAAAATGAATTTTGGCGCAAAAAGGGCATTTTGGTAATTTACCTAAGGCATATATATCACCTATCATACAACTAATCAAACGATGTGACCATAAGGTATAACCTCGGAAGGTTATTCCCTATACTACTATGGTCACCTAAAGTGTTTGGTCGGATCCTAATGATCGACCAAATGGGTCGGGTTCGAAAGCATAAGCGATTGATTAGATCGCTTACCCTTACGACCCTAAACAAGCACAAATCTAAAAGTGATGAGCTAAACATGCTAGAACATGTTTAGTTAAGTTAGAAAACAGGTTTTGATATCAAAACAAATGGTTTTGATACCCTAGAGTAGTTTGGTTACAAAATACGCAAGAATACGCATTTTGGCCGAAACTACGACTCGTCACTGAGCCTAGATAACGTGGTAATCAGTAGGTATAGTCACTAGGGACTATGACGATCGTGATTACGCTCACGTTATGAAGTTCAAACGAACTTCGCATTGACCATAAACTGGTCAATGCAGAAAGTCAAATGCAGCTTGACTTTCGAGCTAAAAACGCATAAAAGAACGAAGGAACACTTACAAAGGGTCCCCGCAAGTATTTGATCCAATCCACTCTCAGGTAGGAAGCATATACTTCCACTTAGAGAGTATAAAATCAGATCAAATGTGAGGGAATGAGTGAAATGGGTGAGGGGTATATATAGGATTTCTAGAACCGTTAAGATCGTTCCTCGTAAACCGAGATTCAATCCTAGCCATACACCTCGAGCCCATGGTTTTATAAAACCATTGGAGCCCATAGAAATGGCCCATGGTGTTGCAAAAACCGTTTGCAAGTGGAATATAAGTGTATAACAGCTGCAAACAGCTGTTAAAACTGATTTTGCAGATCTGGGAGGGCCACGCGGCCCACGTAAACATGTACAGAATCTTACACGGGCCGCCTGGGAGTTACGGTTCAGAAACAAGTTTGCATAATGACAGTTTCAGCCCCTGTTGTGTTTTAAGGCCATTTTCGACACTTCTAAGGCCCGTTAAGCCAACTTTAAGGCCATAAAATGATGCCCAAACATTGTGGACATGAAACATGCTCAAAAACATGTCGGATGTCGGTTCGTTTGGTCGTACGATCGCGATGTTTGCTTAATTACGACGGAATGCGCATAAGCGCGAAAAACGATCCAAATTGTGCGACGAATGGATTTTTCTTATGTCAAACACTAAAATAAAATATTTTAATGCTTACATAAATTTTTGGATGTCCGGATGTATTCAGAACGTAAGTTATGCGCGAAAATGCAAACTTATGCACTTTTTGACGCTTTTAGTCCCTGAATGAGCATAAAGTTTACTTTAGCACACCGAATCTCTCAAAGCCTGTTTCTAAGCTATGTAAGGGATATTTAGGGTGTTTTTAACTTATGGTCATGTTCCGGAATGTCCGTTACAGTTCAAATCGGCATACTTTTGTAGTTTGTCGAATTTAGTCCCTGTAAGCGAATAGACTAGATTTTGCCATACCAAAGCCTTTAAAACTTATTTCTAAGTTATGTAAAGGTTATTTAAGGTATGTTAAACATACTTTGATGTTCCGGAGTATTTGTTGCATTAAACTGATTACTTTTACGCACCAGTTTGCGTATAATTCTCCAGAAAGCGATATAGAGTTTGAAATTGAATAAAAGTCAAAACATGAAAAATGTAAAACATAAACAAACAAATATTGGGATCAAATAAATTTATTTAATTGATAATTGAATCGTTTACAATGATTACAAGCACAGATGTCACAACAGTGATGTTGTTGAATTCTAAGACTATGGAAGAACTATTTGTGTAATCTATTGAAAACTATGTGTGATCTAGTGTGTACTCTAGTGAAACCTATGTGTAATCTATGTATGTGTTGTTTTGAGAAACAAAATACGAAACGCAGCCTAGCGCCGAAGACGAGGCAGAAGTGGCATGTCCGAAACATGGTGGATACGCCGCTGGTACTTCCTATATATAAGTGTTTCTGGCATGTTGCCAAACCTTCGTACCACGCGCTAAGTGAAGTTCGTAGTTTTGTAGGCTCGGGTTGAAGTCGTGAAATCTATTTTGGGTTAATCTATGTTAGTGAAACTATTTGGTCAATCTATGTGGAGATCTTGTGATGAATTCTAATGTTGTGGTTAACGAAGCATGACACCGATGACGAGACGGACATGGCATGATTGATGCATGGTGGATACGCCGCTAGTACTTCCTATGTATAAGTGCTTCCATCATGTTGCTGAACTTTCGTAGCACGTGCCATGCGGGATTTCGTTGTTTGTGGATTGTTAACACTAATCTATTGAAATCTATGGAAAACTATGCAATATATTGAAGTCTATTGAGTCTATTAAAGTCTATTGAAGCCTATTGAAGTCTATTGAAGTCTATTGGATCTATTGAAGACTATTTGAAACCTATCGTAATCTATTGAAATCTATGTGAATCTATGATAATGATGATGAGTATGTTTTGCGGCACGTAACATGACACCGAGTACGAGGTCGAAATGATTATGCCCGAAGCGTGGTGGATACGCCGCTGGTACTTCCTATATATAAGCGTTTCTGACATGTCCCCAAACTTCGTACAAAGTGCCATGCGATGGTCGTGGGTTGCGGTATCTATGTGAATCTTGAGTCTTAGTCTATCGTGTGTGGATATATATTAATCTAGACTTATATGACCCTCTTGTTGGATCTTTAGGATGTCTTCTCGAAAACTCTCCGACACTCTCAAGAGATCCAGGGAAAAGTCTCAGAAAAAGATGATGTCCTTCATGGCCGACCAGATCGCTCTAGTCGTGCCAAAGATCGTCTCTGAGATCCAAGGATCGAACACTCCGCCCTCTTCTGTTGACTCTAAAACGGAGAAAGAAAAGTCTACCAAGTTCACCTATAAGCATTTTGTCTCTTGCAACCCTAAGTCTCTCACGGGCAGTGATGGGGTAACTGCTATGCTCAAGACAGCATCGAGGTTACCTTCATTAACAGTAAGTGCCCAGAGCAGCTAAAGACCAGGAGTGCAACAGGAATGTTTCAAGGCAGAGCGTTAGACTGGTGGACAAATGAGAGAAACATCTGATCGAATGAAGAAGCCTATGCTCTTCCATGGGCTGAGGTGTGAGAATTGATGATGCTTGAATTCTACCCTCCTCATGAACAACTGAAGCTTGAAGAAGAGTTCTGGCACTTGAAATAGATTGGTGATGATAATCTGGCTTATACTACCCGTTTCAAGCAGCTCAGCTTGATCGTTCCTCACCTGGTTTCTACTCCTAAGCGAATGATAACCAAGTACATCAATGGTCTACCTCCTGCTATGCGTGATTCGATTGAAGCAGCTCAACTTGACACTATTGAAAAAGTCTACCGTCTCGCAGCTAGTCTCAACAACAACCACATCCGTGATAAGCAGTTTGCAAACTCTGCTCCATCTAAGTCTGCACATCAAGTTACCCAGCAGCCAAGTGGCAGCAAGAACAAGAGGCGAAAGTCTCAGGGTTCAGGATGCAATGCTATTGTTCCTACTACAAACCCTGCTGCTAAACCTGCCCCTGCTGCTGCTCCAATCACTGCTGCTCCTGAGGACAAGAAGCAGTATACTAGGTCTAACCCCAAGTGTACCACTTGTAACTTTCATCATCCTACTACCTCTGCATGGCGTCTGTGCACCAACTGTAATCGCTATGGTCACACGACCCCTTATTGTCATCAAGCTAATCCTGCCCAACCAGCTCAGCAATCCCCAGCTCAGGCAGCCCTACCAGCTCTCCCAGCTCCTCCGCAGAACCCAAGGCCAGTCAACGCTGTTCGTGCATGCTACAAGTGTGGTGATACCACTCATCTTCGTAACCAATGTCCTCAGCTGAACCAGGACCAACAGCCAGCCGCTCGTGGATGAGCTTTCAACCTTAATGCTAATCAGGCTCGTAATGACAAAGACGTTGTCAATGGTACGTTTCTCGTGAATAACCTTTACGCTTAAATTCTATTTGATACTGGCGCCGATAGAAGTTTTGTGTCCGTGGAATTCAAATCTTTGTTAAACTGTGCACGCTCTAAGTTACCCAAGTCGTTTTCGGTGGAGATTGCCGATGGGAAGTCTATTCTAGTGGATTCTATTCTTTGTGGTTGCTCCTTAATTCTTAACGACCACATGTTTACTATTGATCTAATATCCATGCAATTGGGTAGCTTTGATGTCATTATCGGTATGGATTGGTTGCGTAAGAATCATGCCGAGATTGCTTGTCACGAGAAGTTTGTTCGTTTACCTCTTCCGTCCGGTGATATTTTGCATGTTTATGGAGATCGACCTTCGAAAGGACTAAGGCTGATGTCATGCACTCAAGCGAACAGATGCTTACGTAAACAAAACTTTGCCTTCTTGGCCCACGTGGTGGAACAAAAGGGCAAGGGGAAGGACATAAGCGATGTTCCAGTAGTGTGTGATTTCCCTGATGTCTTTCCTGAAGATCTTCCTGGTCTTCCTCCTCCTAGATCTGTTGATTTTCGTATTTATCTCGTACCTGGTGCGACTCCTGTCGCCAAGGCTCCCTATCGTCTTGCACATTCTGAGATGCAAGAATTATCCAGCCAACTTTAGGAACTACTCGACAATGGATTCATTCGTCCAAGTACCTCTCCGTGGGGTGCTCCTGTGCTATTCGTCAAGAAGAAAGATGGTTCGATCCGTATGTGTATCGACTACCGCGAACTTAATAAGCTTACCGTTAAAAATCATTACCCTCTACCTCGTATCGATGATCTATTTGACCAACTACAAGGCGCGTCCTGTTTCTCGAAAATCGATCTTCGTTCTGGTTACCATCAGCTTCGAGTTCTCGAAGATGATGTACCCAAAACCGCATTTCGTATTCGTTATGGACACTACGAGTTCGTGGTCATGCCTTTTGGATTGACCAACGCACTCTCTGTGTTCATGGATCACATGAATCGTGTTTGTAAACCTTATCTTGATTGTTTTGTGATAGTCTTTATTGACGATCTCCTCATTTATTCTAAGACTAAAGCGGATCATGCTCGACATTTACGCTTGATGCTTGAACTCTTACGTGGTGAACATCTGTATGCTAAATTCTCTAAGTGTGAGTTTTGGATTAATGAAGTACAATTTCTTGGTCACGACGTTAGTAAGCAAGGTATTCATGTTAACCCGTCTAAAATCGAAGCTGTGAAGAATTGGAGTACGCCTAAATCTGCATCTGAGATTCGTTTCTTCTTAGGATTGGCGGGGTATTACCGCCGGTTCATTTCAGACTTCTCTAAGATCGTTGTTCCTCTCACCTCGTTAACTCAGAAAGAGAGACCTTTTGCTTGGGGTCCCGAGCAAGAGGAATCTTTTCAAACTCTTAAGACTCTCTTGTGTAATGCTCCTGTTCTCACCCCCCCTGACGGGGATGATGATTTCGTGGTAATTTGTGATGCCTCGAACCATGGATTGGGCTGTGTGCTCATGCAGCAGGACAAGGTTATTGCTTATGCCTCTCGCCAACTCAAAATACATGAGAAAAACTATACTACTCACGATCTGGAGCTTGGTGCAGTTGTGTTTGTGTTAAAGATATGGCGACACTACCTGTATGGTACTAAGTGTGTGGTTTTCACTGACCATAGGAGCCTTCAACATATCTTTGACCAAAAGGAACTAAACATGCGACAGAGGCGTTGGGTGGAATTGCTTAACAACTACGATTGCGAAATTCGCTATCATCCTGGCAAGGCGAATGTAGTGGCCGATGCTCTTAGTCGTAAAACTCATGTGAATGCTATTCGTATCTCTAATGATCTCCATGTGTGTATTCGTGACGCCCAGTATTCGTCAGCTAATGAAGGAAATCTAGAAGTGGAAATCCAAGGCGCTAAGATTGATCAACTTGAAACAAAACCTGATGGACTCCAATACTACCTAAATCACATCTGGGTACCGGATCGCGATAATCTCCGTGAGCTCATTATGAATGAGGCTCACAAGTCCCGTTACTCTATTCATCTGGGCGCTGATAAGATGTACCATGATCTGCGTACAACTTATTGGTGGCCTGGCATGAAGAGGGACATTGCTGTATATGTTTCTAAGTGCCTTACTTGTACGAAAGTTAAGGCCAAACACCAACGTCCTTCAGGACTCTTAGAACAACCCGAAATCCCAGTTTGGAAATTGGATAGCATCGCTATGGACTTTATTACCAAGCTACCTCGAACACCTTCTGGTCACGATAGTATTTGAGTGATAATTGATCGTTTGAACAAATCAGCCCACTTTCTTCCTATTCGTGAAGATTATAAAGTGGAGAATCTTGCTCGAATCTATACTGATGAGATTATATGCCGTCATGGCATACCTTTTGACATAATCTTGGACCGTGATGGTCGTTTTACTTCACGTCTTTGGCAAACCTTTCAATCCGCTATGGGTACTCATTTGAATCTTAGCACGGCCTTTCATCCTCAAACGGATGGGCAGACCGAGCGTACTATTCAGACCCTAGAGGATATGCTCCGTTTTTGTGTCATCGACTTTGGTGGTAACTGGGATGTACATTTACCATTGATTGAGTTCTCGTACAATAACATCTATCATTCCAGTATTCAAATGGCACCTTTCGAAGCTTTGTATGGCCGCAAGTACCGATCTCCTCTCAGCTGGCATGAGATTGGTGACAAGCAGTTTACTGGCCCTGAAATCATTCAAGAGACAACGGATAAGATTCTTCATATTCGTGATAACTTGATCAAGGCTAGGAGCAGACAAAAGAGCTATGCTGATAATAGGCGTAAGCCTCTGGAATTTGATGTTGGTGACCGAGTCCTTCTCAAGATATCTCCCTGGAAGGGAGTGGTTCGTTTTGGTAAGAAGGGTAAGCTCGTTCCTCGCTATGTGGGTCCTTTCAAGATACTCGAAAGGATTGGCAAGGTGGCGTACAAACTCGACCTGCCACAGGAACTAAACAATGTGCATCCAGTGTTCCACATATCCAACCTACATAAATTCCTAGCCGATGAGGAACTACAGGTTCCCCTTGAAGACTTGCAAATAAACGAAGTTGTACACTTTGTGGAGAGACCGGTCAAAATCATGGATCAGGGTGTCAAGCGACCGAGGCGCAACAAAATCCCCATCGTCAAGGTTCGTTAGGAAGGAAAGTGTGGCGCCGAATTCACTTGGGAACTGAAAGGTGAGATGAAGACCAAGTATCCGCAGCTCTTCGAGCAGTCTTCTTCCTAGATTTCGGGGACGAAATCTCCTAAAGGAGGGGAGACTGTAATACCTGCGTCCCTAGACTTTTAGATATTGTCAATTTTAGTCCCTGAACTATGTAGTCATTAATACTTTTGGTACTTGGTAAATTCTATGCTATATACTAATACTTGGAATGTGTAAATCTAAATACTTGGAATGTCTAAATCTAAATACTTGGAATGCCTATTTCTAGATACTTGGAATGTCTAATTCTTGATACTTTGGTGCTTGACTCTTGAGGCTCGTGAAACTTGAGACTTGGTTGAACGAGGGACTGGAATCTTGTCACTGGCGGAAACTATAACAACAACAACCAACAACAATCATACCCTGTAAATCCCACAAATAGCAAAGCAACTTATAGGGTCTGGGGAGGGTGGGATGTAGACAGACCTTGCCTCTATCCCTAGGGATAGAGAGGCTGCTTCCAGAGAGACCCTCGGCTCCAAAACAAACAACATGCCAACGCACCAGGTCAAACAATATAGAAATAACATACAACATCATTTAGACATAATATAATGTAAATAGGAAGCCACCAATACCAAGAAAGTGATCAGAGTGACACAATATAATGTAAATCATGTATAATAGCATACAACATCATTTGGACATAAACACCAGAAGGCGGAAACTATGAAACTTTGAAATCTTTTGTGTTATTGCTATAATCTAGTTATACTATTACCCAATAAATACGCAACGTAACACTTGATCTAACGCGCAAAAAGAATCAAAGACGGTAACGCGGAAATGATGGATTGGCCGAGTGGCAATCCAATCGGATGACCACCCGATCAGATGGCCACTCAATCGAGTTGCCATCCGATCCATGCACACCACCTTAACCCTCATTCTGACACTATAAATAGGCCTGTCACATCACCATTCTCACTGATGTGACAACCCCACTCGGCCAGACGCACGCACTCTCCTTTCCTTCGATTTCTCGGTGATTTCGGTACGTTTTACACTTGATTCTTGTAGTTTCTTGATCTACGCTTCATTCTCTACGTGATTCTCCTTTGAAATCACACTTTTCACTGTGAAATCTCTCGGATCTGAGCTCTTGAAGGTGATGTCACCATGGCGGTTTGTACCAAACTGTTGTGTGAGGTCATCCTAGCCAAGATCTAGCTTAGATCTAAGGAATTTCATTTGTTTTGCACTAAATCTATACTAGATATACACTTTTCAAGCTAAAAACCTATGTTTATCTTCATGTCTTCTTAAAATTTTACATAAGACGGTGAGATCCGGATCTAAACGGACTGTAGACTTGATTATTAGTCTGGAGTCGGCTTAGAAAGGGATTGTTACCGGAGAAGACGACCGTAGTACGGATTCTGGCATAAATATCATCACAAACTGACGACTGAACGGACCGGGGTGATTCCCGCCCGATCGGATAGGCTGAACACCGATGTGTTTACCATTGTCTCAATACGTACCTTAACATCGTTATTTAAACAGAAACTTAAAGATTTTACGAGTTTAGGAACGGGACAAAGATGACCCGATCGAGTAACACATGTCCCATTAACGTTAAAACACTTGAAACTTTGAAGTCATGATCATCGAGTGGCAGCTCGATCGGATGGCCATCCAATCGAACAACCATCCGATCGAGGCAACAATGGATCTTGGACGTATTCAGTATTTAGAACCTTTGGAACTTTGAATCTGAAACTTGGATCGAGTGGCAACCCGATCGGATAGCCATCCGACCGGACAGCCATCAGTTTCCCACACTTTTGTCAATTTTAAATCGAGTGGCAGCCCGATCGGATAGCCATTCGTCCCTCACGCACTTGTCATTCAATCGACTGGCAATCCGATTGGATGGCCATCCGATCGGACAGCCATCCGATCCAGTGACAAATCCGACACTTGTGCAATCTCGTTGTTTTGTTCGACACTTATTCGTTGCAATCTAACCAGGCTAATTCTAAAGAGCTCCTTTTGATCAAATAACAGTTGATCTGTTAAGCAATCACGACGAGTATACTCGATCCCTTTTTGTTTTAAACTTTGGGATGTAACATGTATTCTACTAAACTACGATACTTGAGACTTTTGCAAACTAGACTCTATCCTGCTTGTATATGAAACTTGTGATTCTTGTATTCTATTTGTGCTATGTGAACGTTTAATCTAGGGTGTGTAGTTCCGCATTAACAATAGTAGCGCTATAGGAGATGCACCTCCCCATTATTCTCGGGGGTATTGTTAGGAGGATTCTAGTTTTCCTTAAGACTTGGGAAAACAACAAAGCAACGAGATACTTGGGCTATCACTTGTTGGACTGCGAACACTAGCATGGCTGAAACTATTTTGTTACACTTACATACGGATATGAGTTGTTTTTAATCTATTGTGTTATTATTCAAACTTGTATACTCACCGGTACATTTTTGTACTGACTCCATTTTAATACATGTTGTAGGCTGATAGGATGCTGTGGAAACAAGTGAATTAAGCTAGGGTGATGCTTAGAAACCCACGTAGTTAATTAAACTCTGAACAATATTTGATAATTGGTGTAATTTGATACTTGGTGTGATGGTTATTCGTTTTAGACAATGTTGAATCAATTTAATATATTATGAAATTTCTAGTGTTGTGGAATCTCATGAGCAATTTGAACGCTTAGTGCTCGCACCCCGATGTTTCCGCCATCGGTTGGGGTGTGACAGTTCGGTCGGATGGAGATCCGTCCAGTGAGACATTTCTCAGAGAACAAGTTCACAGCAGAATGGTCATCCGATCGGATGGCCATTCGATCAGATGGGCATTCGCTGGTTTTCGTGATGTTTTGAAAATGTTGTAAAAAGTTTAAGTGTTGAAGACCATATGTCATCCAATCGGATGGTCGATCGATCGGATGGCAATCCAATCGAACGGCAGTCCGTTTGGTGACTTGCTCGTTTTGAAATTTGTTAAGTTTGAAAGTTTGCGGTTTGATCGAGAGGGTATGACAACGTGTTAAACAACGAGAATTCCTTTAAGCCCAAGTTATCAGTTCGGACGGGAATCACCCCATTCTGACCGGTTAACTGTTCTTGTCGGTTGTTCATGTTCAACCCGCTAAGTCGGGTACTCATTGATAGGAATCAGATCTCAGACCGACACATCACTAGAGAATGAGTGGAAGGCCTGAATGAGCTCCGATTTTATCTGTTTTGAATTCATGAGTGTAAAAGAGTTGAAAGAAAGTTATGGAAACATATTTCAATCCTTTTAATCTCTAAAATGTTTAGATTTATGCGAAAATCAGTGTTTAAACATGTTGAAATCCCTTAGATCTGAGTTGTTCTTGGTGAAATGAGGTCAAGTCTTGAAGTTCATAAGAACCCCATGATGACATCATCCTAGAACACCTTAAATCGGCCGATTTCATGATTAAAAGTGAAGATTTGATGGTGAAAAAGATGAAGATGTGTGTGAAGATCAAAGATGTACAAGATTTGGGTTGAAAACTTACAAGAGTCGCGAGAAATCGAGAGAAAAGAGGGCTGGAACGTGTTGGTCGGACGAGAGAGCTGTCATATCATGAACAGTGATGTGATAGGGCTATTTATAGATTGCCAAAAGAGGAAAGGTGGTGCAGGTGTGCGAACGAGTGGCGGTTTGATCGATCCGATCGGATGGTCATCCGGACGGATGACCATTCGATCAGATGGGCGGTGGGAGTTGGTTTTCGTTGTTTCGTTTCGTGCATTGAGCGTTGCGATGCGTTGCGGGTAAGCGATGCGATAGTATTACCCATTAATTACACAAATAATCTAACTATTAAATAGCACAAAAGTAATCCCCAAATCTCGAGTTTGCGATGAGATTGCGTTTTGATAGAGTTGCGATTGCGTTTGCGATTAATCACCTCAACATAAACATAACATGCACAAGTAACACATAATAGCACACACACGTAAAACAATATCCATAACCCGCAATTCGAGTTGCGATGCGATAGCGATGCGATTAGCGATTAAACTGCAATTTATTAACATGTACTCCACATAATACAACTAAAGGAACTTAAATTAGAGTATCGATTACGAGTCGAGAAGTACAATCAATAATTAAGCAAGGAGTGACATATCGCAATTAGCAATCTTTTCTTCCCTTGACATTGACTTTGACTTGTACTTTGACTTTCAAAAGTCGGGTTGTTACACTTAATACTTCGGAACAAAACCAAACTACTGATCAAATTCAGTAATTCGGACAAAGTTTTGTCCGAAGTATTAACCCTATTCCGAAGTATCTACCAATACGTGACTTCACATAAAGGTCATCAATACTACGGAAGGATAAATCCGGAACGAGTAATACTGAACAATGTAATTCGGAACAACTAATCAAACTCGGAAAGAGCAATTATCAGATTAATCGTTCGAAACACATAGTTGTTCTTCAGACCACTCCAAAACCCAACAAAATCGAACAAAATCAATCCATTTTCACAGATCTGAACCAATTTCACCAAAATTTCTTCAAATTTTCAGCAGAAATCCATTCAACCACACCAGATCTACTTGATTTTGAACTAGAATCCAGAAACACATTCCGAAATCATCAAAATCTCTCTGAAAGTTCACGTCTCCATGATGTTGGGCAGAAACAAACATCAAATCAAGAGCAATGGTGATCCGAAAGCCGGTTAGACCATTCCGTATTGAGCACCATGCTCTTATACCACCGTGAGATCCCCCGAGACCTTCTACAACGATGACGAACACCGAAAACATTGCACTTAATCAAGACGTAAAACATACAAAACATAGAAGATATAAAATGTAGAAGAACAAGAAATAGGAGAAACTAATAAGTTTTTCAGTTATTTTACTTCGTTCCACATCACACACGTAAATTGTTCATTGTCCCTAATGTACATAAAAAGTAAATATAATGCAAGGAAAAGGAACTGAAAACTCCTTTGATATACTGCGGTTCATATATCGTGGCAAAGATATGAATGCTACATGGCCATAACCGCATTGCTGGATCCTCAATTATGTGTTGCTTGGTCAATGAGATTGAAGCTCGAAACTCGTGAGTTCTCGCTTAGAGACTTGAAACAACCCTAGTGTGAGTTTTTTTGCTGGCGTGGGATTGGGATCTAGGGGTTGAATTCAAATAAGCCTTGTATTCCATTCATACCATGCAAATTGGGGCACGTCCGAGCCATACACCATTGAGGGTACAGGTCGTATGGCCTTCAAAGTCCGTCCTCGTTTCAACAACCGGCATTTGACATTGTGTTCAATCAAGATCAAAGAAAAGATTTGGAACCTCATGCCTCCACACTTATTTGAAAGAAAAATATTCTAAAATCCGGGTTGCGACCTGGAAATGCTAAGTTTACAGACGAGTCGTTAGTTGGACCAACACCCCATATTTTATTTTCTTTTGGGACCGGGGGGGGGGGGGGTTATTGTCCCAATCAAGTGACTTCGCTTTTCTCCGTTTACCATCGTCTCGTTTAGTTTCATTAGTCTACTATTGGGTGTCATTGGTCCAACGGTAGACCTTACAACGGCTTTGGAAATATGGGAGCTACAACAACGTGCAACCCTTATGAACTGAATGGTAATTTTGAGATAGTGGTGGTTAATGAGTTCAAATGGGAAACGACTCTGAGGTATTTATGGTGGATGGAGCACAACGAAGAACACAATTCCAACGATGGAGGCTCTTTTAAATAATGGTGTAAACATCAACTAAAGCCCTTATGTGATCTATAGTGAAGTACCGAAGTCTGCATATCACCTACTGATCTTTTCCAACCTTGCAAAGACCATCTAGTACCAAAAAAATCAACGATACAAGCTGTCATCCCTTTATGGTAGTTCGGCTTAGGACATCTTTGACATCAAAAGACAAATGCCAATATCTAACTACTTGGTGTATATGACTAGCTTAAAATGACAAAGTTTTCAACAACAAATTTTTAAATATAATCGAAAAAATCATGACGAGATTTACTACCAATAAAGAATAGTACGAAACTTCCACCCTTAACCTCGCAAAATTGGCATAATTTTAATTTCATTATCAAGAGAAAATATGTACTATGTAGGACTCAATCATCGATTCACATAAGACAAATAATTTTACTCAAAATTTTAAAGTAAAAACACAAAAGAAACAATTTTAGGGCAAGAACAAAGGCAACGAACATGATCCGAACCCATCGATGCCACCTAGCTCAACTAGCCTCAGGTCTTTAGTTACGCACTTCTACGCTTCTCCTTCTTCTATGCACATCACACGTGCATCACAACTAAGGGGTTGTTTGGCTAAGCTTATTTTAGTGACTTATTTACTTATTTACTTTTTGAAAAGTTAAAAGGTGTTTGGGTTAGCTTATTATGTGAGAGGAATAAGTAAATAAGTCATTCCATTATGACTTATTTGCTTTTCAAATAAGCAAATAAGTTATAAGTAGCCCAAAATAAGCTTAGCCAAACAGCCCCTAAACATCACACAACTGATACTAACAAGATCTACAAACCGAAAAATCTGACCTCAGGATTTCCATAGATCGATCGATCGCTCGCTCGAAGGCCTATGTGAATTGCTAGAGAGGACGAAGATGGCGTTTATGGCGGTTTTGGAGTCAGATCTACGTGCTCTCTCCGCCGAAGCTCGCCGTAGGTATCCCGCCATTAAAGACGGAGCTGAACACGCGATTTTGAAGGTTAATTTCACGTTAACCGTCTTCTGTTTGTTCCAATTTGATGTTACATTTCGTTTTATTTGTTATGTATGAAACTGATCTTGATATGTGCAATGCTAGGGCTACATAGCTGGTGAAAGAACTGTTGCTTTGTGAACTTGAGTATTTAGCAGTAGCAGATGTACAGAATTAGGTGTTAGTTTGCAAATTGTTGAGCAGCCTAGGGTTCTGTAGTCTTACATTGAGTTATCTTTTTCGATTAAACTGTTTGCAAATTTGTTGTGACATTTTGTTTTATTTGGATTGATTTCATCTGTGTTTGTTATGTATGAAATTGATCTTAATATATGCAAGTGTACGGATACTAGCTTTACATAGCTGGTGAAAGAATTGTTGCTTTATGAACTTGAGTGTTTAGCAGTAGCAGTTGTACAAAATTAGGTGTTAGTTTGCGAATTGTTGAGTAGCCTAGGGTTCTGCAGTCTTCCATTGAGTTATCTTTTTTGGATTAAACTGTTTGCAAATTCGTTGTGACATTTCGTTTTATTTGTATTGATTTGATTTGTATTTGTTACGTATGAAATTGATCTTGATATGTGCAAGTGTATGGATGCTAGGTTTACATAGCTGGTGAAAGAATTGTTGCTTTGTGAACTCGAGTACTTAGCAGTAGCAGCTGTACAGAATTAGGTGTTAGCTTGCAAATTGTTGAGTATTACATTGAGTTATCTTTTTCCGATTAAACTGTTTATAAATTTGTTGTGACATTTCCTTTTATTTGGATTAATGTAATTGGTATTGGTATGTATGAAATTGATCTTGATATGTACAAGTGTACGGATGCTAGGTTAGTAGGTTTACATAGCTGGTGAAAGAATTGCTGCTTTATGGACTTGAGTATTTAGCTGTAAAGATTTAGGTGTTAGTTTGCAAATTGTTGAACACTAGCAGCCTAGGGTTCTGCTGTCTTACAGAATTGGGTGTTAGTTATCTTCTTTAATTAAACCGTTATATGAAATATTACATCAGGTGCATTTGAAGGTGTTAAATACGATTAACTTTTTTTTGATAAGTGAATCAACTTGAGCTGGTAACATGTTGTTGGATGTTTGTGTGTTGAGGTTGAGATTTACGTTGTTGGATACCTTGCAGCTCCGGTCGTTGACAAGTTCTAGTGAGATTGCGCAACATGATGATATATTGAGGATTTTTTTGATGGCATGTGAAGTTAAGACGATCAAACTGAGTGTCATTGGTCTATCTTGTTTGCAAAAGCTCATAGCACATGATGCGGTAGCCTCATCAGCCTTAAATGAGATCCTTGTCACCCTTAAAGATGTAAGTGTGTTTGGGTCTTTCTTCTTTACTGTTTAATCTATGCAATGGCGTTCTAGCAGAAGTAATGTGAAGTAGCTTGGTTTGTACATATATGTGTCTCCAAAGCTTTGGTCGTCTCTTTCTTTTCCTTCTTCTTAGTTTTCTGAAGCTTTTCATTTTTAGGCTACACAAGTAGCGAGTGATACATTGCTTTGTTGTTCTTATTGTTTTATGCCAATGACCATTCTTGTCATTGTTTTCAAGGTTTAGGAACTAACAAAATGGATATTCCGATGATTAAAGTAATAAATAATTTGGTATATTGGATTTAGGCTGTTTTTCTTTGTATATTTATTTTTTCCCTTTCAAAGTCAAAATCCTATTGATTTTTGTTTTTGACTTTAAGTGCAAGTTTCATGAAGGTCATGTGGGCTAAAGTCAATCCTTGCAGAATTTAGTTAAAGATAAAAGCTAACCAAAATTGCCAACTTGATTTGTAATCAGAAGACTAAATAAGGGTGAATGATAATGCCAATGGCATGAATCCTACGATATGGCACTTGTTGCAAGTAGTTGTAGTTCTTTTTATCAAAAATGATATGTAGAAGTAGTTTAGAGCTAACTTATAGAAATTAGGCTATAGGGTGTGGTCATGACTGATGACCCTCAAGACCACCATTACCTTCCATGTCAACGCCATGTCACCCCATCCAAATCCACCATCCTATATGGTGTGGTCATGACCCAAACCACCATCCCCATTGTTTTAAAAAATTATTTTGTGTAAAATATATTTAACTAATTAAGGTAAGGGAGGTGCATAGTTGCCATGGTTTAATCCATGCCAACCATGGTGGTTCTCTAAGGGGGGTGGTGTAGCACATCATCCGCCATCCTAGGTGGCAATCCATGACCCATCCCATGCCCCCCATACCCCTTAGCCTTAGTGCCGAGCTAAGGGGTTTAGGGATTTGATTCTAATCTTCAGGTAATTATTATGTTTTTTTTTTCTTTTTAGATTTCTTAGTAAATATTTTATATGGCATAGGGGTTAATATGTAAAATCTATCTTATGCAGTTCATTAAGATCACTGTTTTTGTATCTTTCCTTGTGTAGCATATGTGTAGGGAAATACTTGCTTTGACTCGAGTCACATATTATATTCCTGGATGCTAAATATTTTTGCATACTTATGTAAATTAGTTGTTTTGTTAGAGATAGTCTTTAAGGTTTTTGATTGGAACATATACTTTGCAAGGAAACTCGTATCGTGGTTTCTAGAAATATTAATTTGTAGTTGTATCTGTATAAATTTGTTGTTTTCCCAGCATGGTGAGATGGCAGATGAAGGTGTTCAACTTAAGACTCTTCAAACAGTACTCATAATTTTTCAATCCCGCCTACAACCTGATAGTGAGGTAAGCATTGCAGTAATGATTTTGAACTCCAAATTTGCTGTGTTTTCCTCCCTTTTAGCTATTATAATTAGTTTACTCTTTAAGGGTATCTGTATATGTGTCTTCATGCATCAGTTTGTTTATAGTATTTTAATATTGAAGAAGCTTTTCATTTCTTCGTATTTTCCAACTTGCAACAAGCTTGGTTTTGAGCACTTTGTTTTTCTGTATATATGTGCTTCTAAAGTTTACATTTTTTATCATTATTTCCTAGACGTCCTTTCTATCTTTTATATATATATATATATAGGATTGGGTTCAAGAGTGAACACTAGTGTAGCTTGCGAACTGAGTGAACTAATCCTGGCCATACACGTGTGTAGATCAATGGCCAGGATTTGATGTTGAAATACACTAGTGTATTTTACGATTTGATGATGAGATCCTGGCCATACACGTGTGTAGATCAATGGCCAGGATTTGTTCACTCGGTTCGCAAATACACTAGTGTTCACTCTAGAACCCCACCCATATATATATATATATATATTGAATTACTTTTTATTTGTGATTCTCAGGAGCATACTGCCCAGGCTCTTGGTATCTGTCTTCGACTTCTTGAGAACAACAAATCCTCTGACAGTGTACGAAAGTAAGATGCAACCAGTCAAATACAATACGTTTTACATATATGTCACTGTCCCACATTATTAATGTGTATATGTTTGCTTTTTTGTCAACTAATTTAGGGGCTGTTTGGTAGCCTCTGAATGGTTATTAAGAGGCTACCTCTTAATGGAACCATTAAGAATTTTACCAATGAGAAGGTAGAAGAATGTGACATGTGATGATTTACCATTCAGAGGTTACCTCTTAACCATTCAGACTTGAGGTTACCTCTTATTCATTCAGAGGTTTTAAACCATTAAGAGGTAGCATCTGAATGGTCATTAAGAGGCTACCAAACAGCCTAGTAATTGGACAAACAACCATTATTGGAAATTAAAAGAAATACGTGATTGGAAATTATGTACTTTTACTTCCAAACAAATGCATTTGCTTATCTAGTAGGATACAAAGGGATGGTTAGGATAGTCATACATAAGTGCATTTGGGTATTTAACTTGTTAGTTGGATGCTAACTAGTTTTTTTTTTTTTTTTTTTGCTAATTGTTTGGGTAGTTGTTACAGTTGTTGGCTTATGTTCACCTCTGTTTTAACTAATATTCACTTTATTTTTTACCGAGACATTTCCAGTACTGCTGCAGCGACTTTTAGACAAGCAGTGGCATTAATATTTGACCATGTCCTTTCTTCCGAGGCGCTTCCAGCTGGAAAACTTGTTCATGGAGGATACGTTTCGCGAAATGCTTCTGTTACCTTTGATGTTAATCATAGCATCAACAATTCGAAGTACGCAGCATCTTTCGTAACAAATTGTATTAGTTCTTTTCTTAATGAAATGATTCATGATGTGTAGGTCATTGGAGGAAGAATTTGCCTCTTTAGGAAAATTAAAAATGCGGGAGACCCCTACAAAAGCTGGAAAGCTTGGGCTACGGTTGCTTGAGGACCTGACAGCTCTTGCTGCAGGTGGATCTGTATGTGCCATTATCTGTTTAAACTGTTTTCTATGAGTTCTTTTGCTGAGAAGTTTGTAGATTTGCTAGATCTGTATGCTTAGGGTATATGTCACTAAAAAGCAGTTCAACCAAGGCCACTTGAACTTCTTTTGAAGAGGATTTAAGTAAAAACCAATGTTTTAAAATCCAGTTTTTTAATCATACCGGATTAGGCACAAAAATGGTTTAACCGGTTAAACCGGGTTGTATCGGGCGGTTCAACCGGGTTGACTAGTTAACTGTATAATTCCATAAATTGCATCAACTCAAAAAATAATCCAAAATTGGATGTAGATGTAAATCTGGAACGAATGATGAAGTGATGGAAGTCTGGAACAAGTCACGAATGATGGATTGATGAAGCAAGTTTTGAATTTTGATCGATGGAGTTAAAATATTAAAAGTCGTTAGGTTAAAGTTGAGAGTAAACATGAAGATGGACTGATAAAAAGTAAAATCCTAACCCAAAAACAGACCTGAGCCAGTACCGGCATAACGGTTCAAACTGGTATACCGGATTTTACCGGCGGTACAAACTCGATGCCGTTTCTACTACTTACCGGGGTGTTTCAGTAATACCGGTATAACCGGCCGGTATTTACCGGTTTTTAAAACATTGGTAAAAACTGATCTGAAACCTTTATTACTATTTATATATGCTGAGGTCACATCCTAATTGTGTAAACTTGATGACATGGCGTGCGAGTAAGTATTACACAATTGGCAAGCTTTGTCGGTATATGTACCCAGTAATACAAGTTGCTAGTTAACATGTTTTATATATGAAATGAAGTTGAAACTCGAGTGCTTAAACCTCTTAAAAAAGTGTGACTTTTGAGTGACCTAGGTGGAACATTTGTGAAAGTTGGTCGGTATTTACTCACTTTTTAGTGACATTTAATTAAAGTTTATATGCTTCAAGATATCTGAATATCAATTATATGTGCCTCTTTTTTCAGGCCAGCTGGTTACGTGTTGGTTCCATACAACGGACCTTTGCACTTGATATACTTGAGTAGGGGCTCTTCCTTGGTTATGTTTTTCTTTTATCATCACATTAAGAACCGAAAACTACCTAACTAATGGAAATTTTATGGTTCTTTCCAATTGGAATGAACTCTTATCATAAGGAAATACTAAAAACACAATGAGTACTGACATGTAACATGCAAAATAAATGTCTAGATACATTAGAGAAGCAAAAAGAAAACCATCTCAAATGTGTATCTTTATTTAGGAAGTACCTTTACATCTGGGAACATGAGAAGCTTTCGTTTTATGTTAATTATTTTGATTCAGAAATGCAACCGAGTGATCGACTTATTATGTTTTTGCTTTGCTGTTTGAATCCTCAGATTTATTCTGTCTAATTATGTAGCTGTGTTTAGAACTCTGCTACCCTATGAGCAGGTAATTACCGATTCATTTTTATTTATATATTTTTTAAATTATAGAATTACTTCTCTCTCTCTCCCTTATGTATCGAAAGTACTTGTAAAGTATTTGTGAATTGCTGTGAGCCTTGAATGTGTACAGGTTTTACGTCACCAGATTTGTTCACTTTTAATGACTTCACTTCGTACCAATTCTGAGGTGACTGGTCTGTTCAGCATTTGTATAATTTAAATCCTATTTCATCTTTGATTTATTTAACTGTATTTCATAACAGACTGAGGGAGAAACTGGAGAACCTTATTTTCGCCGTCTTGTCTTGCGGTCAGTGGCCCATATAATTAGGCATTATAGTTCATCCCTCATCACTGAATCTGAGGTATGGCTTTTCTTTTCTTGCTAATAAAAATAGTTAACAATTGTGAATGCTTAACAAATATGAAACCATTGACTATTGTAGGAAGTTCAGTGTTTGCAATGAAAATGATAAAACACCTGGAATAGAACACTTTTTTTTTGCTGAACAGATAACGTCATAATTCTGATCCTTGCAAAGTGTTTCTGTTTATATTATTGTTGGTGCTTGCAAGGTTTCTTGGTGGACTGACTTTATTCTTTGCTTTTTAGTTTTGATTTTTGGTAATTTGTTTATAGGTATTTCTCAGCATGTTAGTGAGGGCCACGTCGCTTGATTTGCCGTTGTGGCACCGCATTCTTGTACTTGAAATCTTGAGGGTAATTTTGACGTATTAGATACAGATAACACTTTTTAAATTTTTTATAGGTAAACATTTACTTCCAATAACTTCATCTAATCACTAATAGCTGGGGATTTGGCAGGGTTTCTGTGTGGAAGCACATACTCTGAGAATTTTGTTTCAGAACTTTGACATGTAAGCTAATGTTGTGTCTTTTTCACACAAACAGTTAATTTTTCAATTGGTGGAAAATATGAATTTGTTCATATTGCTTCCCAAGTCAAGAACTCGCTGTTACGACTTACAGTGTTACCAATCAAGCCCATATGTGCTTTGTAATATATTTTTTTTGCAACCCATGAAACTTAATCTTAATTTGCACTAATATACCAATAAGGATTTGATTATTGAATACACAGGAGAATACAATAGCCGTATAAACATGGTTAACAAGAAACCTTATCCTATTAGGTAACTCATTAATGCTAAATAATATCAAAATATGCCAATAGATAATGATGGACAATCCTTATAAACTCTAGTGGATATCACTCCTAACATATATGTTGTGCACCCTGCCATTAGATTGTATGTTTGTATCTTAATTAGTTCTATTTTGACGAAAAGTAGATAATGATGTGATATGTTCTTTGCAGGAACCCAAAGAATACAAATGTAGTTGAGGGTATGATAAAAGCTCTTGCTCGGGTGGTTTCGAGTGTGCAGGTATTTTTACTTATATTCTATCAAGCTTGTTTGAGATGAAACAGAGAAAAAAAACCGAATTGACCCATTCATAAATCATAATTAAAAAAATGGGTCGGAATTGTCACCTTTAGTCAATAGTTCTAACCTATGTGGAAGGGCCTAGGGACATTGAGAAGTCATTTGAGACTTAAATATGCCCTTATTTTGTTTCCAATTATAATCTTATAGCTATAATAAAGTTACATATCTTGTAATCTGGACATGCATTTGACTATGCCACTAAGGACATGAGTGGAACTATCTATAACATATTTTCCTTTTTCAGTTTCAGGACACAAGTGAGGAGAGCTTGGCGGCTGTTGCGGGGATGTTTACAAGTAAAGCCAAAGGTAATGACAATCAAATGATCAATGATGGGGAAATATTTATATGCTTACCTACTATTACTGCATTCCTTAGAAATTATATATGCAAACTTTCCCCTATGTGCAACTTTGTTTTTGTTGGTTTATATTTTCACATACTTTTGTTACGTTATACAGTTTTTTTAATCCAGAAATAGGTATATGGATGTCATATTTGTAATGTTTTTGTGCAATTTACCTGTTTCTATCAACTTGCATATGCAACATTAGCTGATAAATCATTTGTTTTCAGGAATTGAATGGAGTTTAGATAATGATGCATCAAATGCTGCTGTGTTGGTTGCGAGTGAAGCCCATGCGGTAACTTTGGCTATTGAAGGCCTGCTTGGAGTTGTTTTCACTGTGGCAACCTTGACAGATGAAGCAGTGGATGTTGGTGAGGTAACTTTTCATTTATTTAGTTATGAATTTCATATTCTTATTTTTCTGTAACATATGTGATTATTATTGCTCCCAGCTTGAGTCCCCAAGATGTGATTCAGATCCACCTGCAAAAGTAATTGGAAAAACTGCAGTTCTATGCACAACAATGGTTGATTCAGTGTGGTTGACTATCCTTGATGCACTATCCTTGATTTTGACCAAGTACTGTGTTTGCTAACAAATTCTTGTGTCTGTATTGCATAACCAACCATCATTTCTCATTGAAGCTATTTAACAGATCACAAGGTGAAGCTATAGTGTTGGAGATATTGAAGGGTTATCAAGCATTCACACAGGTATCCCTTAAATTCTTGTACACAGGGTTATCAGCATAAGGATATCTTCTCTTTACATTATGCCATTGGTCACTTAATCTTTTATGTGTATGTTGGCTATTCCTGCTTTCTTAGGCATGTGGTGTTCTTCGGGCTGTAGAACCTTTGAATTCATTTCTTGCATCACTTTGCAAATTCACCATAAGTTCATCAAATGAACCTGATAGGAAAAGGTACTCAAGTTCTTTTTGGTCATATAGTATGTATATTAATTGATTATTATTGTTGTCAAATGCCACCATGGAATTGCAACCTTGTAAATTTTCTTCTGGTCAACCTTGTAAATTTCTCCTTTAAATATTTTAACAATCATTACTTCTATGATCTGTTTGCTAGGGTAACTTCTTGTCATTACTAAATACTAATTATCTTTTCATGTTAGCCGTACTTTACAATCTCCGGGGTCAAAGCGGACAGATCTAGTGGTGGAACAAAGGGATGTCGTTGTTCTAACACTT
This sequence comes from Helianthus tuberosus, assembly GCA_030545235.1. Lineage (NCBI taxonomy): Eukaryota > Viridiplantae > Streptophyta > Magnoliopsida > Asterales > Asteraceae > Helianthus > Helianthus tuberosus. The sequence goes on from CM060400.1 coordinate 125,052,032, forward strand.
AAAAATTTTCAGGTACGTGGTATGTGTGAATGTCATTGTAATAAAATAGCTTACTTCTGGTGTCTAATTGGTATGATGTTTTATTTTGTCTTTTATATAAGTTAGGCCCTCAGGACTCTCTTCAACATAACTCATCGTTTATACAATGTTCTGGGACCTTCGTGGGTGTTGGTATGACTATTTACTTTCTTCACACACACTCAGAGATACACACACACGAGTTAGAAAGTAACACCTGTTTATGTTCTACATTGGAGGTTTTGGAGACTCTAGCAGCACTTGATAGAGCAATTAATTCTCCACATGCAACAACCCAGGTAAAACTTCCATCAAGTCTCGTGTCGGGTCCCACATTTGGACTTCTTCAGAACTCATGACATTAATCTCTCTGAGTTTTTTCATTTTTTTATATTTGTTTTTTTTTAAAATAGGAGGTATCTGCAGCTGTCTCAAAGCTTACTAGAGAACCATCTGGCCAGTACAGTGACTTCAGCATTCTGTCATCATTGAATTCTCAGGTGATCTCTTTGTTACACTCTCAACTATAGATGTAATTAGTTTCTTTTTACCGACTTACATTTCTTTCTCTCTGTATATTTACTGTATAGTCTAGAAGTTTTAACATATTCTCTTCTTTTTTATTTGAAGTTGTTTGAGAGCTCTGGACTCATGAATATATCAGCAGTGAGGTCACTTCTTTCTGCGCTCCGCCAGTTGTCATATCAATCAATGGCTGGAACGTTAAGTGGCATTTCGCAAACATCAAGTCAGAAAACAGGAAGCATTAGTTTCGCAGTAGAGAGAATGATATCCATTTTAGTCAATAATCTTCACAGTAAGTTGAAGAAAGTTATTGAATAGCTGTCTTTCATTTTCACGCAAATGCTATTTAAAAAAAAATCTGCTAAAAGGAGAAAGGAAAATTAACATCAAAATAAAAAAAAAAATTGTTTTAAGTTTTAATATTTGCTTTAGTTTGTGGCTTACGTATTTTGTTGCAGGGATTCAGCCATTGTGGGATGAAGTTGTTGGACATTTTATTGAGGTTATTACATCACATTATTATACATTATGAATAATGCTGCTATCATAATTGCAAGCACTTATTGATAAATTAAGATATCATTACAGCTTGCTAATAGCCCTAATCACCACCTGCGAGCAATGGCACTTAATGCTTTGGATCAATCAATTTCTGCTGTTTTAGGTTCAGATAAGTTTGAGGAGAATGCACTATCAAGACACCATGGTGTATGTGACAATATTTCATAGATTCACTCTTTTCTTGATACGTCTCCCTTTTTTCGTAGGATAATTATAGTTTCTGTTATAAACTCTGTTTTTTGCTAGATCAAAACAGAAATGAAGGCACTTGAAATTTCTATCATATCTCCGCTACATATACTTTATGATTCATGTCCGAATAGTGATGTTAATGCTGGATCTTTAAAAATCCTCCTTCATGTTTTAGAGGTAATTCTTTTGCAATCGCAGATTTGTTTCGTTTTCTGTTTCAACACGTCCTGTACCTGTAATATTTGCAAGATGTTTCTTTCTGGTAAAATTTCAGCAAAAAAGTACACCAATTTCTCAAAGTCATCATTACAACTTGACGTGTCAGTTTGGACCTATTTACTTATGGGACCGGTTTGAGTTCATTTAGTCTCAAAATGTCCAATGTGTCAAATAAGAACTAGCTAGAAAGGGAATGGGTCAAATGGGCCAAACAGGGTTAAAGTGCTCTCAAAAGTTATTTTTTTTAATACACACAACTTCCAAATCCGTTTTATTTAAAGGTATGGACTATTATTGTAATCACACTTAAATTATTTAAATATAAAAAGTGGACAAAAACGTTTATTCAGGCCAGCTTGACCTAACCCGGCCTGTTTTGATCCATTACCCAACCTGCGTGACCCATCCATCTTGTTACCTTTTGTTGCATCCTTCTGAAAGTTATTATCTTTTACAAGATTCTTTCTTTGTGCTGTTAATATTGAGGATACCGAGTATTATTGTCAGACTAAATTTGGAACAGATTTTTGATTTTTGTGGGAGGGAGGAACTATATGCTTTACTTTTTTTGTACATGCATGTTCTTTTTTCATAATGGAAACCTTTTTTTCAGAGGCATGGAGATAAGCTGTTTTATAGCTGGCCAAATATCCTTGAAATGCTAAGGTAATTATTCGCTACATTTTTGTTTTCTTTTTTGGTGTTGTGATGTTGGTTAAACTTCTCATTCCATTTTTCTTTAGATCAGTTGCTGGGTCATCTGAAAAGGATATAGTCACCCTTGGATTCCAGGTTAGTAAGATTGTAGCAACATGTTTAGAAATTAGGAGTTCTAAATTCTATCATAATAATTCAATATTCTATATTCAAGAGGCTTATAGACCTAGTGGCATACTGCCATACTGGTCACCCTAATATAGGTTCTATTTTTATCCATATAAAGTGTAATCTTATGAATAAGGCTATATACATTTTCAGATCATAAAAGTTATTATGACTAGTCAACGATTGCAAAAAGAGTATAGGTTATCCATTAAAAGTTAATGAAAAGTGGTAGTTTTGGGGAATAGTTGATAAAAAAAATACTTGTCGAGTACTAGAATATTTTCACTTGTTTTACTTTTATATAACTTGGTCTCGTTTTTTGTAGAGCCTACGAGTCATTATGAATGATGGGCTGTCAACTGTACCCTCAGAATTTCTTCATGTGTGAGTTTTCTCAACTTTGTATGTATATGTTATAATTTAGGGATTCCTCTCTATAGAACTTTTCTGACATTGCATTTTTGGTGCTTCTATATCTATATGTTGAAACAAATAAGCATGTGAGCCAAGGGTAGTTTATTAAAGTTTTGGCCGTTTATTGTGCTTAAGTTTATAATTTATTTGCAGTATACATTCTTAAACTCATTACAGGTCTTTTGGGCTTCTCTTTTATATATTTTCAATAGGTTTTGTCTTTTTTAGCCTATCATGTCTCGTTTTCGATAAAGCGCTTGTTAAGTTTTTTCTTTCTTTGTTCTTACTTTTTCATTAACGGTTTTTCTACTTTTTAGTTGGCTATTTAAATCATTCTTTTGATGTAATCAGATGTATAGATGTTACCGGTGCATATAGTTCTCAGAAGACTGAATTGAATATTAGCTTAACAGCAATTGGCCTGCTTTGGACTTCGACTGACTTTATCGCCAAGGGTCTGTTGGAGGGTCCTATAGAGGATAATGGCAAGGGTTCAACTCTCATATGTTTTCTGTTTATCAGCTTTCATTATAGCAAAATTTGCATATTTCACAAAATAAAAGATAAGTCAAAGTTTGCCTATTCTGCAGAAACATCAGAATACATGAATGGTGAAAAGATAGAACAGACTGAGAACAGTGTTAAAAAGGTTAATCAACAAGATTCGTTGATTGCAGTATCCGAACATGATAAATTGCTGTTTTCCGTTTTTTCGTTACTCCAAAATCTGGGAGCTGATGAAAGACCTGAGGTAACTTGTTTTCTCTACCACTCGGGCCCCAAGATTCAGATACTTTATCAGATATTTTAAAGTTTAAACGCAGAAATCTTTTCTACTCTGAAAATAGTTAAAGCTTTATTAAAACATAATTTTTTTTATCATATTGCCTTGTTCATCTTTAGGTAAGGAATTCAGCTGTGCAGACACTTTTTCAAACCCTAGGAAGCCATGGGCAAAAGCTTTCAAAGAGCATGTGGGAATATTGTCTCTGGAATTATGTTTTCACAACTTTAGATCGTGCTTCTCACATGGTAAGTATAGATAAAGTACCTAGAAATGGGTTTTATTCTGGGTCATACTTTATCTATTGGGACGGGTCAAATGGGTTGAAAGTGACCCAAAGTTCATTAAATGTTACCTTTTTTATTGCTCTGTTCAAAAAATTAGATTAGTTTCAGATAGTAAAGTTTTTGTAATCATATTGTGTACTTTTTCTGTATAAACTTCAATGGAAAAGGGATACAATATTTGCTGGCAAATCCAGACCGGCGTTCTAAAATTAACTCATTACTCAACCCTTCCATTTTGTTATCTTTATTGGATACGATCATATAATTATAGGCTGCCACATCTTCCAAAGACGAATGGCATGGGAAAGAACTTGGTGTTCGTGGTGGAAAAACTGTTCATATGCTCATACATCATAGGTATCTCAATCTATAGTTTATCTGATGCATTCTGCAGCAAGTTGGATATTCTTTTCAGTCCATACAATGTTCATATATGTCTTTTAATAATATGCAGTCGGAACACCGCTCAGAAACAATGGGACGAAACACTTGTGCTTGTATTTGGAGGGATTGCTCGTATTCTGCGTACTTTCTTCCCACTACTAAGAAGTATAACCAATTTTTGGTCTGGTGCGTCTTGTTTTAGATCACTTACTATGTATACTAGCTTTTATTTTAACAAACAGAATGATGGTTAAATCAAGCTCTTAATTTGCAGGATGGGAATCTTTGCTTCGGTCTGTAAAGAACAGTATTGCAAATGGTAGTAAAGAAGTTGCCCTTGCTGCCGTAGGTTGTTTGCAGTCAACAGTCCTCTCTCATTCACCCAAGGTAAGTCTACTTTTCTTGGGTCATATGTTTAGATCTTTTTTTTTTGATAAAATTTGCAAATGTTTGGATTAAGATTGTTAGAACCGAATTATATTTTGTATCAGGGAAATCTGCCAATGCCATATCTAAAATCTGTTCTTGATGTTTATGATATTGTTCTCCGCAATCCAACTGCATGTGGTGAAATGGCAACAAACAAGGTGAAGCAGGAGATAATCCATGGGCTAGGTAATCATTTCTGTGACATTGGACAGCATTTCTGCATTTATGTTTTTAACATAAAAAGTCATGTCTTTAAGTTCTAAGTTTGATATTATCTTTTAACAGGAGAAGTTTATGTGCATGCACAAGGAATGTTTGAAAGTAGCATGTACGCACAGTTGCTTTCTATCATTGATTCTGCAATCAGAGAAGCAAAGACCACTCAAAATAATTTTGAAGCTGAATTTGTGAGTATGCTAATCTTTGCACAAGTAATTATTACTTCAGATTTTATCCTTACCTGGGGGCTGCATTATACTAGGAAATAAATAATGGTTTGCACACAAGTCTCTATAGAAATCCCAGCAGCTTAGGAGTTTTTAGGGTTCACTGTTTTTATTTGCCATCGGTTCACAGTTGTCGTGTTACCTGTTCTGAATAAGTAGATTATTACTGTTCAGATATGGGATATTTTATCATTTTGGTCTGTTATGATGCTCCAAAACTTCCATTGAATTGATTAGATTTTCTTAAAGTTGAGGTGTTAATCTGCAAATTTCAGCAGGTTCATGCACCGTGCTTCATGGTCTAATTTTAAATTTTCTGTACATCCATGGGCAGTTTGGCAATATCAATATGTTTAGGAGTCTGGGTCTTTCTAGAATTTTCCAAAAAATTGGGGATGCTTGTATTATATTGTACAAATGCAAATGCTAAAGTTCCAGCCGTAAACCCTTTTCTTGTTAAGAACTATATCTATATGTATCAAAATTTTAACGTATTTTTGAAGTGCTAAGCTGCTCAAAATGTATATAAAAGTAGGTCTACGTGTTCTCATAGAAGCTAGATCATTTTAATATCTTACTTCTTCTTTACTATTCTCTAGTCACTAATATTCTATCTCTCTCTCTTCTTTATCTTTGCATCAGTTTTTTACTATAAAACTACATATATCTGGGTTCGTTACTTGTAATAAATTAATCCATCTTCATATTTCCGTCTTATAGTTGGGCATCGTATGAAACCGAGATAGATAGGAAACCTAGGCAGACATGCAGATCTATATGATGGTCTAATAATATACTTCTACAGGGACATGTTCCGCCAATTCAGCGTGTAGTACTGGAAGTCTTTCCACAGTTACGTCCGCCTCATCATCTTCCTTTATTGTGGGCAGTCTTCTTCCAGAAGCTTTTGCGTTATCTTCCAAATTCCGATTCTTCTGATCAGAATGAAGGAGATGATACAAAGCCTGTGGAATCAAAAGGCTACACTTCTGGTACTTGACAATTTATTATTTGTTTATTTATATGTTCATTTTTTTCTTCTTTTACCTTCTGGTATTTACAATTATAAGTTGGTTTGCGTCATGTACTCATTTATCTCAAAGCTTGTCAAACAAGAAAACTTAGCTAAAAGGGAACTAGTCAAATGGCTGTACTGGTTGATAGTCGTTCAAAATGTATACTCATTGATTTAGATCATAGTTGTCAATAGCGGATACAGCGACTGCTATAGCGCGCTATGTAGCGAGGCGACCAAGTGTCACTATTTGGGTCATAGCGACTAATAGCGTGAATAGCAACAATTTTTTTTTTTGGATGTAAATAGCAATTAGATATAGCTATAAAATAGCTGGATTTATAGGTTTTTGCTAAATATACATGTAAAATAGCATATGTACCAGGATATTTTGTTGTAATATACATAAAAAAATTTTCATAATTCTTTTTCTGGTGTATCGCTATTTATAAAATAGCGGTCGCTATTTGTCGCTATTCGCTATGTAGCATATACGTCCGTTGTCGCTATTTGTCGCTATTCGCTATTAACAACTATGATTTAAATCAATATTTAATTTTTAATCATACTGTTTTTGTATTTGTATATGTAATGAGTAGTTATTTACTTAAAACATGCCCAAAAAGGTGGTGTTCAGTCACCCGTTTTGACCCAGTAATGATTTCACCCACTTCACCACCTCTAAACTTGAGTCTTATTTCTACAGATTCTAATGGGACTACTACTTCTGGTCAAGTAGAAGTAGAATCTTTGTCTACAATCTCTGATTCAAGAAAATCTTCAGCCGTGACCATTACAAGTGATTTGTTTGCTGAAAAGCTTGTTCCTGTGCTGGTAGATATGTTCTTACAGGCTCCAGCAACTGAGAAGTTTATCATCTTTCCTTGCATTATTCAAGGTCTTGGAAGGTAACATATTCTTTGTAGCCATAACTGCATATCTCAGCAGCCAGATTTATTATTTCTCTATAGCCACAACTGCATGTTTTTTTTTTCATTTTTTATTTCATGCATGCGAGGGGGCTAAGGAACAACAAACATCTTATTTTGTGAATTTCTGAAAGGAAAATCTAATATATGCTTTTTTTATAGAGGTTGCAAAGATGGATCGGTTGGACGGGTTGGGTAACGAGTCTAAAGAGTTCATGTTTTAGTAGAGATGAAACAGGCCAGGTTGGGTTGGGTTGGGTTGGGTTGGGTTGGGTTTAAAAGCTTGAATAAGGCTCTGCTGTCTTTATTGATTGAATAACAATAATACAAGGGGCCCTTTATATAGGGATCAAATACAAAGAAACCCTAAACACTATTTTAGGAGATGATAAACATTCCTAATTACAAGATAATTACAAAACTATTTTAAATAAATATACATAATATTATCTTTAATATTATCGGCTAAGACTCCCCCGCAGTTCGAGCGGGCGTAGGACAGACGCTCAAACTGGAACGAAAAGATTGAAACAACTGCTGTGAAATCCCTTTCGTAAAAATATCAGCGTATTGCAATGAAGACGGGACATGAAGAACCCTTATGTGGCCAACCCGCACTTTTTCCCGTACAAAATGAATGTCGATCTCAATATGCTTCGTTCGTTGATGTTGGACGGGGTTATCAGAAAGATAAACAACAGACACATTGTCGCAGTAAACGACCGAAGCATGCCGTAGTGGAAGATGCAACTCCAGAAGTAAATTACGAATCCAAGTAGCTTCTGCTACAACATTGGCGACGCCACGGTACTCAGCCTCAGCACTAGAACGGGAAATAGTGGGCTGGCGTTTAGACGACCAAGAAATTAAATTATCACCAAGAAACACACAGTACCCACTTGTAGATCGTCGTGAGTCAGGACACCCGCCCCAGTCTGCATCAGAATAGGCGACCAAAGAATGCGAAGTAGACTTGGTTAGTCGAATCCCATAAGTAACTGTCCCCTGTCGGAGGATGCGTTTCAAGAAGGCATAATGGGGATCTCGTGGTTCATGCATAAAAAGACAGACTTGTTGAACCGCATAAGAGATATATGGGCGAGTAAAAGTAAGGTACTGAAGAGCACCGGCAAGGCTACGATACAACGTAGGATCGTGAAATAATGGACCATCAGACGCACTTAGTTTTGACGAAAGATCAACTGGTGTAGCGCAGGGTTTACACTCCGTCATGTGAGCGCGCGAGATAATATCCTTGGCGTACTGAGCCTGATCTAAAAATAAACCTTTATCATCCCAAGTAACCTTGATGCTATGTTGTCAAAGACGCAAGGCGCAGGCGAGGCGCATCGGCCTCGCCCGGAGCCTAGGCGCAAGGCGCAAAAAAAGCGTGGGCTTTTTTAAGAAAAGCGCACATAGAGAAAAAAATATAAAAAATATGTTATGCTTTGAAAATAAATAAGATTTCACATATAAAATAAAAAAAAAAAAACTATTATATATGCCATTTAAGATCATGGAGCTAATAGTGGGTAGCAAAAGTTTAGGACTTATATGTTGTAAGTTTTGGGTGTGTGAATAAAAGTCTCAAAAGGTGGTAAATACTTTGTCCCACATTGGTGTGGGGACAAAGTGAGTGGTTTATAAGGTAAAGCCTTTACTACTCTATTGTAGCTTTGTGACATGTTTTACCACAAGTCCTACCCGCGCGCAGGGGGGGGGGGGGTGCAAAAATGAGTTTCTGAGCTGGAATTTGGTTGAACTCATGCGGACACGAATGCAGCTCCGAAAAACCCGGGCCCGCGTGAGGCAGTTTTTTATACGCACTCAGTTTCAGTTTTTTTTTTCTGCTTCAGCGCTACGCCTTAGACCGTTTTTGTGCGCCTTTGTTGCGCCTCAGGCCGCTTTTTTCAAAAAAACCCATTTTTGCGCCTAGGCTGCCACCAGGCGCTATAGGTGCGCCTCGCTGCGCCCGGGCGCCTAGGCGCGTGCTTTTTGCGCTTTTGACAACATAGCCTTGATGCCCAAAAAATGATGGAGATGACCCAGGTCTGTCATAGCAAATTCCCGGAAAAGTGTTAAAATAATATGATTGAGCAACGAGGTTGAGGATGCCGTAAGAACAATGTCGTCCACATACAAACGCAAGTAGCATGTTTTATCCCCGTCTTTGTAAATGAAAAGCGAATTGTCGCATGTACTACTACGAAACCCATGAGCTAGAAGAAAATTTGCGAACCGCATATACCATGCCCTCGGTGCCTGTTTAAGTCCATAAAGGGACTTCTTCAATCTGCAAACATAGTTAGGATATCGCCCATCAACAAACCCGGGCGGTTGATGCATAAAGACTGTCTCATTCAAATGGCCGTGTAAAAAGGCGTTCTTGACATCCAACTGATGAATGGGCCAAGAACGAGAGACAGCAATGGAAAGTACCGTCCTGATAGTTGCCGGTTTAACAACCGGGCTAAAAGTATCTTCACAATCTATACCAACAGTCTGCGATTTACCATTTACGACCAACCGTGTTTTGTAACGTTCAAGAGAACCGTCCGATTTAAATTTATGTCTGAAAGGCCACATACACCTGGACGATCATGAGGACGGGGAACGAGTTCCCATGTTTCGTTTTCTTGTAACGCACTAAATTCGGTTTGCATGGCATGCAACCAATGAGGGTCGGCAAAGGCTTTTGCGTAGGTATTAGGAACCGGAGAGATGGTAGTGGAGGTATGTAGAATTTTGGCTTTTGAACGGGTGGTCATGGGGTGAGTGTTGGTTGTGGGTTGGGCCGTAGCCGAGGGTGGGGTTTGGGCAGGTTGGGCCGATGGATGTATGTGGGCTGGTGGGGCCGTGGGGATGTGTTGGGCTTGGGCGGATGATGGAGGGGCTGTAGGTGGTGGTCTTGGGCGACGGGAATAGGTTAGGGGAAATGGGGTGACCGAATGGGGAGAGGTGGTGGGGTTAGTAGCAGCGGGTATGGGGAGTGGCAATGGTTGAGGTGGACGAGTGAAAGAGAACCCGGGGGGGGGGGGGGGGTAGTGTCATCGAGAAAAGTATAGGCATTAGGTGTGGTGGGAATAGTATATGGAAAGGTATGTTCATCAAAAGTTACATGACGGGATATGTGAACCTTCCCAGTTGTCGGATCGAAACACCGATAACCGTGAAAATCCGGTGGATATCCAAGAAAAATGCACCGGACGGACCGGCTGTGTAGTTTATGAGGCTGGGTGGCTGAATGGTTTGGATAGCAAGCACACCCGAACACACGAAGGTGGTCGTATGTAGGGTGGCGGAGGTAGAGGGCAAAGGTGGGAGTGAAGAAATTTAGGCGTTTGGTAGGAAGGATGTTGTGAAGGTAGGTGGCTGTGTGTAGAGCCTCAACCCAAAAGGTGGGTGGAAGATGGGCATGGATAAGTAAGGCTCGAATGATATCGTTTAAGCGACGAATCATTCTTTCCGCACCACCATTTTGGGATGAAGTTTGCGGACAAGAAAAACGAAATAGGAGGCCCTGTTGGGTAGCGAAGGTTTTAAAAGCATTATTGTCGAATTCACCACCCAGATCACACTGAAAGGTTTTGATTTTGCGTTGAAATTTAGTAGTGATGAGGTTGTGAAATTTGACAAAAGTTGGGAAGGTTTCGGATTTGTATTTAAGGGGGTATACCCAAATAAAGTGTGAGAAGTTATCAATTAGGACCATGTAGTATTTGTAGCCGGTTTTACTAGTTATTGGGGATGTCCACAAATCACAGTGTATTATATCAAAAGGCGAAAAAGTAAACGAAGTAGATTCATAAAAAGGAAGACGTTTACTATTAGATAAATGACAAGAATTGCAAAAACTAGAAGTGTGTTTATTACATAAAAAACCAGAATTACGCCTAAGAATATCTAAGACTTGAGATCCAGGATGTCCAAGTCTATCATGCCAAGGAAGAGATGCTGTTGAAAGTGAGCAAGCTTGAGGTGGGAGTGTTGGTGGGGGTAATAGGATAGAGATCTCCCGTCCTATTGTGGCGCGACAGGAGGCGGCCCGTCTTGAGGTCCTTCAAAGAAAAACCAAAAGGGTCAAATTCAATTGAAACATGATTATCACGTGTGAAACGGCGAACAGATATTAAATTTTTAATAATTTGAGGGCTAAACAGGATATTGAGTAGGATATAGGTGCGGTTATGGATAGGGAGAAAGCCAGTGCCCGAACCCTCAATTGGTAAAACATTGCCATTACCTACCAAAATTTTTGTGGAAACAGGAAAAGAATCATGGTGAGTGATCATACCTTTGTTGTTGGAGACGGTCCGCTCAGCGCCTGTGTCAAAGTAAGAGGACGGGTTCGTGTAGGCAAGCTGGGACGTGTTGTAGGCAGCACTTAAATCAGATGGGTTGAGAGCATCAAACCCGTGCTGAATTGGGCCGAATGGACCGTAGCCCATTGGGGACTGTGGCTGATTGTAACCGGCGAAGTGGGCCGCAGGAGGCGGTGGCGTTGCAGCAGTGTTGGGCCTCCATTGTGATTGTGTCGGGTATGGACATGGTGGTGTGGTCCACCAGGCCCATTGCGGGTAAGAGTTCAGTTGATAGGCCCAATGGTTACTGTTGGGTCCGGCTGATCGGTTTCCACGGCCACGACCACCGCGGCCTTTGCCATTACCTCGACCACCGCGGCCACGATAAGATTGACCGCGGTAGGGCTGTTTTTGAGATGTATCAGATGGTGAAGGTGTTGCCGTTGCGGAGGAAGAGTTGGCGGTCGGAGCAGCAGGTGCGGCCAAGACTGAAGACGTCTTCTGAGTACGGGCTTCCTGACGGATAACTTCATCGTGAAGCATGGAGCGAGCCAAATCCCAATCAGCCTTTTGGTTGTTAATCAAGGCTGCTGTAGTATCAAATTCGGGCGATAAGTCACAGACCAATTTAAGGACGAGTCGGGACTCGGTAACCGGCTGATCAACGTCTTGAAGTTGATCAGCTAAGCTTTTTAACTGCTGACAGTAATCATCGACGGAGCTGCACTGTTCAAGGGTGAGATTAACAAACCGTGATTCGAGGGTAGCGGCCTTAGCTTGCTTGTTGCTGAGGAATATTTTTTCTAACTTCAACCATGTGGTGCGAGCCGTAGCATCGGTGTCAAGAACACGCGTGAGGAGGTCGTCCGAGAGTGTGCTGTAAATCCATTGAGAAACCAATGCGTCCAATTCTTTCCACGTCGGATATTGCGGATCTGCCGAGTCAGGGGCTGGTGTGTCATCGATGTGGTCAAGAACCTTATATGCCATGGTGTGAGGTTTGAAAAGCTTCACCCATGACGTATAGGTGACCTTGGTTCCATCAAGAATACGAACCTTCGTCTGAATGTTGGTAACTGAGTACGCAGGGTGGAGGGTTTTGTTTTCAGAAACGTTCGATTGGTTCTGATCATCGGTGCTTTTATTTTCTGAAGTGCTCTTTGTCATGGTGAACAGGGGCAGACGAAGAGGGAGGGTGAACAAGGCAGGTTATCGAAGGGAAAAGGAAGGAGAAGGGTAAAGAACCGTAGCTCTGATACCATAAAAGCTTGAATAAGGCTCTGCTGTCTTTATTGATTGAATAACAATAATACAAGGGGCCCTTTATATAGGGATCAAATACAAAGAAACCCTAAACACTATTTTAGGAGATGATAAACATTCCTAATTACAAGATAATTACAAAACTATTTTAAATAAATAGGTAGAGGATCCTGTAAAAAGTGCTCAAAGTGTGAGAAATGTGAAGTGTATTATAACACTGTATATAATACTATATAACACCATATAAACACCGTATAACAATATGTAACACCATATAATACCATATAACACTATGTAACACTATATATCATTATATAACAAATATAACACTATACGTTGTCTGATAGCATGTCTATGATAGATGTATAGTGTTATATTTGTTATATAATGATATATAGTGTTACATAGTGTTATATGGTATTATATGGTGTTACATATTGTTATACGGTGTTTATATGGTGTTATATAGTATTATATACAGTGTTATAATACACTTCTCACACTTTAGGCCCTTTTTACACTATCCTTACCCTAAATAAATATACATAATATTATCTTTAATATTATCGGCTAAGAGGGTTGTGTTGTATTGGCCCGTTAAAAATATTTTGTCCAGTTCTCAGAGTTTTATAGATGTATTTAACGTGTAAATTATGATTACATAAACAATTTAGGAGGTTGTGTGATTGAAAATATACTTTTTTGCGACTTTAACCCTGTTGCCCATCAGCTATTTTTTTTTATTTGTTTTGAGATAAATTATGACCTAAATTAACCCAGTCATAAGTAAATGGGTTGAAATGGCCACTTAAATTCATGTGTCAATTTTGTCTAATATTCTCGATTTTTTTTCCTTTTGACTACTCATAACATGACATATATACCATTTCTAATAAAAATTTCATATGTTGTGAAGGTTTCCGAAACTTGCATACAGGGTTCTTACGTTCAGTTTTGTATATTCGTTTCTGTAAAGAATTTAGAAAAAGAGTTGTGGTTATACAGGTGCATGATAACAAGAAGAGAAAATCCTGATGGTGGACTTTGGGGGCTAGCTGTTAAAAGCTTCAACCAATTGCTAGTTGATGACATCAACAGTTTTGCAAATGGGTCAAGGCCTGATGTAAGCAACAACAACAAGCCCGCAAGAATTCGTTTATGGAAAGAAGTTGCTGATGTGTACGAAATATTCCTGGTAGGGTATTGTGGACGTGCCCTTCCTTCCAGTTCACTTGCTGCAATATCAAAGGAGGACGATGAATCCCTTGAAATGGAGCTTTTAGATGTTCTTGGGGATAAAGTTCTCTTGTCAGACATTGATGCTTCTCCTGATGTAATATTTCTATCTCCAATCTATGTATATCATATTTTTTTTATATTATGGTATTGAATTGACATTTACAGATATTGGAACGGTTGATAATAACCCTTGACCGCTGTGCTTCTCGTACATGTTCATTGCCTGTTGAAACAGTTGAACTTGTGCCTCCCCACTGTAGCAGATTCTCTCTCACTTGCTTGCATAAGTTGTTCTCCTTGAGCTGGTATTTCTTCATCTTGTATATAAGTTACCGGTAATATGTCTATATATAGGCGTTTAAAACAAAACCAATTTTAAGTAGAGAGCCGCATCATAAGCACTTGAACGTAGTGCTGCGGCGCTAACAGATGTTGCGAGAAAGAAAAAGAGAGACGGTTACGTAACCGCCTTATGTATCACAACTAAACCAATATGTACATGTGTTTATGCGGTTCTTGCAGTCTCTACTTATGATTGATTCTGCATTGGCCAACTATATATACGTTTATTTTGTAATAATAAGTTTGCTTTTGCTCAGTTACAATGAATCAAACAACTGGAATCCGACTCGAAGCCAAGTAAGCAAAATATCTGTCATGATACTTATGGCAAGATGCGAATACATACTAAAAAAGTATTTAACTGACGAAAAGGAATTAGGTAAGTTTCATCTTTCATGAAACTTTTGTGTGTAAAGGTTTTTTCTGTCAATATCTTTTTAACAATAAAACTATTATTGGAAGGTGAACGTTCATTTCCGCCTGCAAGAATCCAAGAGATTGCTTTTGTACTCCAAGAGATGGCACGTGTTGTCTTGCATCCGGAAACAGCTTCAGTACTTCCGTTACATCCTTTTTTGAAGGGTGGTGGTCAATTAGAGGAGAATACCGGTCAACGCGCACATTTATTTGTCCTTTTCTCGCCCTTATGTGAGCTTGTTAAGTCCAGGTAACAAATTCTTCATACACAAGGAGTTCTATAGTTTTGCTTTCATAATGCACAAACACACGTAGGGAGAGAGAGGCGCCTTAACCAAACTTAACCAAATACACTTGTACTTGTACTTAAATTTGATTTTATTGAACGGAGTCCACCTAATGGCATCTTAAATTTTAAGTAATACGAGTATTGTTGCTCAAGGTAGAACACTTAATGCATGTGTTAATCTATTTCAGGGGACAAATCGTTCTTTTTAAACAATACTTACACCTTTGCCCTACTCAACTTTACTCAACTTTTGTTTATTTAAACAATAATTATACTTTTGCTCCTGTATTTTAAACCAACTACCCTTTATTTAAGTGGCCATAACTTATTCATACGTTAATACTTTTTTAAAAAAGTTTAACTGGGCATTTTTTTCTTCTTAATTTGAGTATAGTATTGCTATAGTTTTTATAATTTTAAAGGGGTGAGCAATAACTAAAACCAAACCGAAAACCGAATTAACTGAAAATTGGTTGCCGGGTTCGTATTTTCATATATTTCTAACTTTTCTACCTCCATTTCATATTTTGTACCCCCATTTCATGTATTTATACCTCCATTTCATGTGTTCGTAAGCAAAAATAGCCCGAGTTTGGTTTTGGTTATTAAGCAAAATTAACCGAACCGAAAACCAACAATCTAACCGAATAAACTGAACTGGTTAACCCAAAAACAATTGGTAAAGTTAACATTACAAAGTGGAAAAACAATATTTTCGGAATAAAAATTTGTACAATATTTTCCGGACTCTCAAAATCCAATATTTTACACTAGAATATTTTTTTTTTTCAGTAAAAATAGCACTACGAAGCGAAAAAAGCAGGGTGGGCTGGGCCCCCTGCATTGCCATATTGTGTGCACACCCTTCTAGTGTGTGTGTATATATATTTATGTATAAAACATTAGTGATAATAATAATAATGAATAGTTATATATTTTGGAAACATTTAGTGTATCAAATATTATTATAAAACTTTATTCGATTAACAAGGAATGTTTTTCACTTGCACACCGTGATAGACTGATAGGTAGATATAGTGAGGTAGTTAGAAAGAGAATGATAAGCGGTTACAGCCTTATGTTTTTGTATCACAGATAAACAAGATGCATAAGTGTTTGCATTTCTCTAGTTGAAGTCGGTTTTGTATTAATCGTCCTTTTGTTTAATAAGCACCATAAGTTTTGAATAAAATGATACGTTTCAAAAATCACAATTTGCGCTACTTCCACTTCATTTGACTTGTTCTCTTTCCGCAATTATTTATTTGACCGGCTAAAGATAGCCATTCATAAGGAAACGTGGCTCAAAATTGCCGCCTCTAGAAATAATGCTAACATCTCAACCGTAATTGTATAAAACTATAGTTACAAGGAGACGGTTATATTCTGGAATGTGTGTGTATTGTATGCATATATTTAGACGTTGGTTTACATGTATAACTTAAACTTATGTTACAGGAATTCTCGAGTTAGAGATCTGGTGCATACTTTACTTAGGCTTGTCAGTACCGAGCTCGGAGTACATAAAATATGTTTAACAAATTAAACGCGTTCTGTAATATTTGCCAAACAATCATATTGGTTAAGATGGAGTTTGTACAAGTGTTGGTGAAAGTTTTGATCTTGATTTTTTTTTTGTATTTAGAATTTCAGTTTTCAGAGTGTATTTGTAATTTGTGGATAAGGAAATGTAGCTTTGATATGATTCAAACAATTAAATTTTAGATGTTTTTCTTCACTTGTTTCAAATGTGTTGGATATTTTCATCATCAATCAGTTAGTTTCATGGCAACAATGGTGATTTTTTTTTGTATGTAAAAGTTGAGTTTGTAAATATTTATGGTTCTGAAATGATCCTGGCCCTTCAGTAATGGGTTGAGTTCATTTCAGAACTCTAAATAACTACAGAACTTTCAGAACTCCTAATAAACAATCATTTTATATACAAGTCTTTGTATTTAGGATCTTTTTATCATCTATTATATGTATTTCTTTGATTACATACATGTTAAAAGTAGTTTACATATGTTTAATTGCCAAAAATATATATATGTGTCATAACTAATTACATATATGTAAAAAAACTAGTTTACATATGTGTAATTATAAAATTACATATAAAAAATGATAAAATTACTCTTAACATGTATGTAATCGTAAAAATACATATAATAAATGATAAAATTATCCTAAATATAAAAATATATAAATAAAAAGATTGTTTATTAGGAGTTCTGCGAGTTCTGTAAATATTTATGGTTCTGAAATGATCCTGGCTCATTCAGTAATAGCTCATAATTTCAAATTCGTTAGTCTGCTTTATATATCATACTTTTTATGTATTTTAGTAAATAATATTTTAAAAAAGATCGATTTTCTAGTTTTTGTATTTTTTCACGCATCTATCTATACTATATAATAAAGTAAACCGATGTGTGAAACATGTCATTCATTTGAGCCATCTAATTTTCTGTTTTCCCGCCTTTTCTATACTTATCTTATATATTAATTAAATAATAAATTAATATTAAATCTTATCCTATTTGAATTTAAAATATATTCGTTCTATTTTTCTAATAAAATACTATCTTCAAATTTAAATTGTTAATTTAAGATAAGATGTTTATGAAAACCAAACTTAATATTGTTGGATAAATATAATATCCACACGGTAACATAACATTACGTAAATTAATATTTCACATGCTTTAATATTAATATAACATTAACATCATATTGATAGTTTCATAATGATATTATATTAATATAATAAACATCGTATTAAACCAAAACTTTTTGTCTCTTCTCGGTCAGGTGTTATAGCCTTTGAGAAAGATGTTTTTGTTTGATTGAATTTAGTTTATAAAAACAAGCCTACTTTTAACCTTTTTATTATTTAATATGTAAAATTACATTTATTCAACAGTGTAATGCACGAGGTTTTTTATAGATATAACTTTTTTATTATTTAGTATACATAACTACATTTATTCAACCCGTGTAATTCATGGGTTTTTAAAGATATAATTTTATTTTATTATTTGGTATATAAAATTGCATTTATCAAACCCATACAATATACGAGGTTTCTTAAAGTTTTTTTATTATTTAATATGTAAAATTACATTTATTCAACCCGTGTGATAAACAATACATTTAAATATATATTGTATTATTATTTAGTATATAAAATTACATAATAAAAAAAGTAAAATGTTATAACTTATGTTTTTTTAACGGCATATGGTTAGGATGTCGCTAACCGGGTTAGCAATTAGCAACATGTTACTGTCGCATAATTAGTATTAAAATTCTCCTTAGTATTAAAATTCTCCCATGCCTGGATTTGAACCTAGGACCTCCACGGGAAGCAAAGTTTCTCACCTCCCCTTAACCAATAGGCCAAGAGATCATTGGTATAACTTATGTAATACACAAGTTTCTAACTTAATAATAAATAACAAAGATATAATACATCAAAATTCATTTTTTTTTTCTTTCAAAAACATATATTGATGACTGTGTGTGTTAATTGATTACATTATTTGTATTTAAGTCGTGTAATACACGTGTATATTCAATCTTGCAATGTACGAGTTTTTAAAGATGTAACTTTTCTATTATTTAGTATCTAAAATTATATTTATTCAGCCCGTGTCATGATTCTAACCTAGTAAGAGTATACATAAACCAATAAACAATAAATAAAACATTATATAGGCTAATACAACAGATTTACTAATTAAAAAACATTGCCTGAAAATATATTAGAATTTTAGGTTATAATTTATTTATGTGTGTGTCTCTCTCTCATTCTATACATGAAGTTTATCTTTTATTTAAACGAGCCAAATGAGTGAGCTAACAAGCCGACTACTGAGCGAGCCACGAACTGAACCTGTCTTGATTTGGGTTTAGCTCCAGTGGCGGATGTAGGCCAAAATCTTAGGGATAACGTTCAGTTTTTTTTTTTTACCATACTTCATACAATGTAACAAAACAAAAATAGAAATACGATAATAAAACGTTTCCGACCACTAGAATAATTTGTCCTTTTAAAATTGGACCAATTTTTAATCATAGGTCACTAATAAAACGTCCCTGACCACTAAAATAGATCAATTTATTTTATCATACTTTATCAAACTATTTTACATTAAAACATAGTTTGTCTATTTAAAGTCATGATCTCGTGGGTGAAAAACCTATATATCAAGATCAGTGACGGACCCAGGTTTTTTTTCCAATGGGGTCCATTTTTTCGGTGTTCAAAATTTTCATAACAAAACGTTAAAAATTTCCGGGTCCTTACTCGTTCGGGTCGGGTCAGAGCGAGGTTTGAAATAGATTAAAAAAAACATAAAACAGACTATACAAGGATTGAAACCATGACTTCTTGTTGAGTTGTTGGTAAAGAAAGAGGTTTGCCATTACACCAACTTTCCTTTTCTTTCTATAGTGTCCACCTAATTGTATTTATGGGGTCCTTATAAAATTTAATATACCGGATCTACTAACTTTTTAAAAAACATTGGGGTCCGGGGACTTCGACCCGTTCAATGTGGGTCCCCCCTGATCAAGATACACTCTTCTTAACTTGTTATTTGTTTTTTAACCATTAAAAAAGATCAAAGTTCATTCTAAAATATACACATTAAGAAAGAGTTTATAGAGTAAAATGGACCCTGACTTTAGGTCACTTTAGTCTAAAAATGAAACTTTTTGTATATGAGTCATAAGGTTTCATTTTTGTTGTCATTTTGATTCAATTGGCAAATTATGTTAAAATTTTCTGTTAACTTTTACCCCTTTTTATAGTTCCTCATTTAATTAAATATATTATGGCATAAAATGATAATTATACCCTTCATTTTAATTAGGAGAACGACAAAAAAAAGGGAGAAGTTAACTTAGAAAATTGTAACTTGGTTTGCCAATATGATGAAAATGGCAACAAAAATGAAATTTTAGAGATCCAAATACAAAAGATTTCATTTTTAGACTGAAGTGACAAAAGTTACCTAAACTCAGTAACTATTTCAACATTTTACATTTAAATAAACTATAAATAAAATTGTGAAATACATAAAATAATCTTTACTTTTGAATGATGTGTTTGCTCTGCAACAAAGCAGGTGTTGTCAAAAAGTTCCTACTCTATGTTAGAAAATACAGTAAGACAAAAATAATAAATAAATTAAATTTTCACACTAAGTTTTCGACTTTAACTAGAACCTGCGTTAAAGCTTGTCGACCGGAAAAAGAAACAAGCCACCATGATACCATCTATTTTTAGTGATCTCTCTTTCACTTTAACTATTCCCTATTCCATATGAGAAGGGGTAGCACAATATTTTTTTAAGGGTAGCGGAATACAAAAAACGTCGAAAAAAGAAAAAAAATTACACTTCCGGAGAAAAGTTGAGGGGTAGCGTGGGCTACCCCTCCTTCTATGGTAAGTCCGCCCATGTTTAGCTCGTTTACATACTGAGCCGAGCTAGCTTGGCTTATTAACAGAGCTATTTTTGAGCGAACTTCAAACAACCCTACTCGATGGCGAGTCATTTTTCTCATTTACGTTTTTGTAGATTTACGTATTCGTTGCTATTTCAATGCTAATTTGTCACTATTTTTTCATGATGATTTTAACAGCCTTTTCATGACTATATTTAGCTACTAATTCTTAGACGTATTCTTGATTTAGCATGGAAGTCCTGTAACCATCGTAAGACTATAGAAAGAGTTCCTCAAATTTAACTTTCCACATAAATGCCTAATGGTTAGACCATGCGTTATGGCACAACGCCCTACCTATGTGGCTTCTTTTCTAGCGTGAGCGAGCGTGATACACTGCACCATGGTGGCGTGAAACATGCGTGAAAGTGGGGAGTGCGGGCCGGGTTAACGGCGTGAGGTAGAAGATGGTGGTGGCCCCCCTCCATTTCAACCAATCAAACTTTTTATTTATTTATTAGGTTTAAATATTATCTTAATGAATGGTGTGTAGTGAAAACTTGTGGCTCATAACTACGTGGCATCGATGTGGCATGAAGTTTGTGATGTGACAGTGAACAATTGTGAAACGGTTACACATAGCCTTATGAAATGTTTCTTAAAAACCATATTTTTTCACAATTAATAGCTTTTTCACAATTAATAGCCGCTGTGTTTTGGTCCAACCAATAGCATTGGCAATCTTGACCCATATGTTTCCTCAGAGGCAGGTTTAAAAATTAATTTGAATAAATCTAACTTATACGGGATGGGGGTGGAAAGCGGCGATATTAATGATATGGCCAAGGTTGTGGGGTGTAACACAAATAATATTCCATTATCTTACTTGGGGGTTACGGTGGGGACTAACATGAATAGAATAAGCAACCGGACTCCGATAGTTGAGATTTTTGATAAAAGATTGTCGATTTGGAAAGCTAAATCTATCTCGATAGGGGGGAGACTTACGTTGATTAATTCAGTGTTGGAAAGTCTTCCTATCTATTACTTGTCACTTTATAAAGTCCCAGCTGGGGTCATCAAGTTGTTGGAAGCTAAAATGAGAAAATTTCTGTGGGCGGGCTCAAATGATTATAAAAAAATGAACTAGGTGGCTTGGGAGTGGGTAACGTGGCATCTAATGGGGGGTTGGGTATTAGTCGTCTCAAAGAGGTCAATGTGGCCCTTTTGGTTAAATGAGGTTGGAGGTACAGGGTCAAAAATCACAATTTATGGAGGAAAGTGGTCGATGCTTGTCATGAAAAAATAAATCAGAGAAGTTTTCTTCCCTTCAGTGGTAATATGGGAGGGTGTTGGAAGAACATTGTGAAATCGATTTCTAATTTTAAAATTAAAGGGAAGGGTTTAAATCATTTGGTTTTCGGTAAGGTGGGAAACGGGGAAGATATTAGGTTCTGGATCGATACTTGGGAAGGAGAAATCCCTTTTATGGAAAGATGGCCACATCTGTTTTGGTTGGAAATATTTAAAACTTGCAGGGTTGCAGATAGAATGGTTATGAGCAGGGGAAACGTTGGTTTAACATGAAATTGGTATAGAATGCCGGAGACGGACGTGGAGCTGAAGGAGTGGCAGGAATGTAGAGAGATTCTTAATAAGGTGACTCTCAACATTACCGAGGATAGGTGTGTGTGGAATGTTGATAGCGAAGATGGGTTTTTGGTGAAGGCTGCTAAAAAAGGCCTTAATTCCCGAAAGGGGAAATAGCCAGCTTTCTGATTTTGATTGGTATAAATGGGTTCCAATTAAATGCAACATCGTGGCTTGGAGAGGTAACTTGGATAGGCTTGCTACGAGAGTGAACTTAAGAAGAAGGAACGTGGACATCATTTCTGTCTTGTGTCCTTTCTGTAATGAGTTTGAGGAAACAGTGGAGCATCTTTTTACTGCTTGTTCGGTGGCAAATCGGGTGTGGTCGGAGTTAAGTGCTTCGTGTAAAATCCCTCCGATATTTGCTTTCAACTTCAAAGACATTCTGGATTTACACAATTATTCTCAAGCTGGTAAAAAGGCTAAAAATATCATCCAAGGGTTGGTGATTATCTCATGTTGGTGCATATGGAAAGGAAGGAATAACATGGTATTCAATCAAATCAGTTGTAGCCCGCATGAGATTGTGAGGGAGATTAGGGGTGTTTGTTTTTTCTTCAAACATCTTCAAGGGAGCTGATGTCTGCAGGCGCGCAGACGTTACCCTTGAAGACTGTTTGTTTTTTTTTTTCTTTTAAACAGATCTGAATGGCTTTTTTCAGCTTAAAAAAAGCTATCCCCCCTTCCTTCAAACATCTTCACAAGTTCTGAACTCAAAAACCCTCTTGTTCATCATCATCTTTACCATGTTTCCCCCAAACCAAAATCCCCATTGAAAAACAACAACCACCTCATAACAATAATAACCACCACCACTGCCGTAAGAACAACTCTTGTTCATCATCATCTTCACCTCAGTCGGCCACCACCACCGTCACGGCTGCCATCAACCTTCAACATCATCATCAATCATCCTCATCTGCGATCTCTCTATCTCTTCAATCTCTCCCTTTGTTCTGAATCATCGATTCTTCTCAAATGGGTTTCTCCAATTTCGCTTTCTTTCTTATCCAATTCCTCTAAAAAGCTAATCTTGACTTCAATTTCGTCATACCCACCAAGAATGACAGTTAAAATCGGTTCAATATCTTGTGTTTCCACATCTTTATCTTCTTCGTTCCACCCCACAAAAACTCCACATGTATGATTCTTTAATAATTCCAAGAATGCCCTCTTTGATTTCTTTTATTTGTAATGTTTATATGCAACTTAATTCTTGTGTTGTTTTTTAATTTTAGGTTTAGTTTTTAATTCTTGTGGATATGGAAAGTAAAACAAAGTTCATGTTTGTACAGACAGTATCAATTTATAAAAACAAACAGTCTTATATTTCCAGCTTGAAGAGCTTCAGACCACATCTTCAGTTGCAGACATGAAAACAGATGAAATCAGCTTGCAGACAATTTATGTCTGCAAAAACAAACAACACCTAAATCTAGAGGGTATAGTTGGTCCAGAAATAGAACGGCATGTAATTATATTGGTTGGGGTGACTGGTGTAAAACTGTAAATACCCTATGTATATGTTGTAATTTTCTGCCCTTTGCCCGTTTGGGTGGGGGTGTGTGTTGTTTGTTTGGCCTTTTGCCCATTTGGGTCGGAGGTTGTTTTAATGTTCTCTTTTAAAAAAAAAATGTTTAAATAGAAAGTCATCTTTCAATTTCATTGTAACCTACCTTTTGAACGATGAATTTATTGCTTCTTGTGACTTGAACCTAAGACCTCACACTCAGGTGTTTTAAAAGGCTTTGCCTTGCCACTGGACCACCAACCCCAACGGATGCCAGGATTTAGTGAAGCCTATGATTTTTAGAAGGCGAACCTTCTAAACGCGATATGACTCGAACCAGTCCAGAATGACCAATTCTCAAAACAACCAGTCTGATCAGAACCATTTTTTTAAATGTCTCTTTTGACCCGACATGTTACCCTACGACTAATCCAACCTCGTCCTAACCTATTAACCAGTAAGACCAAACCGACCAATTTTGCCAGGTGTAACTATATAATCACTGGTCGTTTGTTTACGTGACCAAGAGCCTTTTGACAGCATACAAAAAAAAATATAGTTTATTACTGTGGAGTCGGTTTTATAATGACTCACTACTTGATATATATATAAGATGATCATGATTCATGATTCGTCAAGGTTATCGAGTGGTATCCTTTTTATATTGTCGGTACCATACCATGTTTATACGCCTTACATGATCTAGATGACACCAAGTCACCAAACCAAGAACTATCAAGATTTGCTGGTAGTAAAGCATTAAAGAAATGATCCAAGATAGTAAAACTTGTATCTGATAATAAAAATAAAAAAATAAAAAAAATAAAAAAAACAATGTGTATTCGCTAATAAAGATGGAAAAGCAGGTGGGATAAGAGTATCACTCTTTTTTTCCAACGAAACAAACCTAACTCGAAATTCACAGGTTTGTTTTTAGTTTAAAAGAACTCTGATCAGTTCTATCAAACCCACGACGTACACAGCTAAAAAAGGTCGCACTCAGGTCAGCCTGTCAGGTTTGCGGGCTGACCCATTTAACCAATCTGTATTTACAACTTAAAAAATAAAATACATATTATTAATTAAAAACTTAAAGTGATTTATTTCCTATTTTATGTTACAATTTATAAGAAAGATAAATGTGCAGTACGTTTTATAGTTTATATATAACTATTTCATATATATATATATATATATATATATATTTGTATTTTTGTTGTAAACTTGAAATTTAAAGTATTAATAATATGAAAAAAAATACAGATTAAATAGGTAATATCAACCCGCAAAAACTCATCTCATGCTCATGCATCCGACATGATTTTCAGGTTATTTTTTAGTTGGTGTCAATATTTTTGGTTTGTGATGAGTTCAACCAGTCAACCCACAAACACAATCCATTTAACACCCACTAAATTCAGTGAGAACTGGATAGTTGAACCACGCAAGCAACTGGATATAAAGCATAATTAAACAGACTAAAACGCAAAGACATTAGGAACTGTGGGTGAGAGAGAGGTGTGTATAACTAAGCATGAAACTCCACTTCAATCAAGTACAATAATAGCAATTGCATTAACAATTTAAGCAAGAAAAGAAAAAGATTACTGATCATCAGGCTTGGGTGCTTCTTTAACTTCTTCAGCAGTGTCATCCTGCATATCAGAAGTCCACAACGTAAGGTTATCGCGAAGTAGCTGCATGATGAGAGTGCTGTCCTTGTATGAGTCCTCTCCTAAAGTATCCAATTCAGCAATTGCTTCATCAAAAGCCTGACATCCAATTACAACATCAATCAATCAATCAATCAAATGGATGCACGTATGCAAAACATGATTATGAGTCATTCATATCATATCTCACCTGTTTTGCAAGATTACAAGCGCGATCAGGTGAATTAAGGATCTCATAGTAAAACACAGAGAAGTTGAGTGCCAGTCCTAATCTGATCGGATGTGTGGGAGCTAGTTCCGCATTCGCAATATCCTGCAACAACCAAAACATTACACTTGCTTCATCACCCATTTCCTCAAGGTTTAAAAGAACGGAAACGAGTTTCGAGGCGTTTTCCCTTCGCCTCACGAGGCGTAAGCCTCGAAGCGTAAGGCCGAGGCGATATTAATAAATAAATATAAAAATTATATATATTATAAAAATAATAATACTAACTAATTTCATCATCAGATTCATCAAAAACACACTTAAAAAGACATGAAATGCTTGAAATTGACACAAAAAGTCAAAAATAACTATCAAAATCCCCTGAGGCGCAGCTTTCTTAGCGCCTCAGCCCCTCTGAGGGGCATATACATTAAAAACACCATGAGGCGCGCCTCAGACTCGTTTTTTGGCCGTTTTGCCTTGAGGCGCACGCCTCAAACGTTTTTTAAAACCATGCATTTCCTCTAACGATCATATAAAGTTCTAATTCTTAAAAAGCGTGTGGCGATCCGATGCATCACGTATGTAAGGCGTTCATTGTTAAAATATAGTTAAAAAATAAAAACCAATCGTTTAATTTGTTCAAACACTATACACATGTGAGCGATGTGATGCGGTCTCAACATAATGCATGCATCATAAACAATATATCAAGTTTAATTCAACTGCATCTACACAGCACATCACCTAATTTCATACTAAATATACATCAACTCAATCTATATCCAAAACATAATCAACAACAGAACCAGTTACTAACATAAATCAAATCCATCACCAAAAACAAGAAACAAACCCTAACCTGAGCAGCCTTATAAGCCGAAAGAGTATTCTCAGCAGCCAGTTTCCTCTCATCTCCAGTCTTAAACTCAGCCAAATACCTATAATAATCACCTTTCATCTTCAAATAAAATACCTTTGAATCACCACCAGATGCAGATCCAATAAGTTTGGAATCCAGAACCTTCAAAATACCGTCGCAAATCGACGATAACTCCGACTCGATCTTAGATCTGTAGTCACGGATGGTGGACACGTGTCCTTCGTTGCCACGGCTCTCCTCTTTCTGCTCGATTGAAGAGATGATCCGCCACGAGGCTCTTCGTGCTCCGATGACGTTCTTGTAGGCGACAGATAAGAGGTTTCGTTCTTCGATGGTTAGTTCTTCTCCGCCGTCTGCGGCGGCGATGACTTTTTCCATGAATTCGACCATTTCTTCGTAGCGCTCGGCTTGTTCTGCGAGTTTTGCTAGGTATACGTTCTCTTCGCGAGGAGATGATGCGGCTGCCATTGCTGAGTTTGAGAGAGAAAGGTTGTGAGTGAACCCTAATTTGGTGGTGTAGGTTGTTGTCACTTTGACTTATTATAAACTTATAACTTAGCAACTTCTTTATGCATAGATGGGTTGTACTTCAAGCTTTGGGAGTGTTTCAAAAATAATTGGAATTTTCCCCTTTTAACCCTAAAGTATCAATCTTTGACAATTTTAGTTTAAGGTTTTAATATTTGGTAATTTAACCCCCTTGATTAATTTGATTTTTCACTTCTACTTCAAAAGTTTCCGTCTTATACAATTTAACCCCTTTGATTAATTTGGACTCTCACTTCTAATTCAAAAATTTCCATCTTTTACGATTTAACGACTTTGATTTTTTTTTTTTACTTTTAACTTAAAGCTTTTCAACTTCTGCAACTTTGACCCCATATACTTTTCATCTATCGCAAGTTTCGTGTTTAACGTTTCGTTCTAGATTTTCCGAGTTAACATGCCACAACGTGCGTCTGGAGTTCAACATTTTTCCATCTACTTTATCCTGTTTGATAGGCCTGTCACAACGCGTCTATTTTTCTCCGTTTGATAGGTCTGTTGCAATGTGTGAGTCATAGATCGGCTCAGTTATTATTTTCTATGTTTTACACACATGCTCGCGTTCATGTAAGAAACATTTGCCTTTCATCTAATCTGATATATAACTAACGCATCCCCCGCCGCATTGCGGCGGGTGGTAATTCTAGTTTAACCTAATTTGGATGCTCTAAGTTTACTCACTTTCCTAACACCACCCGTACTTGAGGTTAATTTTTTATATTGTAAAGGGTAAAAAAAAGTGGTTGTGAGTGGAAGAGAGAGAAAATGTTACTGTTCATCTGTATATTTGGGGGGACACTGTTCACCCAGTATAATTTTTTTAATATATATTGAAAGTGGTTGTGAGTGAAGGAAAGAGAAAAATGTGATGATAATATTATTTAATTAAAAAGGAGAGAGAAAAAGTATTTGTTTTTAGTGGAAATATATTGATATAGGAGTTGTTTTTTAGTGGAATGTATGTATAATTTGATGGATTGGATGAGAATGCTCTAAGTTTACTCACTTTCCTAAGACCACCCGTACTTGAGGTTAATTTTTTTTTAAAAATCCCTCAATCAGGCCTGATTTCGCCCCTCGACCGCCCCCTAGGTGTGATTGCTCGAAAATTTTGTTTTGGCATGGTTTTAATCACGCGGTTGGGGCGATGGTTTGGCCAATCAGACCGTTGCAACGGCTATATTTATATATATAGGAGAAGGATCCGTTAGGAACAACTCTTTATTGCGATAACCGCGAGAACCAGTGTGAACACAAACAGTAATACATAAAAAAATCTAAAAACACCAAAAAAAAAATTTTTACTTTTTTTTTTGGAAAAATCGCTATATTTTGTTTATAAAAAAAATTAAAAAAAATTAAAAAAAAATATTCCGAGTAACAGTTATCCATGCACATGTGCATTTGTATCATTTCTTGACAAATTCCGTATTTCATTACAAATATTAGACAATTGCACTTTCATTTACACTACCACGTGTAATACACTACTTTTTACGTTAACAATATTAAAAATGCACATGTGCATCTATATGTATCAACATGAAATAAGGTTTGTAGGTACACTACTTTTTCTTTCATCTATCATTCCATCCATAATACACAAACATGCACATGTGCATTTTTGTCATTTCTTTGACAAATTCCGTAATTCATTACAAATATTAGACAATTGCACTTTCATTTACAATACCATATGTAATAAACTACTTTTTACATTACAAATATTAGAAATGCACATGTGCATCTATATGTATCAACATTAAATAAGGTGTTTGGGTACACTACTTTGAATACACTTTCTCTTTCATCTATCATGCCATCCATAATACACTACCATTACCTTCTACCATCCATAATACAATACCATCACATCCTACCATCCATAACACAAACCATTACCAATATTTTCACTTTATTACATGTATATCAACACCATTTATACCATCCAATCAACATATTACATCATAAATTGACAACTATAACCAAACCATCAACCACTAGATATAACTAACCAAAAAACATGTATATGGGCCTACTTTTCCATTCAAAATCATAAACTTTTTGTACCAAAACACGTTATATCATGGTTATACATAATGATGCACATGTGCATTTTGAATATTGGTAATGTAAAAAGTAGTGTATTATGGATGGTATTGTAAATTAAAGTGCAATTGTCTATTACTGATGACGTATTACGAAATTTGTCGAAGTAATGATACATATGCACATGTGCATGGATAACTGTTACTC
Organism: Helianthus tuberosus; assembly: GCA_030545235.1. Lineage (NCBI taxonomy): Eukaryota > Viridiplantae > Streptophyta > Magnoliopsida > Asterales > Asteraceae > Helianthus > Helianthus tuberosus. Next base: position 125,081,091 of record CM060400.1, read on the forward strand.
GAAAAAAAAATTGCTAACTAAATATAGCGATTTAAAAAAATATATATTAAAAAAAAATTTTGAGTGTTTTTTTTATTTTTTTAGATATTTTTTGGGTTCACATTAGTTCTCGCAATAAGGGTGGTTCTCGCATGAACCTTACCATATATATATATATATATATATATATAGGGGACCGCTAAAATGAGAACCACCTCTAGTTGTAAGAAACGTGAGAACTACACCGTACGGGGCGAGGTGGACCAATTTTTTTTTCATAAACGTAGATGCGTGTATTATAAGCACATTTGTAAAAAAAAATGTTGTGTGTGTAGTTTTGAGCACCACAAGTTTGTGTTTATGGGTGCCGTAAAAATTATTTAAAATTTACGGTACCCGTAAACACAAACTTTTGGTGCTCAAAACTACACACACGACATTTTTTTTTAATTTTTTTTTACAAATGTGTTTATAATACAAGCATCTACGTTTATGAAAAAAAAAATTGGTCCAACTCGCGGTTCTTACAACTGGAGGTGGTTCTTATTTTAGCGGAATTCTCTCTCTCTCTCTCTCTCTATATATATATATATAGGGGAATGTTCATTGGGGAACACTAAAAAAGTGGGGAACAGCGGGGAACCGACTCAAACGAACTCCGATTGGACTCATTCCAGCTGCGTTGGAACCGGCTCGTCGAACCCTAACTAGGATCTCTTAACCCTAAACACTAAATCCTAAACTCTAAACCCTAAAGCTAAAAAATAAGGCTAAAACCTAAGCTAAACCGTAAAATCTAAACTATAAACCCTAAAAGGTAAACCCTAAAGGCTAAACCTAAAGCTAAACCCTAAAGCTAAATCCTAAAGCTAAACACTAAACCCTAGAGCTAAACCCTAAAAGCCAAACCATAATATATTTAGGGTTTAGGGGTTATGATTTAGGGATTAGGGTTAAGAGATCCTAGTTAGGGTTCGACGAACCGGTTCCAACGCCGCTGGAATGAGTCCAATCGGAGTTCGTTTGAGTCGGTTCCCCATTGTTCCCCACTTTTTTAGTGTTCCCCAATGAACCTCACACACACTATATATATATATATATATATCCTTTTCTCACCTATATATAAATACACACTTTCATTCCATTTTTTTCAAACATGAACCTCTACAATCTCAAATATTCAACCATCTTTAAATAAAATAATGGGTTCCCATAGCGGATGATGGTGAATCCATCGATGAGGAGGTCGAGCAAGAGGCGGTTACGAGTGCTTGTCAACTAGGTGTGAGATATGTGAAGCATTGTCGCCGGCTCGAACGTGAAGTTCAAACAAGAGATTATATTGAACGAGATCGATGAGCAGCAAACGATCGATTGATGAAAGATTATTTCGATGAGGCGCCAACATTTCCGAACCCATAAGTTTTTAGGCGTCGTTTCCGAATGAGTAAGCGTTTGTTTCTACTCATCGTCGACGACTTGGAAAGCAACTTCGATTATCTTAAACAAAAAGCGGATGCGAAAGGGACACTTGGATTCACCGGTATTCAAAAGTGTACGTCGGCGCTACGAGTCCTTACTTACAGAAACGCGACCGACATCAACGACAAGTATTTAAAAATGGCTGAGAAAACAACGCGAGACACCTTGGAGCATTTTTGTCGCGGTACATTCCTATACTTTACTATAAAAATTACAAGTATTTTTTTAAGCTTATGGTTGTATACGTTTGTTTTTATAAAGGTATTATAGATTTGTACGGTGCGCGTTATCTGAGAACGCCCACATGGGACGACCTTTAAAAGATTTACGAGGTACATTCTGCTGAGCATGGTTTGCCTGGTATGATCGAGAGCTTGGATTGCATGCATTAGCGTTGGGATAACTGCCCGACCGCATGGCGAAGTCAACACACACGGGGTGATCAAAAGGGACCTACTGTTATTCTTCAGGCGGTTGCCTCACAGGACCTTTGGGTTTGGTCGGCTTACTTTGGCGTGGTCGGGTCATGCAATGATATAAATGTTTTTGAACAATCTCCGTTGTCAGAGAACTGGATTTCTGACAGAGCTCCAAAAGCTTCTTTTTACTCAAACGGAAACTACTACCCTCATGGATATTATTTGTGCGACGAAATTTATCCTAGGTATTCGATTGTCGTGAAGACGTTTAGTGATCCTATCGATGAAAAAAGAGCACACTTTAAAAAGGTTCAAGAGTCTTCATAAAAAGACATTGAGAGATGCTTTGTGGTTCTTAAACAACGATGACACTATTTGAGAAATCCTTGTCGTGCATGGACCAAGCAAAAAATGAGAGATGCTATGTACGCTTGTATAATCATGCACAACATGATTTTGGAAGACGAAGGAAATGCGATATGCCAGAATTATGTACCGGAAGCCGTTCAGGAAAAGCATCCGCAGGCGTCAATCTAAGAAAGAGTGAATAATGCACGAGAATTGCGTTACGAACCGTACCATTCCGCGTTAACAGTTGATTTGGTACAACACGCATAGTCGGTTTGGTATATCCCACCTGAGGGTGAAGAAGAAACGGAGGACGAGGAAGACGAAGTTGGCGAGGATGAAGAAAGCGAAGACGAAAATTTAGTAATTTTTTTAACTTTACCCCTTTTTTTTTTTTAATATTGTAATTTTTTTATTTAATGAATTATTATTAGTTTTTAATTTAAAAAAATCAATAATTGTGTAATGATTGGTTGGGGCCTGTTTTGTAAAAACGCCCAATAATGCCCCCTTGCTGACTGGACTGCCACATGGCAGAAATGCCCAAGGGTGGGGGCATTATTGTTCAAACCACTACGCATGGTCTAATTGTTAAACCGCTATAAGTGTACTTATCGACTTTAGTAAAACCTAATAAAAGTTGGATACCAAACCCAAGAGACACTCGCGACGTTATCTAGACTCCGACTCAACTAATTACTTAACTGATTTTTTTTATTTGAGGATTTTGATTATTAATACTAAGGAAATTATTAAATTGTTTAAACTACCAGAACGCAAGTAGAACACGTAGGGGAAATCAGGGATGAGAAAACACTACCTATGTAAGGAATCCTAAGACTGGCTTAACTACTAACGGGAATCATTAACGTATGACACAGTTCTATAAATACGACACAATGAGAACTAAAGATAGGCTGAATCTCTTTCCGGTCTCATCAACTTCACCTAAGACTCTGAAAGGTCAAATAAGTTCACGGTTTAAGTAAAGTGGATCTCCTCCCGGCTTCACCTCTCTACGGATTACTAAAGAACTCTAAAGATCAATGTTTTAAAAACATGTTCAAACCGGCCGGTTGTACCGGTTGAACCGTCTGGTAGAACCGGTTAAACCAATTTTAGCCAAATCTGGTACGGTATATATACCGGATATTAAAACATTGCTAAAGATAGCTCATCTCTCGAATCTACCAACAACAGTGCTATGAAAGACTGTGATCCACATTCCTCAAAACACATGATTTACTTATCCTAAGCCAACTAATAACCTAGACACATTAAATCACGATTGAAAGGCTAAACAAAATCTCTTCTATCTAAACCTAATAGCCAATGGTACAGGGGGAATCCAACTAATATATCTCCTCCTTGTCTCAAGATTAGGTAGCACTCTGAATATTATTAATTAACCAACGCGTTTCCCCAGATTACCTCTCGGTCTCACCGACTAGAATCAATACCACACGTAACAACGAATCTAGAATGAATGAATGAAAACTAACCTAGATGATTTGCAACTCAACTAGATTAACCAATTCACAAGAAACAAACAAGCAATTAATTAAAAATCAGAACACATATTCATTATTAATCGATAAAGTTCAAGTCTTTCAATAGTAATTAGTCATACGATAGGACAACACCCAAAAAATAGTTAAATCAAAACATTAATCCTTCCGAAATAGGTAGCATGATAAAAGTAGCCAACAATCATGTTCGGATAAACAAAACAATAATAACCAGTGGCATATACCATGATCGAACAAGTTTAAATGAGGTGAAAATAAGAATAAAGACTAATGACTTGTTAAATATTTGATTCTCCACTCCCTAGCTTTCGTTCTTGATCCAATTGATTTCTCCTCCTTATAATCACCCTCAAGTCCCTTGAATACGTCTGGTAATCCTTGTCGGTATGTTATGTGTCGTATCTTGTGAAGATATAACTGAATTAGGGCTAATACGTTTTCATATTGTACACAAACTCGTTTTTCTCGACTGATAATCCGTTCACGACATGGACTACCAAACTAGCTCACGACGTGCAAGAATGATCTTAACCAAAAATAAGTCGGTGATAGATTTGTAAATAAACAAAACTTTTATCACCCTTTTAACAGCACACGATACAAGCCATTAACATGACTCACGACTTACCTAAGGGCCATTTGGCCAGAAGTTTATTTTCTCCACCCGGCTCCACTCGTTTGCTTGTTTCTTCACCATATTAGCTCGTTTTAGCTCCAAATGCACACGTATACTTGCCAAAACACTAAGTAAATTCATACCTAAATAATAAAAAACAACAATAAATCTATCGAAATAATATACAAAATACATAGATAAATGAGTGTGTTTTGCAACACAACATTAACTCATCTAAATTTACCGCCAAGTTAAGGGTATTTTGGACAGTTCACACCATAGCTCTTTTTTCTAAATTATACTAAATACAAAAGCGTATCTATACTATATTATAATGCATATAGGAAGGACGACATGATCATTATATACAACTAGTATTAAGCCCTCCGTGTCAGTGGGGGTGTAAAACCGTGACAAATAGCACCAAGGCCACAACACCGCTAGCGACCACCAACACTGAAGTTGCGACGTGTTAATGCGGAGAAATTAGACCGAAATATAAAACATAGAAAATAATAACTAAGTCGATTTAGGACCTGTGCTTCACGATGAACCTATCAAACGGGGAAAAATAGACGACCATAAAAACATTGAACCACACACGCACGTTGCGTAATGTTAACTTGCAAAATTTAGAACGAAGCGTAAAACAAAACGTAAAAACATTGAACCATACATGAATGTTGCGTCGTGTTAACTCGCAAAATTTTGAACAAAACATAAAACGATTTTTTGGAAAATATGAAAAGTATAGGGTATCAAAGTTGAACGTAAAAAAGTTCTTAGGTTAAATTGACAAAGAAAAAAAGCTTTGGGGTTAAAAGTGTAATTATATCAAAAAAATTTAAATCTCCCTAAGCATAAAGTACAACTACTCTATGCATCAACATGTTGATAATTTATAATGGATAAATTTTCAATATGTATAACTGTTTAAAACTTATGTACAAGCTTTTAAACACAAAAACTTAAAGAGTCTTAGTAACTAAAAACCCTAACGCATCCGCCATTTTCTCCCACCAACAATCTCAACTTGAGTTATCTTCATTGTTGCCATTTCAAAATTCACACCCTAACGAGCCTCTTTGCCTCACTTGGTCTTCATTTAGATTAGGGTTAGAAGACTCTTCTCTTGGCTATATATCTGATTGATAATAGACAGGGAGAAAACCAGAGGGAGAAAGTGAGCTAGATTTGTAACTTCATAATGGCATAATGCTTCATCGTCACGCATCACCTCTATTTGCAATCTCCAAAATTCTCCCCCCCCCCTAAAAAAAAATCGTAAGTTCCGATTCTCTCTATCTGCGGTTTATTTTTTAAAATGTTATTAGGTTAATATTTTGATTCTCGCTACATTTTTTAACGAGCAGACCCCTGCATATGGTCTATGTATTGAGTGAAAGAGATAGTGAAGAACACAAAACTCTTTTTGTTTTTTCAATTTTTGGTCTTCATTTTTCAACACCGTTTCATCACCTCTGCTTAGGTGACGTTGGAGCTTATACTTCGTTCTTTTGATTTCTTAGTTTCGTTGTTTGTCATTGTCTACCGGAGAAGACTCATTGTCGTCTGGATTGAGCTTAGAAAGGATCTCTAATATCGAAGTTTTCATTTGGGTGAGTTTCAGTTTGTTTTGGGTTTTCTTATGTTTTTGGATATGGTGATTAGTTAATAAGTTAAATTATGATCAATTGAAGAGGAAACGTTGTGAGGGGCTGTTTGTTTACCTCTTAATGAGGCTCTTAATGGTTCAGACCTCTTACTGGTTCAGCACTTAATGGTTCAGACTGTTTGTTTCACGAGCAAATGTCTGAATGGTTAAGCATTATATAGAGTGTGAATGGTTAAGACCTCTAATCTGAATTAGGCAGACATTTACCTCTGAACGGTTAAGCATTATATAAGCTCTTAATGGTTCAGACCTCTTACTAGTTCAACACTTAATAGCTCAGACATCTTATTGGTACAACACTTAACCATTCAGATGTTGCCAAACAACCCCTAAATATCATTAATTTGAAAACTAGGGTTTTAGTTCACTGTAATCAGGACACAAGATCTACCAAAGTCAAATGACGAAATTGGGAAGTAACATTCAAGATCTATGAAATCATGTGTTCCATTTCTTTCAATGGGTAATAATTTTACAGTTTTTTTTTTTGGGGGGGGGGGGGGATTTGATTTAAATGTTTCCCCTATGTATACTTTGAATTTTATTTAAAGATTTAAGTATTTTTGGACTACCTAAGCAGTGATGATCCAACTGTTTGATACCCAGTTTTGAGGTCTGACAATTCTGCAAGATTGCAATATAACAGTAACAACGCAATTTGAATGAGTTTCATCTTTTTTGCTTCAGAGTCACCTTAAAACCTTCTGAAATCCTTAAACAACTTCAATAGTTCGATATCATAACAAACAAAAATGAATATAAATATACAATAGATAAGTGCAAAAGTAATTTATGAACATATCTTCAATCAAAATTGGAATTAATCGATAAAAAAGGGGAATGAGGAGCGTCAAAAGAATTAATTTACGAGGATACCTTTTTCGAGTCTTGCAACACTGGAATCACTGGAAAAAAAAACTCAAATAATCCGAATAATTAGATTAATTGATAAAGTTGACGAGTATACATTTTTGGAGTCTTGAATCGTTGAAAAAAAACTCAACGAACTTTGGAATCAATCGATATAAAAAGGGAAAAAGATGAATTTACTACAGCGTTAGAATATCGAGTTGTAGGTGGTGCAATGCCAGAGTGTCAGGCGACAATGGTTGCGTCAAGGAGTGACGACAATGCTAGGAACGTGCAACGAGCAATTGAAGGTTTAGACTCTAGACGTTTAGTGAATTATGTTAATATTATAATTGATGGACTAGACTTTAGTTTTAATTATGGATTGCGCTAAGGGGCCATTCTTTTACTAACAATTAAAACAAACATGTTAAAGCTTATTCAGATATCCAAAAAATCCGATTTCTAAAGTTTTAGTATTTGAATAAGTAATTCGGATTCAGATAGATCAGAACCAAATATCCGAATAAGAATTTGGATCACTTTTTTTTTGTTTTAGTTCGGATTTCGTTTTTTCTTTCCGAATTTTGGTTTTTTGAACAACTGATGGAAGGTGTGAAACCCGAGTGTTAACGTGCGTATTTTGTGTGAATTATTGTGTTTTAAGTGATTACGCGTCTTGAATATGATAACTACGGGTTTTTATGGTTTTACAGGTAAAACACGTAAATCGGTAAAGTTAAAGGCTCGGTGATGATGTGGAATACTCAAGGATGATAAATCAAGTAATGTAGTTGTTTTGGGTTGAAAAATAGTTTGGAAATGCTTGTGATGAGCAAGAATGAAGTACAGGGGTATTAAATGTCAAGTTATGAAAGTTGAATTGAAGTGAAATTATGGGCAACACATGTGGTTTACAGAAGTTACAGAACGTAACCTACAGTAATACACCGAAGGCTACGGTGAATGATAAAAGCAGTGCACATATGTGTTTGGAGGTTTTTGTCTAACATCAAATCATCATCACAAATATTATCATCAGCTTTGACGGCAGCATTAGGGGACTTTTGGAATTATTTTGATTGGGCCGTCACATATAGCATCAAAAGGAATTGAGGGGATCATTGGAGTATGGGCCAATGAATCGTTTATCTGATGAAGAGTCACTGTTGGATCAGATGGTGTGTACAGATGATGAGGCAGAACAGTCTGAGGAGATGAATGTGTGTACCGAACCTCTCCCCATATCAATCATTCAAATTAATAAGTGTGGGGAAGAGGGTTCGAGGAAGAAGATGAGAAGGGTGAAACAACAAGACATCAAGGTATATCTCGTGAAGTGGACTAGCGAAACCCGCAGGTGCAGTCTGAGCATGCCAATTATACTGACAAACCTATGGAGATGGCATGTAAATTTCCGGGCATTCGTTGGACATGTTTTGGGTAAGTGTGCATTGAGACCAACGTAACGCATAGCAGGTACGGTCTGGCTAAAGACATTTAAACTTAGCGCTCTCGGGAGGCAGCCCAAGGATGTAGAGTATTGTACTTTGTTTGGTTTCGTTTTGGTGTGTTTGTGTTTTGACAGGTTCCTACGATTCTATCTTCACGGATGCAATGAATCAAGTGTGGGGATGTTTGGCAACATTCCCGATGAGATTTCAAAGAATCTATGAAGGCGTATGTTTCGGTTAGATCGCAGCAGCTACACCACTACAAACACTCACGTGTTTTCTGATCAGGTGCATGTGTTTATCTATCCTGTGTTTTATTTGTTTTTGTGTACTTGGTGGTGTGAAATTTTTGTGTTGGGAGTGGTTTCTTTGTGTTGAGTCGTCTAGTTGTTAGTCGTTCATGGTTTGTTAGGTGGTATCTCTCGAGTTCAGATAATAAATTGCACCATACATTGGGGACAATGTATCCCAAGTGTGGGGATGCGGTAACTCGAGAGAGGGTTGGTATGATTGTTGATCTTAAATGCTTGAAGGGTTGAATTGGTAAAATTGAAAAATTTTGAAAATTTTTGTCTCAAGTATGCTTGAACTACATGAAAACCAACATTTTCAATCGCTAAAGGGTTCCTACTGATATTAAACTAACTTAGATCCCTAGTCATGGTTGTCCCTTTAAGTTTCATGAGAGTATTTCTGACAAGTTTTAGAGAATAGTTGAGAAGAGATGCCTAACTAGGAGTAACATGCTTTAGGAATTACGCATGCTACGTGTCGGTAACCCTTATTCCTTTTGTTCGGTGAGATATTTGAGCCTACTTTATTGTTAGTTGAATTGCTATAAATGTTCAATTGCTGAGTGTAGGCCGTATGTTGCTTTGTGTTAGAACTTGTGTGGTTTGATACATGCTGAGACTGTGGTTTAGCATATGCACATAGATGATAAAGGCGTTAGGATCCCTTCATTGTTATTTGTTGATTGTTTATCCATCTTGCCTTAGTGCACCATGTTGAGCCTTTTACCCTTCGTTTGTTACACCTTGTTTGACCCGTTTGATTACCAACCATGAATGACAATTATGTGTTAGATATTTGTTGAAAAAAATAGAAAAAAAATTGAAAAAAAGAGAAAAAAGAAAGAAAAATAAAAAACAAAAATCATTGTTATGTTCGTGTTAAATAAATGGGTTGAAGAATAACCCAAAGTGTTAGTAGTATTGTGTATAAGTTGTCAAGTTGTCATGGTTTGGTTTATTCATTGTGTTCGCCATATAAACAGAAAAATCCAAAAATATTTCCTTACCTTTACCCTTAACCCAAAACCCAAAAGTCCTTTTGATATGTGCTTACATTACTTGATACAGTGGAGGTGTGATTGCTATACAAGCTTATGATTGCAAAGTATCATATTTGGTTTTGAGCGAAATATATACTAGCACATTACATGCTAGTCTTGATTAAGCCGAGAGGAGTGATCATTGTGAGGGGCGTGTGGCATGTGTGTAGTATTTTAAGCATGTTAGTTTTAGTTAGGCAAGTTTTGAAGTTCATTTATTTGTCAGATTGTCAATCTCGATTGTGTCAGTCTATGGGACGGGTATGACTTGGGACCTTAAATTATTAATTCGGTAAGGGATTTAAGGGTGATTTGTTAATAAGGTGAGTAATGCTTGTAATGTTTGCTTGAGGACAATCAAAGTTAAGTGTGGGGATGTGATGGAAGGTGTGAAACCCGAGTGTTAACGTGCGTATTTTGTGTGAATTATTGTGTTTTAAGTGATTACGCGTCTTGAATATGATAACTACGGGTTTTTATGGTTTTAAAGGTAAAACGCGTAAATCAGTAAAGTTAAAGGCTCGGTGATGATGTGGAACACTTAAGGATGATAAATCAAGTAATGTAGTTGTTTCAGGTTGAAAAATAGTTTGGAAATGCGAGTGATGAGCAAGAATGAAGTACAGGGGTATTAAATGTCAAATTATGAAAGTTGAATTGAAGTGAAATTATGGGCAGCACATGTGGTTTACAGAAGTTACAGAACGTAACCTACGGTAATACACCGAAGGCTACGGTGAATGATAAAAGCAGTGCACATATGTGTTTGGAGGTTTTTGTCTAACATCATATCATCATCACAAATATTATCATCAGCTTTGACGACAGCATTAGGGGACTTTTGGAATTATTTTGATTGGGCCGTCACATATAGCATCAGAAGGAATTGAGGGGATCGTTGGAGTATAGGCCGATTTTTGGGCTTTGGAGGGAACAATTGTGGCAGTCATATTCACGTGAGACTTTGGGGAGAATATAGAATATCATCATTAATTTTTAATATGATCACATCATCACATCATCAGAGAAGATCACGTGAAGGGAGGTTGTTTGGAGGACTTTGGCAGCACATGGCATCTTACAACATCACGTGGAACACACAACATTGGGCCGCACATATTGGATTTCTTGCGGACGGTCATGCAAGGAGAAAGTCAACAACATCAACACTTGGGCCTACATATGCACATATACCTTTTGAGGACAGAATGGTGATGGGATTATGAATTTTTTATAATATCAACATAAACAACATCACCTCATCGCAAAAGGGGATTGGGCCGCTATATTCATAATTGTGACAACTGTGCTCTGTAATCGATGAACAATATAAAACAATGTTATTTATTAATAAAACAATGTGATTTGGTGTTATTATGTGTGTTTTTATGTTTGATGATTTTACGATTTGATTCGATTCCGATTCCAAGCTTTAAATCGCTTTCTGGAAAGTTATACGCAAGCTGGTGCGTAAACGCAGTCAGTTTAACGCGAAAAACACTCCGGAATAGTGACATAGGCTTAACATACCTAAAATAACCTTCACATAACTTAGAAATAAGTTTTGGATGGTTTGGTGTGTTGAAAACAAGTCTATTCGATCGCAGGGACTATTTATGTCAAACTGCGAAACTATACCGATTCGTATGGTATCGAAGAGTCCGAAACTTGATCATAAGCTAAACATACCATAAATAACCTAAACATAGCTTAGAAATAAGCTTTGAGTGGTTCGGTGTGCAAAAATATGCTTATTTGATCTTACAGGGACTAAAAGTGTCAAAAACGACGTAAGTTTGCATTTTCGCGCATATCTTACGTTCTGACCACATCTGGACATCCAAAATTTTTGTAGACACTAAAATATTTTTATTTTAGTGATCAGCACGCAAAAATTCCATTCGTCGCTTAATTTGGTTCGTTTTCGCGTCCGTTTGAGTTTCGTCATAATTTAATGAACAACGCGATCGTACGACCAAACGAGCCGACATCCGAGAGTTTTCCAAGCAGATTTTGAGTCCTCTAAACTTTATTGACCTTGTAGAGCCTTGAAAATGGCTTAACGGGGGTCAAAAGGGCCTGAAATGAGCTCAAAACAAGTGCAGGGACCTAAACTATCAAACTGGAAACTTTTGCTGATCTGGGGAGGCCAGGCGGGGCGCGTAAGGTTGCCCCTATACCTTACGCGGGCCATGTGAAGTGCCCAGCGACCAGATTTCAGTTTTCAGCATTCTGTTTGATCTTCAGGGGCTGTTATGGTAAATTCTTTGTGTGATGGGCAAGTTTAAGTGTTCTCCAAGGTCTCTAATCAGTTCCTAACACATGTATGGATATGATTTAACCCTTGATGGCCACACAGACACATGGAATGATCTTGTGAAATTGCAACAACTATAAATAGCCAAGCAATTTCACTTGTCTATTGCTCATTTCCTCATTATCTTCTCTACAATCTGATTTGGGAGCTCTCTCAAGTGTTTGGAGCTTTCTAATCTGATTATTCTTTGTAGAAAAGATAGCTAGGACCTATTGTAAGTCTTCTTTCATGCTTATTCTTTATGTTTAAGCAGAAAGTCAAACAGTTTGGCCAACAGTTTGACTTTCGGTTTTGACCATCAATTGGTCAAGTCAAAGTTCAATTGAACTTTGCAACGTGATTGTAATCACGATGGTTATAATCCTTAGCGATTATACCTACTGATTACCACATTAACTAGGCATAGTGACGAGTCAAAGTTTCGGTCAAAATGCGTTTTAGCACGCATTTTGCAACGGAACTATTTTCGGGTATCAAAACCCATTGTTTTGATACCAAATCAGTTTTATAAACTAGTTAGACATGTTTTGACATGTTTAACTCGTCACTATTAGTTAAGTGCTTGTTTAGGATCATAAGTTAAGCGGTCTAAACAACCGCTTAGACTTTTGAACTCGACCCGTTTGGTCGATCATTAGGATCCGACCAAGCTTGATTAGTGATCATAGATGCATAGGGAATAACCACTGAGGTTATACCTTATGATCACATAGGATTTGTTAGTTATTTGTTAAGTAGCTTGTATGCCCATAGAAAATGACCAAAACGCCCTTTTGAAGCTTAAATCCGTATTTTACATATGTGAACATGTTTTTGACATATAATCTGATTTAGTAACATGTTTAGGTATTATTGGGCATATAAGACTTGACATAGCACATAGTTAACCATCCGAACATAGTTTTGCGCGAACGACGCGTTAAAGTAGCATCAGCTACCTTAATGGGTCGTAACGGGTCGAAAGCACTTAGGCTAAGTTCCGATTTAGAATGTAGACTTTGTTAAACCATATCACATGAGTTCCAATACTCATTTGGTTTACGAGACCTCATTCTATCCGATCTTCCGATTTAGGTGTTGATTTATTTACTAGTGATCCAATTACTAGGTACTACTTAAATTTCCTTGGTTTGTCTGAGCTTCGCTAAGTTCTTTAGATCAAGGATACCCTTTCATTCAATGTGAGTACATAGTTCCCCTATTTTACTATTTTCAATTGTTTTGGGGTGATTCATATGTATTAAAACGATTTCGATATTTTAACGATGTTTTCAAAAACGATTAAGATGGTTTATATTAAACTAAATACGATTTCGATAATGTGAACGAAACTTGTTGGTTGTAACTACATAACGAATGACATTCATTAGCATTGATCAAGCCGACCAGTATTAGGTTATGGTACCATAGGATCTGACAAATCCCATTATCAGACTACACCCATGGTTATGTGTGGGGGTTATGTAGGTAACGACCGAATCTGATGATTGTTAACTTACCCTTTGGTGGTTTGTTAATACTAGAAGCGAGGTAGTCGAGTCACGAAGGTTTGAATGTTATTAACGAGACGACCAAAAGTAGTTTCACAATTAAAACGAATACGATTTTGGGACGAATTAAACGATTTGGAACGACTTAAATGAAATAAACGATTTAAACGAACAATTGGTTTTGGGTTGTGATTAGGTAATGGGATGGGTGTAACATGATAAAAGCATGGTAGATACGCCGCTGGTACATCTTGTATATAAGTGTTTTTATCATATTACATTGCGTGTCATTATTTAGTTCACTTGGGAAACGATTTGAAACGATATCACACAACGAGGTTTTCGAAATGATATAAACCATGTGAGTTTTATTAACGAGTTTTTAACGAGATGTTTTACGAATTGGTTTACTAAAACAAGGTTTTCGAGGTATTGCAATATATATAAACGAGCCATGATTCCGATACTCTTACAAAACCTATGTGCTCGCCAACATTTCTTTGCTGACTTTATTTTTACATATGTTTCAGGTGATGTTGCGTGATGATTGCTAGGAATCATGTTCACTTAGGATCTGGATGTGGCCTTAGTGACATAAAAACAATAGTAGGCGATGTTTAAATTGTTTGTTTGGTTTTAAGACAATGTGAATTACTTAACGAATCAATAAAACGAAACTTTTAATTACCATGGTTGTTGAAACGATGATTCTGTTGCAACACTCCCCGACGTTTCTGCCACGATTTTGTTGTTTTAACGTGGTTGGGGTGTGACAATAATAGGACTTGTGGACTCTTTGGATTGGGCCGAATAGGAAACACACATACATATCTTGGGCGGCTACTAACATCTACGGCAACAGTGGGGATCACATCATCATTACGACCTACACATTAAGGAGATTCAAGATGCTTTCAACCGCATATCCGGCTCTTGAAGATCAACCAACCATCATGAGCGGCTAAATCTCTCGTGGACACCCTGGGTGAATGATTCTTGTGAGACACTTTTAATTCTAGTTTCTGTTTGTATTGAGATTTGGATTTGTAGTCGGGTGACAGCCGACTATTTACATGGTTATATATTTGTGTGACAGAAAAATCCTGAGTGACAGTCAGAGTTATAATTATGTTTTGAATCCAACTATGCTTTTGTTGATTGAATGATTTCTATGTATGTTTGTTTTAATATTTATCTGATCAATTAATATTAAGATTTTGAACTACATAGGTAATTGGTAGATGTGACAGATTTACTATTCAATCAATAGCATCCAATAAAATCAGAACTAGGTTATTAGTAACTACAGAATCTGAATCCCGGAGTGATCACCTTTTCTCATCATTGTTTATTACAACTCAATTTTTTTCTCAATTTTTATTCGTTAATTTAGATAATTCTTATAATCAATCACACCGATTTTCCAATTCAGTAGTAATTAATTAATACTTTTCATTCGACACTTTCCACAATCCTCCTCTGGTTCGATATCCGACTTACTCTAGCTACTAGTTTATTTCGGTTTTTGCATGTCACGAACGACAGACATCAAAATGGCGTCGTTGCCGGGGAGGCGTGCGCAAAGTGTTTAGTGTCAAGTTTTAGTTAAAAAAGGCCCTAAAAGAATTTTTGTTTTTATTTTGTTATCTTATTTGTTCGTGATTTACGTGGGTAGTTGAGCTGTGTTTGTGCAGGATGACAGATCTTACTATATTTTGCGGCTCTTCTACGTGCATTTTGTGCGGGGAACCACTTCACCCGTGTATCGGTTGCCACGAGGCCCGATTTAGATGGGAAAAAGCGAAATGGGAAGAACCACCGATGCCTTGCTATGATAATCCTTCCTCTCCACCATATTTCTATGATTCTGATACAACGGGGGAGAATGATTATTACTCTGACGGATGGGATCGGGACGAGGATGCTTATTATGAACCAAGGACGGATGGACAATGTTTCTGTTGCGGTCGTAATCATACTTCTGTTTATGATGATGTGTGCACGGTGTATTTGGAAAATCCAGAATATTGGAATAAAAAAATGATGGATGCGTACATCTCAAGACCGTATCAGGGATACCGACAGTATCATCCTGAGGAATATCCTGAGCCCGAGGGTGTCTATACTTATCAGACCGAGGAGGAGAAAGAGCTTGTTATGTTGGAAGTGACTTTGTCCAAACTCGAGCAGTATTTATCAGCACCCAACCTTTCCGATGAAGATCGAATCAGCTGTTTAGTTTCTAAGTGTCAGAATTTAAAAATGAAGATAAAAATAGAACAACGCCTTTCACCATTACCTGATGATATTAGAGATTATTCTCACATGAAGGAGGAGGTTGTGGAGGATAATACCACACCAATGAATCCTTTATCTGATGAAGAGTCACTGGTGGATCAGATGGTGTGTGCAGATGTTGAGGCAGAACAGTCTGAGGAGATGAATATGTGTACCGAACCTCTCCCCATATCAATCATTCAAATTAATAAGTGTGGGGAAGAGGGTTCGAGGAAGAATATGAGAAGGGTGAAACAACAAGACATCAAGGTATATCTCGTGAAGTGGACTAGCGAAACCCGCAGGTGCAGTCTGAACATGCCAATTATACTGACAAACCTATGGAGATGGCATGCAAATTTCTGGGCATTCGTTGGAAATGTTTTGGGTAAGTGTGCATTGAGACCAACGTAACGCATAGCAGGTACGGTCTGGCTGAAGACCTTTAAACTTAGCGCTCTCGGGAGGCAGCCCGAGGATGTAGAATATTGTACTTTGTTTGGTTTCATTTTGGTGTGTTTGTGTTTTGACAGGTTCCTACTATTCTATCTTCACGGATGCAATGAATCAAGTGTGGGGATGTTTGGCAACATTCCCGATGAGATTTCAAAGAATCTATGAAGGCGTATGTTCCGGTTAGATCGCAGCATCTACACCACTACAAACACTCACGTGTTTTCTGATCAGGTGCATGTGTTTATCTATCCTGTGTTTTATTTGTTTTTGTGTACTTGGTGGTGTGAAATTTTTGTGTTGGGAGTGGTTTCTTTGTGTTGAGTCATCTAGTTGTTAGCCGTTCATGGTTTGTTAGGTGGTATCTCTCGAGTTCAGATTATAAATTGCATCATACATTGGGGACAATGTATCCCAAGTGTGGGGATGCGGTAACTCGAGAGGGGGTTGGTATGATTGTTGATCTTAAATGCTTGAAGGGTTGAATTGGTAAAATTGAAAAAATTTATCTCAAGTATGCTTGAACTACATGAAAACCAACATTTTCAATCGCTAAAGGGTTCCTACTGATATTAAACTAACTTAGATCCCTAGTCATGGTTGTCCCTTTAAGTTTCATGAGAGTATTTTCGACAAGTTTTAGAGAATAGTTGAGAAGAGATGCCTAACTAGGAGTAACATGCTTTAGGAATTACACATGCTACGTGTCGGTAACCCTTATTCCTTTTGTTCGGTGAGATATTTGAGCCTACTTTATTGTTAGTTGAATTGCTATAAATGTTCAATTGCTGAGTGTAGGCCATATGTTGCTTTGTGTTAGAACTTGTGTGGTTTGATACATGCTGAGACTGTGGTTTAGCATATGCACATAGATGATAAAGGCGTTAGGATCCCTTCATTGTTATTTGTTGATTGTTTATCCATCTTACCTTAGTGCACCATGTTGAGCCTTTTACCCTTCGTTTGTTACACCTTGTTTGACCCGTTTGATTACCAACCATGAATGACAATTATGTGTTAGATATTTGTTGAAAAAAATTGAAAAAAAAATTGAAAAAAAAAGAGAAAAAAGAAAGAAAAAAAAAACAAAAATCATTGTTATGTTTGTGTTAAATAAATGGGTTGAAGAATAACGCAAAGTGTTAGTAGTATTGTGAATAAGTTGTCAAGTTGTCATGGTTTGGTTTATTCATTGTGTTCGCCATATAAACAGAAAAATCCAAAAATATTTCCTTACCTTTACCCTTAACCCAAAACCCAAAAGTCCTTTTGATATGTGCTTACGTTACTTGATACAGTGGAGGTGTGATTGCTATACAAGCTTATGATTGCAAAGTATCATATTTGGTTTTGAGCGAAATATATACTAGCACATTACATGCAAGTCTTGATTAAGCCAAGAGGAGTGATCATTGTGAGGGGCGTGTGGCATGTGTGTAGTATTTTAAGCATGTTAGTTTTAGTTAGGCAAGTTTTGAAGTTCATTTATTTGTCAGATTGTCAATCTTGATTGTGTCAGTTTATGGGACGGGTATGACTTGGGACCTTAAATTGTTAATTCGGTAAGGGATTTAAGGGAGAGTTGTTAATAAGGTGAGTAATGCTTGTAATGTTTGCTTGAGGACAATCAAAGTTAAGTGGGGGGATGTGATGGAAGGTGTGAAACCCGAGTGTTAACGTGCGTATTTTGTGTGAATTATTGTGTTTTAAGTGATTACGCGTCTTGAATATGATAACTACAGGTTTTTATGGTTTTACAGGTAAAACGCGTAAATCGGTAAAGTTAAAGGCTCGGTGATGATGTGGAACACTCAAGGATGATAAATCAAGTAATGTAGTTGTTTCGGGTTGAAAAATAGTTTGGAAATGCGAGTGATTAGCAAGAATGAAGTACAGGGGTATTTAATGTCAAGTTATGAAAGTTGAATTGAAGTGAAATTATGGGCAGCACATGTGGTTTACAAAAGTTACAGAACGTAACCTATGGTAATACACCGAAGGCTACGGTGAATGATAAAAGCATTGCACATATGTGTTTGGAGGTTTTTGTCTAACATCATATCATCATCACAAATATTATCATCAACTTTGACGACAACATTAGGGGTCTTTTGGAATTATTTTGATTGGGCCGTCACATATAGCATCAAAAGGAATTGAGGGGATCATTGGAGTATGGGCCGATTTTTGGGCTTTGGAGGGAACAATTGTGGCAGTCATATTCACGTGAGACTTTGGGGACAATATAGAACATCATCATTAATTTTTAGTATGATCACATCATCACATCATCAGGGAAGATCACGTGAAGGGAGGTTGTTTGGAGGACTTTGGCAGCACATGGCATCTTACAACATCACGTGGAACACACAACATTGGGCCGCACATATTGGATTTCTTGTGGACGGTCATGCAAGGAGACAGTCAACAACATTAACACTTGGGCCTACATATGCACATATAACTTTTGAGGGCAGAATGGTGATGGGATTATGATTTTTTTATAATATCAACATAAACAACATCACCTCATCACAAAAGGGGATTGGGCCGCTATATTCATAATAGGACTTGTGGACTCTTTGGATTGGGCCGAATAGGAAACACACATACATATCTTGGGAGGCTACAAACATCTACGGCAACAGTGGGGATCACATCATCATTACGACCTACACATTAAGGAGATTCAAGATGCTTTCAACCGCGTATCCGGCTCTTAAAGATCAACCAACCATCATGAGCGGCTAAATCTCTCGTGGACACCCTGGGTGAAAGATTCTTGTGAGACACTTTTAATTCTAGTTTCTGTTTGTATTGAGATTTGGATTTGTAGTCGGGTGACAGCCGACTATTTACATGGTTATATTATTTGTGTGACGGACAAATCCTGAGTGACAGTCAGAGTTATAATTATGTTTTGAATCCAACTATGCTTTTGTTGATTGAATGATTTCTATGTATGTTTGTTTTAATATTTATCTGATCAATTAATATTAAGATTTTGAACTACATAGGTAATTGGTAGATGTGACAGATTTACTATTCAATCAATAGCATCCAATAAAATCAGAACTAGGTTATTAGTAACTACAGAATCTGAATCCCGGTGTGATCACCTTTTCTCATCATTGTTTATTACAACTCAATTTTTTCTCAATTTTTATTCGTTAATTTAGATAACTCTTATAATCAATCACACCGATTTTCCAATTCAGTAGTAATTAATTAATACTTTTCATTCGACACTTTCCACAATCCTCCTCTGGTTCGATATCCGACTTACTCTAGCTACTAGTTTATTTCGGTTTTTGCATGTCACTAACGACAGACATCAAAATGGCGCCGTTGCCGGGGAGGCGTGTGCAAAGTGTTTAGTGTTAAGTTTTAGTTAAAAAAAAACCTAAAAGAATTTTTGTTTTTATTTTGTTATCTTATTTGTTCGTGATTTACGTGGGTAGTTGAGCTGTGTTTGTGCAGGATGACAGATCTTACTATATTTTGCGGCTCTTCTACGTGCATTTTGTGCGGGGAACCAGTTCACCCGTGTATCGGTTGCCACGAGGCCCGATTTAGATGGGAAAAAGCGAAATGGGAAGAACCACCGATGCCTTGCTATGATAATCCATCCCCTCCACCATATTTCTATGATTCTGATACAATGGTGGAGGATGGTTATTACTCTGACGGATGGGATCGGAAGGAGGATGCTTATTATGAACCAAGGACGGATGGACAATGTTTCTGTTGCGGTCGTAATCATACTTCTGTTTATGATGATGTGTGCGCGGTATATTTGGAAAATCCAGAATATTGGAATAAAAAAATGATGGATGCGTACATCTCAAGACCGTATCAGGGATACCGACAGTATCATCCCGAGGAATATCCTGAGCCCGAGGGTGTCTATACTTATCAGACCGAGGAGGAGAAAGAGCTTGTTATGTCGGAAGTGACTTTGTCCAAACTCGAGCAGTATTTATCAGCACCCAACCTTTCCGATGAAGATCGAATCAGCTGTTTAGTTTCTAAGTGTCAGAATTTAAAAATGAAGATAGAAATAGAACAACGCCTTTCACCATTACCTGAGAGATTATTCTCACATAAAGGAGGAGGTTGTGGAGGATAATACCACACCAATGAATCCTTTATCCGATGAAGAGTCACTGGTTGATCAGATGGTGTGTGCAGATGATGAGGCAGAACAATCTGAGGAGATGAATGTGTGTACCGAACCTCTCCCCATATCAATCATTCAAATTAATAAGTGTGGGGAAGAGGGTTCGAGGAAGAAGATGAGAAGGGTGAAACAACAAGACATCAAGGTATATCTCGTGAAGTGGACTAGCGAAACCCGCAGGTGCAGTCTGAACATGCCAATTATACTGACAAACCTATGGAGATGGCATGCAAATTTCTGGGCATTCGTTGGAAATGTTTTGGGTAAGTGTGCATTGAGACCAACGTAACGCATAGCAGGTACGGTCTGGCTGAAGACCTTTAAACTTAGCGCTCTCGGGAGGCAGCCCGAGGATGTAGAATATTGTACTTTGTTTGGTTTCATTTTGGTGTGTTTGTGTTTTGACAGGTTCCTACTATTCTATCTTCACGGATGCAATGAATCAAGTGTGGGGATGTTTGGCAACATTCCCGATGAGATTTCAAAGAATCTATGAAGGGGTACGTTCCGGTTAGATCGCAGCAGCTACACCACTACAAACACTCACGTGTTTTCTGATCTGGTGCACGTGTTTATCTATCCTGTGTTTTATTTGTTTTTGTGTACTTGGTGGTGTGAAATTTTTGTGTTGGGAGTGGTTTCTTTGTGTTGAGTCGTCTAGTTGTTAGCCGTTCATGGTTTGTTAGGTGGTATCTCTCGAGTTCAGATTATAAATTGCACCATACATTAGGGACAATGTATCCCAAGTGTGGGGATGCGGTAACTCGAGAGAGGGTTGGTATGATTGTTGATCTTAAATGCTTGAAGGGTTGAATTGGTAAAATTGAAAAATTTTGAAAATTTTTGTCTCAAGTATGCTTGAACTACATGAAAACCAACATTTTCAATCGCTAAAGGGTTCCTACTGATATTAAACTAACTTAGATCCCTAGTCACGGTTGTCCCTTTAAGTTTCATGAGAGTATTTCTGACAAGTTTTAGAGAATAGTTGAGAAGAGATGCCTAACTAGGAGTAACATGCTTTAGGAATTACACATGCCACGTGTCGGTAACCCTTATTCCTTTTGTTCGGTGAGATATTTGAGCCTACTTTATTGTTAGTTGAATTGCTATAAATGTTCAATTGCTGAGTGTAGGCCATATGTTGCTTTGTGTTAGAACTTGTGTGGTTTGATACATGCTGAGACTGTGGTTTAGCATATGCACATAGATGCTAAAGGCGTTAGGATCCCTTCATTGTTATTAGTTGATTGTTTATCCATCTTTCCTTAGTGCACCATGTTGAGCCTTTTACCCTTCGTTTGTTACACCTTGTTTGACCCGTTTGATTACCAACCATGAATGACAATTATGTGTTAGATATTTGTTGAAAAAATAGAAAAAAATTTGAAATAAAAAAAGAGAAAAAAGAAAGAAAAAGAAAAAACAAAAATCATTGTTATGTTCGTGTTAAAAAATGGGTTGAAGAATAACCCAAAGTGTTAGTAGTATTGTGAATAAGTTGTCAAGTTGTCATGATTTGGTTTATTCATTGTGTTCGCCATATAAACAGAAAAATCCAAAAATATTTCCTTACCTTTACCCTTAACCCAAAACCCAAAAGTCCTTTTGATATGTGCTTACGTTACTTGATACAGTGGAGGTGTGATTGCTATACAAGCTTATGATTGCAAAGTATCATATTTGGTTTTGAGCGAAATATATACTAGCACATTACACGCTAGTCTTGATTAAGCCGAGAGGAGTGATCATTGTGAGGGGCATGTGGCATGTGTGTAGTATTTTAAGCATGTTAGTTTTAGTTAGGCAAGTTTTGAAGTTCATTTATTTGTCAGATTGTCAATCTCGATTGTGTCAGTCCATGGGACGGGTATGACTTGGGACCTTAAATTGTTAATTCGATAAGGGATTTAAGGATGATTTATTAATAAGGTGAGTAATGCTTGTAATATTTGCTTGAGGACAATCAAAGTTAAGTGCGGGGATGTGATGGAAGGTGTGAAACCCGAGTGTTAACGTGCGTATTTTGTGTAAATTATTGTGTTTTAAGTGATTACGCGTCTTGAATATGATAACTACGGGTTTTTATTGTAACAACTCTCATAAAAAAGTCTTAATTATTATTTTATTTGACTAATAGGAAACCCTAATTGAGACCCTCAAGTGATCCTGCATAAACCCTAAAATTTTCAGAACGATTGGAATCAGGATCAGGGCCCCTAAAACTCAAGGGGGTATTCCCTAAATTATGTTTATCCTTCGAAAACGGTCATAAAACACGTAAATTGAAAAACTGTCGACTCATCAGGGCTAAATAGGTGACAAAGCAAGCCTACCCTACTTTGGGTTCCCCCGCGACACGCGACAGGGACGGGTGATCCTGTCGCGACACGCGGGAGGTCCAATTTGGGCTATAAATTCAGGGGCATGGGACTTGAACTGTTTGCATGTTTTGACGAAAAATTTCTTTACGTACACTAAGATATACGCTGTTTACTACAAAACATACACTGTCTTGAACCTCTGCTGCGATAACCGGGTAATAACTCGAGCGCTACTACGATTCAATGTCCGATCGATTAAAACTATCCAATGGATGTTTAAGTGCTGCCCACATTAGGGTTATGCTTTGTCATTCGTCGTAAATTCGATGGATGTTTAAGTATCGCGCTTTGTCATTCGTTGTGAAGGTTTAATCTCGTGAGTTATCGTAATTGCTGTATTAGTTACTAACCTAGTTCGTGTGCATTGTTATTTGAATTAGGTTAAACAAGCTTGTCAGTAGGCTAAATTCTGCTCAATTAAACTTGCAATGTGAGTCATTCTCTTTTATCAAATGTTTTACAATACTCCATTTTCAAATGTTATAATTACAGGGATTAAGTCGTGGTTATCTTGAATCACTGGCTAGTGGGGTATTGTGCACATTACTAATTTCTCACGTGTTAGGCTAATAAATCCTAACAGTGATAAACGTCACTACTTGGGGCGGGACCCAATAGTGGTATGACCATCGTCACACGGGTGACAAGGCGCCCGATAAAAATAAGATAGAAGCCATTGTAATCGCTCTTATGCTGCAAATTATAACTATGTGTCATTTTGTCAAAATGAATGATTCACCAGTATTTCCCTGCTGACAAAATATTTTTAAAACATGTTTCAGGCGACCTGCTGTAAACCAAGGAAAACGTGCTACGGAGCACTAACCAGCTTGAAGAGGTGGCTCAGTTAAAATGAATAAACATGTTTTAATAAATCAGGGAAATTCCTAGTAAAATTCCTCTATTGTAAGCTACGGGGTTTATCCCGAATTATGAAATAAAATAATCGGGCATTTCAAGTTTTAAAAGATCATGTTAAAAATCTTCCGCTGTCGCATTATAAATACCACGGGTTCCTGTCCCGCGGCTCCTGACCGGGTCAAACCGGGGTTGGGGTCGTGACAGGAAAAGGTGGTATCAGAGCCACCTCAAAGAGCCACTGATTTAAGCCAATTAAGTATTTAGAAAATACTTAATTTTACTAATTGCCATTTTGCGATTACGTGTTTTATTATTTGAATATTTGTTTACAGTATGGGTAAGCAAAGACTTTCGGATATCTACCATAAATTTGATATTTCACCGAAAGAAAAAGGAACCTCATCCTCAAAACGCCCAACAAATACTGAGGAAGGAATATTTGTTCGAAAGGCACAATATAAAGAATCACTTTCTCCTAATAAAACAAGTTTGATTATTCGGAAAAGTCAGGAGAAAATAAAGAAGTCACAACCAAAAGAAGTGAGGGTTAACAGAGAAACCCAGAAAATAGGTAAAAACCCACCATGGGAAGATGAGTTAGATGAAAAATGGGCTGATCTCTATATGTTAGCCACTGTAGCTGTGAATGCAAAATTTTAAATAACTTGACCCAGTACTAGTACCCATATCACCTACAAACCAGAAACTCTTAAAGAAACTTTACTCAGTAAATAAATAAGTTACCATAAACCTTAGTATGTTTTAATTTATCAGTTGTCCTTTGTAGTAAATTGGTCACCATATGCAATAATATTTGAATGTTAATTGTGAAATTTTGTTATAAAATTTTAACTTAGCATTTTGTGTGCATTTTGCATATATGCTAAACAGCATGAATGAGTTATCTGAAGCCCTTCAGAATCTCAATCTTTATCCGGTGAAAATAGAAGTTTCCAGAGACTTTACTGGTTACATACCCGATATAGAAGAACCTATGGAATTCAACGCTCCACCTCTGGAGAAACCAAAGCCTAAGAAAAGGAGAAGATTCGTAGGCTGGAGACGTGTACGCAGGAGGAAACCTGCAACTAGAAGGATTCCCAAAATAGAGAATCCCATAGATAAAGGAAAAGGAATTATGATCAGTGAAGGTGTTAGGCAAACATAAATGGAAATTGGGGAAAGTTCAAAGCAAGTCGAGGAGTTGCCATTACAAGAGGAATTGGATTGCATACTGGCAGGCTGTGATATCATTAGTCCTATCCATACCAACCTTTACCCTTATCCTGCTGAAACTCAACTTCCAATAAATTTGGAACCAGCCATCCCAGAACCTTTAATCCATACTCAACCTCTAGGAATGGACGAGTGGTGGACCAATGACTGGCAGTTTCAAAATCTCCTAAATAATCCTTTTACCTTTTTCCCTCAGTTCGACCCAGAACCTGTACCAAATCCACCAATGAGTAATGAAAACTTAGCTGAACTCCGCCATTTTGGCGAAGAGCTGATAGGTGCAGGGAATAGGATTCGGGAGGTAGGAGAGCAAATTTCCTGGAAGTACGACGAGAGGGAGCGTCGTTACTAAATTATTAGCGGAAAGGATGGTGTGAGAACGTATCAGTGATTGTATAATAATAATAATAATAATAGTAATAAAAATATAATCTTGTAAAATAAAAAAATAAAACTTTGTAAGATAACGGTGTGTAATGATGCATAATATATATATAAAATGGGAATCGAGAAATCGATAATTTTGGCTATATATATATTGTGAAAATTGCATGATTGTTTTGTGTATAATTGTTATTTACTCTATACTAATAAATTATATATATTAATTACTAGATGGAAAACGCTAATAATGAACCAGTTAACAAGGTTAATCAATCTGAGCAACACCCGGAGGATCAATTTATGACTAGGCAAGATATAGAAAATATCGTTGCTCAAGGGATTGCCAAAGCTATTCCAGAAATCCTTGCTGCTGCCCAGAAACCTGTTGAGCCTCAACAAATCATTCCTAGCAAACGTACTTCTGAAGATAACTTCAGTAATAACATAAATGGAGGCGGTAATCATACTAACAATAATAATGATCCACGGCAGGCCCCGCTCCCTAAGAAAATGAAAGCTGCAACGCCTGGTTGTACTTATAAAGAATTCATTGCCTGTAAACCTGCTGAGTTCGCAGACAATGAAGGGGCGACTGCGGCACTGCGTTGGTTGGAGAAAACTGAAGCAGTACTCATGATCAGTAAATGTGCTGAGGAAGACAAGGTCATGTATGCACCACATCTTTTTAAAGAAGGGGCGTTAGAATGGTGGAATACAGTACTTCAAGCCAAAGGAAGAAATATGGCCTATGCCATGAGTTGGGAAGAATTTAAGCAGCTAATAGAAAGAAAATTATGTCCCGAATACGAAAAAGAACAAATGGCAAATAAATTCCTGAACCATCGGATGATGGGTGTTGACTGTCGAGGGTATACTTCGACATTCTTCGAATATGCGAGAGTGGTACCAACCCTGGCTTCTCCAGAACCGGTGCTCATTTCCCGCTATATTTGGGGATTGATTAGCGAAATCCGTAATATCGTTAAAGCTGTGAGACCTCGTACTATTGACGATGCGGTAGAATTAGCTAAAACCCTAACTGATGAACTGGTACGTACAAGTGAAGAAAACCGGAAAAAGGAAGTAGCCCAAAAGATTACCCAAGGATTCCGTATGGGTAACCGTAGTAATTTCAAAAGAAGGGGAACCGGGCAATCTTCCACTGTTCCATTCTGAAATGCCTGTAAAAGGAAGCATTTTGGAAGATGCAAAGGATATTGCAATTTCTGCAAAATTCCGGGGCATCAAGAAGAAGATTGCAGGAAGAAGAGAGCAACAGTCTGCTACAACTGTGGAGAAACTGGACACTTTAGGCCAGATTGCCCAAAACTGGTCGAACCAGCTGATAACAAAGCTAAACCTGTAGAAGGAGCTACCAAGAAGAATGTTCGAGCATTCCTATTGACTACTCAGGAAGCCGAATTGATTCCTGATGTGATAGCTGGTACATTCCTAGTTCACAACGTTTACGCAAAAGTATTATTTGACTCTGGTGCAAACCAAAGTTTTATAAATACTTCATTCTGCCAAGCTCTTAAATTACCCTTAACCAACCTTAGGCAGATTTTTACAGTCGAAACGGCAGATGGGAATTCTGTTAACATAGACAAGGTTTTGCAAAAAGAAAATATAGAACTTTCAGGTCATAAATTTTATGCAAACCTATTACCAATGAATTTAGCTGGATTCGATGTTGTGTTAGGAATGGATTGGTTAGTAGCCAACCATGCTCGAATCCTTTGTGATAAGAACTCTATAGAAATTCGAGCACCTACCGGAGAAGTAATCATGGTTACAGGAGATAAGCCGCGAAAACCCATGAAGTTCATTTCAGTAATGAAAATTGCTAGTTATGAACGAAAACAAGGAATAGTGTATATGATTTCGGTAATCATTAGCACTAAGGGTAAGGAACTTAAGGAAATTCCTGTAGTCTCAGAATACCCAGATGTATTCCCAGAAGAACTCCCAGGATTACCACCCGACAGGGAAGTAGAATTTAGGATTCATTTAATTCCCGGAACTACACCGATAGCCAAGGCACCTTATCGTTTAGCACCTACAGAAATGCTAGAACTAAAGAAACAATTAGATGAATTACTAAGTAAAGGATTTATACAACCTAGTTCATCCCCATGGGGAGCGCCAGTGTTGTTTGTGAAAAAGAAAGATGGGTAAATGAGAATGTGTATTGATTATAGAGAATTGAATAAGATTACAATTAAGAATCGATACCCATTACCTAGGATTGATGATCTCTTTGATCAACTTCAAGGAGCTAGATACTTTTCTAAGATAGACTTACGCTCAGGATATCATCAATTGAAGGTACAAGAAGAAAACATACCTAAGACTGCTTTTAGAACTAGGTATGGTCATTACGAGTTTACAGTCATGCCCTTTGGATTAACGAATGCACCTGCAGCATTTATGGACATGATGAATAGAATCTGCAAACCGTACTTGGATAAATTTGTAATTGTCTTCATCGACGACATACTTATTTATTCCAAAAGTCAGGACGAGCATTGTCAGCACTTGCATGCACTCTTAACTTTGTTAAGAAAAGAAAAGCTTTATGCCAAATTCTCGAAATGTGAATTTTGGCTACAAGAAGTACAATTCTTAGGACACATGGTGAATCATGAAGGTATTCACATAGATCCTGCAAAGATAGAAGCAATCACCAAATGGAAGGTTCCACAAACAGCTATGGAAATTAGAAGTTTTATAGGGTTAGCCGGATACTATAGGCGGTTTATTAAGGATTTTTCCAAGATAGCTGTACCATTAACTAAGCTAACCTGTAAAGCGGTTAAGTTTGAATGGGGACCTAGGCAAGAAGAGGCTTTTAGGATTTTAAAGCAAAAGTTAACCAATGCCCCAATTCTAGCCTTACCAGAAGGAACAAAAGATTTTGAAGTATACTGTGATGCTTCTAAATTAGGATTAGGATGTGTGCTAATGCAACGCAAGAAGGTAATTGCGTATGCCTCAAGGCAATTGAAAAAGCACGAGGAAAATTATACGACTCATGACTTAGAATTAGGAGCCATAATTTTTACCCTTAAAATTTGGAGACATTATCTGTATGGAAGTAAGTTTACTGTCTATACGGATCATAAAAGTTTAAGGTACATATTTGGACAAAAAGAATTGAATATGAGACAAAGGAGATGGATGGAAATACTAAGCGACTACGACTGTGATATTCTGTATCACGAAGGAAAGGCAAATGTAGTTGCAGATGCCTTAAGTCGTAAGTATCATGAGAAACAACGACGGGTTCGTGCTCTTAGATTAAATCTACAGCTAGATTTAATGGAACAAATAAAGAATGTTCAAGAAACAACAATAAAAAATGATGCTGAAGGAATGAAAGGAAGAATAAAGGAATTGGAGCAAGGAGCTGATGGAATTTGGAAATTCCACAAGAAAAGGGTTTGGGTACCTAAGCAAGGAGATTTAAGAAATAAGATTTTAGAGGAAGCTCATAAATCTAGGTATACTATGCACCCGAGAAATAATAAGATGTACCAAGATTTAAGAAATAATTTCTGGTGGATAGGAATGAAAAAGGACATAGCTAGATATGTTTCTAAGTGTCTTACTTGTTCACAAGTTAAGGCGGAACTCCAGAAACCCTCAGGTCTACTTCAACAATTAGAAATACCTGTATGGAAATGGGAACTCATAACAATGGATTTTGTTACTAAGTTACCCAAAACCAGAAAAGGTAATGATGCGATTTGGGTAATTGTGGATCGATTAACCAAGTCAGCTCATTTTCTACCCATGAAGGAAACCTTTAGCATGGAAAGGTTAGCCAAGTTATATGTAGATGAAGTAGTATCCTTACATGGAGTTCCACTCTCCATTGTATCGGATAGGGATAGTCGTTTCACTTCTCATTTCTGGACAAGTTTCCAGAAAACAATGGGAACACGACTAAAACTGAGCACGGCATATCATCCACAAATAGACGGGCAAAGTGAAAGGACGATACAAACTCTGGAAGACATGCTCCGAGCATGTGTAATAGATTTCGGTGGAAATTGGGACGATCACCTACCTTTAATTGAATTCTCCTATAATAATAGTTATCATGCAAGCATCAAAGCTGCCCGAAGCACTGTATGGACGAAAGTGCAGAACTCCAGTATGCTGGGCAGAAATAGGAGAAAGTCAGTTATCAGGTCCTGAAATAGTGCAAGAAACCACCGACAAGATCACTCAGATCAAGGAAAGACTGAAAACTGCTAGAGATCGTCAAAAGAGCTATGCCGATAATCGACGTAAGCCACTTAAATTTCAAGTCGGAGATAAAGTACTTTTGAAAGTTTCTCCTTGGAAAGGAGTAGTTCGATTCGGTAAGAAAGGAAAGCTAAGTCCACGATACGTAGGACCATTTTCAGTGATCCAACGTATAGGACCAGTTGCTTATCGTTTACAACTACCAGAAGAGTTAGCTGAAGTACATGATGTATTTCATATATCCAATCTCAAGAAATGTTTATCTGACGAATCCCTGGTAGTACCTCTTCAAGATATAGAGGTAAATGAGAAATTAAAATTTGTAGAGAAACCACTACAAATAGAAGACCGAAAGATCAAATTTCTCAAGCACAAACGATTGGTGCTAGTCAAAGTCAAGTGGAATTCTAAGAGAGGACCTGAATACACTTGGGAGCTGGAATCAGAAATGAAACAGAAATATCCTCAATTATTCCAGTAAATCTCGAGGATGAGATTTTTATTAAGGTGGGGAGGATGTAACAACTCTCATAAAAAAGTCTTAATTATTATTTTATTTGTTCAATAGGAAACCCTAATTGAGACCCTCAAGTGATCCTGCATAAACCCTAAAATTTTCAGAACGATTGGAATCAGGATCAGGGCCCCTAAAACTCAAGGGGGGTATTCCCTAAATTATGTTTATCCTTCGAAAACGGTCATAAAACACGTAAATTGAAAAACTGTCGACTCATCAGGGCTAAATAGGTGACAAAGCAAGCCTACCCTACTTTGGGTTCCCCCGCGACACGCGACAGGGACGGGTGATCCTGTCGCGACACGCGGGAGGTCCAATTTGGGCTATAAATTCAGGGGCATGGGACTTGAACTGTTTGCATGTTTTGACGAAAAATTTCTTTACGTACACTAAGATATACGCTGTTTACTACAAAACATACACTGTCTTGAACCTCTGCTGCGATAACCGGGTAATAACTCGATCGCTACTACGATTCAATGTCCGATCGATTAAAACTATCCAATGGATGTTTAAGTGCTGCCCACATTAGGGTTATGCTTTGTCATTCGTCGTAAATTCGATGGATGTTTAAGTATCGCGCTTTGTCATTCGTTGTGAAGGTTTAATCTCGTGAGTTATCGTAAATGCTGTATTAGTTACTAACTTAGTTCGTGTGCATTGTTATTTGAATTAGGTTAAACAAGCTTGTCAGTAGGCTAAATTCTGCTCAATTAAACTTGCAATGTGAGTCATTCTCTTTTATCAAATGTTTTACAATACTCCATTTTCAAATGTTATAATTACAGGGATTAAGTCGTGGTTATCTTGAATCACTGGCTAGTGGGGTATTGTGCACATTACTAATTTCTCACGTGTTAGGCTAATAAATCCTAACAGTGATAAACGTCACTACTTGGGGCGAGACCCAATAGTGGTATGACCATCGTCACACGGGTGACAAGGCTCCAGATAAAAATAAGATAGAAGCCATTGTAATCGCTCTTATGCTGTAAATTATAACTATGTGTCATTTTGTCAAAATGAATGATTCACCAGTATTTCCCCGCTGACAAAATATTTTTAAAACATGTTTCAGGCGACCTGCTGTAAACCAAGGAAAACGTGCTACGGAGCACTAACCAGCTTGAAGAGGTGGCTCAGTTAAAATGAATAAACATGTTTTAATAAATCAAGGAAATTCCTAGTAAAATTCCTCTATTGTAAGCTACGGGGTTTATCCCGAATTATGAAATAAAATAATCGGGCATTTCATGTTTTAAAAGATCCTGTTAAAAATCTTCCGTTGTCGCATTATAAATACCACGGGTTCCTGTCCCGCGGCTCCTGACCGGGTCAAACCGGGGTTGGGGCCGTGACATTTATGGTTTTACAGGTAAAACGCGTAAATCGGTAAAGTTAAAGGCTCTGTGATGATGTGGAACACTCAAGGATAATAAATCAAGTAATGTAGTTGTTTCGGGTTGAAAAATAGTTTGGAAATGCGAGTGATGAGCAAGAATGAAGTACAGGGGTATTAAATGTCAAGTTATGAAAGTTGAATTGAAGTGAAATTATGGGCAGCACATGTGGTTTACAGAAGTTACAGAACGTAACCTACGGTAATACACCGAAGTCTACGGGGAATGATAAAAGCAGTGCACATATGTGTTTGGAGGTTTTTTTCTAACATCATATCATCATCACAAATATTATCATCAGCTTTGACGGCAGAATTAGGGGACTTTTGGAATTATTTTGATTGGGCCGTCACATATAGCATCAAAAGGAATTTAGGGGATCATTGGAGTATGGGTCGATTTTTGGGCTTTGGAGGGAACAATTGTGGCAGTCATATTCACGTGAGACTTTGGGGACAATATAGAACATCATCATTAATTTTTAATATGATCACATCATCACATCATCAGAGAAGATCACGTGAAGGGAGGTTGTTTGGAGGACTTTGGCAGCACATGGCATCTTACAACATCACGTGGAACACACAACATTGGGCCGCACATATTGGATTTCTTGTGGACGGTCATGCAAGGAGAAAGTCAACAGCATCAACACTTGGGCCTACATATGCACATATACCTTTTGAGGGCAGAATGGTGATGGGATTATGATTTTTTTATAATATCAACATAAACAACATCACCTCATCGCAAAAGGGGATTGGGCCGCTATATTCATAATAGGACTTGTGGACTCTTTGGATTGGGCCGAATAGGAAACACACATACATATCTTGGGCGGCTACAAACATCTACGGCAACAGTGGGGATCACATCATCATTACGACCTACTCATTAAGGAGATTCAAGGTGCTTTCAACCGCGTATCCGGCTCTTGAAGATCAACCAACCATCATGAGCAGCTAAATCTCTCGTGGACACCCTGGGTGAATTATTCTTGTGAGACACTTTTAATTCTAGTTTCTGTTTGTATTGAGATTTGGATTTGTAGTCGGGTGACAGCCGACTATTTACATGGTTATATTATTTGTGTGACAGACAAATCCTGAGTGACAGTCAGAGTTATAATTATGTTTTGAATCCAACTATGCTTTTGTTGATTGAATGATTTCTATGTATGTTTGTTTTAATATTTATCTGATCAATTAATATTAAGATTTTAAACTACATAGGTAATTGGTAGATGTGAGAGATTTACTATTCAATCAATAGCATCCAATAAAATCAGAACTAGGTTATTAGTAACTACAGAATCTGAATCCCAGAGTGATCACCTTTTCTCATCATTGTTTATTACAACTCAATTTTTTTTCTCAATTTTTATTCGTTAATTTAGATAATTCTTATAATCAATCACACCGATTTTCCAATTCAGTAGTAGTTAATTAATACTTTTCATTCGACACTTTCCACAATCCTCCTCTGGTTCGATATCCGACTTACTCTAGCTACTAGTTTATTTCGGTTTTTGCATGTCACTAACGACAGACATCAACAACCTAGATTCACGTGTTCTGTTATTATCTAATTAAAATTATTCAAACTTTTTTATTAGACCGTGTGTAATCGTTTGAAATGGAGCGTTTTTAACCCCCAAAACTGTGACAACCCGAACTTCCGAGGTCAGCGTCACCTAATCTAGCGTCCATTGGTGTGGTATTATCTTCCTTTTAGTTTCAGTCTGTGTTACAATTGGTTATTTCATACGTTAAACAGGTTAAATATACTGGATTATTCGCGTAGCGGTGGAGTTTTTGTATGAACGTTAAAGTGAATGTATGTTATGCTAAACTGTTGGACTTGGTCACGGTAAATATTGGCGAGTCACTGTGTATTTCATGGAGTCATTGTTGGTATAAGCTTAGTCACATAAGTCACACACTTGGGTTAAGGGCCGAACACTCCTATGCTAAATTGTCCACTAGGCCGGTCCATCATATGGGGCGCATACACAAAACGGGTTGTGTGTGGCACTCATTTACTTAAAAACACAATACTACAACAAACCCTAGCATCCTTTTTCCTTCTCTTGAGTTCGACGGCAACCATTCTCCATCCTTCGAAGCTGTGCCTCTCGACCGAACACAACCCCCCCTCACTCTACTTCTCTAGGTCAGTGTTTATCATTATCTCGATTGAATTCTTTGATTATGTTTCGTTTGTGTTTATTTGGGTTAATTGATATTGAATGTATGACAATCAATATGAACTAGGATTTTGTTAAATATCATGCTGAATGTGGTTAATTGTATAAATGGTATTAATAATTTATGTAGCATGGTAATAAGGGTTGGATAAAACTGTGTTTGTTAATAATGGTGGTGGCGGAAATAAGGGATTGATAAACCGATTAGAAAAAAAATAGGTGTTTTGATAATTGTTGTGTAGTATGATGATTCATGGAATTTGTCGGATGATTGTGGAG
Source organism: Helianthus tuberosus (assembly GCA_030545235.1). Taxonomy (NCBI): domain Eukaryota; kingdom Viridiplantae; phylum Streptophyta; class Magnoliopsida; order Asterales; family Asteraceae; genus Helianthus; species Helianthus tuberosus. The sequence continues at coordinate 125,115,013 of CM060400.1, forward strand.
GTTGTGTATGCAAGACTATAAACATGTAGTGATTTGACTTGGGCATGTTCATGTTGTTAATCACTGTTAGTGATAAATAATAATTAGGGTTCTTATAAGTTGTGATATTGTAACTGCTTTGATCATGTTTGGAGGGGGAGTGGTTATTGAAATTGCAAACGGCAGAGTTGACTATGTTAACCCCACACATGCACCTCACATTGACCAGATCATGTGAATTGCATACTCCTTCATAGCACCCACTTGAACTGCACATGAAACTTGTACCATACACCTAGCTGAACATATCGCACACTTATTATATGAAACACATCACTTTTGGATCAAACAATATCATGGGCCGCACAAATATGTGGATCGCACACCCGAGTGGGCCGGTGATCTTATCTGGGCCACGGGTCTGACTCAAGTCGCACAACCCAAGCCCAATCGCACAAAAGACGCACGTCGCACACTTATGTCATGATCGCACATTTTTATGCGATCACACACCTCTTGTTGGGCCGGGATTATTGGGCTGTATACAAAACTAATGGGCTACAGACCTTCTCATACGTACAATCGGGTCGCACACTTATGTTATTTGAATCGCACATTTATGTTATTTGAATCGTACACTTATGTTATTTGAATCGCACACTTATGTTATTTGAATCGCACGCTGTGAACAAACTGCAATGCTATGTGTTTGAATGGTAATAGAAGTCACGTGATGGTAATCACCAGTTAAGATACATTAGAAATTGGTATGTGTTAATAACTGATGTGCACTATATGCAAATGTTGATTACGTGATTTAAGGATATGCGAAACTGATTGTAATGATAATCGTACTAGGACTTGGTTGATCAACGTGAAACAAAGTAATATAACATACTGAGCAAATCTAAGGTGAGTTCACTTCTCTTTACAAGCATGCATCCGGTGGGGACAATCAAACAGGCAAACAAATAAACGGATTTTTATAAACTCACATCCTTGCAGGGGATGTGAGGCAGTTTTCACAAACCCATATCCTTGTAGGGGATATGAGGCAGTTTTCAGTAATTGTTGATGTTGGATAATACACTCAATTTCTATCACTTAAGTCCCATCATACTACCGAACAAGTTGCTTGTAGGGCAACGGGGTTATTAGTTGTAGCGCTATTAGGTTTGGCACCCTCACGACGTACCTGGATAGGACGGGCGTGAACTAATAACTTTAAAATCATGACCAATGTTTGATAGATCATTGGAGAAGGGCAAAAAGGAGCCGTCTGCGGTATCAAGTTATTATCAACATGACATAAATCAATACTTGGTAACAAACGGTTAACAAATCAGTGAACTCGCCAGCGTTATGCTGATACACTTTTCTGCATGCTTGCAGGCCTATAGGTACAATCATTGGGAACTTGCTGTCTGGGATGCTGGAGTGGTCATGGGTCGAGTTGCATGGAATCGCGAGACAAGTCTAATGGTTTTTATACACTTGGGATTACAAAATTCTTAACTGTTGTATTATGCTTCTGCTGGATAATAAATAAGGTTTTATAACGCTTATTTTAATAAATGAAAGTTTTATGTGAAATATTGTTATGGGTTCAATGTGATTGGTGGCTAGATCCTGGTACGTCACACGTCTCGCGGGGGTTCCCGCATGTGGTATTTTTGGGGTGTGACAAAAACGCCCAATCCACGCCCGATCTCGGCCCCCAGGGGTGTTTTTCAACCTAAATTGGCATTTGGCGTTGTATTTTCCACGCCTTGCCCCTTTTCTTGTCTCCAATCACCTTCATTTTCCTTTTTGTAAAACCAATCAGATTTTTTGATGTTTTTTTATTTAATTTTATTACACACATAATGCCCCACAATGCCCACATCCCCACTACACCCATTTTAGAAAACGCCTTATAATGCTCCATTATTGATTGGGCTGCCACATGACGCAAAACGCCCAAAGAGGGGTGTTAACCACTACACATGATCTTAATGAGGAGTGGGTCCAAGAGCTGGCAGATTCTTATTTGGGCCAACTTGATAAAGGGAACAACACAAAAAAGGCTCAAACTCTAAATTGGCATAACTTGGGCTACGATTGGAGTTACGGTGCCACAAGCAGGTGACGAAAAGATTTAGACTAGTCGCTTCAGATGGCAAACTGTAGTTTGGCCCACTTGTCAAGCTCGAATTCCTTGTTTTAGGGCTCCAATTTCGTCAATCTTTCAGACTTTCCTTCGTTAGCTTAAAACGCGTGAATCTTTGATTGAATCAGTTCACGCGCCAATTTACGTATTTAATTTCAGTATTTATGTTTTTATTTTGTAATTTTGAAAATTTGACAAATTTAGAAAAACCTTATAAAAGAGCACCTCATGTGATGTTATTTGCATTCGTAAATATAGCAATTTCCTTTGAAGAATTTTATTCTTATTTTCTTTTGCTTCCGCATGTAATTAAATTAGCATAAAAACAATTGAAATAGTTTCATAACAATGATTCAACTGATATTTCTTTTTGTTGATTTATATTGACGATATTAGCATAAACATAAAAAACGGTTAAACGAAATAATGGGTAAAATTGATTGTTCCGAATAAGATGTTTCACTAATTCACTCTACAATCGGTTCATGTAATGAGAACAACGGACATAAAAATTGTTGTTTTTTATCTTCATGTTGTCTAACTTGTTAAGGATGAATTAGCTTACTCCAGAAGTTCTGTATAGACGGAATGCGAGTGTTTATGAACACAACCTTTGATCTAAATAAAACTAAATTACAAAAAGGATGAAACGATACGTCTAGAGAAAAATGATATTTAAAAAAGAACTCACAGAGTGCCTTGACGATTTCAAATCAACAAGATCGATACGTATGGCCAAAGCCAATTGGCCATCTTTTAGTAATTATTAAAATAGACAGATACGTATGGCCAAAGCCAATTGCCCATCTTTTAGTAATTATTAAAGGCCCAAACTATCTACTTGTGTGTAGATATCCACACCCAAAAAGGTGTTTTTTGTCCTATATGCACACTCTGCAGTGTCGAGCTGTGGTCAAAGCGCGACGTTTTGGTCCAGTCAACCAGACAAAGACTGAAGGGTGTCTGACCGGTCTGTTGACCGGACCAAAACACCGAGCTTTGGCCGCGTTAACCAGACAAAAGACTGACACCCAGTCAGTCTTTTCTCTGGTTGACAGGACCAAAACGCGGCCAAAGCTCGGCGTTTTGGTCCGGTCAATAGACCCGTCAGACACCCGTCAGTCTTTGTCTGGTTAACCGGACCAAAACGTCACGCTTTAGCTACAGCTCGACACTGCAGGGTGTGCATATAAGACAAAAAACATCTTTTTGGTGTGCCAATAGGCAAATGAGTGTGTGAATAGGTACACCCTTATTAAAATAGGTACGAGAAAATGCTAGTTATTTTGTTGTTTTTATGTTTTTTGCCGATGGCAATAAGGGTGTAGGGAGTGGTTAAACACTTTGGAGTGGCAAACCAAAAAACCGACCAATCAGAGCGCGCCATGTCAATCAGTAAAAAATGTTTAAACTTTGATGAAAAGTGTTGGCAATGGTTTAGACACTTGGTGAAGTGGTAAACTATTTAAAAAAAAGTGTGATTGGTTGAGATAGGAATGGACCCCACCCACAATACCCTCTTTCTCTCAATCATCTTCTTCCCGAATCGGTAACCTGTCACCGATTGCTTTGCTTTGCCGCCTCGCCAAATAGTCGGCGCCGGTGTTTGCCGATCGGCAAACTTGTTTGCCGCCCCTTGCCGCATGTCACACCGTACACCCTAATAGGGAACAACTCGAATGGATGGAAACTCTCCCTAATATTTGGTAAACAATATATATATATTTTTAAATTGTATGTCATTATAATTGATTTCGACTCTCATATTCATGTAGAGGTAGTAGCGAAAAAACATGAATAAAACATGTCTTCTTTTTAACCTGTTTAATAAACACATTTTTTGATTAACCTATTTGGCTTGTTTGATTAAATGGCTAAGTTGTACTAAATCAAATAGTTCTGCATGTCGATCCAACTGAAACTAGGAATTACAGAAAGAATATAGTTTAAAAAGTTAATTAAAAAATAGTCGGTTTGGTTTGTGAAAGGTAACACCTGGTGTTTTTAACTTTAAAGTTGTATGTTTGAGTTATCTAGTTCTTATTTTGTATCATTTTTGTCGTCTAACACTATCCATTAGTTCTATTAGTTTTTCAAAATGACAATTTTACTCTTTTAACAAATCAAACAGAGTATATTTAAATTTACTAAAAAATAAGAAGAAAAAGGGAAATCTACCAGCCCCCCCCCCCCCCCCCCCCCCCCCCGAAATTCCGACCTTTGACGATTTTTTTTTTAAATTAAAAAATATATATATACCATAGACCACTTTTTATGGTGGGGCATATCTACCTTAACGTTCTGGCTGCAACCATTTACACCACATAAATGAAACTTACATGTTGAAAAAAAGTTGACTCATAATTTTTTTCGGGTTTTTTACAGGCGTGTTAGTTAGATGTCAATCTACCTTTGTGCAAAATTTGATTGCAAAACTCACACAAAAAGTAGGGTTTTTGCGAGATCTCACGTGAACTCTTATCCCCACCTCTCTCTCTCTCTTTATATATATATATATATATAGGTAAAGGGTACTGTACAAATTCCCTTATCGTACATTACGTACGCTACAATCTCAGCCGTCAGATCATCTTCCCGCAATGAAAATCGCATCTTGTTTTTTTTTTTTTTTTTGTAATAATTTCGCATATGATAATTTTGATGAAATAGCAGGTCTTTTTTTGTAACAATTTCGCATGTGGTAATTCAATTTCGCATGTGATAATTTTGATGAAATAGAAGTTTGTTTTTTTGTAACAATTTCGCATGTGATAATTTTGATGAAATAGCAGGTTGTTTTTTTGTAACAATTTCGCATGTGATAGTTCAATTTCGCATGTGATAATTTTGATGAAATAACATGTTGGTTTTTGTAACAATTTCGCATGTGGTAATTTTGATGAAATCGCATGTTAAAAAACCAACATGCGAAATTGTTACAAAAAAAACAACATGCGATTTTCAATGCGGGAAGATGATCTGACGGCTGAGATTGTAGCGTACGTAATGTACGATAAGCGCATTTGTACGTTAACCAGCCCCTATATATATATATAGGGAGGAGCTCATGCGAGAACCACCTTTATTGTGAGAACCGCGAGAACCAATGTGAACACAACCTAAAATAGCTAAAAAAACCTAACCCCCACCCCCCCCCCCCCCCAAAGCTAAAATGCTAAAAACTAAACCCCTAAAAAACCTAAAAAAAATCTAAAAAAATAAAAAAAAAATCTAAATTTTTTAATATTTTTTATGTTAAAATCGCTACTTTTAGAAGCAAAAAAAAAAAAAAAAAATTTTTTAGCTTCGAAAAGTAGCGATTTTTTTATAAAAAATATTGAAAAATTCAAAAAAAAAAAATTTGTGTGATTTTTAGCTATTTTTAGGCATTTTTTGTTGTGTTCACATTGGTTCTCGCGGTTCTCGCAATAAGAGGTGGTTCTCGCATGATCTTCTCCATATATATATATATATATATATATATATATATATATATATATGTATATATATATAGGGAGCCGCTAAAATGAAAACCACCTCTAGTTATGAGAACCACTTTCCACCAATCAAAATATGCCAACACAAAAGGTGTTTTGGTCATTTACTCATATTGTCTAATCACTCTCTCTCTCCATTAATAAAGGTGGCAGACCTTTTTATCTATCATATATTTCTTTTTCTTCTCTTTAAAATTGTAGAAACCTTTCATCTCTCTCATCAAAAAAACCTGCAACCCACCCTCACAAAAACCTGCAACCCACCCTCATCACAGAGAGATCCGACCACCACTTTTGGGCGGCGGTGCACCACAAACAACGGCAGCAGCGGCGGAAGGCGGTAGTGGGCGGTGGTTGATCGATGGCGGAAGACGGTTGTGCGAGGTGGTTGGTCGGCCACCATCGCCTGAAAACGAATCGTCATGGCCACCATATCTCCGGTCACCCTTTTGCGACCTTGCTGGGTTTAATTTGGTATGTTGGGGGTTGCTTGGGTTTGGGGGTTCTTTGATTCTGATTATGTTGGTTTGGGATTTTTTTTATTCTGATTATTTTTTGATTCCGTTTCCGTTGATTCTGTGGTTGTTTGTGGTGGGTGGGTGGTGAAGGTGGGTTTGTGATGTGGTTGGTGAAGGTGGGTTTGTGGTGGGTGGTTGGTGAAGGTGGGTTTGTGATGTTGGTTAGGGGCGGCGGTCGTTGAAGGGTGATGGGGTTGTTTGTGGTGGGTTTGTGGTGGGTGGTTGGTGAAGGTGGGTTTATGATGTGGTGGGTGTTTTGTGGTCGGAGATGGTGGGTTTGTGAATCTGTTTGCCTTTTGCATCTGTTGAATTTTTTGAATCTGTTTGAATATGTGTTGAATGATGTTCTTGTTCCTTTTGGATGTTTAAATCGGTTGAATCTGATGCCTTATTGAATCGGCGGTGATGATGTAAAAAAAACTGACGTTGGCGCGGCAAGGTTGGTGGAGGGTAGGTTTTTGAACCTGCAACCCCACTTTGCAGCCTCTGATTATCGGAAAATCTGAGCCACAACTTCGTTTTTTTTCTAGAATCCACTCGTTCTTTTGATTTTTGTTTGTTGGGTTTTTTTTTATTTTAGGCTTCAATGATGATAACAATATATCTGAGACGTTTCACCGAGTTTGCGATTTCTGGGTGCGTTCGTTTTTTGCGTAAAAAAGTTTTTGTAAAAAAAAAATTAAACCGTAAACTTTTTAACGTAAACCGTAAACTTTTTAACGTAAATCGTAAAAATGTGAAGTGTAAAAAGTGTTACGTAAAACGTAAACGTAAATGTAAAACGTTTTTACGTAAAACGTAATTTGTAAAAAGTTTTACGTAAAACGTAAAAAGTTTTAACGTAAAAAGTAAAAGTTTTACGTAAATCGTAAAACGTAATATTTTTCAGTAAAACGTAAAAAACGTTAACGTAAAAAACCGGCGCGTAAAACGTAAACTTTTTTAACGGAAAACGTAAAACGTAAAATGTTTTACATAAAACGTAAAATTTAAAGACATAAAAAGTTTACGTAAAACGTAAAACGGAAAAAAATGTTAACGTAAAAAACCGGGGCGTAAAACGTAAAAAACCGACGTGTAAAACGTAAAAAATCGACGCGTAAAACGTAAAAAACCGACGCGTAAAACGTAAATAATCGGGGCGTAAAACGTAAAAAACCGACGTGTAAAACGTAAAATAACGTTAACGTAAAAATTGGCGCGTAAAATGTAAAAAAAAACGTTAACGTTAAAAACCGGGGCGTAAAAAAAAGGATCTTCAAAACGTTTTTTTTAAACAAATCTTTAAAAAAAATATACTAAAAATTTGATTTCAAAAAATTTTGTTTAACAAAAAAATCTGTTTATAAATAAAAAACAATTAAGTAAAAAAAGTAATTAATGAATATGACAAAAAAGGTAATTTAAAATTAATATATATAAAAAGACAAAAAAGACAATTTTACTTATATACCCTTAAAGAATAAAATATTAAAAACATAATAAGACAAAAACCATTTAATATTAATTTTTGTTACTTTTAATCTCATCCATCCATCAAGTTGATCTAAGGGCTAATAAGTGGTTCTCATGGTTTTCATAACTAGAGGTGGTTTTAATTTTAGCGGTCCCCTATATATATATATATATATATATATATATATATATATATATATATATATGGAGCCGCTAAAATAAAACCATCCCCAGTTGTAAGAACCGCGAGAACCACTCTCAACCAATCAAACTAAAGGGTATTTTAGTCAATTACTACAAAAGTCTAATCTATGTCTTTTTCTGTCTCTTTAAACCTTCAGACCCATCATATCTAATTAAAATTCAAAACCATTCTCTTATTTTCACCTCTCTCTCTCTCTCTCTCTTGAAAATCAAATCCGCAACTACTTATCTCTCATCTTCAAGAAACCACTCATCCCTCTCTCTCTTTGAAAATCAAACCTGCAACTACTTATTTTCATCTCTCTCTATTGAAACCACTCATCTCTCATCTTCAAGAAACCATCTTCAAGACCGTGGTGGGGAGGTTTTGACAGTGGTGGTGGGTTTTGACGGTGGTGGTGGGTTACCGACAACTCCCAAACACCACATCCACACCGGCGCCCCCTCATATGCACTCTCTAATCAAACCTCTGATCTGCTTCTTCATGTTTTTAAAAACCCTACAATCTCTAGTCTGCCTCTCTCCGTTGTTTTAGGTTGTTTGAAGGGGGTTGTGGTGGTGTTGAAGTTCGGTGAAGGTGGGGTTGCGGTGGTATGATGTCCGATGAAGGTGGGGTTGCGGTGGGTGTGAAGTCCGATGAAGGTGAGCTTTGTGGTGGTGTTTCACGGTGAAGGTAGGGGGTTTTGGTGTGTGAAGTCCAGTGAAGATGGAGTTGTGGTGGGTGTGAAGTCCGATGAAGGTGGGGGTTTGTGCTAGTGTTTAACGTTGAAGGTGAAGGTGAAGGTGGGGTTGTGGTGGTGTGAAGTCCGGCAAAGATGGGTTTTGTGGTGGGTGTGAAGTCCGGTGAAATCGAATTTGTTTCGGTTGATTTTCGATCAGTTTTGGTGTGTCGATTATATATTTCAAATTGTTTCAGTTGAAATTTTGTTGAATCTCAGAATGATTTGATGATGTTCGGTTAAACTTCTGAGGGTTTTGAACATTATAAATCAATTTCAACTTGTTTAACAGAAAGATTGAAACTGAAAATCTGAAAACATTGTTCAAAGTTTCACATAGTTGATATTTCGGTTATATTTACAATTGATTTCAGTTTAAGCTTTGATTCGAGAATACACGAACTGATTCGATCGAGATTTGATTTGTTTTGTTTGATGACTTTCATTTGAAATAATATCATATCTCATATGTATATCAGTTGATATTCACTAGTTCTTTTAATTTTTGTTTGTTGGTTTTTTTTTTTTTTGAGGCGTCGATGATGATAGCAATCTATCTGAGACACCTACCGAGTAACGATTTTCCGGGTGCGTTCGTTTTGTGTAAAAAACTTTTAAATAAAACGTAAAACGTAAAATTTTTAACGTAAAACGTAAAACATAAAACGTAAAATGTAAAAAAGTTTTACGTAAAACGTAAAAATTTTAACGTAAAAAGTTTAACGTAAAACTTAAAACGTAAAAAGTATAAAAAGTTTAACGTAAAACGTAAAAAGTGTAAAAAACGGCACGTTAAAAAAACGTGTAAAAAACGACGCCTTAAAATAACGACGCGTAAAAAACAGCGCGTTAAAAAAACGACGCTTGAAAAAGCCCGGTCGCAAAAACGGAGTGAAAAAAACGGGGCGTAAAACGGGTCGTAAAAAACGCGTGTAAAAAACGGGGGCGTAAAAAAAGGCGTGTTACGTGTATAACGGGTCGTAAAAACGACGCGTAAAAACGGTACGTAAAAAACGGGGCAAAAAACGGCGCGTAAAAACGGGACGTAAAACACGACACGCTAAAAAACGGTGCGTAAAACCAGGAATAAAAAACCGCATGTAAAATCCCGGTCGCAAAAACGGCGTGAAAAAAGGGGCGTAAAAGACGGCGCGTAAAAACGAGACGCTAAAACAGCGCGTAAAAACGGGACGTAAAAAATGGGGCGTAAAAACGCCTTGTAAAAACGTGACGTGAAAAACGGCGCGGCAAAAAACGTTGCGTAAAACCGGGCATAAAAACGGCACTAAAAAACCCGGTCGCAAAAACGGCGTGAAAAAACGTAGCGTAAAACGGGTCGTAAAAAAACGCGCGTAAAAAACGGGTCGTAAAAAAACGCGCGTAAATTTTTTTATCAAAAAATATGATTTCAAAATGTTGTTTAATAAAAAAAATCTGATTTAGAAAAAAACAATTAATGCAAATAGGACAAAAATGTAATAAAAAACAATAAAATTAATAAGACAAAAAAAAAACAAAATTACTTAAATACCCTTTTAGATTAAAATATTAAAGACATAATAAGGCAAAAAGAATTTAATATTACTTTTAACTACTTTTAATCTCATCCATTCATTTTGAAGATCTAATGGCCAGAAAGTGGTTCTCGCGGTTCTTATAACTGGAGGTGGTTTTCATTTTAGCGGTCCCCTATATATATATATATATATACCATAACGAAGAGGATCGTATATGGTAATTGTTTTACAAAACATTAAACCGTCAAAGACTTGGGTAAGATAAATTTTTATAAAATTTAAACCGTCAAATTAATTTCTAAGGCAGATGAGTCCCACAAAACTCCCTTTAATCATTCATAAAAACGGGATAAACCTGGACAGTGTCTCCCTTAATTTATCAATTGCCAGTTTAAAATTCAACCCTGCCACTTAATATTTTAACCATTAAGAAAACCCTTTTTTATAATAAAAGTTCCATGTTATCAAAGGATGTCATCGAGCCATGCTTCAATACTTTAAGGGCTTTAGCCCATCATGATTATAATAAAGAAAACAAAATTAAAATTAATACCTATGAACACCAAGAGGATCTTCAAGTCGGAAGATTTTATTTATACAAACTTCAGAATATTTTTACAAGTGCAGAAAAATTAGAGAGAGAAGAGAGGGGCTAAAATTAGCGTGCCTTCTCCTCAAACACACAAGCTCTATATATAGCCAGAGAAAGGAATCAAAACCCGGGTGCACTCTGGGCCCCATAGCAGTAGTGGATTCTTTTCTTTACAAAAGGCTAGAGCATTATCGAAAATAAACAAAATCAAAAAGAAAGAACGGACAAAAGAAAAGTAAAGTAAAAGTAAATGGGCTCTTTAATTGCCCAAATGCCTTCAATAATGGCCCTGCTTTTCTTGGTGCCATGTATAATGGCGTTGCTTTTCTCAAAATTCAAAGATGCCCATTATGAGTGGGGCCCTTATGTCTAGACTCAATTATTTTTCTTTCTTCTCTTCTTTGGATTCTTCCTTCGGGGTGAATTCCTCTACCACCGTTTGAAGATATGCTTCAAGATCATCATCCAAACGTATTTCTGGAATTTCCTCTATTGGTTGAGATTCTCTTGCTAAACATGAGAAACGGTTCTCATCTTCTTGACTAATGGATGAGATTGACATTGCTTTGGAGGAGCTTTCAGTTGTTGATTCAAAAAACTTTTTTAACTCATTCTTCATTTCTTCTTTGTATAATTCCAGCATCTCAGCCTTTGAGGCTATGGAGACTGCTTTCTTTTCTTGAATCCTTCTTGTCATCTGTTTAAAAGGACTTGGAAGCTGTCTTTGTTGTCTTTTAACAATTTGAGTTTTATAATACTCAGTTTTATTGGTGATCAAGTTTATTGTGTCTTGACCTTCCAATTCTTTTGTAGAGTTATTAACTCTAACCATTTTTTACCAGAACTTTGTATAAGAAGTTCGTTTGAGACAGGGAATATTATCCCTCAGGGTATGACCTGTTGTTGGTTTCCATCTCCAAATCCAGGGAATGGAAAATTCTATGAAAAAGTACATCGAGGCTATTCCCTCAAACCAAGTTTTATTATACTCAGCTTCTATGAGATCTGGAGAAACTGCTACCCATTCTTGGTAAAGGCCTTTGAATGGTTCAGGCAGAATCTGGACCGATGGACCATATAAAATGAACCATTTTTGGAACCAACTTGGGATTCCTTCTTTATGAATTTTGTCACTCACTTTTATAAACCATGAGTGTTTTTTACTAGGATTTTCATAAAACAAACATTTTTCAAAACTTTGAATATAATCCCAATAATTGTATTTATAAGTTTGTTTGTTAGAATTTATAAATTCATTTTCATTTAAAGTATTTAAACCCCATTTTTGAGGAGACAAAAGAGATTTTATAAAAATCTTGCTAAAATTAAATGAATTTTTAATTCTATCTGCTGGGTAAAAATGTCTTAATTCCGCAGACTCAGAAACTTGTATAATACTTTCGTAATATTGCCTTGGCTTATAAGAAGTAGCATCATATGATGCTGGTTCTAAATATTTTTGTATTAAAAACCAAGGATCATCAAAGAATTTTTTATCTTCTTGATTTAGAAGAATTATTTTCTTCTGCCTGTCTGATATAACCCATGAATCTTCATCATCTTCCTGTGCTATATTAGCATAGGAGGGAACCTTTGAGGCCTCTTCTTGGGCTTTTATAATAGCCTGCTCTTCTTCTTGGGCTTTTATAATGTTGGATCTGAGTTTCTTTTTGATTGTATTTTCGTTTGAAATTAAGATGGAAATGAAAGAGTTGTGCAGCGGAATTAAGATGAAAACAAACTTTGCATACAATCAAACGAGAGTAATACTTTAATCAAACATCTTTACACAATGAATCGAAAGATTGAATTTGTTTCAACAACGATTACAATGATAGATGAATGAATGCAAACTCCCCCTCAGCCAGAGCTCAGTAGTTTGTTCGTGCAAAGAAGACGATGTGATCAAAGAGCTAATAGAACAGTACAAAGTACTGAACTATTTATAGGCACTTGCAAACCACTGAGCATCTAAGCTGACGTCACCATGAAAGTGACATCTAACCTCCTAACAAACTCTAACCTCCGATCTATACAAACACTGATGTACTAACTACTGCTATTATAATTTATTACATAAAAGACACTTAAACAGCTGCTGCATCCTTCCACTGCTGTGAACCCAGCAGTGCTTGTCCGGATCAACAGTACTTGACTCAAGGCAGTAGATTGAGTCAGCAGAGCTTTGGTCTTCCATCAGTCTTTAACATTTGGCAGTAGATGCAAGGCAGCAGTTGTGGATCAGCACTTGGTAAGATCAGCAGATAGGAGGTCACTAGATACAAAGCCACTTTCAAGGGGAGAGATTTGCATGAACTAACTGTAATCATCTGCTTATTCTGGATCCACTGCTCTGATCCAGTTTTGGCTTTAATTATCTGTTCCTCTGATAGGGTTCAATCCCAACAATCTCCCCTGGAACAGATAATGCCAAAACTCTTCATTATTTGTGGAATTCTTTATTGCCTCATCAACAGCTCCCTTATCTGACCTTTAAATTGTAATTCAAAGTCTAGGGCATCTGTATCTTCATCATCCCTGCTAAGTGGAAGATCAAGGAGATCCTGCAAATCTTCAAGACTCAGGCCAAGAGCTTGTTCCCTTGATATTTTCTCCACTTCTCCACCAGACCTGAGCAAAGTCAATACGCAGGTCTGTTTGTCAGTTTCCCACTTTTGTATTTTTGAGCCTGGTGGGTTTCTTGGGAGATGTTTATTTGCAGAAGTATTTGGTGAGGCTGGCCTATTCATGGCTGTCTGAGCAGCACTTGCAGATTGTTCCAATTCAAGATCTTCTTTTATCATTACTTCCGTGCCTGCTTTTACAATGGCATCTCCAGCTAATAGATCTTGAATTGTTTCCATGCTAAACTGGTTTTTGCTCCTTCTTTTCTAGATGGCAGCACCAGCTGGAGCAGTGGTTCTTTTGACTTGCAGCTTTGGTGGTCTTTTTGAGACCTCTGCTTTGGAATAGTCAGGCTTTTGTGGAACTCTTGGATCTTTCTTTCTAAGTTCTTCTAATTTTTTATAGGTTGCCCTGACTCTATCTTCTCCCCACTTTGTCACAGTGTTCTTTGACCCATAATCAGCTGCAATTAGCTCCTCTTTCATTCTCCTCAACTCTAACATTTTCTCGGCTTCAAATTGTTTGAATTTTTCAGGAGGAGTCTGCTTGACCTTATTTTTGATCATGTCTTGAATCCTGGCTGCTTCTTTTTCAAGCTCAGGAATGGTCCAGTTCTTGTACATGTGTTTCTCCCCCTTGTATTTCTTGTAGGTCATAATGTTTTCAATGTAGTCTTTCCTTAAGGACTCATCTGCCCTTTCTGAAATTTTCTGACATACATTTTTAGCAAAACGCTCCATAGCATTGACCTGTGAGAGTAAAAACTGATAGTTTTGTTGAAATTCTCTATCAGATTTCCCTTTTCTATTTTTTATTGCAATATCCTCTGCTTGTTTGGCCTTAAGTTTCAAGTATTCTTCAATATTGTTAGGCCTGGGATAATTTGCAATTGATGGTAAACTCCTTTTGGCTGGGTCATCTTCATAATAAAAGGATTTGATTTCTTCTCTGACTGCAATGAGTTCCAGAGGAAATGAGACACCAGCAGGAGGTAGTGATTTTACAATTTGAGCTGAAGAGAGAGGTATGGGTTTTGGAATAGTGACAAGTGATAGGGATTTTGAAGATGTTGGTGATGGAGATGTGTCATCATCTTTTAAAATTAGCCTTCTCCTTTTTGGTTTAGGAGAGACTGATGATGTTTTGAATGGAACAGTGGTGGTAGATGTAGTGGCAGTGGATTGTGATTGACTAACAGCTGTTGAAACAACTGGTGTTTCAACCACTGTTGTCATTACAATAGATGTTATAACATCTGCTGTCTTCTGCTGTATGTCAGCAGGTGTTGTTTTTGGTGGTGATGATGGTAAAGCAGTGGATGTTGTGTGTGTTGATGGAACAACTGTTTGGCAAGCAGTAGTTTTTGTAACTCCTGTTGCATCAGCTGTTTTGTATGGTGGTTTTTGAGCAGACTTTGAACGTCTGGTTGGAATGGATTTGGGTTGCCTTACTTTTCTAGTAGGCCTCTTCTTTTCCTCAACAGGATTTTCATGATCCTTTGACCCAGAAGTACCCTGATCTGGATGATCCATTCTGTCCACCCTGGCTTTCCTTTTGGCCTCTCTATCCCTTTTTACACTTGCAACTGCTTCTGCTAGTGCATTTGTTGTCACATCAATTTTCTTGCTGCCATCTGGCAAAGGGATCTTTTTGGTCATGTTTGAATTTTCTGGTTCAAGATAGAGACCATCCTCTATACCCTTCTTTTTCCACTCCTTAATTTTCTCCCCCTTTTTGGCATGATCTTCTGGGAGTTGATAAATGTATCGTACTTTTGGAGGAGCAGTGCCAGTGGTGTGCAAGATCTGAGTTTTGAGAGCCTTTAAATCAGCCTGAGTGTTCTTGAACCTTGACTCCATTGCATTTCTCAGCTGTTGTACATGTTTTTCATGTTGCTGATTTGCTAATTGTGCTTGTTGTTGGAGAAAAGATTGAAATAGATTCCAGAGCTCATTTGTAGCAGGTGCCCTTTGTAGAGCAGGTGCTTGAGGTGGAATAACAGTTGATTGTACCTTCTGAACTTGTAACACCTGTTGTAGCATATCTTTGAGTTCTGCAACAGAGTTATCAAGCTTTGCAATACGATCCGTCAATTTCTGGTACTTTAAACCATCACCCAAGTTAATAGGATAATCTGATTTCCCACTAGTAGTGGTTTTATCAGTGGTAGATGTAGGGAGTATACTCCAAACATTAACCACTGATGCCCCCTTTTTCTTGGTACTGGGGTCTTCTTCCTTCAACACTTGACAACCTTTTGATGTTGCCAGTAGGATAAATAAATCCACTGGTGGTTGTCAGGGGTGCTATAAAAGGAATTGCCTCCAAGGAAGTCTTATTAATGTAACCACTGTCCAACTGTAAACCTGTAGGTTCAACAGATGTAGTGGCTGCTTCACTTGGATTACCACCAAGAGTTACTTGTAACTCATGGGGTGTAACCTCCTCAGGTTTTGTTGGTGGGTTAGCAAAGATTGATACATCAGACCCAGTCAGTTGTTGAGGTATATTCTCAGTAGTAGGTGATTGAGAAGGACTGGTTAATGCCTGGTTCAAATCAATTGCATCCAACAGTGGTTTTATTGGTGAGGGAATTGTGGATGTAATGATTGGTGTAGAAATAGGATGTGTCCCGGGCATTGGACTGTGGATGATAGAAACGAGTGTTTCCAGAGCATCATGATGTGGAGACCCTATTTGTACAACCTGTTCTTTTTGTGAAGAAGCAGGAGGAGTTTTGGTTTTGGGTTGAGATATTTGTACCAACTGCTGTGAGGAAGTAGCAGCAGTGGTTTCTTGTGACTTTTGTGTTGTCACTGGCAGAGGCTCTGGTATCTCATCCTCCAGAGATGCCTTTTTGATGGTTTGGGGGGGGGGGGTTTGTGTTTTTCTTTTTGTTGGCTTTTTGTTGGCTTTTTGGTGATTTTAGGTGTGGGTTTCAAAACAGTTGTGCTGCTGCTTTGATCACCTTGAGTAGTGGGCTCAGCAGCAGATACCTGAGGAGCAGTTGTAACTGCTAAAATCTGCTCAGGCACCTCTGCTTGTGTTTTGCAAGGTGCTAACATTCTTGAAAAAGTTTCAGTTGTTAAACTGTTTATTTGAGTATAATCACCTTGGTTTATTACAGCTAAATCATCCTTACTGAATTTCTTTGAAAAATAGTAACTTAAAAATCTTGGAAACAGTAAGAATGATTTTGTTTCAACATTATTAACCAAATCTTTGAAAATTTCCCGAGAATAGTTAAAATTTTCTCCTTGAAGAATTGCATATCCCAGATTTTGAATCTTTAAAGGGATTTCATTGAAAGAAGTGGTTTTGTTTGAAACACATAGTAGGAGGGTATGAAATAAAAATCTGGTTGCAGACGGAAAATAACCTTTTTCTAAGGTAATTTTCTTCATCATTGTGGCTTCATACCCTCTCTCAATGAAGTCAGTTTGTAACTCGTTTTTAGTGAAAGAGATTTTACCTTCCTGATCACCGAGTTGAAAGACCTCTGAAATGGATTGTGGCGTGATTTGGACAATTTTACCCTTTATCGAAGAGTTTATGGTGGTTGCAGTGTCTCCTTGTTTTTCAAGGGTTGCATTTTTCCAGAACTCCCTTTGGGTCGCCAAATAGATTGGTGCATCGGCAGTGAACAAAGTTTTGTACTTTGATTTTGCCATGAGATCAATGATGGAATCGAAAACTTTGGTGGTTCCTGGTTTTGTGAGAAGACCCAGGAGATTGTGAGATGGTTTATGTGGAATTTCAGTGGAGATTGCCTTTTGAGAGGCTGTTTTCGATGATGATTTGGATGAGGGTTTTGAGGATGACTTCGATTTTGTCATTTTGAAGATGAATGCTCGAAGAAAGTTGGGAAAGATGAGAAGAAAAGCTGCTTTGAGAAGAGAATTTTTAAGAATTCAATTCGACAGTAAAACCCTGTTTTGGTGGTGAGTGGGGGATTTTATAGGGAAGAAAGTGAATGCTGAGGTGGCAGCCGTTACAAAAGGTCTGACCAATATGTACTGCCCACGTGACAACCCCTGTTGAAAGTGAAGGACAGTACTTTGTGTGATAGGGACATATGAAGGCAGTGGTATGAAGGCAGTGGATAATTTTCACTATCAGTGGATAGCATATCAGTGGATAAGACACTGCTTTTGAACAACAGAGTTTATCAAAGTAATGAGAGAGCAGGGGATGACTTTTAGCAGTGGACAGACTTTTGAAGGAAGCAGACTTTTGAACAATCAGTGGTTAATGGCAGACTTTTAAGGATTTTAATGAAAAATTTTCATTTTTAGCTATTTTTAAGGATGGAGTTTTGATTTTCTGAAAACATTTTGTTGCTTTTATTCATTGAAAAACAAGATGTTGCTTGTTATTCCATGTTCAGCATCCCAATCCTAGAGACCAAACTTTCAAAAGTGGCTGTATCAAGTGCTTTTGTGAGCACATCAGCTAGCTGGTCTTTAGTTGGGACATGATGCAGAGAAATCAAACCTTTTTCATAGCAATCCCTCACAAAGTGATGTCTGATGTCGATGTGTTTGGTGGTTGACTGGGAAACTGGATTTTTGATAATATTTTCTGCTGCCTGACTGTCCAACATGAGTGGTGTCTTTAAGGCAGTGATACCAAAATCCAGCAACTGATTTTGAAGCCACAGGAGTTGGGCTGTACAGCTTGCAGCAGCAATGTATTCAGCTTCAGCAGTGGATGTTGAAACAGCTGCTTGCTTTTTTGCTTTGCCATGAAACTAAGCAATCACCTAGAAACTGGCACCCTCCTGATGTGGACTTCCTTGTGGTGTGACATCCAGCAAAGTCACTGTCTGAGAAACCTGAAAGCTTGATGTTCCCATTAGCTGGATACCAGATACCAAGTGTGGGAGCACCTTTTATGTATCTGAAGATCCTTTTTACAGCAATGAGATTTGATTTTCTGGGGGCTGATTGACTTCTTGCACAGACACATGTTGCAAACATGATGTCTGGTCTAGATGCAGTTAGGTACAATAAAGACCCAATCATGCTTCTATAAAGTGTTTGGTCAATCAGCTCATCCTTTTCATCAGACATGACCAGCTTATTTGTTGCCATGGGTGTGCTACATGGTTTACAATCATTCATATCAAATTTGGTTAAAAGTTCTTTAGCATATTTGCTTTGATGAATGAAAGTTCCATTTTGCAATTGCTGTACTTGGAGACCAAGAAAGCATTGCAGCTCACCCATAGCACTCATTTCAAACTCAGCTGTCATGAGTTCTCTAAACTCTTCACACATTGAGTTACATGTGCTTCCAAAAATAATGTCATCCACATAAATCTGGACAATCATTAAATCCTTCCCTCTCCATTTTAAAAACAGTTTTTTATCAATGGTACCTCTTTTGAAACCATTTGAGAGTAGGAAGTTGGAAAGAGTTTCATACCAGGCCCTTGGTGCTTGTTTCAAGCCATACAAGGCTTTGTTTAGCCTGTAGACATGATCTGGATAAAATGGATCCTCAAAACCTGGAGGTTGACAAACATACACCTCTTCTTGAATTGTACCATAGAGGAAAGCACTTTTGATATCCATTTGAAACACCTTCATATTGTGGTTGACAGCAAAGGCCAGGAATAGTCTAATGGCTTCCAATCTTGCAACAGGGGCAAATGTTTCATCATAATCAATCCCCTCTTCCTGTCTGTAACCTTGAACCACAAGCCTGGCTTTATTCTTGACAACAATACCCCTTTCATCAGTTTTGTTCTTGAAGACCCACTTTGTGCCAATGGGACTAACCTCTTCTGGCAGTGGTACAAGCTCCCATACTTGTTGTCTTTTAAACTGTTGGAGCTCCTCTTGCATGGCTTCTACCCAGCTGTTGTCTTTCAGTTCCTCTTGGTACTTGACTGGCTGATGGAGTGATAGAAAACCAGCAAAAAGACAAATGTTTTGGGTTTGGCTTCTTGTGAGCACCCCTTCATTTATGTTGCCAATGATTTGATCAGGTGGATGAGATCTCAAGAAGATTAAATCTCCTTGGTATGGTATGATGGCATTGGTTGGTGAAGGCTGCAAATGTGTATCATCTGAGCTAACCACTGCTGGGGACTTTGATGATCCAGCAGTGGCTTCAAAAGGTGGGGGTATAGGAGGTAATGAAGTGGACAACTGCTGACTTTTATCCACTGTTTGAGGACTTTTGTCAGCAGTGTTTGAGGATGTGGAAGCAGTGGTTGATGGGCTACTTTGGTCAACAACTGTTGAGGTAGCAGTGGTTGAGCTTTGACAACTGTTTTGAACAGCTGGTGCCTTTCCCTTTGTGGCAGACCTTTGAGGGATGATGATTTCATACCCATAGTCTGGTGTTGTATCCTCTGATGGACCTGCACTGTTAGTCTTGACAGCAGTATTTTCAAAAGTGAACTTTTCAAGATCAAACAGATCTGCAGGGTTTGCTGGGATTTTCATTGATGAAAGTTCATTGAACTTAACATTCAAAGTCTCCTCCACTGCCTTGGTCCGTGTATTGAACACTTTGTAGGCCTTGGCAGTGGTTGAGTATCCCAGATGATAACCACAATCAATTTTGGCTGCAAATTTTGAAATGGAATCTTTTAAGTTTAAAATAAAGCATGGGCAGCCAAACACTTTGAAATATGAGATCAGTGGTTTAATTTTATACAGAATTTCATAGGCAGTCTTTTTGTGCCTGGGGTTTATTAAAACTCTGTTCTGAACATAGCAAGCAGTGTTTACTGCCTCTGCCCAGAAGGTTAATGGCAAACCTGAATCTGCAAGCATGGTTCTGGCAGCCTCAATCAGAGTTCTGTTCTTCCTTTCCACTACCCCATTCTGCTCTGGTGTTCTTGGGATGCTGTACTGCCTTACAATCCCTTTCTTCACACAGAAGGCATCCAACTCCCTATTTTTGAATTCTGTGCCATTGTCACTCCTGAAGCTTTTCACTGGAAGGTCAAATTGCTTTGCAACCTGTATTACAAAGTCTTGCAAAATGCCTGCAGTTTCATCTTTTGAGTGCAAAAAGAAAGTCCATGTGAACCTAGAAAAGTCATCAACAATAACCAAACAATATCTTTTCTTTTTGAGGCTCATGACTTGAACTGGGCCAAACAAATCCATGTGTAGCATTTGCAAACACTGGGTTGTTTTGGACTCTTCAATGGACTTGTAAGAACTTTTATGCTGTTTTCCTTTTAAACAGGAAATGCAATGTTCAGGACATGAAAACAATTTTTGTGGTAGGCCTCTCACCAAACCATTTTTTGAAATTTCTGTGATTGTCTTAAGATTTGTGTGTCCCAGCCTTCTGTGCCAAAGTTCTGTCTCTTTGTTAGAGGCAGTTGAGAACAGACAGGCATCAGCTCTGGGACACTCTTTTGTCATGTCAACAACATAAACATTGCCACTTCTTTGAGCAACAAGTTTAGTTTGACCAGATTTGATTATTGCTTCAATCTTTTTGACCATTTCTGGTCCAACAATCCTACAACAATCTTTTGTGAAGAATGACCCAAAACCCTTGTCACTCATTTGGGACACACTCAGAAGGTTGAATTTTAGATTGTCTATTAGATTGACATTTTCAAATTTTACTTTTCCAGACTCCACTGTACCCGACCCCAGAACTTTTCCTTTACTATTATTCCCAAAGGATATATCACCCCCTCCATGGATTTTAAAGTCTTTGAGGAGGGCTTTACATCCTGTCATGTGCCTGGAGCCTCCACTATCTACATACCAAAGACTATCAAAGCATGCAGAAGCTCCCTGCACACGAAGTAAAAGGATTAGTTCATTAAGGTCTCCAAAGCCAACAAGGCTTTGGATGGGGTCTCAACAGTGTCTGGGATGGATGCAGAATGATGGACAGTGGTTAGGTCAAGAGTTTGAACTGTTTTAGGACAGTGTTTCTCTAACCACTATTGTGGGTCCTGACCAATCATCTGCTGGTAACCAAAAGGATGCTTGTTCACTTTGGGTTTAGAGGGCCTTTTGTAGGCCTCATAAACGTGAGGAATCCTTTGGTAAGACTGTTTTTCTCTGCCTTTTCTGAACTGATTGGCAGGGGGTGCATCAGTAACCTGAACATCTCTTTTGACAGATGTTTGGTTCAGCTGTTTTGTAACAGCTGTTTGAACTGGCACAAACAGTGGTTGTTTCTTGGTGAATTTGACAGATGTTGATGATGATGATGGACTCAAGGATGTTTTAGCAATGTACTCATTCTTTTTCACATCAAAGTTTTTGAGATACACACATGCTTGAGTTTTGTGGTTTGTTTTACCACAGACAATGCAACCTTCAGCTGAAACTATGACACTTGTTCTGTTTAAATCATACGCTTTTAAGTGGAAACAATCTTTTGTAAGATGATTCCTTTTCTCACAGAATTCACAAAACAAGTTATCAATTTTTTCTTTCTTCTTTCTCTTTTCAGACTCCTTTGCAGCAGAGGTTTTAACCACTGCTGGGATGTCCTTGAGAGGTATGACTTTAGCTTTTGGAGCCTTGACACCATCAATTGATGTAAAGTCCATTGGCTTGAAATTTTCAAGAATGTCACACTCATCAGACCATTTTGGTTTAAACTGGTATTCTTCAAGCTCCTCAAAAGTAGAGGATTCCATTGGTCTGTCAAGTGTGATTTTGTTACCAAGTTTGTCAGTGATTTTCACTTCTTGGCTGTTCTTGTTTGTGGGGATGAACTCAGTGGTTACATCAGTGGTTTGAACAGATTTTTCAAAAGCAGTGTTTTCATCATCATGTTTTCTATAGCCAACCCCAAATTTCACATTGCTTTTTCTCTGTTTTTCAAGCATAACCTCATATCCTTTGCAGGATTCCACCCATCTTTCACAAGTAATCTGGGCGGACTCCAACTCCTTTTTGCAAACTTGGTATTTTTCTACCATAGTTTGAAGTTGGGTTTTGGTTATACTCTGCTCTTCTTTTAGACAGCTGTTCTCTTTTTCTTTTTCAGTCAATTTGTTTTTAAGTTCTTTTAAAGACCTTTCAAATTTGACCTCATCAGACAAGATTTTATCCCGAAGGTTTTCATTCACCTCTTTAATGTTAGCAAAAGCAATTATGCAATTGTCAGAACACAGTTTTTCAAGAACTTGAGGAGATACCTTGGCAGCTGCCATCATTGCACAATCACATTTATGATCTTCCTCATCATCAGCTTTCACCTTCTTTTCACCAGCCTTTTCTTCCTGTTTGTCCTCTTCGGACCATGGATCTGTCAGTGGTTCAATCAGGGAACCTGAATTTTCTCCCAACAGTAGTTCACCAGCCACAGCAGTAATCACTGCTTCAGTCACCTCTTCCACTGTTTCAAAGCTCTGCTGTTCCTCCTCAGTTTCAACCCCCTCCTGTATTGACTCTAATGCCATCAAACAAAACTCATCATGAGAAGAATCATTAGAAGCATAGAGTGCAAAATTTTCATCATTAAGGTCTTCAGGCATACTGCTCCAGTCAACAAACCCTTGAGTGAAAAAACTTTGTTGATCTGGTTGTGCTGCTGCTAGAGCAGTGGTTTGAGGTGCAACAGGTTGCACTTGTACCTGTGGAGCAGGGGTTTGAACATATTGGATTTGTGGAACAGTAGTTTGGACATAATGTACTGGCACAGGGGCAGCAGCATAGTGAGCAGTGTTCACTTGAGCTGCTGGGGCATATTGGGCATAGTGCACAGTGTTTTGATTTTGAGGTCTAGGATTTGAGCTAGGATGAGTAATTATGGGACCAGTAGTTTGACTCCTACATTCCCTAGCGAAATGTCCCAACCTATTACACTTGTAGCACTTGATTTTCGATTTATCCAACCCAACCCTTAGATTCCCATGCAAACCTGGGAATTTTCGCCCTGTTCTTTTGTAGAACTTGCTAGTTCTAACACTTAGCAAAGCCAGTTGGTGCAGGATGTCCATTTCCTCTAAATCAGTGGGATCAAAATGTTGCAAATCATTTAGTTCAAAACTTAAATTGTCTGACATCTGGTTTTCATTTGCAGTGAATGCATAACCAGCAGAGTGAGGATCAGGGTTGTTAAAATTTGCACCAGCAGTTATGTCAATGAAGTGATCATAACCCTGATCCTTACCACTGCTCCCAGATTCTTCTTGACCTAGAAGAGCAGTATTACCGAAAGTGTAATCATCGGTAACTTTTCCTGACTCTTGTAACCTCCTTTTCTGGTTCAACTCCCTTTCGTAGGTCAGGAGTCGACCGTGGAGTTGGGTCAAGGTCAGATCCTTGAATTCAGGTGAGTTTCGGGTGACAAAAGCTATGGTGTCCCATTTTTCTGGCAGTGACCTGAGGAACCTGCTATTTTGAGTTGAGTTTGTAAAAGTGGTGTTAACAAGCCTCAGTTCACTGATGAGACAACTGAAACGCTCAAATTGTTGCGTTAGTGATTTTCCTTTAACGTAGCAAAATGTTTCATACTGTTGGTTCAGGATTTCCCTATTGTTTTCTATGACTTCTTCAGTTCCCCCAAACTGTTCCTTAAGTGCGTCCCATAACTCTTTGGCACTGTTACAATGTAACAGTCCAGCATATATCTCATTGGGCAGTGCTGATGCTACGATGCTAAACGCTTTAGCATCTAGTTCGATCTTTTGAAAATCGGTTTCGGTATAATTTTCAACTGGTTTTGGAACGAACTTTTTAGCATCTTCAGCACTTGGCACTGAAGGAACATGGGGACCATAAATGACAGACTTCCAACAACCTGTGCTTTGTTGAGCGAGGATGTGTCCCATCCTCCTCTGCCAGATGTTGTACTCATTTCTTTTTAGCATAGGTGGTTTAAAAAGCGAGCCGATGTTGTTTTTATCATCCTGAGATTGTGACGTCATTCTTGTTGTTTTACAGACACTGAGAAATCAACTTTAATGGTGATTAATCCTTGCTCTGTTTTTCAACGGACGAACAAACGATCAGTATCAACTGTTATGAGCTGAACTATTTACGTCAAAATGATTGTTAAATCAAATTTGACTGTCCAAGCTCTGATACCAATTGTTGGATCTGAGTTTCTTTTTGATTGTATTTTCGTTTGAAATTAAGATGGAAATGAAAGAGTTGTGCAGCGGAATTAAGATGAAAACAAACTTTGCATACAATCAAACGAGAGTAATACTTTAATCAAACATCTTTACACAATGAATCGAAAGATTGAATTTGTTTCAACAACGATTACAATGATAGATGAATGAATGCAAACTCCCCCTCAGCCAGAGCTCAGTAGTTTGTTCGTGCAAAGAAGACGATGTGATCAAAGAGCTAATAGAACAGTACAAAGTACTGAACTATTTATAGGCACTTGCAAACCACTAAGCATCTAAGCTGACGTCACCATGAAAGTGACATCTAACCTCCTAACAAACTCTAACCTCTGATCTATACAAACACTGATGTACTAACTACTGCTATTATAATTTATTACATAAAAGACACTTAAACAGCTGCTGCATCCTTCCACTGTTGTGAACCCAGCAGTGCTTGTCCGGATCAGCAGTACTTGACTCAAGGCAGTAGATTGAGTCAGCAGAGCTTTGGTCTTCCATCAGTCTTTAACATTTGGCAGTAGATGCAAGGCAGCAGTTGTGGATCAGCACTTGGTAAGATCAGCAGATAGGAGGTCAGCAGATACAAAGCCACTTTCAAGGGGAGAGATTTGCATGAACTAACTGTAATCATCTGCTTATTCTGGATCCACTGCTCTGATCCAGTTTTGGCTTTAATTATCTGTTCCTCTGATAGGGTTCAATCCCAACATATAATAGCCATGATCTTTTCATATGATGGATCATTGGGACTTATTTGGATTCCCGTGTTATTATTTGAACTACTAGAAGCAATATCCGAGGCTATGAGCCTTCTGCTTCCTTGCTGGACCAAAACTAAATCTTGGCCTCTTCCTTTTCCCCTGCCTCTTCCCCTATAATTGGGAAAATGTTGTTTTCCTCTATTATGAGGAATCATACCTGAAAATATAAAATCAGGCTGATGAGATTATTTTCTCATTTTCCTCAAGAACCTTTATTTGATTCCTAATATTATTTAGAACGACATATTCATTAGATAGATTTTTCCACATATTAGGATTACTATAATCATTACTTAAATTATGAATTCTAAAAATTGTCATTGTTTCCCTGATATAACAATTATTTTTCTCCATTTGGATATTATCAAAAACCCTTTTTAATGGTCCCCTGGCCTTTGTCATTTGGACACCTGCAATTTAGACAGAAGATATTATCTTCAAATATTCTCTAGTTAAAAAATCTGGAAGACTATTCTCTTCTCCTCTTTTATATTGTATTTCAAAATCAAAAGGAGCTAATTGAGATTGCCACCTGGCAAACATTTGTTTTGAAACATCATGTTTAAAATCTTTTTGAAACATGAATTTAGCTGCTTGACAATCAGTTTTAATAATAAACTTTTGGTTATATAAATCATCTTGAAATTTTAGAACACATTTTAATATTGCTAAAATTTCTTTTGCAATAGTAGTATATTTCTTCTGGCTTTCAAGCCATTTTCCTGAATGAAACCTAACAAGATATTCTTGTTTTGTTTGAGGAGAAATTTGTTTTAATATTCCCCCATATCCTAATTCTGAGGCATCTGTTTCTATAATCTTAGGCCAATTAGGATTAGCAATAGTCATACAAGGAAGGCCTAAAACCTTTTGTTTTATTTTTATAACAGCTTGAGTATGATTTACATCCCAAGGTTTTGGATTCTTCTTTAATCTATCATATAAAATAGAAGAATCTTTAGCTAAATCATGATAATAAGGGGCTATATAATTTAAACTTCCTAAAAACCTTTGAAGTTGAGTTTTATCAGTAATTTTATCAGGGAACTTAGAAGCAAATTCTATACTTCTATTAATAGGAACTATTTCCCCTTTTTCTATAATATGACCTAAAAATCTGATACTTGTTTGGAAAAGTATCATTTTAGGACTAGATATTACTAATCCATTTTTTATGATAATGGTTTTAAATATGTCAAGGTGTTTAAAATGAGTTTCAATATCTTTTGAAAACACTAATATATCATCTATATAAACAATTATAAAGCTTGAAAAAGGAATGAATATTTCATTCATAATCTTTTGGAATTCTGAAGGGGCATTCTTCAGACCAAAGGGCATAACATTCCATTCATATTGACCAAAAGGAACATTAAAAGCAGTTTTATACCTGTCTTTTTTATCAATTTGAATCTGCCAATATCTAGACTTTAAATCAAATTTTGAAAATATTAAAGCATCATATAACCTATCTAGTAAATCCTTCTTATTAGGAATTGGATATCTGATCCATTTCAAAGCTTTATTCAGAGGTTTATAATTTATAACTAATCTAGGAACACCTCTTTCAATCTCAGAATGTTTATTAACATGAAATGCAGTACAAGACCAAGGAGACTTTGAAGGACATATTAATCCCTTTTGTTGTAATGACTCAATCTCCTTTTTGCATAACTCTAAATATTCAGAATTCATCTGACAAGGTCTTGCCTTTGTTGGAATATTACTTTCTATAAAATCATCTTCATAAGGAAGAGAAACAATATGTTGTTTTCTATTCCAAAAAGCATTCGGATGATCATTACATATTTCTATATTAAATTGATTTTTTATAGTTTCAAATTTTATTATTAATTTAGGATTTTTTAATTTTTCCTCAATAGTATTAATACTTATTTCTTCTTTAAGAAAATTTATTTGCTTTGTTTTGGCTTGTATAAGAAATTCATTTAAATTTTTTTCAAAAGGCTGAGTTATAAACTCAAAATATAATTCTTTGTTATTATAAAGGGTTAATGGATTTAAACACCCCCAACTATGGCCATTTGGCCGATGGCACGCTCAACTTTCACTTTGGCTCAGAACACTCCCAACTTAACACTTCGATTGTCATGGCACCCCTTCGTTAAATATGCACTAACCAGGTTACTAAAATTTGCCTATGTGGCAATTAAGTCTGATGTGGCATGTCCTACGTGTCATACATGAGTCATTCACGTTCTTTAAAACCCCCAATCCCTAATAACCTCATTCTGTAAACCCTAATCCTCACTCATAGAGCAAATCAGACGCACCTTGGAGCAAATCCATCATCAACATATGATCCGGTCGATTTCGTGAAGAACAAGCCCTAATCTTGAATCAAAATGAGCTCATCTTCTACGTCTTCATCCACAGTATCCAGAAACCCTAAATTGTTTAAGGTTGATTTGGAGGGTAATGTGTACTGCCATAGTGATGTTGTAGCAGTTGTTCGAGTTGTTGGACGTAAAAGTGTGCGGCAAGGTCAACAATTCTATGGATGCTCTCATTGGCCGGTATGTTCCACCTTAACTCCAAGTATTTTTCTTGAATTGAATTGATTGATTAACTGAGGTGTTGTTGGCTTTTGCAGAGATCAGACTGCAAGTTCTTCTTATGGAAAGAAGATGTCGAAAAAATGTTCAACCAACATGCATCCCAGTGCAGGTTCAGTTCAGAAGACCTAAAATATGAAAACATCGTCTTAGTAGAAGAGAATAGGTGGTTGAAAGCAAAGATATCTGGAACAGAGTCGAAATGGAACAAGCAATATGTGTTAACCTTGTTTATTGGCATTAGCATAGTGTTGTATATGTTTAGGTAGTATGAACTGTCTTGTTGTTGTAATTGTACACTTTTGATGAAATTTAATGCAAAATCCTACTCCTTGATTGTATATATCTGCACATGTATTGATATTACCAGATTAGTCAACATATCCAAACTGTATTTTGACCAACAAATGTCAAAGGCCATGATATAACAAGAAACATACCTCTAATGGGTCTGCACATGTGTCCAAATCTGTTTATGTTGTCCAAGCTGCACTATGCATATGGGTCAAAACTGCACAATGCATATGGGTCAAAACTGCACAATGCATATGGGTCAAAAGCTGCACATGCATATGGGTCAAAACTGCACAATGCATATGGGTCAAAACTGCAAGTGTCCAAATCTGTGTATGTTGTCCAACCTGTAATGACCAAATATGCACTATATAATGACCAAAGCTGCACTATATAATGACCAAAACTGCATATTATAATGACCAATCAACCAATCAACCAAAATGCATAAAGACCATAAGCAAGACTTATACCATTACATAACCATCATCAGTTACTCCCAAACACTGCCTAAGCTCATCCATAAACCATTCCCAACTCTCATTATTTTCCCCTTCAACTACTGCCCATGCCAAAGGAAACATTTGGTCATTACCATCCCTTCCCACAGCTGTTAACAACATCCCTCCAAGGAATGTTTTAAGAAAACACCCATCTAAGCACAATACCTTCCTGCAGCCTGCTAAAAAACCTTTTTTGACTCCATCAAAACAAACAAACAGTCTAAAGAATGTTTCACATGTGGCCTGTGGATCTAGGTTAATGAAACCTGGTGGAGCAGTTGCTAACCTAAAGGTTGATGATGGATTTGCTTTCTTTAGAACTTCCAGGTAACAACCAATTTTACTGTAATGATCTCTCATTGAACCATGAAGCTTCTTGTGTGCACTTGATTTAGCCTTGTAAGCTAACCACTTAGTTATAATTACCTTAAACTTCTGTTTAACTGCTGCTTGAATCTCCTTAGCAGACCAATTTGGCTTGGCCTTAAACAAAGGAAGGAACTCATCCCCTAAGAACTTGGCAGTTAGCTGTCTATTCTTGATCATGTTTCTCTGACAGTTGTGTTTGTTCTTCACACTTTTAATCATGTAACACTCTTTGGCTTTGTTTAGTGAACAATATAGATAGAAGGGACACCCTGGTACACACTTCACAGCTAAACGACCTTCTTCCTTAGTATCACTCTTTGCAATGATCAGATTACTTCCGTTAGTCACAGCATACCTTCTCACTGCCTCCTTAAAACGATCCCTTGATGCAAACCTTATTCCAACTTTCCATGTAAACTTTTTCCAGTTGGTGTGTTCATTTACACTTGGAGCAGTTTCTTTGTACTTCTTACCTCTTATATCATCATCCTCACTCTCACCAGGAGTAGCAACATCACCATCAGATTCCTCGTAACTACTGTAACCCTCTACATGTGCACACCCTGCATCATTAGACTCATTCAACTTACCTTCTTTTTCATAAGGTTTAGTACACTGTTCAACTAACTTCTTTTTAGCTTCAAGTTCATCCTTATTAGCTCGTTTAATGGCATCTTGTGACTGTCTCCATTCAGCATCTTCTTTGTCTGAATCTGAGAAGGCTATTTCATCATGAACCTCATCTTCATTACTATCATCAAGAAAACCTTCATCTTCATCTGAACTTGACTCTTCTGTCCCATTTAATTCAGCTTTATAGTCACTGTCTTCACTGTCATCTTCATCTGCACACTGCTTATCAAAACCACTCCTTTCTTCCACTAAAACCTCTTCTCCAATAGGCTTCTTTTGCAAACCATCTGTTTCTTTCGATACACCCTCTTGAACAATAGACTCCTCATCCAAATCAAATGCCCATGTAGCCTCTTGTACACTAGGCTGATTATTCAAACCAACTGGTTTATCAGCAACAGCCTCCTTTCCTGAGGCAGTGGATTCAGATCTAGGGACTTCAAGTACAGGAGGGTTACCACTTTTGTCAGATGCCCTACTCACTCTACTGACATGGACTACTTTCTTTTTTGACTGGGTTACAAGTTTTTTGGGCCGGCCTCTTCGTTTAATGGGTTGGGAACTGGATTGGGCTTGTGGTTTACTGGGTGGTGAATTGGACTGGGCTTTGGGTTTACTGGGCTGGGACATGAATTGGACTTCTTGTTCATGGCTAATTGGAGTGACTTGAATAAAGACCTCCATGAATGGTTCAGACCATGTTAGAGCCTTTAATGCAATCTCCAAAACATCATTATCATCCCCAAACCACTTGAATTCACTAGTATCAGCATTTAATCCATACATGTAAAAATCCCTACTTTCATAACACCCAGAATCCATTGCATACTCTAACAACTCAAAGTATGCAATGTGATCAACATCCATACGTATCAGCTTTGATTCACCTCCAATATATTGAGGTTGATCAAAACTAAAATCCAATGTTCCACCATACCATAGCATCACATCGATAATCTCCATCAGTGCAATCAGTGAACAATACCAATATATTGAGAGAAAACGTACCTCTGATCGATTAGGGTTTGATCGCCATTGATGAACTTGAGAGCTTCTGATATGTTCTTATCTTGGTTTGAGTGAAGTGATGGTGTGTTTTGGGGATTATAAACTTCACGAATGAGGGATTATCCACATCAGTTAATGTATGACACGTAGGACATGCCACATCAGACTTAATTTCCACATAGGCAAATTTTAGTAACCTGGTTAGTGCATATTTAACGAAGGGGTGCCATGACAATCGAAGTGTTAAGTTGGGAGTGTTCTGAGCCAAAGTGAAAGTTGAGCGTGCCATCGGCCAAATGGCCATAGTTGGGGGTGTTTAAATCCATTAACCCTATTATAAACAGCTTTAAATCATTTTTTATTAACTTCTTTTAAAGGAAAATTTTTTGAAAGAAATGGAGTTCCTAATATAACTTCATTTGTTATATTTTTTACAAGAACAAAAGATAAAGGAATACATTCCCCATTATTGCAAATCTTTGCCCTTGGGATTTTATATTCAACTCCCATATCCTGCCTATTAGCCGTTTTAAGAATATGAGTTGTTTTTTCAAAATATTTTGTAGGAATCAATCCTTCTCTTAAACAATTTAAATCAGCTCCTGAATCAATAAGAGCAACAAAATCTTTTTTGAAAGTATTTTGTATTAATAAGGTTATTTTGACTAACCATTTTTGAGAAATAATTTTTTCTATTTTATTAATATATTCTTCTTCTCCTTTATTTTTAATAATTAAAGGAGGAAATTCCCGATCATAAGTATTAGTAGGACTATTAATAGGAGAAGGAGGTTTATAAGAGGTTTCTCCTATTTCATGAGTAGAAGATTTATAAAAAGTTTCCTCTAGATTTATAATTCTTTTTTCAAAATTAGAATTTTTCTTGTTTAAATAATTTATTTCTTCTTTTAAATTTATAATTTCCATTTTTAAATCTTCAGAAGTAGTGGAGTTATCTTTCCTAGTGTTTAATATATTATGAACATATTTCATGGAATAGGGACCTTCAGGTTCCTGTATCCTAATATCCTTCTTAACCTCTTGGGTTTCTTCATTATTGTATATCATATGAAGAATTTTCAATTTTTCTTCAGAATTTTTCATTTTACTTAAAACATTTTCTGAAATATTACTATCTATAACATTGATCTCATTATCATTAAGATCATTATCCTGGAATTGAGACATAACTTTATAAATCATCTCATTATCAGAAACAATTTTATTACAACATTTCTCTTGACAATTATCAGAATAAGAACTTTCCTCAGTACTATAATCTGAGGATTTTCAGAATCAAAAATTTTATTTAATTCATTTTTGACATTTTCTTCTATGTCTAAATTATTTATTTATTTTATTTTTTACTATTTTTCTTTCGCGACATTCATTAGCCTTATGACCCTTCTTCTTGCATATATAGCAAGAAGGAACCCATTTTTCCTTTCTTTGGGTCTTTCGTCTTTCTCTTTTTTCCCTTCTTTTCTGAAAGTATTTTTCTCTTTTACCTTTTCTATATTTTTTATAATATTTTTCATTATCAAATTTCTTATCTTTAGTACAATCCATACCAATTGTTCACAAAACTCTCCTAACTGTCTTTTTTCAGTTAGACTTTGTTTTTTAATTTGTTGGTTTAACTTTAACTCATTACATAAGGCTAAACCTTCTTGAACACAGACTCCTATTAATCTACCATAAGTGTAACTATCATAAGGAATTTGAATATTATTTCCTCTAAGGATTTTTCTCACCCTTTCAGCAAATAAAGATGGAAGACCATCAATAAACTTAGACTTCCAATGAGAACTATTATTCTTTGGGGGCTCATAGACCCTACTTAGAAAAACATCTTTATACCATCTAAATGAGGTTAAAGTATGACATTTAAGACCATTTAATAAGGTTCTAATGGTTTCAGAATTATCGGACCATCTACCTGTAAAATGTTCTATAATGGTTATGATTAAAGTGTAAACAGAATCAGAAATTTGTTTATCACCTTCTTGTCTAGAATGTTTATAAATTTGTTCTTGTTTTTCACCTATATAATTATCCCACCATCCTTTTAACTGACCTGTAAAGCCTGCAGTTATCATTTTACAGACCACTTCATCTATATTATTATTATTTTTAGCTATGGTAGCATACATCAACATTCTATGTGTCATAGTATAAACTTGCCTATCAGTATAACCATCTAAATTCCATTCATAAATAGCTTTTCCATTATAAGAATTATTTATTTCTAATTCTTGTTCCTCATGAAGAACATCTTGAGGAGTAGGCCTAGGGTAATAATATAATCTTTGCCCAGGTCTATCAATTTGTTATTATAATTATCATAACTCTTATGTTTTTTACCTTTTCCAAATTTATTTATGGAATCCGTAACATACGCTTCAAAAGTTTTATCATCCATATTTTCTTCTTCACTTAAGGCATTAATCTGGATGTTTGAAAGCTTTTGTTTTATAATTTCCATTAAATCATCCATAGACTTAAACTCTTCTTCAGGTTTTATTTTATAATTCTCTATCTCAGGAGGAGGAGGTTATATTTGTTATATAATGTTATATAGTGTTATTTTGTGTTATATGGTATTATATGGTGTTACATATTATTATACGGTGTTTATATGGTGTATATAGTATTATATATAGCGTTATAATACACTTCTCACACTTTAGGCCCTTTTTACACTATCCTTACCATATATATATATATATATATATATATATATATATATATAGGAGAAGTTTAAATGAGAACGCTAAATATTGTGAGAACCGTGAAAACAAATTAAAAAACCGCGGGAACCTGGTAAAAAACAATTCAAAATTTTTTTTCTACACTTATCATTATTATTCGAATACAATGTTAAAAAATTAATTTACACGTTTAAATTTACGTGAATTCGTAAATAAAGAAAATTTACACATATATAAGATTGCCAATTACACATGTGTAAATCTGTTATATTTACACATGTGTAAAAAATCTAAAAAAAGTGATTTTGAAAGGAGAAATGAATTATTTGATGTTGTAAATTCTTTTTTTTGATGTTGTATCTTAATTACAATGGGGTTTGTATTAAAAAAAAAATTGGTTTTGCTTGGTTTTTTCATTCGTTCTTACGGTTTTCGCAATATTTAGCGTTCTCAAGATAACCCTCCCCTATATATATATATATATATATATATATCAAATGGGTGGGAGTTGGCTACAAAGTCCATTTTTCCTACAAAGTGTAAAAAGTCATAAAACACCATAACATTAACCATAAAACACACTCAAAACCCACAAATAACAAAGTGAAGATTACCAAAACGCCATATTTGTGGGTTTTGTGTTGTGTTT
Organism: Helianthus tuberosus; assembly: GCA_030545235.1. Classification (NCBI taxonomy): domain Eukaryota; kingdom Viridiplantae; phylum Streptophyta; class Magnoliopsida; order Asterales; family Asteraceae; genus Helianthus; species Helianthus tuberosus. Next base: position 125,148,859 of record CM060400.1, read on the forward strand.
TGGATGATAAGGCTTTGATTATCGAATGACTAATATTAGTGTGTTTTATGTTGATTATCATGTTGTGTTTTATATTCACAGTTCTACGATGGTGTGTTTGAAGTTTTTATGGACTTTTAGGGTTTGGATATTGTGTTTTAGTGATCCTAATTCTGTTATTTATGTGTTTTGAATGTGTTTTATAGTTGAAAGTGTGGTGTTTTATGACTTTGTACACTTTGAAGGAAAAATAGACTTTGTAGCCGAACCCCACTAAATAATGATCATGTTATAAACTTATGATACAATTTTTATTATTTTTTCTTTGAAATCTTCTCTTTTGATAAAATTCACTTAAAGATGTAGTTAACTCAAAGTTCGCCAATATTTGTTAGCTTAACAAAATGAAAGGTCTAAGCGAACGTGTTGGGATCTAAGGGGGTGATTTGATTAATAAAACAGGTGTGATTTGTAGCGGAAATAGTAATCAACCAACTACACAAAGCAATAGCAGAATAGTCATCACCGATTCTCATATCATTAACTCATAAGTGTTTACAGACTCTGCTCCTCTCAACATGTGATCTCACACTTGTACCATGCATGTCACACCCCCAAAAATCCACACGCGGAGTATCAACTCTTGGAGGCGTGACATGACCAGGATCGAGCCACCAATCATATTGAACAACACAATTAAGTAATTAAAACCAACCACAATACGATTGGTGACCAAAAGACAGTAAACCGACTTTAGGTTAACAGCGGAAGCATAAAACGTAAGTTCAAAACATAAGTTCATAGTTCACAAGTTTTAAGACCCAAAACACAAGTTTAATAGGTTTATAACGTTTAATTAATAAGCGTGGGACATAACAGTCCGCATCCCACAACAACATCCTCCTCGTACAAGCTCCATAAGCATCTAGCGACCTGCAAAGCATGTAATAACGAGTCAACAACAAAGTTGAGAGAGTTCACGGTTGATCGTCCATTTTAGAGTTGTTTCCAAAAACGTAGTTTAATCTTAATCGGCTATCTAGCCGTGGGGGTCACCCCATAGTTCGAAAACATTTATTAGTTAACCATCCCATGTTCACCTTCCCTAGCTATCCAGCCCGGCACTCCGGCCGTGGGGAACTACCCCATTATTTTAAACTACCAGACTCGTTTATCATATCGACTACTAATAAAAATCAATTGTGCCCTAGCGTCGGTGTCTAGCATCACCGGCGTGCCATAGTCTATTAGTACACACCCGTCCAACTGGCACGGTGTGCGGTTTGTTAAACCTAATAGCGCTATTAACTAATGACCCGCTCGCCATAGCCTCGGCGATTAAGTCAATACAAAAAGGGAGGGACTTCGCTGATAGAGTTCTAGTCTAGTAAGTCTAATACGTCCCAACAGGACGAGGAATTTACATTCCTGAACACGTCTCAAAGGACGAGGAATCCCTATTCCTGTACCCATTCCCACCGGGAATTTACCATGCTTTGTATAAAAGTGTGAACTCACCTCGGTTGCTCGGTTTGACTCTCACAAATAGCTAACAATCAAGGTTGGTCAATCACGTCCTAGTATGATTACCAGTTAGTCATTTAGTGGTTTCAAATAGAGCACAAAGTTCTTACACGTATCTATCACATAACATGCATCACCTTAAAGGTTTATGCCCATATAAGTTTCCCATCCATTCCCCACTCATAAACAAACATACGATAATGCACATAACACATATAACACGTTATATCATTCACAGATAACCTACCCGACATTTAGACATGCAAATTACAACTTATGTCATTTCAGCATCAATATTCAAAACCGGGCTGTTTTCGGACATTTTAATAAAATATTTAACTTATTCCAAAAATTCCTAAATTTTTACAGAATGTCTTAAACGATCCAAATATTATTGTGTAAAAATATCGGGGTCCAGTTCATTACCAATATTTTATAAAAATTTATTTTCCCATCGGCGTTGTCGCATTTGTAATCATTCAAGAGTTCGACCCATCGGCGTTGTCGCATGTTTAACTCCTTTTGCTTAAAGATATGCTCGAGACTCCTGTGATCGGTGTAAATGGTGCACTTGGTACCGTACAGGTAATGTCTCCATATCTTAAGTGCGAAAACAACTGCTCCCAATTCCAAGTCGTGCTTAGTGTAGTTCCTTTCGTGAACTTTAAGTTGGCGTGATGCGTAGGCAATGACCTTGTCACGTTGCATCAACACCTAACCAAGTCCTTGGATGGAAGCGTCGCAATAAACCACAAAATCTTCTGTGCCTTCAGGCAATGAGAGGATCGGTGCGCTACAAAGTCTATCCTTTAAATGCCAAAACGCAGATTCCTGTGCATCACCCCAGCGATAGGTGACACCCTTCTGAGTCAGTGAGGTGAGAGGTTGCGCAATCTTAGAGAAATCCTTGATGAATCTTCTGTAGTAGCCCGCCAAACCCAAGAATTGGCGGATTTCTGTTGGTGTACGGGGTGCAGGCCAGTTCTTGATTGAGTCAACCTTGAATGGATCCACGTGAATTCCAGCCTTGTTTACCACATGGCCTAGAAAGTGGACTTCACGAAGCCAGAAGTCACATTTCGAAAATTTGGCATACAACTGCTCTTTTCGAAGAAGTTCCAGCATAAGTCGTAGATGCTGCTCGTGTTCCTCCTGACTTTTAGAATAGATCAGGATGTCGTCGATGAATACAATGATAAACTTATCCAGGTAAGGCTTGCACACTCGGTTCATGAGATCCATGAAGACCGCAGGTGCATTCGTTAATCCGTAAGGCATAACCAGAAACTCGTAATGGCCGTAACGAGTTTTGAATGCTGTTTTGAAGATGTCCTCCTCTCGGACTCTCAGCTGATGGTAGCCCGATCTCAAACCAATCTTAGAGTAATAGCTCGACCCTTGCAACTGGTCAAACAAGTCGTCAATGCGTGGGAGAGGATAACGATTCTTCACGGTCACCTTGTTGAGTTCGCGGTTGTCAATACACATTCTGAAAGTACCGTCCTTCTTCTTCACGGATAACACCGGAGCTCCCCAAGGCGAAGAGCTAGGACGTATGAAACCCTTTTCCAAGAGTTCTCGTAATTGCGTAGATAGTTCTTCAAGTTCCGATGGAGCTAAACGATAAGGTGCACGAGCTATTGGTGCTGCTCCAGGAGCTAGCTCGATTTGAAATTCGACTTGGCGATGAGGCGGAAGACCAGGTAGTTCCTCAGGAAAATCGCGCACAATAGGAATGTCTTCAATTCTCTTCTCTTCCGTTGATGTGTCAGTAACGAGTGCCAAAATGGCGGTGTGCCCCTTTTCGCAAACACTTCTGGGCCTTAAGGAAAGAGATAATGCCTACAACAGCACCACTCTTGTCACCATGAATCACGAGGGGTTCTTCACCAGAACGAGGAATGCGGACGATTTTCTCCTTGCAAACAATCTCCGCTTGATGATGTGATAGCCAATCCATCCCAATAACGACGTCGAAACTACCAAGTGTGATAGGAATAAGATCGATAGAGAAAGTCTGACCAGCTAAGACGAGGTTACAACCTTTAACTACGTGTGTGGCTTCAAGACTTTTACCGTTAGCTAGTTCTACCGTGTGTTTGGTGTTCAAAGGTGTTGGAGTACGCTTAAGCATTTGACTAACCTTTAAGGACACATAACTAGTATCGGCACCCGAATCGAATAAAATAGTAACAAAGAAGTCATTCAGAAGAAACTTACCCATCACAACATTGGGATCGTTCCTTGCGTCAGCCTGACCAATCACGAAGGTGCGACCTAGGGTGCCATTGCCATTATTGTTACTCCTGTTTTTGCCTCCATTGTTGTTCTCATTTCCTTGGTTGTTGTTCTGATTCTGATTTTGATTTAGCCGTGGACAGTGCCTCTTGAAGTGACCCTCAGCACCGCACTGGAAGCATCCCTTATTACCCTGCTGGTGTTGCTGTTGGTTTTGGGGAGCTTGTGGCTGCTGTTGTCTATTCTGTTTCTTGGGTCGTGGGCTCCGGCAATCTTTGGCTTCATGTCCAAACTTGTTACATCTCTGACAATGACCCTTGTTGCACGGCCTGCTATGGTGCAAACTACATCGATTGCACTTAGGGTGATTTCCCCTGTATCCTCCCTGACCTTGACTTCCAGAAGGCTGCTGACTGGGGTTCCTGTGTTCATCTGTCTTTCGCTGCTGGGACTGAGACTGAACTGGAGTAGAACCTTTACTGGAATTCCCATCCCATTTTCGCTTGTTATCATTGGGAGCGTCAGTAGTAGTAGTAACACTAATACGCTTGGGCAGCTTGCCCTCTTCCACCGCCTGATTGGTGAGCTGGTGTGCCAAACGAATGACTTGCTGGATTGTGGGAAGGTTGGCCGCACTTACAGACCCTTGGATTTCCGGGACTAAGCCTCTGAGGTATAGCTTGATTCGCCTAGATATGGGTTGTGACATGTTAGGAAATAAGGCACCCGAGTCGTTGGACCTCTTCGTGTATACCTCAATCTCTGATCCTTCCATCTTCAAACTATAATACTCTATCTCAAATTTCAGAAGGTCGTCCAGGTGGCAGAACTCTTCCTTAATCCAATCCTTGAAGTCGCTCCAGAGGATGGCATTCGCATCTGCCAATCTGAGCATCTGAACTTATGCGCTCCACCACGAATACGCTTTCCCTTGCAACATGCCAGTAGCATACTCTACTCGTTTGCTGGCAGGGCTTTCACTCTCTTCGAATGTATATTCGATTCTCCGGATCCAATGTAGAAGGCCGATTGTCCCTTCAGTGCCGTCGAAAGTGGGAGGTTTGCATTCTAGGAACGCCTTGAAGGTGCCCATGCGTGTTTGAGGGTGCATGGGTTGACTCCCTGTTTGGGTTGCTAAGGCTTCATCAATCCGTTCGTTGATCAAGGTCGTCAGCTGACCCTGGGTCATGTCGAGACGTCCACTCATGATCTTCACATCGAAGGGACACACGTAAGAAAGGCGTCGCAAGTGCGTAAGTGTGGAGTGACAGAAAAGAGTAAGCACACAAGGTTCAAATAGCAGTTATCACATTAACTAATGCATACCATGAACAATGTACCATGTAACTATTAAGTAGGTAATATAAACATAAACCATATCACCTTGGATGTTGAGTCTTGCACGTGGAGCGAAGCGTCGTTGTGGATCGTTGAGCACTTTATAGGTTATATTCTGGTTTTGTCAAAAGCTTTTCCCTTTTTTAAAACCAAGTTCACTATAACCAATGGCTCTGATACCAATCTGTCACACCCCCAAAAATCCACACGCGGAGTATCACCACTTGGAGGCGTGACATGACCAGGATCGAGCCACCAATCATATTGAACAACACAATTAAGTAATTAAAACCAACCACAATACGATTGGTGACCAAAAGACAGTAAACCGACTTTAGGTTAACAGCGGAAGCATAAAACGTAAGTTCAAAACATAAGTTCATAGTTCACAAGTTTTAAGACCCAAAACACAAGTTTAATAGGTTTATAACGTTTAATTAATAAGCGTGGGACATAACAGTCCGCATCCCACAACAACCTCCTCCTCGTACAAGCTCCATAAGCATCTAGCGACCTGCAAAGCATGTAATAACGAGTCAACAACAAAGTTGAGTGAGTTCACGGTTGATCGTCCATTTTAGAGTTGTTTCCAAAAACGTAGTTTAATCTTAATCGGCTATCTAGCCGTGGGGGTCACCCCATAGTTCGAAAACATTTATTAGTTAACCATCCCATGTTCACCTTCCCTGGCTATCCAGCCCGGCACTCCGGCCGTGGGGAACTACCCCATTATTTTAAACTACCAGACTCGTTTATCATATCGACTACTAACAAAAATCAATTATGCCCTAGCGTCGGTGTCTATCATCACCGACGTGCCATAGTCCATTAGTACACACCCGTCCAACTGGCACGGTGTGCGGTTTGTTAAACCTAATAGCGCTATTAACTAATGACCCGCTCGCCATAGCCTCGACGATTAAGTCGATACAAAAAGGGAGGGACTTCGCTGATAGAGTTCTAGTCTAGTAAGTCTAATACGTCCCAACAGGACGAGGAATTTACATTCCTGAACACGTCTCAAAGGACGAGGAATCCCTATTCCTGTACCCATTCCCATTCCCACCGGGAATTTACCATGCTTTGTAGAAAAGTGTGAACTCACCTCGGTTGCTCGGTTTGACTCTCACAAATAGCTAACAATCAAGGTTGGTCAATCACGTCCTAGTATGATTACCAGTTAGTCATTTAGTGGTTTCAAATAGAGCACAAAGTTCTTACACGTATCTATCACATAACATGCATCACCTTAACGGTTTATGCCCATATAAGTTTCCCATCCATTCCCCACTCATAAACAAACATACGATAATGCACATAACACATATAACACGTTATATCATTCACAGATAACCTACCCGACATTTAGACATGCAAATTAGAGCTTATGTCATTTCAGCATTAATATTCAAAACCGGGCTGTTTTCGGACATTTTAATAAAATGGTTAACTTATTCCAAAAATTCCCAAATTTTTACAGAATGTCTTAAACGATCCAAATATTATTGTGTAAAAATATCGGGGTCCAGTTCATTACCAATATTTTATAAAAATTTATTTTCCGGACTGAAATCAGATTTATCTTTTTCTGACTGCAGTCCACGGAATAATTTATTTAAAATTCATCGAGAGTACGATTTACGAAATTCCAGTGAGAAAATTACAAATACATCGGTGGTCATCTACAAGACGAGTTTCATGATCTAACTCTACACAGAACTCAAGTTATGATAGAAAACAAAACACATATTTTCAGCAGAAAAATGCAGCTCTAGCTGCTGTTACAAAATGACACTTTAAAAATAGTAAACAAAGTCCAAAAATTATGATTCCGGTGCCATTAGAACCGTATTTCATAATAACACGTTATAGACTCAAAATATCAGTTTTTCGTTGAGTTATGACTTGTTTACAGCCAACTGAAGTTGGCTGTAAAGGCATGGACAGATTCTGTTTTTCAGCCTTTAGCTTTCTAATTCGTGTTCGATTGATTCCGTTAACATGTTTAGTGATTACAACAACATCAAACATCAATATTACAAGTAGATCAGCAAGTACTCAGCAACATAATCTAGACAACTTCATATTATCATCACTTCATTATATTTCAACAATATTTCATTACAAAGTTAGTTTATATGCAAGACTTTGTTCATGGTTCTTTAGTGTTCTTGGATTCTCATCATCAAATAACTATTAACCACTTAAATATCATGAAAAATGAATGGATCTAAGTTCTTACCACTAGCTCAAGGCTAGGGGAGTTCGAGTGTAGAAAAGTGATGGTTAATTGCGAATGGAGAAGGTCCTTCCACTTCCGAGAGCACCAAGCTTCGTTGTATGACCTGTAGCACCTTTGTATGTAAGTAGAATGATTGAGTGGAAGGTTGATGGTGGTGGTATGGTGGTTGAGGGTGGCAGCCGTGAGGGGTGTAGGAGGGAGGAGAGAGTTTTGTTTGTTGAGTGTTTTGATGAAAGAAAATGAAGATGAATCTCTAATGTGTAAATTTATAGACCAAACCTTCTTATTGTCCAACATGTAAAATGTTTCATATCTTCCAACATCCCCTAATATAAAAATGAAAAGAATTCATGGGGGGTGTATCCCCATGTAACCGGTTCCAAGAGGGGGGGGGGGTATGGGGTTGGGTTTCAATGGTGGTTAACTTAATCTAGTTGGATTTAAATTGCTTAGTTAGTGGTTATGGTGTGTTGTTAATTATAAGGTGTGTTAGGGTGTTCGGGGACCCTAACTAGCTCAGAAAAATAAAACAATGTGTCTGACAATATTTTCATGTTCCGGGTAATGTCCGGTTGGTCGGTTTGACACTGTTCCGTTAAAGTGTTTAACTAATCCGTAGGGTGCCTTTTATATATATATATATATATATATATATATTCTTGTAACACTTTTAATTTCTAACACTTAGGAAATCATAACGGACTATTTAATGACTTTTCTGTACACTACAAGTATGTTAACAAGCACATGTAAGTATAACACAGTAATCAGAGAGCAGTTAAGTAATTCAACACAGTCGTCAAGCACTTTAATTATCATTAACAAATTGTACGGAATACATGGAATTTTGAGTGTTGTCACAATGCACAATTTAGAATAACAGATACACTAGATCATGACTATGTCATGATCTATTTATATAACTATAGAAACAACTGATAACTTATGCTGACATCACCTAGAAAGTGACTTCTAAAAATCAAAATATCTGAATGATTCCATGCTGTTGTGAAACAACTGGTAATCTTACAAAACCACTGTTACATCAACTGCTTAACACCAGATAACTAGTCTTATAAGAACAACTACTATTACGAAACCAACAATTGTTTTCCCTTGGCAACAGTTCTTCATTTCAAAGTAGTGTAGAATCTTCACAGCGGTTTTGAGCAGCACTTCTCTTGTCTTTATTAGTAGTTCCATGGAGAGAACAAAATCCAAACACTATTTGAGAGGTGGGTTAGTGGTTTACCACAACTATTGGTAACAATATTATTTAGTTTTGCCATGAATGAATTGATATAGTCTTCTTCTTTAATTTGTAACTCAAATTCGGATTTGAGCACTTGTCGACGTGTCTTTTGCAGTCAATCCACACTGACATGTCTAATATTCACAGTGTCCCATATTTCCTTTGCACTTTTGTATTTTGCAACTTGCAGAACTAGATCTTTTAGGAGTGATTGAAACAAATAGGCCGTTGTTGGATCTGGCCCTTTGCAAATACACACTTTACCACCTCTTGTTTCTTTTCTTCTTGCTTTCTTGCTTTGGTTCTTTCCTTTTTCCTTTTTCCTTTCTTGCTACCTGTCGGAACTTGCTTTTCTTGCTATCTCTTTTCTATTTCCTTGTTGTTTCTTGCTTCTATATTTGTTGTCTCGTGCTTTAACTTGATGCCTTCTTGCTTCAATATCCTGCTCAATCAAAACTTGCTTAAATGCGATTGACTTGTTGTTGATCACTCAATATCCAGCTCTTTCTTTCTCTTTCAACGAACCAGGTTTGAGCCTAGGGCTTTGATACCAAATGTTGGATCAGACCTTTTGCAAATACACACTTTACCACCTCTCGTACAATAAAAAGAATAAACAAAGATTGTTGATTTTGTAAAGTAAAACTATACTACTGAAAAGCAAAACAAAAAAGCTACTAGTTACTTTTATTGAACAACTCGGTAGAGCCTTATATAGGCTTACATGCAACGTACACTAAGACTCTTTCAAAACAGAAAAATAACTACTGCAACATGCTACCACCTATTCAATAGGAAACTTCCTAGAGAATCGTGAGACTACAACTACAACCCAAACGTTCACTTTGACTAACTTATTCAAACTTATTTTAATACTTAACTAATAAATAAACCACTAAAGAACCAGCTGACTCGGTTGAACCGTAACCCATGAACCGTACCTGTCGACCCGTCATGTCAAGATTATCCAACAATCACCCCCATAATCTTGACATCGACCCGTTTCTTCAAAGTAGGATGGGTTCGTCTTCATGGATCAAGTTGGCTTCTTTGTTCTTATCTTTCCATTTCGTGCACTCGTTAGCAAAGTGCCCGAATGCTCCACACTCGTAGCATCTAAACTCACTCTTATCACCTCTACCATAGCCTCTTCCATGACCTCTTCCTCTTCCATTATGTTCACCATTAGTCAAAAAAAGTTACCCTTGATCTTCAACCTTTTCATCATGGATTTTGAGCCTTTCTTCATATGCTTTGAGTCTTCCCACCGCTTCGAATTACATGGTTTCAATATCCGAGTATTGCTCGATTGAGGCTACAATCTGTAGGTATTTCCTTGGCATCGATTTGAGGAACTTTCTCACAACCAATTCTTCTTCAAGATGCGAACCAAGACTCTTGAATTTAGCTATTATAGCACCTATCTTACCTGAAAAGTCATTGATTGTCTCATTGTCCTTCATCTTTAGTAACTCCAACTCGCTTCTAAGAGTTTGCAACCTTGCTTTCTGGACCAGATCGACTCCTAAATATCGAACCCAAATCAATTCCCATACGTCTTTCACATCCTTGTGTTTTGAAAGTTGTAGGAGGATGTCTTCGTGTAAGGTTTAAAAGATAATAGCTTTCGTGGTGTGGTTTTCCTCTCTTCTACCGTTGCTCCGGTTACGGGATCCACCGACTCCCACAAACCGTATGACCTTAACACCGTCTCAACCATAATTGACAAAGAAATGTAGTTTGTTTCGGTTACTTTAGGACCCTTAAGCAGTACATTACCTTGCCCACGGACCGTCAAAGTTCCAGAATTGTTTGCCATTTCTTTTCTTCTTGCTTTCTTGCTTTGCTTCTTTCCTTTTTTCTTTCTTGCTACCTGCTGCAACTTGCTTTTCTTGCTACCTCTTGCTATTTCCTTGCTGTTTCTTGCTTCTATATCTTGTTGTCTCGTGCTTTAACTTACTGCCTTCTTGCTTCAATATCTTGCTCAATCAAAACTTGCTTACATGCGATTGACTTGCTGCTGATCACTCAATATCCAGCTCTTTCTTTCTCTTTCAATGAACTAGGTTTAAGCCTAGGGCTCTGATACCAAATGTTGGATCAGACCCTTTGCAAATACACACTTTACCACCTCTCGTACAATAAAAAGAATAAACAAAGATTGTTGATTTTGTAAAGCAAAACTATACTACTGAAAAGCAAAACAAAAAAGTTGTTGGTTACTTTTACTGAACAACTCAATAGAGCCTTGTATAGGCTTACATGCAACATATACTAAGACTCTTTCAAAACAGAAAAATAACTACTACAACATGCTACCACCTATTCAATAGGAAACTTCCTAAAGAATCGTGAGATTCCAACTACAACCCAAACGCTCACTTTGACTAACTAATACAAACTTATTTTAATACTCAAGTAATAAATAAACCACTAATTAACTAGCTGACCCGGTTGAACCGTACCCGTCGACCCATCATGTCAAGATTATCCAACAGCTGTTGTAGTTTCATCTTTCTTGAAATCAAATGCTAGTGTCATGGTTAGTTCAATCATCTTCCAAAGACCATTTGCCTCTAGAACTGTTTTGATACAAACAACCCATACTGTATAATTTGTCGATTTGAGCAAAGGGAATTGAAATTTGGACAAAGTCACAACTTCCTTGTATTGTATCATAACACCAGTGTTTGGAGATGAAGTTTCTAACATATTTTCTTAACAATTTAACGGTGCGCAACCATTCTTTCTTGTAGGAACCATTCTCGTAATTAAATAAAATAAAACAGTTTTATTCAACAACTACAATACAGAAATAAAAGAAAGTAGAAATTACAGTATTTTTACAACTGAAAAACCCGAATACAAGAACAAAAGATGAAACAGAAATAAACTTGGCTGAGGGTTGTGTTTAACACAAGGCCCTTAAAACAAATTCCGAGTCTCCTAGGAGCACTCGTTTTGTTTCCCACGGTACAACAGCCGGAGCAGTGTGTACTGTCGGAGCTGGCTCGAGGACCCGAAGAATACCTTGAAAAAGTAAGAAAACAATTAGAAGTGAGAAAATGATTGTTTGCATATGTTGCTGTTGTAGCTGGTGGTTTCTTTAGTGAATATGATGTTGTATTTATACAAGATCTGAGTTGAAACAACCAAAATGAATTAAATGAGAGAATTAAATTGTATTAAACGTCTTCAATGCACTTTAATTCGTCATTTAATTCTCAGTTAAAACCGTTGACTCGTCTGTTTCAAATGCTGAAATGAAACTGCTCTGTCATTAAAGTCTGGAAGCTACCGTCGCGCGTGCATGACAAACTCTCTGGTGCGCGCGCGCCATTTTGGCTCATTTTCATCCGCCCCAGGCCTATCCCACTCATGCGCGCGTGCGCCAGTTTGGCTCACTTTCATGCTCGAGCAGGTCTGCACCAACCTTGCGCGCGTGTGCTAATTTGGCTCACTTTCTTGTGCGCGTGCGCCAGCCACCAAAAAAACAAGTGCGCCATCAAAGCGCCACATTGCGCCCATCACCCACGCCACACGCAAGCATATGCGAGTTAGGGTGCTCCGCACCCTTCGCGGGTACACTAGTGTGTGCTTCCATGTAATAATAAGGAAAGAGTGTTCTCACTTAAATACCCCTTTAAGTTTCATCTCTCATCCTATGTGGGAAACGGTGCCACTTTCCCAGTTTTTCAGCATTCAATGTTTCAAATACCAAACTTTGAGCATCGATATCTCATTCATCTTAGCTCCGTATTGGATGCGGTTTACTTCGTTACGAAGCTCTTCCAACATAGAACACAAACCCACAAATAAATATATAAAAACACCTCAGTTTCTTATATTTATTTCTAGTCCAAAAATAGAAAAAATGCATTTCCTATATTTGTGAAAATTCATATTTTCACATAATTTCCAACAATCCCCCACATGAATGGAAATCGATCTTTCCTTACAAGTTTCAATGATACACTTCGACAGTTGAGTATTGCAAGATAGGTAGGTTGTTACCTTTGAACCTTCTTTTGTGAAGCATACTTAGCTTGCTAGCGGTTTGTAGACGCGATGTCCTTGAACATACCCCCATTTGTGTAAACGACAATATGCTTCACACAATGCTCTCCCTAGTCTAGCCAACCCCTCATTGTCGTGTCCTATTATGGTCCTGGAACACTAGCTTGGTTCTACGAGAGCTCTAGGATTGCGCACCCCTTAATGCCATTCGAAGCGACCCTACTTCTTTCTCACATAGGTGATTCCCATGAATCATTAAAAGCATCATGGTTATTTGATTTCCCGAAATCGCTAACCTTAATATGCTTAGCCTCACTTCAATGTCACTGATTGGAATGAACTAGGAAGTATATAACTCCCTTTTATTTGGTTTGGGGTACTCCCCCACAGTGACTCCGCTTGGTAATATGATTAAGTTGTCCTATTGATCTCCAGTCAATTAAGTTAGGTTTCCCTCATATTCCCATTTACCACGGGCTTTAGTCCCATTCCTATTGACGATATTTGAACTAACTCTTTGCTTAAGCCCTTCATAAACGGGTCCGCAATGTTATCTTTTGATCTCACATAGTCAATTATGATGACACCCGTTGAGAGTAGTTGTTGTACCGTGTTGTGTCTACGTCGAATGTGCCTTGATTTGCCATTGTACATCGAGCTTTGAGCTCTACCAATCGCTGATTGGCTATCACAATGTATACATATGGCTGGCAAAGGCTTTGGCCATCTTGGAATATATTCCACGAATTGACGTAGCCATTCCGCCTCTTCTTTTGACTTATCCAAGGCGATAAATTCAGATTCCATTGTGGATCTTGCTATGACAGTTTGCTTAGATGACTTCCAAGCTATAGACGCTCATCCAAGTGTAAACACGTAACCACTTGTTGAGTTGGAATCTTTATTATTCGATATCCAGTTTGCATCAGTGTATCCTTCGATCACTGCTGGTTGTCGAGTATAATGCAGCCCATAATCTCTTGTGTATCTAAGCACCCTTGTTATACTTTTCCAATATTCATGACTTGGATTACTAGTATATCTACTTAGCCTACTCACCGTGTAAGCCAAGTCGGGTCTAGTATATGTCATTAGATACATTAGACTGCCAATAATTCTTGAGTACTCTAACTGAGCAACTCCCTCTCCTCTATTTTTCGTTAGATGTTGGGAGGTATCAACTGGAGTTCGAGCCACACTCGTATCTCCCGAATTGAATTTTTCCAGAATCTTGTCCACATAATGAGATTGACTTAACACAAGACCATCTTGGGTTCTTATGATCTTTACTCCAAGAATCACATCCGCTAAACCCATGTCTTTCATGTCAAATCTTGCTTTCAACATGTTTTTAGTAGCTTTGGTCATTTTATCATTACTCCCAATGATAAGCATATCGTCTACATAAAGACATAAAATCACATAACCTTCATTTGTGTCTTTGAAATAAACACATTTGTCACACTCATTTATTTTGAAACCATTGTCAATCATGACATAATCAATTTTTTGGTGCCATTGTTTTGGAGCTTGCTTCAAGCCATTCAAAGACTTGACGATTTTACATACTTTACCCTCTTGACCTGGGGCGGAGAAACCTTTAGGTTGCTCCATGTAAATATCTTCTTCTAAATCACCATTTAGAAATGGGGTTTTAACATCCATTTGGTGAACTTCCAAATTTCTTAAAGCCGCTATAGCAAGAACCAATCTGATGGAGGTTATGCGTGTCAGGCGAGTAGGTATCAAAGTAATCTAGACCTTCTTTTTGTCTAAATCCTTTAATTACCAACCTAGCCTTGTATTTATCAATACTTCCATCAGTTTTCATCTTCCTTTTGAATATCCAATGATATCCAAGTGGTTTACAACCAGGTGGAAGATCTACAAACTCCCAAGTATGATTTTGCAATATAGAATCAATTTCATTCTTTATTGCTTCTTTCCATTAAGGTCCTTCCGAAGAGGAAACCACTTCACGATATGTATTGGGCTCGCCCTCAACCATATAGCTAACGAAGTCTGGACCAAAGGATTTTTCAACCCTTGGCCTTTTGCTTCACCTACAATCACCCTCGTCAACCTCAGGTCATTCATGTGTGTTATCATGAATTACCTCATCAACTGGTGTAGATGAGCATTCACCTACTTCAAAATTGGGTGTTGATGATGTTGCATGAGTTTGTCCTCTCAAAGGAAACACATTTTCAAAGTACGAAACAACGTTAGGATTTGCCTTCATGATAATGTGTTCGTGTACATCTGGATTCTTGGACTCATGTACAAGAAAGCGATGTGCACTACTTTGATGCGCATACCCAATGAATATGCAATAAATAGTTTTGGGTCCTATCCTAAGAGCCTTCGGAGGTGGAACAATCACCTTTGCTAGGCACCCCCACACTTTCAAGTATTTGTATGAAGGTTTTCTTCCTTTCCATAACTCATATGGAGTTTCGTCCCTCTTTTTGAGTGGTATCTTGTTTAAAAGATAATTAACCGAGATAATGGCTTCCCCCACATATCCTGGCTCACGCCAAAACTTATCAACATGGCGTTTATTTCTTTCAATGTACAGTTTTTACGTTCCGACACGCCATTTGCTTGTGGTAAATAAGGAGGTGTACACTCATGTATAATGCCACCTTTTGCGCATAAATCCGCAAAAGGTGCAACATATTTTCCTCCTCGATCGCTTCTCACAGCTTTTATCTTCTTTTGAAGTTGATTCTCAACTTCATTTTTATACAAGATAAATTTATTTATTGCTTCGTCTTTACATTTAAGTAAATATACATAGCAATATTTAGTACAATCATCAATAAACATGATGAAGTACTTATTTCCTCCTCTTGTGGGTATCGCTTTTAAATCACAAATACCGGTGTGAATTAAATCAAGGGGTTTGGTTATTCGTTCAACCGATTTTGATGATGATCTTGTAAGTTTGGTTCTACACATGTTTAACATTTTGAATGTGAATCAATATGGAATGTTGGTATACATTTTAAAATGATTAAACGACGTACTGAATTAAAATTTATGTGACCTAATCTACCATGCCGTTTATTCGAATCGGAAAACTCAAGCATAAAAGTAGAAGTAGTAGCTATTTTATTCATGTTCTTTTTGACATCCATTACATTCAATTAAAACATTCCATTGAGGGCATAGCCCTTACCAACATACGTTCCTCGTTTAGTAAGAACAAACTTGTCACTTTAAAATACTAAACGAAAACCAAACTTATTAAGCAACCATCCCGAGACTAGGCTCTCGCGCAAGTCCGGAACGTACAACACATTGCTTAGAATGAGCTCCTTCCCCGAAGTCCACTTCAAAATCACCGTGCCTTCACCCTTGATGTCCGCGGTGGCTGCATTTCTCATGTACAACTTCTTATTTCCCGCAAGCTCCCTGAAGGTGGTAAAGAGGCTCTAGTCTGGGTATACATGATGGGTCACGCCCGTATCGACCCACCATCCTTTTGGAATGTTGGTCACAGTATTGACCTCATCCATCATGGCGGTTTTGTCGGATATCATTGCCACCAAAAGCATCCCGTCTTCATCTACCATGTGCGCGCTCTCACGCTTTGGTTTCTTGCATTGGTTAGCCCGATGCCCTGGCTCGTCACAGTTGTAACAAGTCCCTTGGAACGCTTGAGGCTTCTTTTTCACAACCCCTCTTTGGTCCAAGCTTGCTAGCCTTTGTTTTCTCTTTGTCCTTCTTCCCCTTACCCTTAGAGGATTCCCCATGTTCAACCATATTTGCGCTAGCAGATGTTTGCTCAAGGCTGCCTTTTTGGGCAATTCTATTGTCCTCTTCAATCCGAAGACGAACAATAAGATCCTCTATAGTCATCTCCTTTCGTTTGTGTTTAAGATAATTCTTAAAACCCACCTAACTAGGAGGTAACTTTTCAATCACTGCTGCTGATGTGCTAAAAGTGGTTAATTAAAACTAACTAATTTTAACCTAAACTAGACACGCTAAGCTTTAAATTTATAAACTAATACTTTCTAAAACCTAGACCACACAACTGGCAAGTGTACCAGTCAATGCAGTATAGCCTAAGTAAGTCCGAGTATCGAACCCACGAGACCCTCTAATTACGTTTACTAACTTCTATATAGACTTAGACTGACACGAACTCTAACTGTTTTTATATTGGGGGGGGGGGGGGTGTTTACTAAATATCCTAAATTTGCGATTAAATTAATTACTAATTAAATTAAATAACTAAGACGCTAGTTAGACGAAGATTGAGATCAGAGATGACGAATAACTACCTAGGTTGGAATCCTAATTGATATAGTACGGTTTCTATCGGATGCTAATGTGTTATGGAACCGGGATCTTTAAATGCTAAACCCTAAGAGAAACCGAACAGGACCCCGACCCTTCTCGGGAAAACACCTATGGAACTCTAAAAGGCTGTTAAGACTACCGGTTTATTAGACTCCCTGTACGGTTATCTAATTATCTAGAAAAGTGCCCTAATATGATTAACTACCTCTCGGTTAGAAATCTAAGGCAACTAAGGATGTTGAATTAACTCGATAAGCAAATACTGAAAGGTAAACTAAGGAGATATTTTTTCGAATTACCTAACTCTAGCAATCTAACAATAAAGACAGACCGACAATCTCTCACCTTTCGGATATTAAGATAGGTAGAATATTAAATCATATTAAAAACCTTAATCACAGTTCCTACGGAAAATTGGCCTATTAACCGCAAACTAATCGCTAACACACAGTCCACGACCTAACTGGCATTCATACATGAAAGACATCCACAAAAACGCAAGTGAAACATGTGATCAGATTTAAATAATATTAAATACGCATACACATTAAATCAAAAATTCCAAAGTTCGTTACTTTTCAAGATAAACCCATAAAACACATTAACATACGATAAAAACACAAAGTCAAATCAGTAGTTCATCGCAACCTAGATAGTCTAAAAAAACTAGCCAAGAAACATAGTCTTAAAAACAAATAAATAAGGTCTAGAACAAGAATTCATTGATATCAAACAAGAAAAATAGAAAACTAAAGAAATCGAGTAGAAAAACCAGTTAATCCCTTACTCTTAAAGCTTCTTGCTCGACTCTAATGATTCCAGCCTTTATTCCTTGACAAATAATATTCCAAAATTCGTCACAACTCGCGTCTGATCGTCTGATATCTCTCCTCTTCGTCCAAATATTAAGGTATATGTATATTATATTGATTCCTTGTCATCCACGTATGTCCAGCCAATCTCCTTGATGTATTCGTCCCTTAGTGGGCCTGCCAAGCCCAATCTATTTCACCCAATATAATGTTCATGCACATCTAAGGAATGGCTTTTTATTTGTCTGATGTGCGTCCCCTTTCCTTCTTTTGTTATGCGTCCAAGTCAGTGGCGGATCTAGAAACGAAACTAAGCCGTAACGTTTTATAAATAAGCCGTAACGAAATCGAAAAAACGTCAAATTTTTCCAAAATTTACACTAATTTTTCCAAATTTTTCCGCGCCAAGCCGTAGCGGAGGTTGCCCCCTGTAAGCCTTATGTCCTCCACTGGTCCAAGTATTAGGTATCTTCCTATATTATATTCCCTAATCGTTCCAATATATCAATATTATGAGTGGACTTAGGGTTTAATAATAATTCATACATAATTGTTTCAAGGGCCCATAATCCACATGTTCACGTCAACTGCCCACATAAAGCCTTTGGCGGCCCACTCTATTTTCTTTTGATTCGTTCCCTTTTGCTGTCCCTCTATTTTCCAAATTCGTAGTAAATGGGGGCTCCCAATAATAATGGCTGCTCTATATAGATGTATATATATCCTACAAGGCTACAACAGTCAACAGCAATCACCCTTCAAACAATAATAAGGAAAAATTACACTTTTCGTCCTTTATGTTTATACCGTATTACAACGGATAGCCTTTAACTTTAATAATTACAGTCACAGTCCTTTATTTGCAAAATCCGTTACACTTTACGTCCTTTAGCGCTAACCTAGTTAAAATTTTCAGTTAAATATGGTATGTGTTTTGCCCATAAGGGTAATTCAGTCATTTTATCAATAAATTTAAAAAAGTAAATTAAAAATAAAACATAAACACGCTATTCTCTCTCTCTAAACACCATCTCTTTCTCTCTCTAATCCCAAACCCCCAATTTCCGGTGGTGGTGGTGGACGCAACTTTCGTGGTGGTGGCAGTGGCGGATTTGGTGGTGGTGGCGGCAGCTTTGTGGTGTGGCAGTGACCAAAAAAAGTCAAAACACATCCCAAACCCTCCAACTTCTCAAATTCAAACAAAACCCTACTGAATTGAAGAACCAAAATGCAATTCAAACCCCAATTTCTCAAACCCAAACAAAACCCTCTTACCAAACAATGCAATTCAAGAACTCCAATTGACCCAAAAGTCAAAACTGCACAATCTGCACAACCGCCAACAAAATCTGCACAATCCACCGTTTAATCTCACCAACACTCAACCCATTTTCCTTCTTAGCTCGTCTCACAACCGTCGCTAAATTGGTATCCAAATACTCAAGCACAAGCACAACGTCCTCATCAGGGACCAGAAATACTCGTGCAAAACGACGACGTTGGGCGAGTGCTGAAGCGTTTGAAGCGCCTCGATTTCGCGAAAGGCTCCTCATACGCTCTACCGATCTGTTCTTCAGTCTCCTGCGGGCCCTCGTCGAACGACGACGGAGCAACAGGGCTTTTGAGAGGGAGAGAGGCGGGGTGATGGTGGGCGGGGAGGAGAGAGAAGCGGCGGAGAGAGAGAGTGGAGAAGGTGGAGGAGAGAGGAAGCCATGGCGGTGTTCAAGATCTGATCTTTTGAAGGTTTTGAGAAAGAGAAGAGTGTTCAAGATCTGATCTTTTGAAGAGAGAGAGTGTTAATTTATATATATTTTAATTTAATTAATTTAATTTTAGAGTAAAATTACCAACTTACCCTCATGTGCAAGGCACATGTCATACTTAACTGAAAATTTTGACAAGGTTAGTGCTAAAGGACGTAAGGTGTAACGGGTTTTGCAAATAAAGGACTGTGACTGTAATTATTAAAGTTAAAGGTTATCCATTGTAATACGGTATAAACATAAAGGACGAAAAGTGTAATTTTTCCTAATAATAAAAATCCTTCATCCGTCTTCTTTCCTATCTCTTTTGCCAATGTCAAAAGAATATTAATTATTAATATGATATTCTTAAAATATCCTCCAATCTAATCGTATCCCCTATGTCACACCCCCAAATTCCCACCTAGGGTATGTCCCTATTAAGAGTGCGACGATCTAACAACGAGCCACTAATCATATCGAACACATTCAATAAAATGATAAAGTACTTGATTGTAAATAAAATACTGTCTGTAAGTTTAAATGAAAACCAAATAATCAGCGGAAGCAACGTTAACCAGTTTTGAATACTAAAATAATGTATCAATAAACCAATAAGATAAAAACGTTCATTATGACCATGCCCACTCCAGCTGCTCCAGACAGCAAGTCCCAATGCATAACAGCTAACGACCTACAAGCATGCAAACAAGTGTGTCAGACTACGCTGGTGAGTTCAAAGTTTTGTTTACCGAGTTTAGTTATCAGTCACGTGTATAAACAGTTAACAAGATGATATGATGTTTCGATGTTTTGATGTTTTGATGTTTTGACGTTGTTATTACTCGAGTACCGAAATGGCTACAAGATATGAATGCCCAACCCCAATGCCTCTATCAAGGCATTGGTCAAGTGGTCGAGGTAATTAGCTCAACTAATAACCTCGAGTAGATGTAAGGGGTCTTATATATACACAATGTGAATGCCCAACCCCAATGCCTCTATCTAGGCATTGGTCAAGTGGTCAAGGTAGTTAGTTCACGCCCGTCCTTTCGGCACGGTGTGAGGGTGCCAATCCTAATAGCGCTATCAACTAAATACCTCGTTGCCTTCCTGGCAACAATCGGTAGATGTAGGGGGTCTTACATAATAGAAACTAAGTAATAACAAACATCCCATTAACCTGCATTCCTCCCTGGAACGTTACCCGATATCCCATCCCGGGATGCATGCTTGGAAAAGAGCATTGAACTCACCTTGGTTTTGCTCGGTAAAACTAGTGCACGTATTCCAAATTGATCAATTAGTTTCCTAATGTGATGATCACCACCCGTCAGAATCTCATTTATTCACATCACACTTGCACATAACAACTTGTAGCAATTACACATAGTCATCTATTAAACATTTGCTTTTTCATACATTTCACATATTACACTTATGTCTCACATAGACACTTTGCAACATCATACAATTCAAACAATTTCACTGTACAACCCGGTGTTTCATTCGTGACCCAAAACCTCACCAAACCCAACCCATTTGGTGATTTAAATTACAACCGTGGCCACTACATAGGTTGCAATCAGGCCCACTGCTGGCCCATAAAGTCGGCCCAATACATTTAACCCGTACCCAAACCATTTAAGCATCACCGATCTACACCTCTATTTGTTACCCTACTTACTTTGTGCCCACATCTAGTTATGTGTGTTATTCTGGAATTACATTTATTATCAACAGTAAATTAACATCAATCAATAATCTACCAAAACCACATAACAGCCGATCACACATCATTCGGAACTCTTAACCATTAACATAATTTTGCCATACATTATGTAATCATAACTTGCCTATCATCAGTGAAGTCTAATATGACCATTATTAAAACAATTGTATACTACCTAATTTCAAGATATCATAGTCATGTTAATCATCCACACATATAATCGATCTCATGGGCCCAATCAGGTTCAGTATTAAAATTTTATCACATAGGTCACGTTCCATCATGTTCATTATCATGGGTGATATATGACTATTATTATATCAATTCGAGTATAATCAGATGGTAACCCAACCGGTCTAATGCATATAAAGAATCAGTAATAATCAAGCAGTTTATCACATGGTTTAATTCATATAATCCTCTTTATAGAATGATCATCCTCTAATATTGTTACAGCCCATATACCAAGCCTTTTTAATCATGCACATATCCAATTCACACATTAAATATATATGTTAGCATGTTTCTTGATCATCCAGCAGATCATGTCACAACCACGGTCACATACAATTTTCACATATCAATCAACAAGCCTATCTTTACCATCTAAATATTCATGACACACATAACAATATCACACAATATAAAAGTCAATCATTGAGAAACACTAACCAGAACTTGAGGATCAAGGTGTTTACTTCGAACAAGGGGGGGGGGGGTATCTATGCCGTTCGCACACAAGGAAGAAGTAGGGAGTAGGGTTTGGGTTTGTTATGTGATGTTATTGTATTTAAGGAAGATACGCAACAATTGGATTTTAATAACATTTATCAACTCAAGTGGGCCGATTGACATGCTAATACCAATTACTAGGGCAGTTGGGCTACAAGGTTGGGCCAAGATCAAGCTAAAATAGATGAGCTACCAAGATTAAATCGACAAAAGATGAATTGGGCTCGGGTGTGGCGATGCGGCCCAATTGAGGTGCGGTCCAATCGTCCCACGTTACTTAATAATTTATTGCATCGATCAATTTAATAAGTTGAGGTAGAACGTTACTGACCTTGAAGGTTTGGGTTGTCACATCATCCCCAACTTGAAAGAAATTTCGTCCCGAAATTTGACAAGTAAGCACAGAGAAATGAAGTGAGAAATCAAGATTGTTGTGGATTTTCCTCGGGTGCCACATCATCCCCAACTTGAAGAGGAATTTCGTCCCGAAATTCACCAGTTTTACCAGTATTATATTGGTCATCAGGAAAAAGTTGAGGATACTTGAGTTTCATCTGATATTCACGCTCCCACGTGAACTCCGGTCCACGTCTTGAGTTCCAACGAACTCTCACAATTGAAATTCGACTGTGTTAACAATGGGTTCCTCACAAGGGTGTCACGAGTGTTGCGTCGAACAGACGCTCCTTTAGGTCCGAGACATAATTGACATCGTGTACATTACCAAATTCGTCAGGTAACTCAAGTTCGCGAGCCATATCGTCAATCCGTTCCAAAATCCAAATGTCCTAGTGTACCGCAAACTAAGTTGGCCACATTTTCCATAGTGTACCGCACCCTCCCAGGGTGAGACTTCCCCTACGTTCGTCTTTAGCGAACTCCTAGTGTTCCCTAAGCTTATCAGCTTCCCTGATGGTCACATGTTGCCGCCAAACGATTTCCGATCTGGACAATCTTCCCACGAGGTTCACGTACTAACTCTGAATCGGTGATTAGGTTGTCACCCACCTTAGTCTAACAAGGAGGTTGGCATTGTCATCCATGAAATGCCTCAAACAGAGCTTGTATGCATACTAAAACGGTAATGACTGCAATAGAGCTTATCCAAAGATAAGTGTCCTTCCCAATTGTTTACTATAGTCAATCACGCGCATGCTCGCATCATGTCTTCGCGTGTCAGGATGGTCCGTTACTCTGGCCGGTTGCCCTACAGTGATAAGTAATGCTCATGTCCAGGTGTGAGCCAAGGGTGTTGCGTATTGCCGGTCATAAATCAGGTATAGCTCGAAATCAAAAGGTAACAGAAGCTGGCACCTCGTGTCTAAAAGTCGCCTCTCTCAGAGGAACATTCACAGCTGTGAAGTCTCGTCAGTTTCCTTAATTGAAAGAAAATGTGCTGTTAACGTGAGACAATCAACGATCACCCTGGTGAGACTGCTTCCGTTTTGAGTTGTAAGTAGACTAGTGCCAGATTCCATGGCAATCTGTTCTCATTTCCATATGGGTGTTTCTGGTTGCTGATACTGTACCTTGACTTTCCGACCAGTCAAACATCATTCCCATGCATAGCTAGGTGGGCCTTCATGCCCGATTACCAATACAAGGTTTATAAATTCTAATGTCTCGCATCAAAACCCAGACGACTAGAATATCGAGGCCGGGGTGCTTTGCGTAATACAAATTCCCTACAGTTACTGAATAATGAGATCCACTTTCGTTCCATGAGATAGCGAATATCGTCCGGCCTGCCAAGGTTGCTTCTCCATGCCCCGCATGGGTTCAACTTGAAAATTTCCCCCCTTCAGCTCTCCAGCTTGAACAGAGTGAATCTGATCAGGTAAGTTAGAGTCGATAGTGAGCTACAAAGCTCATACACGTTCAAGTTCCACTGTCGTAATCCTCCCAAATGTTCCATCCAACGATGTCATTTACTGATTTAGCTCTTTCGAAACCAGGGTACACTGGAGGCCCTTGTGATCGGTCTAAGTAAAGCATTCGGTACCGTCGAAGTAATACCTCCAAGTAAACCCAAAAAAACCATGGTTTCCACCACTGGTTATGTGTCGTGCAATTCCTCTTTGGAACTCCATTACGTAAATCATCACTCTCTCGCGTTGCGTTGACGTGTAACTGGGACTCTAATTCGAACCATAATGATATACCACCGAATCACCCGCACCCTCGGGTAGGGACGATGCTTCAGCGCATTGCAGAGTTGGGATTCGAAAGCTGAAAAGACGTCTTCTTGCCCTGTCTTTCACGAACACAGCACCCGGCTGTGGTAAAGAGATTTAAGCTGCACGACTTCCAAAAATCCTGCGATTATTTGCGATAGCATCAAGCGAGACCAAGAAATTGTTGTATCCTCGAACGAGTCTTAGCGAGATCCACGTGCATTCCCACTTCGTTGATTATATGACCCAAAAAGGTTACCTCTCGAATTCAGAAGTTACATTTATTAAGACTTCGCGCGGTGTGGCTCCTCCCTCAGGAGCTCTCAAATAAGATACAAAGCTGTCCATGGTGCTCTTTTCTCCTGGAAAGAATTCAAAATGTCACCCAATAGCATGGTCGGTTCACATGGTCTATAAAGCTGCTGGTGTGATATTTACCCCAATGGTCATGGAATACAAAGTCGTATGGCCGAATTGCGTCTGATAAGCCACTTTAAGAACATTCTCTCCCCCTTGGACTTGCATCTGCTAATAGTTTGCTCGTATATCTGAATGAAAGTTCGTCCCTTGCAACTAGTCGACAGGTTGTCAATACATGGTCGAGGCAAACAGTTCCCAACTGTCGCCTTGATGAGTTCTCGATAGTCAGTACCCGCACAAAAAGGCTTATCTTCACGAATGAAACTGGGGCTCCCCAAAGCGAAAACTAGGTTCCTGTCACACAGTTCTCGTAGTAGCTTATACAGTTCTTGCAACCCTCCCGGTGCAAGACGGTAAGAGTGCGAGTACTCGAAGCTGCCTTTGGCGTGAGATCAACTGAGATTCCGACTAACAGTTGTGGTAGTAAACCTGAAAGTTCCTCGAATAACACACTGAGATGAGTCACAACAATTGGTGGATCCTCGATCCTATTTTCCTTAGCCTTATCATCAGAAACGGTTGCTAATATAGCGGGGTCGTCCCTCCGTAGACGCTTCTGGGCCCTCATAGCCAAAATGGTGCTAGCCCTTACACCAGTCTAACGCTTTAGAACAAATAACAATTCACCACGCAAAATTTTCTCCCCACTGGGTACATTCACGCGGGTTCTGGATAACCAGTCCACACTAACTACTGCATTGTAGCCATCAAGGATAGTAGAAAGATCGGTGTCGAATACCTGTCCCACAAGGTCGAGTTTGCAACATATGCGGTTTCATCTGACTTGCCATCAGCCGATTCCACAGCAGGTTCGGTTTCAAGAAGCATCAGGGTTAAGCAAAGTAGTGACGAAGCGATTAGTTACTAAGAACGTGTAGGCCACCATGTTGCTATAATCCTGGCGTCGCCCACGCCAATCCTAAATGTCCTTCGCGAGTACCATATCCAGTGTTGTTGCTACTGCTACTAGAATTCCCGAAACTGTCATTGCTCCTTGGGTTGTTGGCGTCTTGCCTTAACATTGGCCATTCCCTGTTGAAGCCACCATCATTTCCATACCGAAAATCATGATTTGCGAGTACCTTGCTGTCATCGTGACTGTTGCTTCTAATGCTGTTGCTCGAAATGGAGTCCTGCGATCTTTCACCAGCAATGTCCAACTCTTCACATTCCGTGCCACGTTCCAAGGCGCTACTCATTGTGCTGGCAGTTACACATTCCACATCATGGTCGATCGTCATCGTTTATGTCCCGATTGATTTGTAAAGGTCGGCTCCCATAAGCTGTTGACTAGGGTTTAGGATTCGTTTGGAGTCACATCGTTGATGTTCGTTGTCAGTAACTAGGGTCGTTCAAATGCTGAAGTCGGTAAAGTACTACATTTACCCTCTTGTCCAACGTTCTTCCAAGTTGATTAAATACTACACGGTTTGTTGCGAGAGTGTTGCAGAAGTGATCGCACCTCTGGATCTAATGCGCCAAGTCTTTGAGTTCCACCATACGATGAGAAGTGAGAAAGGTTAATCATGGACGTTGCAACACCCAACTCAGGGACGTTTGTACGAGCATCTAACATTCTACACGGTTCGCTAGGCATTCAGATGGGTGTTCGGGGAATACTCGATAGCATTGAGATTCGAAAGGATTTAGAGAGAGGTAAAAAGGTCACATTCTAGTAGGAGACGATCACTGTTATGACTCCTATAAATTTATTACGTTTCACATTGATCAAATAACAGGGCGGAACCCCTTCTTCACTTGTTAAGCCTCACTGGGACTCACATGCACCCCACATTATTATTATGTGTGCACCCACAATAATATTGTGATTTGCATGTTCATCTCAGCTTCTCCTAACTCATGTCGAAGGGTTCCTCAAACTCGAGTAGCACAAAGAGCATCACAAAACGTGAGTCACGGATGTTTAGGGAAATACCACCCTATCAGTCATATAACACGTGCAAGTCATACGTAAATTCATACTGTTGTGTTAAACGTGCAATCACATGTAATATCATATGTAAGTGTTCACTAGCTACGCAGTACAATGAGTACACGAAAGACAAACCTTGCAATCTGGAGCTGAGTGTCACGGTCGTATTCTTTGTTGTCAAAACTGTTCGGTTATAGTCTGGTTTTATAAAAAAACGTTTTTAAAACCAAGTTCACTATAACCAGTGGCTCTGATACCAAACTGTCACACCCCCAAATTCCCACCTAGGGTATGTCCCTATTAAGAGTGCGACGATCTAACAACGAGCCACTAATCATATCGAACACATTCAATAAAATGATAAAGTACTTGATTGTAAATAAAATACTGTCTGTAAGTTTAAATGAAAACCAAATAATCAGCGGAAGCAACGTTAACCAGTTTTGAATACTAAACTAATGTATCAATAAACCAATAAGATAAAAACGTTCATTATGACCATGCCCACTCCAGCTGCTCCAGACAGCAAGTCCCAATGCATAACAGCTAACGACCTACAAGCATGCAAACAAGTGTGTCAGACTACGCTGGTGAGTTCAAAGTTTTGTTTACCGAGTTTAGTTATCAGTCACGTGTATAAACAGTTAACAAGATGATATGATGTTTCGATGTTTTGATGTTTTGACGTTGTTATTACTCGATTACCGAAATGGCTACAAGATATGAATGCCCAACCCCAATGCCTCTATCAAGGCATTGGTCAAGTGGTCGAGGTAATTAGCTCAACTAATAACCTCGAGTAGATGTAAGGGGTCTTATATATACACAATGTGAATGCCCAACCCCAATGCCTCTATCTAGGCATTGGTCAAGTGGTCAAGGTAGTTAGTTCACGCCCGTCCTTTCGGCACGGTGTGAGGGTGCCAATCCTAATAGCGCTATCAACTAAATACCTCGTTGCCTTCCTGGCAACAATCGGTAGATGTAGGGGGTCTTACATAATAGAAACTAAGTAATAACAAACATCCCATTAACCTGCATTCCTCCCTGGAACGTTACCCGATATCCCATCCCGGGATGCATGCTTGGAAAAGAGCATTGAACTCACCTTGGTTTTGCTCGGTAAAACTAGTGCACGTATTCCAAATTGATCAATTAGTTTCCTAATGTGATGATCACCACCCGTCAGAATCTCATTTATTCACATCACACTTGCACATAACAACTTGTAGCAATTACACATAGTCATCTATTAAACATTTGCTTTTTCATACATTTCACATATTACACTTATGTCTCACATAGACACTTTGCAACATCATACAATTCAAACAATTTCACTGTACAACCCGGTGTTTCATTCGTGACCCAAAACCTCACCAAACCCAACCCATTTGGTGATTTAAATTACAACCGTGGCCACTACATAGGTTGCAATCAGGCCCACTGCTGGCCCATAAAGTCGGCCCAATACATTTAACCCGTACCCAAACCATTTAAGCATCACCGATCTACACCTCTATTTGTTACCCTACTTACTTTGTGCCCACATCTAGTTATGTGTGTTATTCTGGAATTACATTTATTATCAACAGTAAATTAACATCAATCAATAATCTACCAAAACCACATAACAGCCGATCACACATCATTCGGAACTCTTAACCATTAACATAATTTTGCCATACATTATGTAATCATAACTTGCCTATCATCAGTGAAGTCTAATATGACCATTATTAAAACAATTGTATACTACCTAATTTCAAGATATCATAGTCATGTTAATCATCCACACATATAATCGATCTCATGGGCCCAATCAGGTTCAGTATTAAAATTTTATCACATAGGTCACGTTCCATCATGTTCATTATCATGGGTGATATATGACTATTATTATATCAATTCGAGTATAATCAGATGGTAACCCAACCGGTCTAATGCATATAAAGAATCAGTAATAATCAAGCAGTTTATCACATGGTTTAATTCATATAATCCTCTTTATAGAATGATCATCCTCTAATATTGTTACAGCCCATATACCAAGCCTTTTTAATCATGCACATATCCAATTCACACATTAAATATATATGTTAGCATGTTTCTTGATCATCCAGCAGATCATGTCACAACCACGGTCACATACAATTTTCACATATCAATCAACAAGCCTATCTTTACCATCTAAATATTCATGACACACATAACAATATCACACAATATAAAAGTCAATCATTGAGAAACACTAACCAGAACTTGAGGATCAAGGTGTTTACTTCGAACAAGGGGGGGGGGGGGGGGGGGGTATCTATGCCGTTCGCACACAAGGAAGAAGTAGGGAGT
Source organism: Helianthus tuberosus (assembly GCA_030545235.1). NCBI lineage: Eukaryota > Viridiplantae > Streptophyta > Magnoliopsida > Asterales > Asteraceae > Helianthus > Helianthus tuberosus. The sequence goes on from CM060400.1 coordinate 125,177,654, forward strand.
AGGGTTTGGGTTTGTTATGTGATGTTATTGTATTTAAGGAAGATACGCAACAATTGGATTTTAATAACATTTATCAACTCAAGTGGGCCGATTGACATGCTAATACCAATTACTAGGGCAGTTGGGCTACAAGGTTGGGCCAAGATCAAGCTAAAATAGATGAGCTACCAAGATTAAATCGACAAAAGATGAATTGGGCTCGGGTGTGGCGATGCGGCCCAATTGAGGTGCGGTCCAATCGTCCCACGTTACTTAATAATTTATTGCATCGATCAATTTAATAAGTTGAGGTAGAACGTTACTGACCTTGAAGGTTTGGGTTGTCTTCGGGTTGGGGTAGCGGGTTCGTGGGATCAAGTGGGTTTTGGTTGGGGTAGCGGTGGACAACGATTGTTTGGGTTGGGGTAGCCGGTGGGGTTGGGGTTATATTTATAGGGGATGTTGACTGTTGGGGGTTGGGGTGACCGCTTGGCTTGGCCAAACGGTTACAATTTAAAATTTAAACACCCCGTTATGACATGGCCAACAAAGCGAATAGGAGGCCGCCACATAGGATCGCTAGCCCGCCCCAAGCCCGGCTTCAAACTCTCGCCCCAAGGGCCACGCCCTAACCCAAGCCCACCCGGGGTGGTGGCTTGGGCGTTTTCGGCCAACCCACGCCCCAACCCAAGCCCCATACCACAAAGTCTTATCAGTCAAACTTTATGCGCCCCAACACCATGGCTGGCTTTTAGGATGGGTGAGGAGGACCACCGGCTAGGGCCCGATACTTCGAAGGACACGTTATTTTAAAAAAAGCACAATATGTAAATGTAAAAATAAATAAATTAATAGGGTATACTCATACAGACACCAACATTGGCCCACTAACTAAACTATTTTTATGGTTTAGATTAGTTACTAGCCCATTGCCATTAGGTTTAAACCTTTAATGAGCCCAATACCCAATTTCGATAATGTCACACCCCGATATTTCAACGAGTCACCGGTGGGCCCGGTGGGGAGTATCGTGACGTAGTTGGTATCATCATAGTCAAACAACACAATATATAAATGCACAGCGGAAGCAAAGATAAATATATTATAATCCGATTCAAAGTGATATCAAATATTACAACGGAATGTAAGATGGATCCACAGGCGGATCTTAAACAGAAAGATAATATCGTTCAACAGACTTTAACATCTAAAGCTTGCGAGACTTGATTATTGATGCCTGGAATAGCCAGCCTATTACGTATAGTACCTGCATTTAGCCTTTTGGAAAATACGTCAGTTTACACTGGTAAATACAATTAACTGACTCATTTGAAAAGGTTTTAATAAAATTGATTTGAATGCATGTGGCATAAACTCTTTATAACTTGGGATAATTATTTAAATATATAATCTTGTAAAAGAATTACATGTTTCTTATGCGTTCAGTGGCCCGGTTCGTGCGGGGTTAAAGATTAATAGACACACCACAGGTATAATGCCCACAAGGCTGATTCCTTAAGGTGGGATACCAGTTTTTACATATGCAGCTGTCAGGTGTACGCCTACACCCCGTGCCTAGGTCGTGGCCATTTCATGAATGATGCCAAGGATATTCGGGACATGGTCATTAACCCCCCAAAGGCTTTAAGTAAGCAAAACGATTTAAACGGGCCGATCAAATTATTCAATTAACCACCAAACAATGGAAGATTTGATGCCCGACCAAGCGGTATTTATATACCGTAACCCAAGCCCATATAGGGGAAATAAGTCAAAAGTATTTACCTGAGCTAAATATAAATTCAATCCCAGCCGTATATCAAATCAGCAAGTACAGATAGCTTTTACTGGGCTCCTAATCTGGAACAAAGGTTTTTAATAACCTATTAGAATCCTAACGGGTCTTTAATTAAGTCTTGACTTAGACCGGTTAGTTTCCAAAAGGAAGATACGGTTCAAACGCATGATAAGGCGAAGACCGGAATAGAATGTGATTTAGACCCGACAAGATTGAATACTTGCCTTATATGGGTATTCTAGGCACATTCTGAGTTTTGGGGTAAAACCGATAAGGTTTGACCCGTTTCGGCTAATTTATGTAAACTAGTTACATAAGCCGAACCGAACGCGTAATAAGCGTAACGGGTAATTATTAGAGCCATATACAGGTTTCCTAAGTTAATATGCTTCAATATGTTGTGACATCAGTAAGATGTCTTTTATTATGCCCGAAACGAATTTAAACACAAACTATGCCCCGTAGGGGTAGTTTGGTCATTTAAAAGGTTATAAAAGAGTTTAAGTATTATCCTGAGTTACAGGTCTGATGTAATCAGCAAAAATACTTAATTTGATAAGTTATAACAGTAGGGTAAAGTATATATGTGGAATTTATCAATTATAACCAAATTATGCACCATAGGGGCATTTTGGTAATTTCACATAAGCCGTAAAGCTCAAAACTGAAGTCTGAGTTAAACAACTTTTGCTTACTGTTAAAATATTATAATTTACCTAAAATATCAGTAGGTATCAACCCTTGTATGTTTAAAATAGTTCTAGCACATAATATGCGTTAAAAACGCTTAAAAGGCGATTAGAAGCCATTTCCGGGTTCTATACATAAAGCTGATATTTTTATTATTCCAGAAGGCTTAAAATAATTTATTTATCATTTAAAATCTATAGCAAAAGGTTTGGAGTCAATTAGATATGTAAAACTCATTTTATAGCCTCTAAGGGCAAAACCGACAATTACCGGATTAAGCCTACGACTATAAGTTATGCTCAGCCTAAAATTAATTAAAAATCTTCAAAAATCCCAAAATAATATATTACATCAGTGGGTAATAAGTTTGATATCAAAAAGTAGGCTTAACTAGGCTATACGCTAATTACGCCGTTTAATCGCTAAAGAAGCTTCTAATTACGCTAATGAGCATAACTCTCAATCTACACCTCAAACTGATGTCAAATTTTGGGTGCAAGCTTATATATCAGTAATTAAAGTTTCTACTCTTTTACATTTTCAAAAATCACGTTTTAAGGTGAAAAGGGCATAATGGTCAACATATGAGCAATTAACGGAGTCATGCATATTAATTGGTTAACTAATGAACCAAGGTGTATAATCACAGAGGGTTATACTAGCATGTAACCTGGTCCTAAAGAAGCTCTATGGCATTTCTAAAACATACCAAAACGGGTCAGAACTGAAGTCAAAGCAAAAGTTAAAGCTTTGCGACTTTCGGTTCCGAACCGGGTCTAAACATAAAATGGTTGGGTTGAACATTTTTAGACATGTTCTTACACTAATTACTAAGTTATATTGATGATCAAATAGGTTGTATGTGTTCTACATTGCTAATTATGCATAAATTAGAAATTAAGTATCCTGTTGACTTTTTAATAACAAGTTTGACCCGACATTTGAACTAGTTAGAGTGGGAATCAGGGGGAACCCTTTTAAGGGTTTATTACCCACATAATTACCAACTTATAGCTACTTTCAATTTGACTAATCACTGGACCATTAGTGATTAATCGCTAAGTCAACCGTTAATCACGACGGTTTGACTTTTAAGCTAAAACTAAGCAAAAACTTAACTAAGAAAGGTTAAGCATACTTACTGAAGTCCTAAGCTTGATTAGGAAGGACTTGGGTATGCTCTTAAGCTCCAGAAAGCTCCTCAATTGCAGAATGAAGGTGTGAAGAAATGGTTGCAACTTTGGTCCTTTATATAGTGCTCAAGAACACTTAGATCATTGACAACAAGTGCTATCAAGGGCCATTGATCACTTCCAGATGTCCCTAAGGCCTAAGAATCAGTTTAGGCAACTCTTGGAAGTGATAAAGGGCAAGATAAGTCGTTACATCGGCTGAACAGCCATTTAAAACGAGTTTCCGCATCTGGGAGGCTGAGGCGCCCCGCGTAAGGTTCTGAGAAACCTTACGCGCCCCGCCTGAGGCTCCTGATCAGGTTACCAAGTTTTCCTTTATTGCATTTTTGGTCCCCGGTCCTCCTAAACGTCATTTTCACTTTATTTCTTGCATTATAAGCCCTCTAAATTGATTTATAAGGGCTCCAAGACTTATACCAACTTTGTGAAGTCCTTGGTCACCTTGTGTTTACCCGAAAAGTCCTAAATTTCATCGTTGACGCTTCTAACCCCTCGAATACGAATTTTATCATAACTTTCTCATACGATAACGAAACTTGGTGAAATTTTTATCACGCATTCTAGTGAGCATGATTAATTGTTACAAAGCTTCGGGTTTGCTAAAAGGTCACTCAGAGGTATACTTTAAACATGTTGACACATTTAACCCCTGTGGTTTGTAATCTCTCACTTCCTTTCATATTTAGCTTCGTATGATCCATGATTTATTCTTTTGAAGGTATAAACATTATGTAGGGTTATTTTAAAGTATATTTATCCATTGTTGACAATTTGAACCCTTATATTCACATACTTTTCATGTTTGTCAACTTTAGTCCCTCTATAGTATTCTTTCACACGTTCAAGCTTATGACACGTGTCAATACATTATAGGACGTGAATTTTCGAGGTGTTACATCCTCACCCCCTTAAAAGAAATCTCTACCTCGAGATTTGTTAAAGTGAAGGAAGTATTTTCTGCCTTATATTGGGCTTAATCTTCCCTAGTACCTTTGAGCCTCTAAGGCACTCCAATTTACCCTTATAATAGGTACATGTATCTTTTTGGAGCTTCTAATCTTGTCAATCCTTAATCGACACAGGTTGCTCATCATATCATAGATCTGTATATCATTATGCGATAGCGCTCCTTGACTTATCGGTGAAACACATCTTTCTGTCACTAGTGTGCAATGTATTGCGAGTTCCGCCAAGCTCCTTAAATAGGTTTTAGCTTATGAGCTACTTGATCTTGATACATTCGATTTCCTCCGAATGATTCTACATATTCAGAGCTTAACTAGCCTGATAATTTAACAATTTGGCACACCCTTCCTGGGTGATATCTTTTGTTGAACCTTATTCCTTACCAAGAATTTAGGAGGGTTGCTACTTTCATTAATTCTTGATTTTCTGCCGAATACTGGCATCTTACAGATGGTTATGAATTTGCGTGATCTTATTTGTTGTTTCCAATGTAACTTTCAGATCCTGATAATTGGACTTACCAATCTATTGTCCCATCAATAGATGTTTAACATTCCATCTATACAAGGTCTCCAAGGGAGCAGCCTTGATGCTTACATAACCACTATTATAGAAAAGCTCATCTTAATGCGAGATGGTTATTCCAACCACTGCTTAACTAATTTTAAGGAATAGCTAATCCTTGTCGTTAGTCGAACAAATTGGCGATCCTGGGTAGCTGATGGCAAATTCTTAATCGTTGCCTTAATTAGGGTTGCGGTAATTAACGCATAAGCAAAATGAACCGTCTTTCTATTTCAATAACATAAAACCCTCAGAATATTGAGTCAGGCTATATGAGCCTATGTCTTAAAACCTACTTAATCAGGGTTTTGATTATTCAATAATCAACATGGAGTTTTCACAATACTCCAGCCCACAGCGGGATGTTAATCTTAACTCTACTTGCCTCTCAGGAGGTAAGCAGGGAAAACTTATGAGAAGATACTTAGGTATAAGGAGATTACAGAGATTTTCCAAATCTCAGGCTCCAATTCATCCATCAATGCTTGTGTCAAATTAGTGACACCTGTATGTTACAATTCCACGAATTTCCTTAACCGGGAACATTTACTTGGACAATTTCATTCTGGATATCTCCCTTGAATACCATTAGTTGATTTTAGTACTATATGACTTCTCGGAATATCTTTGTGATCCCATGCATTAAACCTCCATACTGATCAGGCATGGAAGCAATCTATGGAACTTATTAAGATATACCAATCATCATACGGCGTTGTTCATCATACCGTTTGGTATTCGCAATCGTTAGAGATCAAAGAGATATTAACTCTATATGCTGGCGCATTACACCTAGAGAGAGGATACTTCTATAATTCTACGACTGAAGGTTTCTGACAGGAACAGAAGAAATGGTTCTTCTGATCTGCCTGTGAGTCTTACCTTACACTTAATATCTGGGTTTTTTATGGGAAAAAATTTCTAAAAGTTTGCTAAGCTTATGGTCTTATGAGAGACTTAACAGCACCAGAAACCACATGTAACTTCTAGCAATAAAATCATAAACAAGGATTTATCTGGTGACATTCCTAATGTGAGCTGCCTCTAATCATTCAACAGGAGGGTTCAACGCCTCCATTCTTAATCCTTCTAAACTTAGCTGTAAAAACTTAGATAACTTTAGGGCAGTCTCAGCTTTGACTGATTATTCCTTAATCTATAGAACGTGAGTAGCTGAGACTGATCCATAATGGATTTATAATAAGCAGGCCTTGAAACCTTAATGTGCCCTTAAAACTTGGACCATCCCATATTATGTAAGGGGATCCTTCTTGTGGACTTTATTAATGTCCTCACTAATTAAGGGTATGTCCTCTAACGACCGCAGTGCATATTTCACCGTGTCCTCTCCAGCATAACCGCCGTTATACTCAATGGTTTCTATCTGGTCTAACAATTTCTTACAATCGATGGCCCCCTTTTTATTATTGAAGTCTCTTGACTTCCAAGAGACGAAGTACTTTTAAGTACATCCTAAAAAGAATGGGGCTCCTTGCCATACATGATTCTGCTGGGTTTATTCTTCGCATTTGATGCATGAATAAAGCCCTTTCTCATGAGCAGCGACATGTGTTTTAAAGCGAACATCATTCGGCTTCTCGAACCTTTTCATCACTTTTCTCATAGCCTTTCTAACAGCTGCGTTAATTACAGTTTTGGAGATTAACTCCATAATTATTGAGGTTCACATCGGATGCACCATTAACATTTGTCGCATCCCTAGCATCGCAACTGTTGTTTGCATTTTCTGAGTTTTCCATACTCGAATCTTTGGTATTAAACACCAAATTTAACAAGTGCTTGGGCAATTCATACCCAGCATCTCCTTGAATGGTCCAAGGCTCACCATAAGGAGTCTTGATAACTACTTGCTTCTCATTACACAAGGTATGGGTTTGGCTACAGGATGACCAACTCATCTTCTATTATTATATCGGGTCCCGCTATTTTAATGGAACAAGGACAGTGGAAAAGAATGATTCCTAACTGTCACACCCCAATTTTTCCACGTGGCACCGGTGGGGAGTATAGTGACGTAGTTGATATCATCATAGTCAAACAACACAATATTTAAATGCACAGCGGAAGCAAAAGATAAATATATTACAAACCGATATAAAGTAATATCAAGTATTACAAACGGAATGTAAAGGATCCACAGGCGGATAAAAATAAAATGAATCATTTGTTCAACAGACTTTAAGGCATCCCAAGCTTGCGAGACTTATTGTGGACGCTAGAAGACAGCCAGCCTATTACGAGTAGTACCTGCACTTAACCTTTTGGAAAATACGTCAGTTTACACTGGTAAATACAATTTAACTGACTCATTTTGAAAAAGGTTTGAAAATTGGTTTGAATGCTCGTGGCACAAAACATTTTATAACTTGGGATAATTATTTTATATAATAATCTTATGAACGAATTACATGTTACTTGTGCATTCAGTAGCCCGGATCTTGTCCGGGTTAAAGATCAATAGACCCACCACAATATAGAGTTATACACTGACAGATGTACGCCTACACCCCGTGCTCAGGTCGTGGCCATCTCGTAAGATGATGCCAAGGATATCCGGGACATGGTCATTAACCCCCCAAAGGCTTTAAGTGAACAAGACTGTTTAAACGAGCCGATCAAATTATTCAATTAACCACCCAAGGATGTAAGATTTGATGCTCGATCAAGCGGTATTCTACATACCGTAACCCAAGCCCGTATAGGGAAAATAAGTTAAAAGTATTTACCTGAGCTAAATATAAATTCAATCCCAGCCTTATACCACCAAGCAAGTACAGATAGCTTTTACTGGGCTCCTAAATCTGGAACGAAGGTTTTTAATAACCTATTAGATTTCTAACGGGTCTTTATTTAAGCCTAAGCTTAGACCGGTTAGTTTTAAGGACGATACGGTTCAAACGCACGATTAAGCGAAGACCGGATAGAATGTGATTTAGACCCGACAAGTTTGAAGACTTGTATAATATGGGTATACTAAATACATTCTGGATTTTGAGACAAAGATGATAAGGTTTGACCCGTTTCGGTCAATTTATGCAAACTCGTTACATAAACCGAGCCGAACGCGAAAAGGGCGTTACGGGTAACCATAAGAGTCATATGCAAGTTCCCTGAGATAATATGGCTTAAATATGTTATAATATCAGTAAGATATCTTCTATTATGCCCCAATTGAATTTAAACTCAACTTATGCCTCATAAGGGCATTTTGGTCATTTAAAAGATTATAAAAGAGTTTAATTTGAAATCTGAGTTATAGGTCTGATTTATATAGTAAATACACTTAATTTAACCTGTTATAACAGTAAGGTACGACCCATATGTGAAACTTATCATTTAAAACCAAACTATGCTCCTTAGGGGTATTTTGGTAATTTCACAAGGGCTAAAAAGGTCAAAACTGGAAACCTGAGTTCAAAAACTTTTACTTACTATTATTATCTAAAAATATACTAAGAACATCAGTAGGTATCAACCTTATATGTTTAATATGGTTATAGTGCATACTATGCGTTAAAAACGCTTAAAAAGGCGATTTGGAGCCATTTCCGGGTTTTTAAAGGAAAGCTGATATTTTTATAATTCCAGAAGGCTCAAAATATTTTATTTAACAAATAAAATCAGTAGAAAAATGTTTGGGGTCAAAAGGATTTGTAAAACTCATTTTATGGCTTAAAAAGGGCAAAATCGGTATTACCCGAGTTAAACTTAAAGACCTATGTTATGCTCAGCCAAAAATTTAATAAAAATCTTTAAAAATCCCAAAATATTATATAACATCAGTGGGTAAAAAGTTTGATATCAAAAAGTGGGTTTAAATAGGCTATTCGCTAATTACGCCATTTAATTAACATAAAGCTTTCAAATTACGATAATGAGCATAACTCTTAATATAGACCTCAAACTGATATCAAATTTTAGGTGCAAGTTTATAAATCAGCAACAAATGTTTCTACTCTCTTACTTTTTCAAAAATCACGTTTTATAGTCAAAAGCGCATAATAGTCAACATTTAAGCATTAATCGGAAACATGCATGTGAACCGGATAAGTATTGAACCAAATTGTATAAAGTCAGAGAGTTATACTTATATGAAACCTGGTCCAAAATAAGCTCTAAGGCAGATCTCAAACATGCACAAACGGGTCAGAACTGAAAGTCAAAGAACAAGTCAATTTATGCGACTTTCGGTTCCGATCCGGGTTTAAACTGAAAATTGTCGAGTTGAACATGTTGAGACATGTTCTTACATTAATTACCATGTTATTTTAATGATCAAACAGGTTGCATGTACCCTACATTGCTAATTATGCTTAAACTTGCAAATAATCATTCTGTTGACTTTTTAAAGTATGCTTTGACTCGACAATTAGCATAGTTAGAGTGGGAATCTGAAAATACCCTTTTAAGGGTTTGTTACCCACATAAATACCTACTTGTAGGTACTTTCAATTCGAGAAATGACTGAGCAAAATTTGTTTAATCTCAAAGTCAAACTTAAATTACGATGGTTTGACTTTTGATTAATTAACTAAGCTAGAACGAATTAGAAGAGGTTAGGAATACTTACAAGAGTCCTAATTAAGCTTAGAGAGCACTAGAAAGCCTAAGGTTGATAAGAGAACTTCAGAATTTAGAATGCAAGTGAAGTATCAAGTGAACTCATCACCTATTTATACTTTTCGGGACTTCGTATGATCGCGACAAGTGTCGGGGAGTTGAGATCAGATCATGGCAAGTGTTGGGTGGTTTAAACATACTATGGGCAGCCCCTAGTATCGATCTTGTGGGTGTTGGAATCAAACTGAACATGAAAACAGCAAGAAACAGGCTGTTACCAGCTATTTCTGCGTCTGATCAGGCCACGCGGCCCGCGTAGGTAACTCAGCAATCTTACGCGGCCCGCCTGCAGGTCCACAACAGCAAAACAACTTTCTGAATTGGCAGATTCGGTCCCTGTTTGCATATAAACGTGTTTCTGACACATCCACGGTCCGTTAACCTCATTTCAAGGCTCCATTATGAGGCTCACATATAGGGGATATGAAACATGTTCAAAAACATGTCGGATGTCGGTTCGGTTGGCCGTACGGTCACGTTGTTTGTCTATTTACGACGAAACACGAACGGACGCCAAAAACGAACCAAACGACGCGATGAAAGGAACTTTATCAAGGCGATCACTAAAATAAAATATTTTAGTGCTTACATAAAATTTTGGGTGTCCGAAGATAATCAGAATGTGAGATACGCGCGAAAATGCAAACTTGGTCACTTTTTGACACTTTTAGCCCCTGTATGACATAAAAGTTTATATTTGCGCACGAAACACCTCTAAACCTATTTCTAAGCTATACGAAGGATAAATAGGGTATATTTAACTCATGTACATATTCCGGAATGTCTGTTATCATACGAATCGGCATACTTTTGCCGTTTGACGCAATTAGTCCTTAAATTGCGTAAAGTAGCGCGAAATGCCGTTTAATGTTATCCAAGCCTTCCATGGCCCATATTTATCCTTCCCAAGCATACATTTAAATATTACTATGCTCCCGTTCGCTTAGATGGTCACCGAAAGGCGTAGATTTAAAAGTTGACGCTTTAGGCCCCTCTATTGCGCAAACTTGCGCATTTCATCATTTAATAGCATTGAAGCCTTATCTAATCCATATTAGGCATTCTTGAAAGTATTATTAAACATCACGATGCTTCGGATTCGCTAAAAGGTCATTCAGAGGTATAATTAAACATATTGACACTTTTAGCCCCTCTAACTTGCAAAGTTGCGCGTAACTTTACTTATAGGCATAAAAACCTTAGATGGCCATTATTTGGCATTCCCGAGAGTATAATTAAATATTATTAAGCTCCCAGTTTGTTAGAAGGTCACTCAGAGGTAAGAATTTACATGTTGACGCTTTTAACCCTTTATTGCGCAAACTTTCAATTAATTACGCAAACGACTACACTTATTCATCAAGTGGCACATTTGTGAATATAAACATCGTGAGAGGTTATTTGGAAACTTATTTTAGGTATGCTAACACTTCCAGTCCTTTTATTATCAAAGTTTTCGATTTTTCGAAAAATTAGTCCCTTAAATTCAACATTGGACTTTATTAGAGTTTATTACACGTGTCAATACATCATGGGACGTGATTTTACGAGGTGTTACACTAACGGACATATAAAACATCCAGCTAAAATTGCTGAAGCAGTCTCTGAGGTACTATAGGTCAATTTTACTTTATACTTAACGCTTAGAGTTTTAACAGGCAGATTTAATGATTTACAAAATCTATTGTCTACGGAAGACTTATCTGAACCTGAATCAAATAATACTCTAACATGGGCGTTATTGATATAGAAAGTACCTGTTGTGACCTTGTCATCCTGAATAGCCTCTTGAGTATCCATTTGAGAGTTTCCGGTTTTGGTCTTCTTAGCCTCGCCAGACTTCTTGGTTTTATTAGGGCAGTTAGTTTTGATGTGCCCTATTTCATTGCAACCATGGCAGGTTGCGTCCTCCATCTTCTTGCAGTCCAAGGTCTTATGCCCCTTGGACTTGCAGATTCCACAAGGTGAACGCTGAGATTCAAATATGCATTTCCCGAGGTGGTATTTCCTACAGATTTTGCATTTGGTCTTTTCACCTGACCGTTGGTTGTTCTTCAGGTCCTTGCATTCATGGGTCTTGTGATCCATCTCCTTACAGATGACACATCCCCTGGTCTGATCTTAGAAACATTTTCCAAAGTGCTTCTTCCCGCAGGTTCCACATTCTGGTTTTGCCTTCTTTGGCTTGGACTGGTTATAGCTCGAACCGGTCCTACCCTTTTTGTAACCTTTATTCGGGGTATTATCGTACTTTCGCTTATGATCCCTTAACGCTCGGTTCACAGCCTTGTTTACAGCTGTATCTAACATAGCTTGTAACTCGGCGCCCGTTAAATTCAGTCTTGTATCATCATTCTGATTAACTGGATGATTGTGAGCTTCAGAGGAGTCAACCATGGTGAAGCTTTGAAGGCTACAAACCAATTAGTAATAATTGATTTAATTATATGGTGAATTGTCGAATTTGTTGATTAAATAGTTATGGTGTAAATAAACCATATAGGCCAAAAGATAGTATTTAAGTTATTTGATTATGTTCTGCCTAGGTTTTTAAGTAAACCACCCTTGGCGTGTAAACAAAATATAATCCTTCATATTTATTAGACATGGGACATAAATCACGACTGTCAATGTCGCACTGACATTTTATATAGCACAAGAGCTTGTTCCCAATGACTCTTGATGTCACAGGGCCATGTCACTAGGGAACAATCTAAAACATAATCGATGATTCCTTTGGATCGGAAAATTTCATAGTTCATTGTCTTGACAAGAATTTATGAAATAAAACTATCTTTTCATGTATACACCTCTGCCCGTAGGTATACATCTCAAATGGATGTTTTGATGCGTACATCATGTTCGACGTTTACTAGCCATGATTCCTATTGATCATTTACGCTAATTAAGGGATTTGGAAAACTCCTAATATAAGGATGACAAGTGTGATTTTATCGCATCACTGTTATCGGGAGTGTTAACACATTTTCAGATGTTAACGAGGATCTGAATCTCTTTTTTTTTTAAACAGGTTTTACCATCTTAGCTAGGTCTTCAATGACATTCAAGCTAGGTCAAACCTTTTAAGATTCTCTTTTAATATTTATACTGGTAGGAAAGGAAGGGTATTTATTTTTATTCGAGATTTTTATTAATATTATCCTGGATTTAATTAAAATATAACTATAGCACAAAAAGTCAAGTCACAAGGACAATTTTAATTTATAAGCCATGATTTCAGAGAATCGAGGCAAATTTATAAATTAGTAATAGCACAAAAGGCCTAGTCACGTGGACAAGTTTAATTTATAAGCCATGATTTCAGAGAATCGAGGCAATTTAGTAATAGCACAAAAGGCCTAGTCACGTGGACAAGTTTAATTTATAAGCCATGATTTCAGAGAATCGAGGCAAATTTAGTAATAGCACAAAAGGCCTAGTCACGTGGGCAAGTTTAATTTATAAGCCATGATTTCAGAGAATCGAGGCAAATTTATAAGTTAGTAATAGCACAAAAGGCCTAGTCACGTGGACAAGTTTAATTTATAAGCCATGATCGTTTGGGATCGAGGCATTTAGGGGTGAATCAAAGTTCATTACTTTTTCTTGACAGGGAGTTGTAGGCTACCACTGTCTTTAGTCTCAGAGGACATTAACTATAGCCCATAGGCATTTCCCTTCTAAGGGATGTTTATGATATGATCATCTTATAGGATGATATAAGCCATGATTTCTAAATCAATAGACTAGATAAGAAAATTGGAAGAATCCAATAAAAGAATGACTGTTGTGATTTTCTCGAATCACATCTGTCAAGAGTGCTAACACGTTCTTAGGTGTTAACAAGGATTTGAATCTCTTGAATAGGTCCTACCATCTTGGCCTCGTCATATAGGCTAGGTTTACCTTTAAGATTCCTTTTTAATAATAAACGCAGAACAATCCTAACTCAGGATGTTAATAAGGATCTGAACCTAAATTAAGGAACTGCCATCTTGGCCGGGTCTTAATAATGACACAAGGCTAGGTCTCGTCCTTTTTTTTTTTATAGATTTTGCCATTTTATTATAATGGTAGATCTTATAAAAGGAAATATTATTTTTCATTTATTTCATATTTCCTGATTAGGATGAATATTTAGTCATTCCACTATAAAATTTAAAAAGTTCAAGGTTGCCCTAAGCGGGACTTGAAAGGAATAATGTTGTCCTCGAAGGGACTAAAAGATAAATATCATTATAAAGACTTTTAAGGAAACGATCTTCAGCAAAAGGAGTTTCTTCTTCGTTTTATTTCCGAATGCTTTCTCCTTGGTTGCACGTTTCGTCCTAGCCACTGTACGAAGGTCAGCAATTCAAGGCTCCGGGTGTGGAGAATTCCTATTACGGCTTCTTCGCTTGGCGACGTATCCAATATATAAAATTTGGAAGCAAAATTTCCAGATGAGGATTGAGAATATTCCTATGTTAAGTCTAGACTCAGAAGGTCAAGGAATGTGCTAATGTGTCGTTGAGATTAAACACAAAAAGCTAGTGTTTAATTCACTCAATGTTGGCTCTGATACCAACCTGTCACACCCCGATATTTCCATGAGTCACCGGTGGGCCCGGTGTGGAGTATCGTGACGTAGTTGGTATCATCATAGTCAAACAACACAATATATAAATGCACAGCGGAAGCAAAGATAAATATATTATAATCCGATTCAAAGTAATATCAAATATTACAACGGAATGTAAGATGGATCCACAGGCGGATCTTAAACAGAAAGATAATATCGTTCAATAGACTTTAACATCTAAAGCTTGCGAGACTTGATTATTAATGCCTGGAGTAGCCAGCCTATTATGTATAGTACCTGCATTTAGCCTTTTGGAAAATACGTCAGTTTACACTGGTAAATACAATTAACTGACTCATTTGAAAAGGTTTTAATAAAATTGATTTGAATGCACGTGGCATAAACTCTTTATAATTTGGGAAAATTATTTAAATATATAATCTTGTAAAAGAATTACATGTTTCTTATGCGTTCAGTGGCCCGGTTCGTGCGGGGTTAAAGATTAATAGACACACCACAGGTATAATGCCCACAAGGCTGATTCCTTAAGGTGGGATACCAGTTTTTACATATGCAGCTGTCAAGTGTACGCCTACACCCCGTGCTTAGGTCGTGGCCATTTCATGAATGATGCCAAGGATATTCGGGACATGGTCATTAACCCCCCAAAGGCTTTAAGTAAGAAAAACGATTTAAACGGGCCGATCAAATTATTCAATTAACCACCAAACAATGGAAGATTTGATGCCCGACCAAGCGGTATTTATATACCGTAACCCAAGCCCATATAGGGGAAATAAGTCAAAAGTATTTACCTGAGCTAAATATAAATTCAATCCCAGCCGTATATCAAATCAGCAAGTACAGATAGCTTTTACTGGGCTCCTAATCTGGAAAGAAGGTTTTTAATAACCTATTAGAATCCTAACGGGTCTTTAATTAAGTCTTGACTTAGACCGGTTAGTTTCCAAAAGGAAGATACGGTTCAAACGCATGATAAGGCGAAGACCGGAATAGAATGTGATTTAGACCCGACAAGATTGAATACTTGCCTTATATGGGTATTCTAGGCACATTCTGAGTTTTGGGGTAAAACCGATAAGGTTTGACCCGTTTCGGCTAATTTATGTAAACTAGTTACATAAGCCGAACCGAACGCGTAATAAGCGTAACGGGTAATTATTAGAGCCATATACAGGTTTCCTAAGTTAATATTCTTCAATATGTTGTGACATCAGTAAGATGTCTTTTATTATGCCCGAAACGAATTTAAACACAAACTATGCCCCGTAGGGGTAGTTTGGTCATTTAAAAGGTTATAAAAGAGTTTAAGTATTATCCTGAGTTACAGGTCTGATGTAATCAGAAAAAATACTTAATTTGATAAGTTATAACAGTAGGGTAAAGTATATATGTGAAATTTATCAATTATAACCAAATTATGCACCGTAGGGGCATTTTGGTAATTTCACATAAGCCGTAAAGCTCAAAACTGAAGTCTGAGTTAAACAACTTTTGCTTACTGTTAAAATATTATAATTTACCTAAAATATCAGTAGGTATCAACCCTTGTATGTTTAAAATAGTTCTAGCACATACTATGCGTTAAAAACGCTTAAAAGGCGATTAGAAGCCATTTCCGGGTTCTATACATAAAGCTGATATTTTTATTATTCCAGAAGGCTTAAAATAATTTAATTATCATTTAAAATCTATAGCAAAAGGTTTGGAGTCAATTAGATATGTAAAACTCATTTTATAGCCTCTAAGGGCAAAACCGACAATTACCGGATTAAGCCTACGACTATAAGTTATGCTCAGCCTAAAATTAATTAAAAATCTTCAAAAATCCCAAAATAATATATTACATCAGTGGGTAATAAGTTTGATATCAAAAAGTAGGCTTAACTAGGCTATACGCTAATTACGCCGTTTAATCGCTAAAGAAGCTTCTAATTACGCTAATGAGCATAACTCTCAATCTACACCTCAAACTGATGTCAAATTTTGGGTGCAAGATTATATATCAGTAATTAAAGTTTCTACTCTTTTACATTTTCAAAAATCACGTTTTAAGGTGAAAAGGGCATAATGGTCAACATATGAGCAATTAACGGAGTCATGCATATTAATTGGTTAACTAATGAACCAAGGTGTATAATCACAGAGGGTTATACTAGCATGTAACCTGGTCCTAAAGAAGCTCTATGGCATTTCTAAAACATACCAAAACGGGTCAGAACTGAAGTAAAAGCAAAAGTCAAAGCTTTGCGACTTTCGGTTCCGAACCGGGTCTAAACATAAAATGGTCGGGTTGAACATGTTTAGACATGTTCTTACACTAATTACTAAGTTATATTGATGATCAAATAGGTTGTACGTGTTCTACGTTGCAAATTATGCATAAATTAGAAATTAAGTATCATGTTGACTTTTTAATAACAAGTTTGACCCGACATTTGAACTAGTTAGAGTGGGAATCAGGGGGAACCCTTTTAAGGGTTTATTACCCACATAATTACCAACTTATAACTACTTTCAATTTGACTAATCACTGGACCATTAGTGATTAATCGCTAAGTCAACCGTTAATCACGACGGTTTGACTTTTAAGCTAAAACTAAGCAAAAACTTAACTAAGAAAGGTTAAGCATACTTACTGAAGTCCTAAGCTTGATTAGGAAGGACTTGGGTATGCTCTTAAGCTCCAGAAAGCTCCTCAATTGCAGAATGAAGGTGTGAAGAAATGGTTGCAACTTTGGTCCTTTATATAGTGCTCAAGAACACTTAGATCATTGACAACAAGTGCTATCAAGCGCCATGGATCACTTCCAGATGTCCCTAAGGCCTAAGAATCAGTTTAGGCAACTCTTGGAAGTGATAAAGGGCAAGATAAGTCGTTACATGGGCTGAAAAGCCATTTAAAATGAGTTTCCGCATCTGGGAGGCTGAGGCGCCCCGCGTAAGGTTCTGAGAAACCTTACGCGCCCCGCCTGAGGTTCCTGATCAGGTTACCAAGTTTTCCTTTATTGCATTTTTGGTCCCCGGTCCTCCTAAACGTCATTTTCACTTTATTTCTTGCATTATAAGCCCTCTAAATTGATTTATAAGGGCTCCAAGACTTATACCAACTTTGTGAAGTCCTTGGTCACCTTGTGTTTACCCGAAAAGTCCTAAATTTCATCGTTGACGGTTCTAACCCCTCGAATACGAATTTTATCATAACTTTCTCATACGATAACGAAACTTGGTGAAATTTTTATCACGCATTCTAGTGAGCATAATTAATTGTTACAAAGCTTCGGGTTTGCTAAAAGGTCACTGAGAGGTATACTTTAAACATGTTGACACATTTAACCCCTGTGGTTTGTAATCTCTCACTTCCTTTCATATTTAGCTTCGTATGATCCATGATTTATTCTTTTGAAGGTATAAACATTATCTAGGGTTATTGTAAAGTATATTTATCCATTGTTGACAATTTGAACCCTTATATTCACATACTTTTCATGTTTGTCAACTTTAGTCCCTCTAGAGTATTCTTTCACACGTTTAAGCTTATGACACGTGTCAATACATTATAGGACGTGAATTTTCGAGGTGTTACAGATAAGCCCTAAGGACACGTTTTTTCAAGCTCGAACATGGTACACGAATTCTCAGGGCCGGCCCTGCCCAACACCAATAAATTAGACGAACTCAAATTATAAATCTATATATTGATGTGGCCTAGGCATTTCTCTCGATCCAAATATATATTTTTTTGGCAGCCTTCTAACTTAAAAATAGAGATAGTGGCCTTGGCTCACTCACTGAAAATAGCGGCAATTTTACTTCGGTCACTGGCGATCTACTCTACTCAACTGGCTGGTTATTTACTTATTACTTGTTTTTGCTCAATTTGCATCAGGACCTGCCAAAAACACAAAATAATATAATGTAATACTAAAAACTAAATAAAAACAAAGAGTAAACTTCTATTTTGCTTCCTATGGTTTGGTGGTTTTAACGCTTTTGCCCCAAAACTTTAAAAACGGACATTTTACTCCCTGATCTATACAAACTATCTCTATTACATTCCCGCCTCAAACGCCGTTCATTTCAAACGTTAAAAGACTGTCATGTGCCCCTCATATGAGGGGCAAATCTGTCATTTCCTAACCCAGATATTTATAAACCATTTAAAACCCTAATTAGCCCCATCTTCTTGTTCTTCCTTCCAACATCTTCTTCATCTTCTTCCTTCTAGTATTTCTTTCTTCTAAATTTTCAACCGCCACTCTTTCCTATCTCTCTCTGTCTTCTCTATTTTACGATGAACCAAACCCTAACACAAAGTTCAGCCGCTGCCGGACTATTACAAGGTCGCCGTCGACGCGGAGGAGGGACGGCGGCGGAGAGGTGGGTAAATTCTGTGACTAATTTTTTGGTTGTGGTGGGTGTTTGGTGGTGGTTTATTGAGAAAATAAAAGCGAAAGCAAGATAGGAAGCACATAAAGAGAGTGAAATAGAGCTCGGTTATTTGTTTGTCTGTCTTGGTCCAGAACAAAGCAAAGTAGAGAAGGTGAGTGCTCAATTAGTTGAGTTGGGTGAAGATGTTGATGTTTTGCTTGAAGGTATCGGAGAAGATGACACGGGATTACTGGTCAATCCATTTTGACCCGGTGGACTCCAACAAATCCGATTCTCCGACGAAGATGGAGTATAGGAATAAACTTGTTCTTGATCCAATGGTTCGAGTTGGGATGTTGTATATGAGTGAAGTGGATATGGGGATGACGTTGTCGGATTATTTTACGGCGTAATGGGGGAGAAGGTTGTGAGGGTGGAGGTCCGGCGAGATGTGTTGTTGCGTGGGGTGAAGGTTAAGATACGAATCTGGGTTGTTTGAATTTAAAACAAATTCTTTGAATTTGTCTTGTTTTGGATTTAAATTTGTTGATAGACTAAGAAACAAACGTAACCCAAATGAGATTTTTCATTATTTTTTTTATAATTTTATATAAAGTTTCTGATTTTATCAGTCCAATTATCATGTAATATAAACAGAATATGCCTCAAGAAAGCCTGAGATTAGTTGTGTACATATCATTTGTCACTTGTGAAGATCCAAGAGGTGTAATTGAAGGGAAAACAATAAGAATATCTGGATTTTGTTTGATATTTGTTCTTGAAGATCTTGTTTTGTTTAAAAAAATAAATAAATTAAAACTGAAATGACAGATTTGCCCCTCACATGAGGGGCACATGACAGTCTTTTAACGTTTGAAATGAACGGCGTTTGAGGCGAGGAGTGTATATATGTTGTATAGGTCAGGGAGTAAAATGTCCGTTTTTAAAGGTTTGGGGCAAAAGCGTTAAAACCACCAAACCACAGAGAGCAAAATGGAAGTTTACTCAAACTATAAAATAATTATACACTTTACACGGGATAAATATGTGTATTTTACCATACATCAGCTGCCACTTGAAATGTCTCGCTAAGTGTCATGCCTTCCGCTAGGATGTCATGTCATGTAGTATAATTTGCAATTCTTGGACTTGATTCATAACAGTTTTAGAATCAACCATTTTGTATTCCAAAAAACAGGCTACCACAATTTTTTACGTGTGAGCTTCCTTCGTTTTGTACTTTTTGTCCAATGCATCCCATAAATCTTTGGAAGTCTTGACATTGTAGTACACATTATACAATGCATCCGACATACCGTTTAACATATAGCCTCGACATATGAAATCCGAATGCTTCCAAGCATCTACCTTGTATCTTTGGACAATCCCAATATCGGATATCTTACCATCATTGCATGCACTTGCGTTAACATGTCGTGAGTGATCATATCATATTATGTTTATAAAATCAAAGATTGAAAACGAATAAAAATAACAAGAAAAATATATACATACTTACTTACAAAATGAATGAAGCATGTATCCACGAAACTAAAGAATGCCTCTTTGTATCAAGAAAAACTTATTATCGAGTTCATATAGGGAATTCAAAAATTTGGTGGGTTGAAGAAACAAAATTGAAAATGAATCACATGCAAGCGCGGTGAAGAGTACGTCAGGGATTTAGGAAGAAAGTGCCTTAATTTAGAATATATTTTTCTGTCCTAATTTTTGTATGAATATGTTATATGACTATGCTTTCTAATCACATCTTGTTATTAGGAGCACGGATTTCGATTTTGAATCTTGTTATGCTCATTTAGGTTGTGTATTATGGGTGTAGGAGAACATATGGGGTGATGATGTGGTATTGGGGGATGAAGAGGAACATCATAGCGCCCCTTCATCATGCAAGTTTGTATGGTGAGATCGTCACCATCCCACATTCTAGTGTAGTGGCGGAGCTTATCAAAAGTTATGAGGGGGCGAAAAGTTATGGGACCCAATTTATATATTGTATAAATAGTTAAACAAAATAATTGGGGGGACAATCCTATATAACATTCGGAGGGGGGGGGGGGGGCGGGGGCGGATGCACCCCCCACTTTACACTAAGCTCCGCCGTTGTTTTAGTGCTCATGTTCTTTCGTTATTTAATTTATTAAAAGAACTAGGTTAATGCCCGCGTAATACGCGGGCTTCAACCAAAACCATATTATTTACTTTGAAATGAAATGTTCTGTACAAATACATACATTGGAAGAAAAAAAAATCAGAAAACTATTCAAATGCCGGAAAAAAACTTCCTTGTAAACTAAATTTGAGAAGTTCACAGCTTAACCCACCTGCAGTCCGACACCCACCACCAATATCGTACTTACTCTTGAATATCGTCCCTTAGCTTCACAAAATCAGAGCAAGTTAGGTACAACTAAAACCTTAATAAGATACAATAATAATCATATTAAGAATCTAGAAGAGAAGTTGAGGGGTAGTGTGGGTTAAAAAAATTGTTCAGGGGTAGTCGATAACTAACTATGTATATTTACCATGACCTTCCTCTGTGATATAAAAACTACTTTCAAACCAAAATTATATTTTGGACCAAATTTTCACTGCAAAAGTACAAAGGCAACTCCAATAGGTGAAAGGCTGAATTTTCAATACTTATTAAAACCAACATGTGTTATCATTTGTAACCAACCTGATACTAAAAGTGCACCTCAAAAGGCATTATATAATAACAAAATCAATACAAAATAGCATTTATCGTGCTTCAGTAACAACAATCAACTTTGATCATAGCTTCAACTCATTTGGGTTGCGAAATATATTCACATGTCATATATTTTAAAATAAAATTAAAGATAAAACAGTATGAAAACAATTTCGTCATCAAATAGACCCAACCGACAACATTATATATGTAACAAAAAAAAACAATAGCAAATAAAATTCAATTTAAAAGGGTATAAACTACATCACACAATGAATTTTCGTTACATAATCCAAATGTATGATCTTAAGTGTGTTTATAGACCCGTGAGCATCTTGAATACACCCGACATTTCACTTCCTAGAGCAATGACCACACTCGGTGAAATATTCGTGAATCTTTGGGGTCACAGGTTAATACTTGAAATCATACAAACAAATTATGTTCATACTTGATTTCGCAGTCATTAAAATAACTGTTAAAATTTGCATAATATATCATCAGAAACTATATTATAATTTTATGATTAACATCTTAATTAAAATCATAAAAAAAGTTAATGAAACTTAAAACTTGTGGATGATCCTCTACGGATCCTTTCCTGACCATTTTTTAATACTTGTGTTGTGGAAGGCTTTGTACTGTCAAAAGAAGACTTGTAAACTTTACTATCATATTATGTTGCCCTTTGGCACTCTATTAGTCTATTTCTCACATTCTAATGCCCTTTAGCACTCTATTTCTTCAATACTCCAAACAAATAAAATACGTGCTGTAGCTTCTCATCCCTACAATATTAAGAAAATTATACAAAACCATTAATGAATTAAACCAAAGATTAATAATAAAACTCAAAATTGGCCAACAAAAATGTATTACCTATGCATGATCAGTGATTGTGGAAGAAAGGCTTTCGTGTCGCTGGTGAGTCCATCAAACCGCTTCTCGAGCGCTTGCTGATCCGAGGCAAAAAAAAGTCAACCATACAAGAAAGTTATATACATTGGTTGGTCAACAACTTTTTTTCGCAAGTCACACACGATACAAAACACGGTTTAATTAATGACTGAACCATGTTCATACACAATGCCCGTATTTTTAGTTTTTACGCGTTCTATTATTGCAGCATCGTTTGAGTATATCAGCAGTTGAACCAACCTGAGAAACATAAACATAAAGACAAAGTTACATAAATCTCTTATATATAATACCGAAGAAAAGAAACATATAATAACACTGAGACCTGCGTAGTTCCTTTTTAAAAAGCTTCATATACGAGCCTGGTGTAGGGATGAGCTGGGAACCAACCGGCAAAAAGGGCACCGGTGCTGGTATTTGAAGGTAAAAACCGGTACCAAACCGATACCAAAAACGTCAAAGTCGGTACCGAATCGGTAGCGAAAAAATTTCGGTTCGGTAAATTTGGTACCGGTTTGGTACCAGTACCATTTGCCCATACTTAGCCTAGTGTAACAATCTAAGGCCTCTTGTCAAACTTAAATCTAGAGCCACAATGTCCACATATTGTGCATTATCCAAAGCAGGAAACAACTTCTATAAAGTACTCTTATTAATTAGCATTTAAATTTTAAGAGATGATTATGGCATACTTAGTTTCAAGCAATACTAATATAACAATGGCTTGAAACCATCTTTAGTAACCTTCTCTTATAACTCCCACTGTGATATTTATTTTGTTAGCGGAGGCCGATATCATCATCTTGATGCACCAACAATGAGAGATTATATTAATTTTGACCATTTTAAGTTGCATCAAATCAACTACTGAGCACATTATTGTCATAACAATCAGAGATTATATCAATTTCCTATTTATTACTAACTGATCAGTCAACACAAACACTTTAAAGTCAACTTCACCACTTTGATACTCTCACTTAAAATACATCCAGCATTATATTATACATACTTCCTAAACCTAAAATGAAGCAAAAATACTGTAAAACATAAAAAAAGTCAAAGAATTATATAAATTTTGACCATCTTAAGTTGCATTAAATCAACTACTAAGCATATTATTATCATAGAAATCTAAGATTACATTAACTTTATCAAATCAACTATTGAGCATCTAATCAACAGATATTTCCTACATACTACTAACTGATCAGGTCAACTGAAAACACTTAAATTCAACTTCACCACTTTTGATACTCACACATCAAAATACTTCCAGCATTATTCTAATACATACTTCTTAAACCTAAAACGAAGCAAACATACTGTAAAACATAAATAATCAGATAATATATTAATTTTGACCATCGTAAGTAGCATCAAATAACCTACTAATATCATAACAATCAGAGATTATATTAATTTTATCAAATCAACTACTGAGCATCTAATCAACAGATATTTCCTACTTATTAGTTATTACTAACTGATCAGCCAACAGAAAACACTTTCAAAGTCAGCTTCACCGAATCACCACTTCTGAAACTCACATCAAAATACATCCAACATTATAAACCTAAAACGAAGCATACATACTGGAAAACATAAGAAAATCAGAGAATATATTAACTTTGACCAAATTAAGTAGCATCAAATCAACGACTGAGGATCATAATCAACAGACATTTCCTATACTAACTGATCAGTCAACTTCACCACTTTTGACACTCTCGCATCAAAACACATCCAGCATTATACTTATAAACACTTCCTAAACCTAAAACGAAGCAAAAACACTGAAAACATAGAACAAATCAACAAAAAAATGTTCAAACCCTAGGTAAAATCAAGCGATTTCATTAATTTACATCGCGCATTGGATATAGTGATATAATGATGAACACATTGAACTCGAAAACAAATAATATAACTTCACATTGTATTGCTATTGATTGAACCGGGATTAAATTCATTATTTAATTATGAACAAATATTAGAGACAAAATATCATTTGAAATTTTAGTATTGATTTATATAAACCACAACTGAAAAGAGTTAGCTAATCTCTCTATAAAACCACAAATATCTTATCTCTAGCCTTATAATATTAGCTCACCTAATCTAATTCACCACAAATCATGTTCAACACAGTTCATAAATCCAATATTTGCATACATATGATAAGTCTACACTTCTTAACTATGCTACAAAATCCAAAATCACAAAATCCATATTAATTTCACACTCGAAACACATTAGATTTACAATTAACAATCTCAATTAAAGTCAATTTCTAGGTTAATCCAGATCAAACAAATGGCAACAGGTTAATGTAAAATCAATGTGTAAGATAATCAGTATCAAACGCATAAACAAATGAATGAAGGAATTAACTAAAAAAAATCGCTAAAAAAAGAATGAAGGAATTAACTAAAAAAATACACAATCAAATTAACTTAACAAAGTACATAACAAACATACAAAACTTTTATAACTACCATAGAAACACAAACCGCTAAAATAAAATGAAATCGATACACACAGTTTTCCGGTTACCTATGCTGAATACTTCAACAACAAAGCCAGCCCAAATGGTTTCTCCAATACCAAAAACAAACCCATCCAGTTTCACTTTAATGAGCGCCTCAGAACCCGACCGGGACCAAGGCCGACGTGACACACTGCTCCCTGTTTTTTCTCCAAAATCACTGCAACATAAAACACCAAACAATCGAACATTCATTCAGACATCAAAATGAAAGAAAACATTATTGAAGAAAAAACTGTAACTAATTTACCGAAATTAAAGATGGGTACCTGCTATTTGGGTTGAAATCAGAACGAAGAAGGTGATAGGGAGCAAATCTTGATACGGATCCAAACCATATAAGAAACCATTTAACATATGAATCGAACAAAATTAAGTAAGATTATCCATACCAAAACGGATTGTATAAACAAAATCGGGAATGATGAACAAAACCTAACATCAGTTACGGTAGTACATCGTCCATCGATCTTGCACCTGTTAATCAAAGTACAAAGTACAGCAAACCATTCAAACTGAATCGAACAATAAGATGATGAACGGAATCAAACATTACCGTTAATGGTAGAGTATTGTGTCTTGAAGATCGATTGAAGGTTGTCGGACAGGATTGAGAGTGATAAAGAGGCAGACGAATTTTGATCTAGGGTTTCATTTAGATGGCGATTGAAGATTGAGAGAGAGTGGGTAAATGAATTGAATGATGAGAGATGAGAGAGAATGAGAAAGAAAACGTATGAAAGAAGTTCTCCAATCCTGGTCTATGAGGAATACCACTTGTCCAATTATTTGACATATGCCACATCATTGTCTATGTGGCTGCTTAGTTGGCTTCAACCATTGGGTGACATGTGTCCCCCAATGGTTTGCTTTATTAGAGATATAGATATAGAAAAAGATTGGAAGATGAGTGATGGGTATAACATAGGATGAGTGATAGAGGAAATGGTAATTTTGCATTGAAGTGACACTAAGGGATGAAAAGACGGGAATATATAATCATAAAAAATTACATATAATATATAATAAAACTACACTCAAATAATATTAAATTAAATATATAAAATAACAAAATAAAATACTTGGTTGTTCGAACTTATCAAAAAGTTAATTTTTTTATCTGTATACATACAATGCTTGCTTCCAGACTAGGAATAAAGCCATCTTTAATAACTCAAAACCTTCGGGTAGCGGCATCGTTAGAGAAGTAAAAGCGTTGGGTTTTTTTTGGATTAAACATCGGGCTAAGGATCTGGGCATTATTGAGGCGAGTTGGAGTCGTTTCGATTTCTTGTAATTTTTGGTCTTTTTTTCTTTGTTTCATTTTGTGATTTTGTTCCCTTGAGCTTCTTACTTGTGGGTTTGATTTAATGAATTGTTGCCTTTAAAAAAGATAAAAAGTTGCTTTAACTTGTTTTCTTTATCATAATGGATAAAAATTTGGCTTACACAACGAACTTGCATGCAAAATTAATTATTTTGATTATGTGTGTATGTGGCGTCAAAGGTCTATAATAGTTTTGTTAACATATTAGTGGTAATTCTGAGCCCACAAAGGGGGAGTCCCGGTCATAGTAAAGTGCAGACAAAAATTTATTATAGAATATAAATATCTTAGTTTAAATTAATATACTCTCTTTTTATTATTGATGTCTAGTAAGTATTTATATATTGAGTATTATATACTTCTAGCTTCTAAGTGCGTGTCTATGTATGTATGTATGTATGTATGTATACACACATCTAATTAGATAGAAGCAAAAGAACAATGATAATAAAAAGGATAAAAAGACAAAAAGGATAGATAATAAAAGAATTATCAACTTAAAAAACTGATCTTTAAAGAATACATGATTGATAATGGGACGGTTTGTCAAGAAAGAAGTTGGGTATATATATTTGTATAGCCCCATAATCAAATTATGTGTGCAAGTTTTTTAATTGTTAAGATTAAAGTGCGAGAATTCGCACTAAGGATTGCTGATATTCTTTTGTGTTCAGAATTCATTTGCTTTCCGTATTCCAAACGGTATTCAAAGAATTTGTCAAATATTCTGGACGGTCACGGTATTAAAAGAATTTGTCAAATTACTCCACTTGGTCAGAGAATGCTAGATGTGAATGGTGTGTTGATATTAATAAATCTAAACATGACTAACATATTTTTTTATATATTAGACAATTAACCTTCTAGGCTTCTACGCACAAGAAATTCTGTATAGTAATCCATATATCTAAATTATAAATAGTTTGGCGGGTTTGCAAAAAGGTTGACAAGTTAAACAGAGTTAATTACACAGTTGGACCCTGTGGTTTATAGCTAGTTTCACCTTCGAGTATTAACTTTTTTTTAACTGGTTTAGGTTTTATAATTTCAATTTTATAACACATTTGGGTACTATCACCAAAATTATCAATATAATGACTAAAATACCCTTCCATTCTTTTTAATTTTATCAATGTAACACCTTTGGATACTAACACCTAATTTTATTTAAGTTTAGATCAATTTTACAAAATCTATTTTTATTTTCATCTTTTTATTATATCTCTTAATTAACATAAAATCTATTTTTTATTTTTTATTTATAAATGTAAATTAAAAAAGTCAGAAAACGTCCGCTACATTTTTTATTTATTAATAATATTACTAAATAAAACTAGATAAATATCTGACTAATATTATGAATATATAAAAACTCTTTAAAATATAAATTAAATAATGAAACAAATGATATAATAAGTATCTATAAAATCCATAGCAATCTTGAAAACACACTAATATAATATCTGAAAATTAGTTAAATTAATATATCAAGATATGTAGCATAATCTAGAAAAACTGTTTAAAAATAACTACAATTAATTTAATATATTTTGTAGTAAAATCGTAAAAATGTATAATCTAATGTGATTTGTTTGTTACGATCAATTACTTGGCACATTTTGAGACGATGTGATTAAACCATGATGTCTTTATTTTATTTGTGTATCTATGTGCTTAGGAAACACTTTAGTTCCGATGAGATACAGTCTTTTATTATTATTGTTATTGGTTTTATATTATCTAATCCCATATTTTTAAAATTACAAAAATTAAAACAAAGTTTTATACATTAAACACGTGTAATACACGGAGTTTTAACCTAATATCTTAATAATAATTTATTTGCACATAACCAACTATTATTATACCTATTGAATTTTTTATTATTTAAGATTTTGAGCAACTTCTATCGTGCTAAATTATTTATCATATTTTAAAAAATTATATATAAATATTTACTTATAAAAAATATAAAAAAATAAATAGATTTTATGTTAATTAAGAGATATAATAAAAAGATAAATAAAAAAATAGATTTTGTAAAATTGATTTAAACTTAAATAAATTTAGGTGTTAGTACCCAAAGGTGTTACATTGATAAAATTAAAAAAATAGAAGGGTATTTTAGTCATTATATTGATAATTTTGGTGTTAGTACCCAAAGGTGTTACAAAATTGAAACCATAAAAAACCTAAACCTGTTAAAAAAAAGTTAGTACCCAAAGGTGAAACTGGCTATAAACCACATGGTCAATCTGTGTAATTAACTCTTAAACAAATAAAATACTTTTTTGTTCTAATTTTAAGTAGGCCGGCTAACCTTTTGTATCTATGTCCAAAATTATCACCGATTGAAAATACAATAATAGTTATACAATTAGGGTGGCTATTACTAGCTATATACCATGACTTGATCGAGAGAAGCCGATTGAGTTTACTATCGAACTCGTCCAACCTTAACGGGCCATCCGATGACGATAAAGAATAGATGGAGAATAGATGAATATTTGAGTAAAACAGTAGTGTATTTATAGTGTTAATATAAAATATTAAAACTTGATTTTTTAATTAATTCGACCATTTGACAACGGTCATTTTGACCAAATATCTCGAACAACGCGAATTTTTGCTCGTTACTGGGCTGGCGATGGGGCTATAGCGCCCCTTCTTTGACGGGCTCGGGATGGGCGTGGGGCGCCAAAGGGCGCTAATGACAATGATGTGGCCAGGAGCGGTATACAACCCTGGGCTAATGGTGTGTTGATATTAATAAATCTTAACATGACTAACATAGTTTTTTATATTCTAGACATTAACCTTCTACGCACAAGAAATTCTGTATAGTAATCCATATATCTAAATTATAAATAGTTTGGCGGGTTTGCAAAAAGGTTGACAAGTTAAACAAATAAAATACTTTTTTTTTTCTCATTTTAAGTAGGCCGGCTAACATGCCAACATTATTTAGTACGGAACAACCCAATATGTGACTACTTTTCTATCTGTGACTAAAATTATAATGATTGAAAATACAATAATAGTTATACAATTAGGGTGGCTATTACTGGCTATATATCATGACTTTTTTTTAGAAATAGGCTTGTTTGGGTAAAAAAAAAAAAAAAGAATTGCTTAGGTGCCTTTCTTGATGGAATGAAAGAAGTGTCGACCTATCAATCCTGGTCATGAAGTGGAAAAGAAAGATGTAGCATGGAAATGCCGAAAGGAGGTGCCCTGAAAGTGGAAAGATTTGATTTCAAGACTTCTCTTTGCTTTAGGAATTCTCTTTCTAATTACTAGGGGAGTTAAGTTGGGTTAACCCATAAGTATGCAAGGATTCAATTTAGGTTTTTTACAAATTTAGGGGCTGTTTGGCAACATCTGAATGTAGGGCTGTAAACGAACCGAACGAACACGAACAAGGCATTGTTCGTGTTCGTTCGTTAAGGAAATAAATGTGTTCACGAACGGTTCATGAACACTTACCGAACGAGATTTTATGTCCGTGTTCGTTCATTAAGGAAATGAGCGTGTTCGTGAACGGTTCACGAACACAAACAAACACAAATAAATTTGGCAAACGCGACGAAGGATTAAGATAGATGGCCCAGAGAGTAGCACTCGAACTTGAATCCCTTATTGTATAACGGATGTCGATCGTATTCGCCGATGTAAATAAAGAGAAATGAAAGGGAAATGATACATAAACAAGGTGAAAGTGGGTTTCCTAGTTTAATTGTTAGGGTAATAAAATAAATAAAAGTTTAATAATATAAAAAAGTACAAAGTTCTTTAATTAAAACACAAACATACAAACATAAACGAATGCAAATCAACGAATGTTCATGAACATGTTCACGAACACGTTCACGAACACCTTACCGAACGTTCACGAACACAATCGAACGAACGAGACCTCTGTTCATGTTCGTTCATTTAACTAATCGAACGAAATTTCTTGTTCATGTTCGTTTGTTTATTAAACGAACGAACATAAACGAACTTCCCGCCGAACGGTTCACGAACTGTTCGCTGAACGTTCGGTTCGTTTACAGCCCTATCTGAATGGTTAACTGCTGAACCAGTAAGAGGTCTAAACCATTAAGAGTCTGTATAATACTTAACCGTTCAGAGGCAAATGTCTGACCAATTTAGATTAGAGAGCTTAACGATTCAGACTATGTATAAATCTTAACCATTCAGAGGTAAATGTTTGAACCATTCAGAAATCTGCTCGTGAAACAAACAGTCTGAACCATTAAGTGCTGAACCAGTAAGAGGTCTGAACCATTAAGAGTCTAATTAAGAGGTAAACAAACAACCCCTTATACAATTGGTTAGAATGGTGGCCTTTTCTAAACGTCGCTAACTTAAAATGAGACCAAATATGAGCCAACACGACCCACTACTATTGACACCAACCAATCACCACCACCTCTGTTTCCGTCATCGCTTGCACCGGCACCACCACTTCCACCTCCCAATGTTGTCGTTGACACCACCACCGCGAGCCCGTGTATAAATTATGAATTGTATTATCATGGTTTAGTACCCAGGAGTTGATGAGTAATATGTTTGAAGTTGTATTACAAGAGGTACGCATCTTATGTTTAGGTTTTTTTTTTATATGTTATTTTCTTAGCTAATATATGGTTTGGAATCTTATAACTCTTTTCTACTGTATTGACATTCAAGTTTTATTATTTTGTGTTTGATCCATAGTACGAGAGCTTCTTCTGAAGTACATAATATACAATGCATTATGCATATAACTTTTATTTACGTTTAAAACAAATTTTTGAATGTGTGTTTTGTCTAATTATGGAGTTATTTATACAATTGCTATGAAGCATGTCTAATGTTAGAATAAATTAGCTATTAAAAGGTTTGCGTAGTCGTTAATAATAAAAAAAATTAATATAAAACCTCAAAATCATCATTGTTAATAGAGTAAACTGCCATTTTGGTCCCTGTGGTTTGGGCTCTTTTGCCATTTTAGTCCAAATCTCAAACTTTTTACATCTGGGTCCCTGTGGTTTGCATTTTGTTGCCATTTTAGTCCAAAATCCCTCTATTTTGACCGTTGAAACCTGATTATTTTGTCCTTTAGTGCAGGGGCATTTTGGTCATTCTGATTTTACTCTTCTAATAAATTAAAACAAAATTAGTTATATATATATATATATATATATATATAGGTAAAGAGTAAGTAATTATAAGGAGAAAACTCACTCCAGTTGACTAAACCCTGAAAACCCATTAGATGGACACCAAAGTGCCACGTCTCAGCTCTTGAAAAGGATGTTGAGGGCATATAAGTAATTTCCTTGCCTGGCATACTTTTTGTTAGGATCCATGTTAACCACCACACTCCTCATTAAATGCATGCTCCAGATATAGGTACTTTGTCACTCTTTTTTTTTCACTGTCAACCACCACCTATTTTATTTATATAATAATCACATCAGTGAATTGGTACTTTGTCACTTTTTTTTTCCTATTGTGTAATTTGATTTATGTCACTTCAAAGTGTATGTCATATTTGCTAAATCTTTTTGGTAATGAACGGTTGTTAAAGACCCTTAATAATATTTGCATCCATTTTATAGGAACATTTTATACAAAACCACATCAGTGTTTTGATGTAACAACTGATTGATGTACATTTTTTCACTTGGCGTATGTAAGACCAATTACAAAAATCATTTTTTTCATACGTTACACAAACCGAGTCATATGTTACAAAAATCATTTTTTCATATTTTATCCTACATAGAAATACACATTAATGCTACAACATAGACATTTTTTTTTTGTTTCATTTCACATTTGTACATATAAATAAAAAACAAATCCCAAAAGTTTTTTTTTATATAACCAGGTAATAAGATATCTAATCACAGCACCATACATAAAACAAAACATTTCCGCAATGTTACAAAAGAAATCCGTAAACACAAGCTATACAAATTAATGTAATAATAATTTGAGATTAAATACTTATTGGTTTCCCTTTAACACCTTTTTTCCAATTTTGTGGTAGATCCCTTTTTTCCCTGCATTTCAATTAAAAAAACATCAACATTCCTCACAATACGAAACGTTTTTGAAAAAAAAAAAAAGATATCCAAGCAACCATCAACAAAAGCACATAATCAAACACACATAGAGCAAAAATGTACAAAAATATCAGTGAAAAAAAAATGTAACACGGATACAGCAAAAATGTACAAAAATCTGAGGCAAAAATAAAATGTAACATGGTAAAAACAAAACCAAAATATCCATAACATATAAAATGTAACATAAAAATGTAACAACATACTTATTTTTACAATAATCTAAAAAAGTGTAACAACGCACTTTATTTTATGTAAATACAGCAAAAATGTACAAAAATCTGAGGCAAAAATAAAATGTAACATGGTAAAAACAAAACAAAAAAATCCATAACATATAAAATGTAACATAAAAAATGTAACAACACACTTATTTTTACAATAATCTAAAAAAGTGTAACAATGCACTTTATTTTTATGTAAACGTACATTATTTATGTGACACGGAAAAAATATAACATGCATTTTTTCTTGAACAAATTTTACACAAAAAGTTGATAAATCAATAAATTAAAAACATTCATCTTCTTGAACAAAAAAAAAAACATATCCAGAAAAAAGTTGGAGCATCTGGATGATGATCTTTTGAACTGGATCATCTTTTGGATTCAGATCACTTTTAGATCTGGATGAAGATCTTTAAGAACTGGAAATGAAATAGAAGATAAATATATAAAGAGAGAGAGAGAGAGGGAAAAGTCATAAATAACACATTTTTACAGATTTCATACCTTAAAATACCTGATTCAACTAAAAACACTTACAAAAAATGTGTAATTTTAGATAAAAAAAACATAGAAAGAATTTAAAAAAAGTTACAAGATTCATATCTGATTCATCGTCATCTTCGTATCTTATTCATCATCCATCATATTCATATTCATATGCGATTTTCTTCAAGCTGCCAGATCTATTTAACATCTGGATCTTAACTCACACACCGGATCTGGTAACCACCGCTGCAATGGTTCCAACCCTAATTTTGGTAACATCATTTGTTTTCCAAACCAATACACACAAACCCCCGAACATCACTTTTTTTTGCAATATTAGACAAACAACCACCTGCATCTCAATAATGGAGAAGTATACAATAAAACCCTACATTTTTGTTTCAAAATGTAAACAACCAAAAAAACACAGATTTCTACAGAAAAACAAAGGTGTTACCTTTTTCTAAGAACACCGACGCATTTGAAACTCCGATGGTGGTGGAAATCTCCGGTGAAGTTGGTGTGGAGGAAGATAATTTGCTGATTTTTTTGGCGGTGGAAATCTCCGGTGAAGGTGGTCTGGATGGGATGAAGAGAGAGAGAGAGAGAGAGAGAGAGAAAGGGATTGTCAAAGAATTGTGGAAATGTCAACTGTTTTGGCGGTGCAAAATCTCCGGCGAAGTTTGGTGTGAAGGGGATGAAGAGAGAGAGAGAGAGAGAGAGATTTGTGAACTACATTTGGGGCATTTGTTTTTTGAATTTTTGTTTTGAATCAATACTTAATATAGCTAGGAGGCATAGGTTTGAAGTGTAATAATGAATACTAGTCTTCTGATCATACTCAACATCAACATGCAATGCAGAGATAAATTGTAACATTTCTCCCCATTTTACCCTTTAGGTGTACTATCATCTATATATTATACCAAAAAGTAATTGAGATCAGGACAAATCATCCTAGCCATCCATCAAGTATCATTAATAGTGGTTATTGGGTTTCTAGGGTTTAGTCAACTCAACCGGGTTTTCGATTTATCCTTGCCCTATATATATATATATATATATATATATAGGGGACCGCTAGAATGAGAACCACCCCGAGTTATGAGAACCGCGAGAACCACTTGATTCCGGGCGAGGTGGACCAAATTTTTTTTTTCAAAAACGTAGGTGCATGTATTAGAAACACATTCGTAAAAAAAAAAAAAAAAAAAAAAAAAAACGCCGTGTGGGTAGTTTTTTACACCACAAAAACGTGGTTTACGAGTTTCGTAAATTTACGGAACTCGTAAACCACGTTTTTGTGGTGTAAAAAACTACTCACACGGCGTTTTTTTTTAATTTTTTTTTTACGAATGTGTTTGTGATACACTAATCTACGTTTTCGAAAAAAAAAATTGGTCCACCTCGCCCCGTACGGTGTGGTTCTCGCGGTTCTCATAACTCGGGGTGGTTCTCATTCTAGCGGCCCCCTATATATATATATATATATATATATATATATATAACCCTCGATCTCTCTCTCTCACTAAAACAACACAGATACACCACACACACTCTCTCTCTCTACACCGTTCACCACCGTCATCAACACAGATCACTACCGTCCACCGCCATACACACACACTCTCTCTCTCTCTCTCTACACAGATCTCTCCTCCATCCTTCTTTCTTTTCAGATCTGTAAATAGGGGGTGGTTGACGATGACTGATTATGATGATGATGACTGATGATGATGATGGACGGTGATTATGATGATGATGTAAGGGGGTGGTTGACGACGGCAGTGGAGGTGGTTATGGTGTGGCTCGGGTTTGGGTTTGATTTGAGTTTGGTGAAGGTGGTGACGGCGGCAACTCCGGTGATAGGGATACATCGTCTGGTAAGTGATAATGTGAGTATTTGGGGATTTTGGGTGTTTTATGAAATTTCTAGTGAATATTTGGGGATTTTGAGTTTTTGTTTCTAGTGAATATTTGGGTGGTTACGGTGGTGGATTTGAGGGTTTTTCATGGTGGGTTTTCGGATTTGAGGGGTTTTCACGATGGTTGTGGTGGCAGGTGGATGGTGGTGTTGGTGGTTGCAGGTGGGTGGTGGTGACGGTGGTTGTGGGGGTGGGAGTGGGTGATGGCAGGTGGCGGGATTGAGAGGTGGTGTAGAGAGATGGGGGCGGTGGTGGCAGATGGGGGCGGTGGTGGCTGGTGTTTGCTGCTGCTGGTGTTCATCTTCATCATCGACAACTTCAGGGTTTTATTTGCGGAGCCGCTGTCACCGGAAAACGAGGAAGGAGGTGTGGGTGTGACTGTTGGATGGGACGACGGTGGTGGTGGTGGTGCTATAGAGAGAGAGAAGAGAGAGAGAGGGAGGAGGCGGCGGCGGCGGTGGTACTATAGAGAGAGAGAGAGAAGAGAGAGAGAGATGTGATTATGTTGGGGATGATGATGATTTATTTGATCTGCTGGTTGCACAAATGAAATTATATTTAAAAATGACCAAAATGCCCCTGCACTAAAGGACAAAATAATCAGTTTTCAACAGTAAAAAATTAGGGATTTTGAGTTTTGGACTAAAATGGCAACAAAATGCAAACCACATGGACCCAGATGTAAAAAGTTTGAGATTTGAACTAAAATGACAAAAGTGCCCAAACCACAGGGACCAAAATGGCAGTTTACTCTTGTTAATAAAATTTCACTCAATTGAATAAATTCGTTCGAGTTTGACATTTTTTTACGTGTAACTCGATTCATAAGTTAGAATGTAATTTAAGTTTTTTAACACGACAAAATAGAATAACGTAAAGTAAAGTAATTATTTATTACAAAAAAGTTGGCTCCTACGTGTTAGATTTAGCTAGGGTTGTAAACGAACCGAACGTTCAGCGAATAGTTTGTGAATATTCCGGTGGGAATTTCGTTTACGTTCGTGCGTTTGATTAATGAACAAACATGAACAAGAAATTATGTTCGTTTAGTTAAATGAACGAACACGGGCAAATATCTCGTTCGTTCAATTGTGTTCGTGAACGTTCGGTAATGTGTTCGTGAATATTCGTTCATGTTTGTTTGTTTGTTTATGTTGTTCGTTAAAGATTTTTTAGCATTTAGTTATTTTATTTAAACTTTTTATATTATTTAATTCTTATTTATCTCCTTACCCAAAGAAAAAAAATAGGAAACTTTGTCTCCACTTTATTTATGCAGCGTTCCACTTTCTTTCTCATTATTCACATTGAAAAACACAATCGACATTCGTTCAACGATTAGGGCTTCAAGGTCTAGCGACGCTTCTTCTCACCATCCACCTCTAACCACCTCTGTCTTCGCCAATTTTAGTTGTGTTTGTTTCTGTTCACGAACCGTTCATGAACATGTTCCTTTCCTTAAGGAATGAAAACAAACAGAAATCTCGTTAAGTAAGTGTTCATGAACCGTTTGTAAACACGCAATATCCTTAACGAACGGACACGAACAAGGCTTTGTTCGTGTTCGTTCGGTTCGTTTACAACCTTACATTTAGCCTTATGCTTTTTGATGTTACTTGTCATCGTCAAAAAAAAAAAAAAAAAAGAAATACAGTAAAACTAATATAAATGAAAGACAAAAAAAAAACAAAAACAAATAATATGAAAAATAAGAATTTAACACAACCATTAACGCGTTTAATCATGTTTATTGAATTAGGCTAAAAAATCTTAAACCGGTTGCTTGTTGATGTGTCGTAAAATACACGCATTTATCTTATGTAAATTGTATAGTTTTTGATAGTTGGTTTTTATTAGTTTTCGCTTTTATTTTATAGGATTGTGTAATTGTGGGTCCCAATACGAAAGAAGAATTAAAAACAAGCTAAAATGATTAATATAGGAGCATATCTCATGTGATATAAATTTGTATGTATTTTTATTTTTGGTTCTAGTTGTTGTTGAGAATAAAGAAAAAATAGAATAGTTGAGTGTTCTAAATAAATTGTAGTCTATTTTGGTTTGTATGAATTATTTACTCAACAATTTATTCTTGTAAAGGAAAATAGAGGAAGACATTAACCACAAGAAAAGATATAACCGACTTGCAGAAGGAAATCTTAAAAAGAGGTTGCATTAATTAAATATGAGGAGATGGCATATTATGTATTTGATCGGGGAACAAAGTTTTTTTTTAATAAAAAATACGTTCAAGGGCTGCTGAAGATTTGTTGAATCTAGCCCAATATCACCTTTTAGTCTAGCCCATCTATAACAACTCTCGAAAAACGCCCTATTAGACCCCGAATACACATAAACGGACCCGATTAACCTTAATTTCATTAAAAATCAAATAAAATATAAAACATGGGTCGCTCGCGGGCCACGAAAGGGTTATCCCTGTGGTTCGCGGGGCGCGACCTAGAGTAACCTGGCGGACACTCAACGTGCCACGTGGCACGACACACGGCAAGTCTACACTCGTGACTAACCTGACCTAAGCCCTAGCTAGGGTTTCTCGCGGGGCGCGAAGCACAGACCCTGGTGGGTCCCGGGGCGCGAGGGAACCCGAGATCAGCCTATAAAAGGAGGCCTCCAGCCTCAGTTCAATTCGTTCATCAAATTCTTTTTCTCTCAACTTCTAATAGGCGAAAATTATCAGGAATTATACCTCTAAAACACGACGCTCTGCCTCGTTGTAAGTATTTTGACCCCGATCACTAATTCGTTACCCTCCCCGATTGATATAGGGCTCCGTAACGCATGTCGAAGCTCTGTCTGACTAAGTTCGTTGGAGTTCTGTCTCGTGTTGTATGGCTAATGTGATTTGGGTTATCTTACTAACACGTGTGCATTGTTTATTTTAATAGAAAATAATTAGGAAAAAAGCAACAAGAAACTCTAGAATTACCTAAGTCTACAAAGTGAGTCATTCTCTTTTTCTATCAAACTGTTTTACCAAAACCTCAAATGTTTTCAATTATACTTACAGTGATTGAGTCTTTGTATTCTACAATTGTTGTTGGTATGTTGGTTTTGTATACACTACTAGTAAAACGTTACTATTGGACAACGAGTTAGCTTGTTTTGGAACTGCCAACATGACAAATACTGAATGAGTATATTGGTAGATATAAACATTGTAATCGCTCTCAATACTGTAAAGTTATAAAAGCTTGTTTTGATTAAAATGGGATGCACTCGTCAGTATTTCTTGCTGATAAAATCTTTTTAAAACACGTTTCAGGTAACTTAATATGAAGCTATAAGAAGTCAGCTATGGAGCATTGAAGGCTTAAAGAAGTGACTATAAAAGTTACCTAAATAAAAGGAGATTATGTTTTCAATAATTAGGGTTTATCCCTATAAATGTATTGTGAATGAAACATGGGTTTTATCTCATTTATTTATTATAAAAGTTTGGTGTTTTGAAACTCTGAGATTTATTTCCTAACTACGATCCCGATGTTTTAAATTCCGTTGCCAAATTAACAAGCACCGATACCACTTAACTGGTTCGTGGCTCCCGCTCCCGGGGTAGGGGTCTGGGGTTGCGACAGAAGGTGGTATCAGAGTCATGCCATTGGTTTAAGCCATTTAGGTATTCTCTTAATACCTAAATTTTTACCAATTGTGTTAGGAAATAACTTATGTGTTATTCTGTGTAAATATGTATATTATTATTTTGTGTTATTTGACAATTTCTAGTTTACAGTATGAGTGAGCAAGGTACCTTTGACACCTACCGTCAATTACCTCATTCTCCAAAGAATGAAGGAACCTCATCCCAGCCAACCTCAGGCTATACCGCTGATTCTAAGGAAGGAATCTTTATTTTTAAGGCATAATCCGAGGAACCATTCCCCCTAAAAAGAGAGGTTGGTTTAGTAGAGGAGCTCATGAAAGGAGGAAAAGAATGAAAAAACTTCAACAACAGCGAGCAATAGCGAATAGAAAGAGGAATACCCAAAACCAGGAAGGTAGACCATGTTGGTCCCAGTTGGTGTTGTGTTGATCAAAGAATTTGTGAGAGGAACCATGATAAGTGTTTACACTTCCTTTTCCAATTGAGTGATTTAACTCAGTTTTACTAGCTCGAGTTTTTGGAGTGTAATCACTTAGTTCTTGTGTGTGATTGTATCCTAAGACAAATTTCATAGTGCTTTTAGCTTGTTGATTCCACAAAATCTTATATCCTTTGCATGTTTTTACCCATTTTTTACAATTAACTTGGGTAGATTCAAGTTCATTTTGACAAGATGATATTATAAAAGAAGTGTTTCGAACTATGTAGAGTGATTTGAGACTTCATGTTTTAAATAGAAATGATTTGTTCTTTTTCTTTCAACACTTGTTTGTGAGATATAATGGTTTGTGCCAAAAGTTTCTAAGAATTTTTAGATTTTTCATGAAGCATGATATTAACTGCTTTAATATCCCCAAATGCTTGAATGCATTTCTTAGAACAAAGTTTTGATAGTATTTCCGGGGATATATCAACATTCTTAGAGGGTTCAGCAGATGTTGATCCAACAGGTGAAATAATGCAAAAACCAGTAGCTTCACAAGTGCATTGATATGAAGTTTCACTTAAGGTTTCTAGGGAAGCTAGTGCAAGATTCTTGTGACTTTGTGCAATCATGCTAAAATGTTCATCACTTAAATCCTCAAGAAGACTACTCTAATCTACAAAGCTTTTAGTGAAAAAGCTTTGCTGAGTAGTTACTGGTGCAGGGGAACCAGTAGTTTGAGAAACTACTGGTACATGATCCTGAGATTGAATTTGTGCAATTGAAGGTGATTGGACATGTGCTTGTGACAATAACTTGTGGCATGTGATATCGAGAATGACCATTCACATATGGATATGAATTTTGTGTAGGTCCATGTGTAAAATGAGATGTTGATTGTGTGTTATTGACCAACAGTTGATTCATTCATTTGATTAGGATAAGCCACACTTGGTAATGAGGTTTGTGCAAGATTTTTGCACTCCCTAACAAACTGGCCTAACTTGTGACACTTATAACATTCAACTCTTACTTTATCTTTCTCAAATTTTCCCCTACCCTCTAATTCCAAGAAATCTCCTACCGGGTTTGTTATAAAACTTGTTTGATTTAATACTCAGAACTGCACGTTGGCCTAGGAGATCAAATTCTACATGTTCAATTAGGTACATAGGTTTCTGATCATACTTCATCAAAGCATAGTTCTGATTTCCAGCATGTGATGTGTCATACTGAGCATTGAAGCCAGTAGTTATATAAACAAAGTGATCAATATTTATATAAACAAAGTGATTATAACTCTGTTCATTTACTCTGTTGGATGATGATGACTCATCTTGACTTACTAGGGATGATGACATTAACTTTTGTTTTTGGTCAAGCTCACTCTCAAAGGTGAAAAGTTTGCCATGAAGATGTGTCAGAGCTATCTTCTGAAAACCAACAGAGTTTCTCAACACATAAGCAGTTGTATCCCACTTATCAGGAAGTGATCTCATGAATCTGTGACTCAGAACAGAACTTGTATAAGTTTGATCTGTAAGCCTTAGCTCAATGATCAGGTAGTTAAACCACTCAAACTTTTGAGTCAAAGATTCTCCCTTAATATGAGTGAATATTTCATTCTGTTGATTCAATATTTCTCTATTGTTCTCTTGAACCTCATCTGTACCACCAAATTGTTCATTCAAAGCATCCCACAACTCCTTAGAATTCTTACAGTGGAGTAACCCAGTATAGATTTCGTTGGGTAAGGCTATAGCCAGTATCCTGAAGCCTTAGCATCAAGCTCAAACTTTTGGAAATCTTGCTCAGAGTAATCAGCAGGTTTTTTAGGAATAATCTCTAGCAAGCTGTGTTTTGCTGGGACAAGTAGTGACTCATCCTTCGTTGCCATATTTTGAATTCATAGAGAACAAGCATCCGATGCTTGTTTGCCGACCCGGTATTGTGAGGATCATGAGTGATTGACATCTCTCTGAATTCTATTAAGTTTAACTCAGAAAACAGAGTATCAGAAACAAATTTGTGATCTGATTGGTCTAATTCTTTTCAACGTCCTTTAATCACTTAGTCAGTTATCAATTTGAGCTAGTTTATCTTTCGAATCAACAGTGAAGTCAATTCAGTGATACAGGCTCTGATGCCAGTTGTTAGATCTGAGAGAGTGTGATGTGTGTGTTTTTTATTACAGAATGATTTCATTCAAAATGTTTACAGTACAATCAAAGGTACACAATGTACTCTCCCTCGCCAAGTAATCTATCTCTCTCTCACTAAGTTCTTATGCCTTTTGGCTCTTAGTGTTATGGTTACATTGAATACAAAGAACTATATATATAGGAGGGAAGAACTGCAGGTGACATCACCATGAAAGCGACCCCTAACAACTCTCTAAATAATGTAACTTCCAGCAATTAGTAAAATTGCTGGATAGTTACCTTGTTACATTGAACTACTACTACTACTTCTTGTCGGTAATGAAAACAATTGGATTCCTAAACTGCTGGTGAGAACCAACACTTTCAAGGAATCCAGTATTTCTAGACTTTAACTTGTTGACTTAATCTTCTAGTCTTTAGTCTTGACTTTTGTTGACTTGATTATTGACTGGTTGACCATCACTTTAACAATCCAACACTTATACTTATGTTCTCTATTATTGAAGTTAACCATTTTGTCTAGTTGTTTGGGTAGTTGTTTTCAGAAACCTTCAGGGGGGGGGGGACTTCTGGACCAAATATTGTACTTCAATTTATTCCATTAATCAACGGAGATGGTTCCATTGGGTTTTGGCTTTTATTATTAGCAGATCTTATATAACCTAACAAAAACCCATCTGGAGAGGGCGCCTTTTAACTCTCGCACCACCACACTACTTTTATTTCACT
Source organism: Helianthus tuberosus (assembly GCA_030545235.1). Lineage (NCBI taxonomy): Eukaryota > Viridiplantae > Streptophyta > Magnoliopsida > Asterales > Asteraceae > Helianthus > Helianthus tuberosus. The sequence continues at coordinate 125,219,644 of CM060400.1, forward strand.
AGAGAAGAAAGAGGTTGTAAAAGGATTAACTTCCAAAGTTGTAAGAGTTTCAAATTATCATTGTTAAATAATTTGGTTTAAGCTTGTCAAGTTCGTCAGATATCTTGAAGTAGATAAACACTATTGATTTGATCTCATATGTGTTATTTAACCAAACGCCAATGACGACTATCCATTAATCCACCCCAAGTCTTTTTTTCTTTTTTATCGTACCAGGGTAAACGGTAGAATTCTCGAACCTATGGATCGTTCCTTAATCCTTGCCTTTTATTTGAAACTGATTATATTAATTGATTTGCAATTCAATTATCTTATCATATTGAATAATACTTGAATACTTTGATTAACCACTACAATAATTTAATTTACCTTTCTTAGAAAAGCTAAATAACACATCTACAAATATGTAATCTCACTTCTATATTTACACATTTATCCATTATAGTTATAGAACCCTCAACATCTAGAGCAGGGACACATTTTTTTACCTTAGTATTATTGTTAGGCTAAAAGTTCTTTAGGAACACTTTGTAGCCCAGTGACATCTTAAGGGTGGGATAAGACTTAGGGACCATGAGGTTCTGAGTTCGATTCCTGTTAGGAAATAGGTTTTACTAATTATGGATCATATATCCTTAGATGTTGTCTGGTTCACTTATCCTTAGCGGATGGTACCGGGAGCCTAAGGACCAAGGATCCTTATTATTACTTGTGTTATCTAACAATTGTAACCTTATCCTTAGCGGATGGTACCGGGAGCCTGAGGACCAAGGATCCTTATTATTACTTGTGTTATCTAACAATTGTTCTCTGTGTTTTCTAATGTTCGTATGCAGGTTATGGATGATGTGGACTGAGTATTAGCTAGAATATCGGTCAATATTCGTTTGAGATGATGCACGTGATGAATTCCACTAATGTTCATGGGGCTTGGACGTGGACTTCCTAGAAAATAGGACATAGTGGTTAGCTTATTTCAAAAGGGGTTGATCAAGTTGTTTCTAGGGACAATTCTCACTGTCAGATACACACACATACACACACACTACAATCAGAAGTTTACGAACACTTTAGCAAACAATCATTACACCACACTTGATCAACATCCAAAGTTGTATTTTTTATTGATCAATATAGTTGATAGTGGTAGTTTTCACTATCCGAGGTTTTTATGCCGGCGATCTGTAACACCTCGAAAATTTGTGTCCAATGAAATAACGACACGTGTCATGTAAGACAAAAAGTGATATAAACCCGGATCTAGTTAAAGATGTATGGCATGATTTAAAAGTGTCGTCAAGTTAATTTATACCTCTGAACGACCTCATTATGAATCCCAAGACCCTAACATATATTATAAACATCTGATATACTCAAATCCGGTAAATGCTAGCAATGATTGATTCAAATTACACAAGAATGGGATCCTACAAGGATATGCACGACAACCTTCATTTACGGCACTTTCAAAAGGATCCAAGAAAACTTTATATCATATCAAGGTGGTGTAAACTGTTCATGACCCAATCAAGAGGCCCCATACTGAAAATAATGGCCCAAAATCGTAATACACTAGTTACCCGTTCGAAACTTGAAAGGTCAAGAGATTTTTGCCCCTGATAAAGGGCTTACGGACCGTAAAGGTCAACCCTTACGGTCCGTAAGGCATGCACAGCGACAGAAAGTTGGCAGTTGGCTGTTATAAACGTAGTAACCGACTTAGTTAGATATTTTCACTTCCATGGGCGACCCCTACTGACTTTTAGACCTTAGGAGCACTTGTAAATGATCTGGGAACAATGCTAGACTAGTGTGGAATGATCATGAGCAACCTAAAGCACTATATAAAGGTCCCTCATGTTGCAACTTTGATCATTCATCCCATACTCAGTTTCTGATCATTTCTGGAGCTCAAGTGCCCTGCCCAAGGATCACTAATCGGGCATAGGACTTTGGTAAGTACCCTTGACCTTCCTTAATTAAGTTTTACTTAGTTATTAGCTTAAAAGTCAAACCGTCGTAATTAACGTTTGACTTAGCGATTAATCATTAATGGTCCTGTGATTAGTCGAATTGAAGGTTGTTATAAGTTGGTAATTATATGGGCAATAAACCCTTAAAAGGGCACCCTCTGATTCCCACTCTAACTAGACCAATTGTCGGGTCAAAGTTGATTAGAAAAAGTCAACAGAATACTAATCTTCGAATTAACGCATAATTAGCAATGTAGAAGGCATGTAACCTATTTTATCACTCATATAACTTGGTAATAAGTATAAGAACTGGTCTAAGCTTGTTTGATCCGACAATTTTCTGTTTTGACCCGGTTCGGAACCGAAAGTCGCAAAACTTTGACTTTTGCTTTGACTTCAGTTCTGACCCGTTTTAGTAGAGTTTGGAAATGCCTTAGGACTTCCTTAGGACCAGGTTACATGTTGGTATAATCCTCTGTGATTGGTTCATTGATTGCTGTAACATCCCGAAAATATAAAACTTTATATTAGAATTATAAAGTTTAAATAAACGAGAATTTACTAACTAGGAATTTTAACCTAGTTAACTACAAGTCTAGAAATAACTTGAAATAGGGTTAAAATAACCAAAGTTATTAGAGAAACAAAAGTGGAGGGACCTAAGTTGTAGAACTTGAAACTAGAATTTATTAAAACAAATTAAATAAAAACCAAACACACAAATTAGTGTGCTTGGTCGATCAAAAACGCAGGGGAGCGACCAGGAGTTCTCACCAAACCCTAACTCCACAAATTTGATCAATTGAAGGCTAATTCCTGTCCCAAATCGAAATCTGAACATAGATTCATGATCCTCATCACAAGGGGGTTACAAGGTATGTGAAATTTGGCGCTAATTCTCTGTTTGAAATTCTCATGAAATTGGGAAAATCTGAAATTCATGGTTGCATGTTCGTTTTATGATGAATTAGGAACCATATAGTGTCTAGGGACAAACCCTAGACAATTACAAGTTGAAATCATGTGAAATTTTAGTGAAACCTATGAACACCATTGTAGGTGATTAGTGGGTTATGTGTAATTTGATGAACACTAGGAAATAGAGTGTTGATCTAGTGTAATTTGACAATTTTGAAGTGATTTCAGAAATTTAGAAATTAACAATCATGTAAAATGGTTGATTGGGGGTGAAATTAGGGCTAAGTAATGAGCTAGGAATTTGCTATATAATCATGAAATTTTTTTTGCCCTTAAAGTGTTTGTTGAAATGCCTCAAAGAAGGCTAGAAATTGAAATTTAAAGTTAGACGCATGATTGTGATGATTTGACAAAATTATGTGATATATGGTTGAAAAGGAGTTCTAAACAAGTCGTGATTGAACTCTATAGGAAAAGATACCGGAGCGTCGAGTGGACAAGCCGGTGGCGATTCGCGTTGAAGGGCGTGCACTAAAGGTACGTAACTTCGGTTTCGTTACATTATGCATAAACAATAGTCTTAGAAATGTTAATGAGAATGTAGTGTCAATTGTGAGTTGGTATGTCATAGAAGGGACGAAGCTCACTCGACAAACAAACGGGTCAAAATAGTTAATTAGAATTGTTGGATGATAATGTTGTTTAGTTATACAAGTATGTAACTTGTCCCGTTACATTCAATGAATTGTTGTTAAACTATGCGTTGTTGATTAAAAGTTGTGTTGATTGTAGCGACCATGTTCGTTACTTAAATCCGTAGGTTAAGAATTAGTTTGTAGTCGTTTGGTAGTCATCAAAATGGAGGATTTCCGTAGATGAACCAAACGGGTCAAATAATGATACATTATAGTATTAATATGGTAAATAGGTAGAGATGGCGAAAATGGTCACAAGAGCACGAAGCCATAAGGTTTGGTAATGAAGTGCCGGTGATAATAAGCCCCGGAAGTTGGGTAATAAGCGCCTTAGGTTTACTAGTTAAATGGTAGCAAAATAAGTAGATTTATAATGGGTCGAATAAATGCATAGCGACATTTAGTTGTTCGGTCCGTAAGTTAAATTTTCGGTATCAAAATTTTATTAGTTATGTTGGCAATGAATTTACAGACGTATAGGAAAAAGAATCACTTAAAACAGACTTACGAGTCAAAAGATATGGCCAAATGAAGCTGAAAACTTGAATTTCCGGAGCTGGCAGAAAAATGCAGCTCAAAAACATAACCTGCTGGAAAATCGATTCCCCCGCGCCACGCGAAGGAATACTTAAACTCTGCCGCGACATGCAAGGCACTCATGCGGCCCGCGTAAGATTAAACGTGATCTGTCGCTGGGCGCGACAGACCAGAAAGCTGGAAATTTTTATTTTTTCTGCTTGTTTAATATTGGAACTTGATTTAATACATTTTAATGATTGTCAAAACTAACAATTGATGCGGTTTTGACCCTAGGTAATAGTGGGGGCTTTTCGGATGGCGATCAAGCATGCTTTGAAGAACCGAACACTCATTTTGAAGCTTCCGCGCTAAATTAATTTTTGTCTAGACAATGTTTATGTCTTAAAGGAATTGTCATCCGTGTTTTGAATGTTTGAAACTAGTCGGTAGATGACTAGTGAATGTTTACTTTTAAACTTGTTTTAGTAAGTGTCATGAATATGTTGGTTTGTCACCATGGAAGATATTTTGTAAACTCAAAGATTTGCATAACTTTAGGTAAATAAATATTAAATTCCGTCCTTTTAACATGGGTGTTACAAGTTGGTAATCAGAGCTTAAGGTTGTCAACAAAGTGTTCGGTTCAAGCTTGATCGATCGTCCGGGAAGAATTAATTGCTTTAGTAGACTTACTAGAATACTAGAAAAAGGAAATTTGAATTGATATGCACGGGAAGTGCGTGTTTACACACTCAAACCCGGAAAAGTGCACTAAGCATAAATGGTTTAAGCAAGTGGTGAACTTGACTAGATCAAAATGAATGATGCATATGTCACAAATGAAATGTTTAATAAGTAGTGTAAACATTTCAATTTCAAGATGACGGAAAGATGGGAGGAGTGTATGAATACGCTCGAACCCGGGAAAATACACTAAGTAAGAAAGGTAAGGCAAGATATATACTTGACCAAACCGAAAAAGAATAACACGTTATTTATGATTAAGTGAGAGTGATATAAAGTTCCGTATAATAAGATGGAAATGAATTAAATAATTATTGATAAATCGTGATGGATGTTTCAGTTAAAAAAATGTCTGGAGTAACCGGAGATGATTCGACATCTCAATTGACTGAACAAATGAAAGCTAAGATTTCCGAGGAGGTCGGAAAAGCTCTAGAAAATAGTCTATCATAGTATATTTATAGATTACAAACCACAATCGTGCCGGTGGTGAACGATATGATGGCTGGATTGAAAGACAACATACTACAAGAAATAGAATAAAGGAGGGTGTTGGATATGAATCCAAGATCCATAAAGAAGTCCAAGTCCAATAAAGCTCCCAAGAGGGGAGTTACAAAAAGTGTGTTACATCAGTGTAAATTTTGTGGAAAAATTCACAAGGGCACATGTGGTAAGCCAAGACATAAAAAGTCTAAATGTCCAGAAGGGCTTAGAACCAAGGACACAACCGACACAAGGTCTGAAGCCCAGAAATCAAGGACAAAGTTGTTCTATATAACAGCCACGGAGGCTAAAGCTGAACCTGATGTCGTTTCAGGTATACTCTTGTAAATTAAATTTCAGCATGAATTTTTAATTATTACGAGTGCAAATAAATCGTTTGTTTTATATCGATTTATTTGACATTCTACATTAGTGTTAACGAAATTACCAAGGCTTTGAAAAATAGAAAGAGGTAATAATAAAAGTTCTATTGTTTATAAGAGGTGCTGAAACTATACGTTGAGCATCGAGGTAAAAAAAATAAATAAAAATAAATAATCATGATAAATATTGCCATTGGGAAGGGGTGCGCGCACACTCAAACCCGAGAACGTAATGAAAGATAAGCGTCATAATAGGGAGGAGTGTAATAACACCCGAACCCTGGGAGTTTACAATAGTAATAGATAACAAGGACATGGTTATAGACTAAGCCAAACCAAATGAAACAGATAGAAACATCGTTTATATCAACAAACGATGTGGATAAATTCCATACAACGATATGAAACAATAACATGAAATGAGTTAATTTTGTTATTGTAACAATGGGTTAAAGTCAGGAATCAAGAGATTAAGATTTGGATAAAAATACCCTCGAAAAAGAAACTAAATGGACAGTATGTATCATTTGTTGCTGCAAATAATGAAATACCAATAAAATTGGATTTAAAAGCTCGAGTATGAGTAAATACCCAAGTAACATGTTATAAATAAATTCCTCCTGAGGAAGAACGAAAATCATCTTGATGAGGTGAATATGTAAAATAATTAGTAAGACAAACATTATGAAAGCGTTAGAATAAGAACGAGTAAACCCCAAAAAGCCGTATAATCATAACAGTGGTTTTACCAAATAAAAGTCAAGAAATGGGCTTTTGAAATATTAGTAAAAGAAACAGACCTAAGGGTCGCTAACAACTGAAAGGTGGTGTTACGATCAAATAAGCAAAATGCTTAATAATAAAAGTAAATGAAATACGCTAACACTACTGAATAAATCAAAACGAGGTCTTAATACATGCCGAAATGGATGCTTTGGTAGTGACTTCGGTAAAATACCCGATAGATGGGTAGGAATACGGATCTATACGTAAACCAAGAGATGGTTACGCAGATTAAAGGTCAAAAGGCTCGGATTAATAGTTAGGGCCAAAAGACGATAAAATTTCACAAAATAGAAATTTCGATAGTTATGTTCGACTATTGCAATGCTGGACGGACTGAATAAAGTATAATGCCTGATATTCCGAGTAAGCGCGAAACGAATAATGAAAGTGTGAAATATTACTGAACCTATGTGATAGGTCGTAAAAGAATATGGAAATGAAAACTAATAAAACCGGAGTGTTAAAACCATTAAGATGAAGAACCCAAGTAACGGGTTGAGAGGAAATAGAGGCATAAACCAAATAATGGTGTGAGTAAAATAAACCGACGCGAAGGACACATAAGAAGTCATAGAGTCGGAAAGATAATCCGAAAGAAAATGAATGTAGCCTTAGACTACGGTCAAGGTCAAACGAATAGAAGATGATCCATGGGATCACCATAACCTCCAAATTATAAACAATGTAAAGGCCTACAGGAACAAAATGACCATAGGGTCGCAAATACAAATGGAACATACTAGGGGGGGGGGGTCTCACCCTAAAAAGGTGAAGACCTAATAGAATAGTCTATAAGGCTAAGTAAAGGAACCTACGGGTCGATAATATAAAGCGTGGAGAACCAATTATGATATCTCGCGTAAAATGATAATCCCGAAGAATAATCCTTGTCGTCAATTCCTTGATATGATTAATCGACATGGTTAAAGAGAAAAACATTAAACTAAAATTTAGTTTTAGTAAAGAAACGATGTTCTAACACCTATGAATACCGAGAGAGAAATTAGGAAATGGTTAGTACTAAAGAATATAGGTCTAACGCCGAAAGCTGTAAGATGATGCATTCGGAGGAAAGATTTTTAAGAATGAAAAGTCGATGTAAAACTAAACATGGCGTGATGTGATCACGGACACAAAAGTAATATAGAATGTAATCAAGTTATAGTGTGAATGACTAGATATGAGATTATAAGCACGCAAAGGGGCGATGACGGCAATATTGCATACCCGAATGATGAGGTATGAGGTAAAATGGTGACCAATTAGTTTAGGCAATAAAACAAGTTGTAGCCTAAATAACACTGTGACCTATGTAGAGCGCTTGTTAATATAAAACTAGCGTCAAGTAAGTATGCTGACGGACTCAGTGACTGAATGGTCAAATGACAACCCGATCAAAAGGGCGACAAAGGATAGGAAATAGGTGATATAGTTATGCTAAAAGTTTTCCCAAAGGATGGGTGTTATTCCGATTCAGGAAAAGAGAGAAACTAAGCCAGAGGTTTATCGGGCCATTTAAAATCATCGAGCGGGTTGGTAAAGTAGCATATCGCCTCGAATTACCCGAGGAGTTGAGTGGGATTCATAGCACATTCCACGTGTCACATCTCCGAAAATGTTTAGCGGACGAAACTGCTCGTATCCACTACGATGATATCGAGGTGGATAACAGCCTCAACTATGCAGTAAAACCAATTGCGATTTTAGATCGTAAAGAGAAAAGTTTGAGAAACAAAGTAATTAAACAAGTCTAGGTCAAATGGGAGCATCGGAAAGGTTCGGACACCACGTGAGAGTCCGAAGAGGAGATGCGACGTCTCCACCCTACATTATTTGGTACGTACTTTGGTTTCGGGGACGAAACCCTTTTTAAGGAGGGTGGACTTGTAACATCCCGAAAATATAAAACTTTATATTAGAATTATAAAGTTTAAATAAACGATAATTTACTAACTAGGAATTTTAACCTAGTTAACTACAAGTCTAGAAATAACTTGAAATAGGGTTAAAATAACCAAAGTTATTAGAGAAACAAAAGTGGAGGGACCTAAGTTGTAGAGCTTGAAACTAGAATTTATTAAAACAAATTAAATAAAAACCAAACACAAAAATTAGTGTGCTTGGTCGATCAAAAACGCAGGGGAGCGATCAGGAGTTCTCACCAAACCCTAACTCCACAAATTTGATCAATTGAAGGCTAATTCCTGTCCCAAATCGAAATCTGAACATAGATTCATGATCCTCATCACAAGGGGGTTACAAGGTATGTGAAATTTGGCGCTAATTCTCTGTTTGAAATTCTCATGAAATTGGGAAAATCTGAAATTCATGGTTGCATGTTCGTTTTATGATGAATTAGGAACCATATAGTGTCTAGGGACAAACCCTAGACAATTACAAGTTGAAATCATGTGAAAGTTTAGTGAAACCTATGAACACCATTGTAGGTGATTAGTGGGTTATGTGTAATGTGATGAACACTAGGAAATAGAGTGTTGATCTAGTGTAATTTGACAATTTTGAAGTGATTTCAGAAATTTAGAAATTAACAATCATGTAAAATGGTTGATTGGGGGTGAAATTAGGGCTAAGTAATGAGCTAGGAATTTGCTATATAATCATGAAATTTTTTTTGCCCTTAAAGTGTTTGTTGAAATGCCTCAAAGAAGGCTAGAAATTGAAATTTAAAGTTAGACGCATGATTGTGATGATTTGACAAAATTATGCGATATATGGTTGAAAAGGAGTTCTAAACAAGTCGTGATTGAACTCTATAGGAAAATATACCGGAGCGTCGAGTGGACAAGCCGGTGGCGATTCGCGTTGAAGGGCGTGCACTAAAGGTACGTAACTTCGGTTTCGTTACATTATGCATAAACAATAGTCTTAGAAATGTTAATGAGAATGTAGTGTCAATTGTGAGTTGGTATGTCATAGAAGGGACGAAGCTCACTCGACAAACAAACGGGTCAAAATAGTTAATTAGAATTGTTGGATGATAATGTTGTTTAGTTATACAAGTATGTAACTTGTCCCGTTACATTCAATGAATTGTTGTTAAACTATGCGTTGTTGATTAAAAGTTGTGTTGATTGTAGCGACCATGTTCGTTATTTAAATCCGTAGGTTAAGAATTAGTTTGTAGTCGTTTGGAAGTCATCAAAATGGAGGATTTCCGTAGATGAACCAAACGGGTCAAATAATGATACATTATAGTATTAATATGGTAAATAGGTAGAGATGGCGAAAATGGTCACAAGAGCACGAAGCCATAAGGTTTGTTAATGAAGTGCCGGTGATAATAAGCCCCGGAAGTTGGGTAATAAGCGCCTTAGGTTTACTAGTTAAATGGTAGCAAAATAAGTAGATTTATAATGGGTCGAATAAACGCATAGCGACATTTAGTTGTTCGGTCCGTAAGTTAAATTTTCAGTATCAAAATTTTATTAGTTATGTTGGCAATGAATTTACAGACGTATAGGAAAAAGAATCACTTAAAACGGACTTACGAGTCAAAAGATATGGCCAAATGAAGCTAAAAACTTGAATTTCCGGAGCTGGCAGACAAATGCAGCTCAAAAACATAACCTGCTGGAAAATCGATTCCCCCGTGCCACGCGAAGGAATACTTAAACTTTGCCGCGACACGCAAGGCACTCACGCGGCCCGCGTAAGATTAAACGTGATCTGTCGCGGGGCGCGACAGGCCAGGAAGCTGGAAATTTTTATTTTTTCTGCTTGTTTAATATTGGAACTTGATTTAATACATTTTAATGATTGTCAAAACTAACAATTGATGCGGTTTTGACCCTAGGTAATAGTGGGGCTTTTCGGATGGCGATCAAGCATGCTTTGAAGAACCGAACATTCATTTTGAAGCTTCCGCGCTAAATTAATTTTTGTCTAGACAATGTTTATGTCTTAAAGGAATTGTCATCCGTGTTTTGAATGTTTAAAACTAGTCGGTAGATGACTAGTGAATGTTTACTTTTAAACTTGTTTTAGTAAGTGTCATGAATATGTTGGTTTGTCACCATGGAAGATATTTTGTAAACTCAAAGATTTGCATAACTTTAGGTAAATAAATATTAAATTCCATCCTTTTAACATGGGTGTTACAATTGCCCCATTCGTTACACGTTTCCGTTAATTGCTAAATGTTGACCATAATGCCCTTTTGACCATAAAACGAGAATTTTGGAAATGTGAGAGAACAATAATCTTTATTACTGATTATTTCAGAACCGAATCTAAGAATTTTAAATAATCTCTTTTATAATCTTTAAAATGACCAAAATACCCCTACGGGGCTTAAATTAAGAATAAACTCGTTTTGGGCATAATGGAAGATATCATACTGATATCACAACCTATTTAAGACATATTAACTTAGGAAACCTGTAAATGACTCTCATGGTTACCCGTTACGCCTCTTGCGCGTCCGGTTCGGTTTATGTAACTAGTTTGCATAAATTAGCCGAAACGGGTCGAACCTTATCGTTTTTATCTCAAAATCTAGAATGCGTTTAGTATACCCATATTATACAAGTCTTCAAACTTGTCGGGTCTAAATCACATTCTATTCCGGTCTTCGCTTAATCGTGCGTTCGAACCGTATCTTTCCTTAAAAACTAACCGGTCTAAGTTTAGACTTAATTAAAGACCCGTTAGGATTCTAATAGGTTATTATAAACCTTCGTTCCAGAATAGGAGACTCGGTAAAAGCTACGTGCACTTGCTTATTGTGAACATTACTTGCAAAGGTAAATACTTTTAACTTATTTTCCCTATACGGGCTTGGGGTATGGTATATAAAATACCGCTTGGTCGGGCATTGAATCTTTAATCGAATAGAGGTTAAACCATTGATATGTTCCGTTTTGAAATGTTTTGTTTGCTTAAAGCCTTTGGGGGGTTAATGACCATGTCCCGGATATCCTTGGCATCACCTTACGAGATGGCCACGACCTGGGCACGGGGTGTAGGCGTACACCCGTCGGTGCATAAATAAATTATGTGGTGTGTCTATTGATCTTTAACCCGGTCTTCGGATCGGGCTACTAAACGCATAAGGAACATGTAATTCTTTTACAAGATTATATTCAAATAATTATCCCAAGTTATAAATAGTTTGTGCTACGTGGATTCAAAACAATTTTATTAAACCTTTTCTAAATGAGTCAGTTAATTGTATTTACCAGTGTAAACTGACGTATTTTCCCAAAAGGTTAAGTGCAGGTACTACGCGAACTAGGCTGTCTTTCTCCTAGCGTCCACAATAAGTCTCGCAAGCTTGGATGTCAAAACTGTTGAACAATGTTTCCATTTTATTTTGATCCACCTGTGGATTTCCTTTAACTATTTGTGATACTTGATATTACAATTTATTAAAGTTGAAATATATCTATCTTTTGCTTCCGCTGTACATTTAAATATTGTGTTGTTTGACTATAATGATATCAACTACGTCACGATACTCCCCACCGGGCCCACCGGTAATACGTGGAAATATCGGGGTGTGACACGATCTACTAATGATCAAGGGCTTTTCCTCGTACAAATCGTTGTGTTCATCATTTCATTCATCAAGCATTCGTAGTTTTCATTGTTCATCACCTAAGCACTCTACCTCACTTTAGAAATTTGGTTACATTATCTTTAATCAGATTTTTGACTAAAACAATTCCTACAAGGGGTTTTCCCAGAATTATTGATTTCTCTCTGAATTGGTGTATGTGTATTATTGCCTACTTCAATGATCCGTGATCCAAATTTGCCGTTCAAAAAAGAAAAAAAAAAGAATGCAAAATATAATTCTCTTTATTTACTATTTTTCACTTATGAAAATATACATGATTAAAAAACTACTTTTTCCTTAAGAAAATATGCATGATTAAAAAATAATACAATACCAAAATATATTCATTAAAAATATCATTTTGTACTCATCTATTGATAGACATTATTAAATTTCATTAAGACAATTATAAAAGTATTATTAATCACTTAAAAAATAGTATTATTTAAAAAATATCAAGATCTATATAGTTCCTCAAATCCGACACCTTAAATGCTAAAGATTTTATTAAATTTTCATGAAAACACCTTAAATGCTAGAGATTTTATTAAATTTTCATAAAAAAAAAATCATTGTTAATATTAAAAAGAAAATAAATATACTATTGAAAAAATGGGCAAAATAGATACCTAAATTGTAGAAATTGTTCGAGTGCGTATATTGAAAAATGGGCAAAATATACACCTAAATTGTAGAAATTATTCAAGTGCGTATATCCCTAATCAAATGACAAGTCAATCCCTGCAAAAGCGGTATTACCAAATAACTTTTGACAATTCTAGTCAATGAAGCAATTCTTGAAAATTGAATTTTTTTAAACGCAATTTACCTAATAAATTAAAACCTACCGAAAGACATTAATATTCATAGCACTATAAATACACATATTCAAAACCATACGAGAGAATAAAGTGTCATGTCATTATAATCATACCAAGTTTATTTGTAACGCTTGGTATTATTATCCCCCCTGTCCTATCTCTCCTACCCCCTCCCCCCTACGCACCCCACCCACCCCAAAAAACACCCTTTTGGCCTCTCTCGCTAGATTTGCCGAGAGGTGTTGTTGGGTTGTTTGACTTGTGTTAAAGAAGCAGTTGAGACTTGAGAACGACATTAAGGTTTTGTTAGAGGCTAAATAGTCAAGGCTACTTTTTTTGTCATTGGCTATATAAAGCATGCAATTTATTACAGTGTAAATTTGGAGGATTTGCAGGTACCGGAAATGGCAAAGGTGAAGGATATGATATTTGCGACAAAGATATTGGTTGTTATTCTTCTCCACTTCATCATCTCTACTGCCTCTTCCACAAGCTCAATCAATACTAAGTTAGTTTCATTCTTGATCTCTCTCTCTCTCTCTCTCTCTCTCTTAGTATGTGTATAACTGTATATATATACACATACATATTCTATCCATTGTGTATAAGTGCATTATGAGTTCTTGTACTTCTAAACATATGCATTGTCTTCTATGTATATGTGTTTTTTTACGGCGAACACGCACCTAGAGTCTACTCCTAAAATTCACCTACTGTCCATTTAGCGAGACTTAAACCCGTACCACTTTGGTACGGATAAACAGCTGATGCCACTAGTCCAAGAGGCCGACGTTTCTATTTATTTATTCTCATATCACTATCGAAAATCAAGAGCATGCATGAATTTATACTTCGTTATTTCAAGATAAAGGGAGGGTGGATTTTGGTCGGAATTACAGGCAATCGGAATTGATACCGGGAAATGAATGTGGAGTTATTAGGGTTGATCGGAAGCTAAAATTTTGGTTGTCACGAATTGCATGCAATAACATTAATTAAGGTTTTTATTTTATTTTTAAAAATATTAAGGTTTTTATTTAGTTTCTTTTTTTAACCGTATTCTAATTAATAATTATCTTTTACATATTTTTTCCTAAATTATTGATTTTGTATTTTAGTTGTATCCTTTTTGTAGAGTTTTCTTTCCTTAAATTATTTTTGTTAAAGAGGAATCTTTTTAATAGGGTAATATAAAATATAGAGCACTCACAATGCAAAGATTGGTTAAAAAGTTAAGAAAATGGTTTCTTTTTTTGTAATCGGTATTTAGAATCTAACCAATACTTCAATAAAAAGTTTTCATTATTTTTTAGTGTAATGTTTTTGTTTTGTTTTATTTTTGTTTTTCTTTTTTGAGATGTTGTGACTAGGTGCACAAAAATTAATTACTTCGGTGAGTTCTGAAATTAGAAAACTCAATACGTGGTTTGGGAGTTTTCTTGCTTTGTACTCATGCTCTTAGATATCTTTTGACTTTCTTTCTCTTTTGGGTGAATTTGTTGACCTATTACTTTGACTTTATGACGTGTGCTACAAGCCATTAATTGGAATATTTACCAATATGAAACTTCGAATTCTTCGTTGATCAGAAATCAGAATAGAAGGTGTTTGGTTTAATGATATGATTTATAATTTTATAATTAATATCATGAAACTCATACTTATAGAATTTCTTATTATAAATCCAAACCGTTTTAAACAAGGATTTACAAATTTCGAATATATTTTTATAATTAATAAAAAATTAGTTATTTTATGATTACAAATTTAACGGTGTACTTGCTTTAATGTTTTATATTTTAGATAGAAAAATAAATGATATAAAAGGTTTTTAAGACATTGCTTTAAAAATTAAGTTTTATGCCTTAAAGCAATGGATTTGTTAAACTGGGAGGGTATAAGATCTCTATTTTTTTTAATTAATAAATTTCTATTAATTCTCCTAATTCAATTATCAAAGAGAAACAATCAATTTTTTGTAATGATTTTTTAACCTATATCTATTTTCTTTCTTGTTTAAAAACCAAACCTAAACTAAAATCAAGTTGTCACTAATAAACATATGTTATTTAAAAATATGGAAAGTGTTTATTTATTCCTCGTTCCTCTTATCGAAATTTTATTAATCATTAAAAAAACGACAATTTCTTTTTTATAACCCATCATAAAACAACGTAAAAAGTGATTTGTAAGATTAATAATTTATCAATAATGTTACCTTTTTATCAAACAATGTATTATGTGTTAAAAAATTGACATATTATATTTTACGCGACAATAAAATAATATATTTCACAAATTTAACGAATATTTACTGTGAGCATGTGTGTGATTTCACATGCCTCAATACAATCTTGTGATTTTTCTTTTGTCCATATGATATGATCATTTAGTCTTCCGGAAGTTTACCTGGACCACCTTTTCTGACATTGTATATCACTCCGTTTTTTTCTCAATAAAAAACACTGATAAATTTTATAAATGGGTAAATATTTGGTAAAAATTATAGAATTCAAAATTGTATACAAGGCATAAGAATCTCCGTCTAGTTTCCTTTAATTTTTATAATTCGTTATGGTTTTTAGATGCAACATTAATGTAACTTTTTTCGTTACTTTATTTCTTTGACTTGTCTTTTTGAAACTAACAACCTTCTCATTCCAAAAGAAAAGGTGTTTAATATACATTAAATGTGTATTTTGTATGTATATTTACTATATTAATCTTGGTTGTAAAAAGCGAGAGGCGCACAAGAGCGACGGGTTCTAAAACCGAGGTGCGAAGCGTAAAGCGCAAAAGCGGCGGACTTTTCGTACTCGAGGCGCAAACTAAATGTACAACTTTTTATATATATCTCATAGATTTGTAGCATCCCTAATGCATAATATAGATATAAATAAGGTTTATATATGATTTTACCTATAACTACAAGCCAAAAAACCTATTGTACAACAATTTGATGCTTAAAAATAGTATATAAACACCCTATGTACATGAGTCGCACGCCTCAGGCCTGAAAAACCTTCAAAATTTGCTTTTTTTGGGGCTTTTAGTAAAAAGCGCGCCTCAGGCTACCTAAGGCGCCAAGGCTTGCGCCTTGATGCGCCTCGCGCCTAGGCGCGTCTCAGGCGTGCTTTTTAAAACCCAGATCTTAATTTTATTTGTATCGGATTTATATACCATAGCATTATATGTTATTTATTTAATTTTTTTTGAACGGCTAACGACCTTCAAATGTGCTACTGGCGAAATTTACCACACCGGAATACACTCGTCTCCGAACCGAGGAAAACCCTCACCTAGGGCTAAAGCCCGTGAATACTCGTGCGGTGAGGTAAAAGCCGCTCAGTTCAAGGATCGAACTAACGATCTCCGCTTACTCGCCTAGTTTCCCATCATCACCAGGTGCTGCATAAAATAACTGAGAGAGCAGGAATTGGAATTGAGTCCCTTGTAACACCAAGCTTCTCCCTTAACACTCCACCACCTCCACCTTATTGGCATATGTATTTTTTTAACCACTAATTTTCACTTTAAATACTTACACCTCCCAAATATTAAACCTTTATCTCCCACAAAAGATAATTCCTTCTTATATCAAAATATTAATATATCTGGATTTGTCATCGAAATGAGGCCAAAGTTGGTGCTCCGGTTCACATGCAAAAAACACTCTACTTTCTTTCTAAAAAATAGAGAAGATTTTAACCTGTGGTCTGTTGTCGAAAAAGTCGAAAACACATATACATTTTAATAAAGCCCCGTGATATTTCCACTAACATTGTCTGTGATAACACCAAAAATATTTCTATAAATGAATTTTGTGCCCCAAAATATAAATTTCTCCGCTAATGATTTAACTTTTTTTAGGCTCAATGTTTGCTTTTGATTAAATGGTTTTATGGGGACAATATAAAAATAATATTTAAATTTAAATTAAAGAATATATATGTATAATCGACAATCCACTTAATCTGTTGGTCTAATTGCAGAAGGGCGTTAAGGAACCACTCGAGAGTTTCGGTGTTATACCCTCCAGTGCAATTGCATAAGTACGATGATCATGTAAGTTCAGACGACTTTCTTTCCATTTTATATTTTTTAATCAATATAGAAAGCTTTTCATTTCACGTTTTTATTTCAGAATCGCTAATTAGTAATAAAAATCTAAAAATGATAAGATGTTTCATTGAAATTATACATATATAAAGTTAAATTAAAAACTTTTGAATACACACAAACACACACATATATCACATCTAGCACAAAAACTAGATACCTAAATTATTATTATTATCATTAGTTTATTTTTTTAACTTTATCTTCAACATAACAAACCATTAAACTACATTGTTATTGTGATCTTTTGTTTAATGTTTACATGTATGTAGGTTATGTGTAACTAATATAACGTAAAAACGACTGACACGAACTTTTGGAGGCTTAAAGCGAATAATAACATCAGGGCCTTTCTTGACAAAAAAAAAAGTTATATTTTGCTTTCCATAATATTATGTATCAAACAAATTTTTTTTTTTTTTGTCTTTTTAAAATTTGGGAGTCCTACAACTTGTGTTGCGTCTAAACCCATATACAACTTGTACATGTATGGATTCTATAAATAATCGTAACAGAGAAACAAATACTATACGTATGAAATATAAATATAATTGCTAATATAAAACCAACTTAAGTATACATATTTTTTTGTATGTTTTCAGGTAGTCGTAGACAACGGCATCTTTAGCATCACAATCGCAAGTCCAGAAGGCATAGTCACCCGCATAAACTATAATGGAATCGACAATATACTAAACGATCGTAACGAAAACTCAGATCGCGGGTATTTCTCTCTTTTTTCTGATTACACCAAAAGAAAACTATTTATTTTTCGTTAAATTTACAATTTTTTGTTGAATTTATTGTGTATTATCAGATATTGGGATGTAAATTGGAGTGATCCATCGGATCTGAAGGATGGTCATTTGGACAAGTAAGGCATAAAGATTGTTGCCGTTAGTGTCATGTAGTTTGTGTTTTTAATTATACGTCTATTTTGCAGGCTTACGGGCAAACACTTAGATATTATAGTTAACAACGAAAACCAAGTTGAACTGTCATTCAAAAGACCTTGGACATTTGCCCAAGAAAAGAACCATGTTTCCTTAAATATCGACAAAAGGTGTGTGACATGCTTAATTTTTAATAAAGATGCTACTATATTATAATAATCATTGTCTTTCTTGATCATTTTAGAATAACATAAAGAACTTTTATGAGTAGTTTAAGCAGCTTCTATTTTCTTTAACGTCCAACAAAATAAATCTTATATACCGCGAAATATCAATAAATAAGACTTAGCATTTGATTATCTTTATTCTAATTGATGAAACTCAATCAATGATGTTTTAAGGTTTGTTGTCTTGCGGGGTTTGAGTGGTTTCTACTCGTATGGGATTTTCGAACGTTTAAGAGGCTGGCCTGATGTTGATATCTACCAAGGCCGGATCGTATTCAAGCTTCAGGAAAAATTGTAAGAACAAGCAGATGTCTGTTGGTTATTTTTAAAATCGTTCATAATATAAAAGTTCACCATAGTTAGATATTTCTTAATTATCTATTCTGATTGAAAATTAGGTTTCGATACATGGCGGTTTCGGATGAAAGACAACGGCTCATGCCAACGTTTGAAGATCGCGAAAAGGGTAAACCCTTGGATTATCCTGAAGCTGTTCTTTTGACTCATCCTTTCAATTCTCGTCTTCAGGGCGAGGTATCCTTCTTATTTGATCCTAACACATATACACGTGCACGCTCACAAACACACACATATAGGGTGGGTTCTAAAGTGAACACTAAGTTATTTGTGAACTGAGTGAACAAATCCTGGCAATTGATTTGCATCATCAAATCGTAAAATACACTAGTGTATTTTCATCATCAAATCCGGGCAATTGATTTACACTTGTGCATACACTAGTGTATTGATAATCAAGGGCTAGGATTAGTTCACTAGTGTTCACTATCAAGGGGTACCTAACCCCATATATATGTGTGTGTATGTATGTATATGCATTCTTTCAGTATTTTTTGAGTTTTAACATCTTCATTGAACTTTTACAATTGTAAACACAGGTAGACGACAAGTACCAATACTCGACTGAAAACAAAGATAACCGGGTTCATGGTTGGATATGCTCGGATCCGCCAGTCGGATTTTGGATGATCACTCCTAGTAACGAGTTTCGTAATGGTGGCCCGGTCAAGCAAGACCTCACCTCTCATGCTGGACCTGTTACTCTCTCCGTAAGTACACACTCAGTTTCTTTGTGTTTAAAATAAAGATGTTAAGATTAAAAAGTTGGTTATAATGTAGCTAGACTAGTAAAATTAGTCACAAGATCTTTGTAGGATACATTAATGACAACAAAGTTATAATTGTTTTCATGTATCATATACAAACATTAATAAACGAAGAAAGCCGTTGGTTTGGTTCAAACATAGGTGGATATAAGATAGATAGTTTTAGTTCGAATATCTGGTTATAATTTGGGTCAAGTAATATGTTAGCAATCTTTTTTATTTATACCTACTGTACGAGTTTTTAATACATGGTTACACCCTATTTCAGATGTTTTTTAGTACCCATTACGCGGGAACTGATTTAGGAATGAAATTTCGAGATGGTGAACCATGGAAAAAGGTTTTCGGACCCGTGTTTATATATCTGAACTCGGTTACAACAGAAGAAAGTCCCCTTTCCCTTTGGGATGATGCCAAAGAAGAGGTAAAAGTCTATGATATCTATTGCAAATTGTTAAAGGGAATTAAGTCATTATGCAATTAAGTGATTGTTTACATCAATGATATGTGGTCTGTAAATAGATGCTAGTGCAAACCAATAGTTGGCCGTACCATTTCCCCAACTCCTCAGATTACCCTCGTGCCTATCAACGTGGTCTAGTAACGGGCCAGCTGGTGGTTCGAGACGTGGGGTTGGCATTTGCCAACTCTGCGTTTGTTGGCTTGGCTCCTCCGGGCGAACTTGGATCATGGCAAGAAGAAAGTAAGGTACATTTCCTCATTTCTCAACATTATAATCATTTTGGTATACAATCAAGGGTTGTTCATATAATGCGATCCGGTTTATCGTTAGTAGGGTTATCAGTTTTGGACACAAACCGACGATAAAGGTTACTTCGAGATCAAGAATGTCCGGCCCGGTTACTATCATTTGTATGCTTGGGTTCCCGGGTACATTGGCGAGTACATGTACCAATCCATTATTTATGTCCTAAAAGGTTCTTAAATCTTAATCTCATAATATTTATCTCTTTTTTTTCATATTTATTAATGGAAATTTTATCATGATTATGGTTTTCAACTGTTAACAGGAAGTAAGATCAGAATGGGTCTGCTTGTACACAAACCACCAAGAAATGGCCCTACAGTTTGGGAGATTGGTGTCCCGGATCGCACCGCTGCCGAGTTCTATGTGCCTCCACCGAACCCAACCCTCATGAACCAGTTATACGCCAGCCAAAGAACAGATTCGTAAGCATTCCATCACTCTCTTTCATTGCATTTTTGTTATACAAGATAAACCACTAGCGAATGACTGAAGATCGGTGGCATCGAGCCGATCTTAAACGAGCAGGATACCAAGATCATCATGCCCTCATTAATAAACGAGCCTAAACCCAAGCTTCATTATTGTTTATGTTGCCTTAGTAAATATAAAAAAATATAATAAATAAAAAATTTGTATAATAAATATAATTAATATATTAAATAATAAACGAGCTGAAAGCCAGCTTGAAAAAGTATTTATGAGCGGAGCTCGAGCCGAGCTCGAACTTGGGCTCAGGTCGCCTCATTTGCACCTTTCAATGAGAACCTCCATGTGATCGCATTTGAAATTGTATTACTGCAGGTTTCGGCAATATGGTTTGTGGGATCGGTACACTGATCTGTATCCAGATAAAGATTTGGTCTACACCGTTGGCGTTAGCAATTATCAAACGGATTGGTTTTTCGCTCATGTCAACCGGCATGTAGGAAATAAGACCTATGTTTCGACTACCTGGACTGTTTTATTTGACCTTGAAGATGTAATTACCGGAAATTATACAATACAACTGGCATTGGCATCAGCAACAAATGCAGAAGTGCAAGTACGTAATTATACTATGACAAATAAATCATTATTCATATAATTTTTTGGGGGCATAATTACTTTTATATTTTTTTTTGAATGGCAAACGGAACTTTTATATGGGAAAACTAACCCTCAACCCGTTAAAACTAAAGATGCATTTGTTTAACCCGTTTAGTTAAAAAGGTCAAACTACCAACTCGTTTAAAGGCAAGTGCCAACAAGTTTTTTTTACCCATATAACCCATTATCACGTTTGCAACTTGATTGAGTCGTTTAGATACATGGTATGATGGTAAAGTGTTCCGAGTAAATATTCTATGTGTGTCTTGATTAAGATTGACATCTTTAACGCAAACACTCGTATTCGCATTTTTAAATCAACAGGTCAATCAATCAATTTAGTGTGACCCTTTGTCCTTTATATTGTTCTTTTTTAATTTCAAAACACTAAAATATATATGTAGATTTTTTGTGTATTTTTACTTATTTTGTCACTCAAATGACCACCATTACTGATCTTAAGCGGTTCTTACTTCTCAGATTAGAATCAACGGTGTAGGAGATGCATCGCTTGTCTTTACAACAAAGTTAATCGGGAAGGATAACGCAATTGCACGACATGGGATTCATGGACTATACTGGTTGTATAGCATCACTGTTGTGCATTCGCATCTACGAGCCGGAAAGAATGCATTGTATTTAAAACAAACTAGGGGTTCATATCCTTTTAGCGGAGTCATGTATGACTATATCCGATTAGAAAGACCCCCTCGTTACTAAATTCGTTATATCTATTTTTTATATAAATAGTTGGAGAATAGATTTGATAGTTGCTTTTGGATTAGAACAGAAATTTATGGTTCCGTTGTATACAAAAATGACATCAAAACAGTATAGTACAGAGCTTTATGTAGATAGTTAACTTATGTAAATTGATACATTTTTAAATCTAGCATAGATTTAAAGACGTTGATATTGAAATTCATTTCATTAATTTTGATATGTTTGTTTCTTTATCCTTATTATTTAAGTTATATTATTGCTACTTAAGTATTTTGTATAGTAACTAGATTATTTGCCTGCGCGTTGCGGCATTGCGCTATCGTGGGCATTCGATGGGTATTGGTTTGATTTGTTGCAGTACCGTTATGGTACATGCCCTCGGTATAGAAACCAACACGTGTTTTATATCGTCCGGAAACGATAAAAATGAACACCCTCACCGGTACGGGCTTTGGTGTTGTTCGAAGGATATCGATTGGTTCAGATCGTCATGAAATTAGTACCGATATTCATTTATCATCGCAGACAAAGTTGTACGAATGAAAAATTATCAAAACCAGATGTCATCAAAACGAATAAAGGTATCAGTATCCATGTTGTTCGGGTACGATACAATAGATAGCGATATCTAGTCAGTTTATCGAAAGTAAAAATAAAAAGAAAATCATATTAATGTTGATATATATTCGATGTTAAGTCTTATTATTAATAAAAAACTAATATATTTTCAATATTATTGATGCTTATTATTAATAATAATAATTAAAATATCAATATTTCACTATTCATTCAAACTTTCCATTAATATGTATAATATTGTGATGTTTGTGAATTTGTAAGTATGGAGTAGTTTAATGTCTGATTAAACAATTGCTTCTTTGTAAAATCCGACTTTATTTATTTTTTTATTTTTTCTATATAACCTTAGAAGGTACTCATAATCTAGACTTGACCCGACCCAACTTGGTGTAGAACACCATAAAATGGAACTTAACCCCTACTTTGAAATGCACAGAGTTGGCAAATTGGAAGATGAACCTCGAACACTGTTGTTAGCAGCTCTAGGGGTGGAAGTTTCAAACAAAAACAAGTCCTATTTTGAAGTCTTTTAAAATGGCTAGAAAGCATTAAGGTTTTCTAAAACTTCAATCGTTTCAAACAAAACAGTATTTGTACACCTTTTGCACATAATGGAAAATTTATTTGTAGGCAAATAACATAAAAAAATCAATACACTTTCTGTTTTATTTTATAAAAGTCTCCACTTTTTTTACATATAAAACCAACATACTTCCCTTTTTGTTTCACAAAAGTCCTTTAACAACTTTTTGCACGTAAGAAACCAACATACTTTCTTTTTTGTTTCATAAAAATCCCTTAACATTTTTTTACACATAAAAACCAACATACTTTCTTTTTTATTTCATAAAAATCCCTTAAAATGTTAAATTTAAACAAGAAAAAAACTCTTAATTATGATCGGATGAAATCATGAAAACATTATTTGACAGTTATCCGTAATTAAGATAAAATTCATTTGTTTATACCTTTTTAACAATTTATAATTCGTACATACCATTTTATATGGTTTTTTTCGTTTTTTTATTTTATTTTTAGTTATGCTATCCACATTCATGTATTTTTTATTATACTAGCAGGATGCCCGCGTGATACGACGAGTGCCACTTCACATTGTGATACTCGTTTGTAGTTTTCTTATTCATATAATATACATCAAAAGCCTTGGGTAATCCATTTCATTGTGTTGTGCACGGTTTGGTTGGTTCGGTTATTATCCCAACCGAAGCCAAAACCAAAGTCATCCATTAGCTTATTTTATTAACCAATCAGTTTTCGGTTAATCACTTCGATTTATTCGTTTAGATTGACGGTTTTTGGTTTGGCTCATTTAAATTTCAGTTAATAGCAAAAACCAAACTTTGGCTAAAACTTTTGCTTAGAAAATTATGAAACTGAGAAATATAAATACATGAAATTAAAGTATAAATATATGAAATGGAAATGTAAAATATGAAATATATAAACCAGAGGTATTAAAACTAGAAATATATGAAAATATGAATGTTTCGGTTCGGTTAAGCTAATTTTGGTTAAATGAGAGTACAAAAAAATTGATAACCGGTTTTTGGTTAATTCGGTTTTCGATTTTCAGTTAGTTCAGTTTTTTGTTGATTTCGGTTCGGTTTCGCCAGTTTTCGGTTAATCACTTCGGTTTATTGGTTTAGATTGACGGTTTTTGGTTTGGCTCATTTAAATTTCAGGTAATAGCAAAAACCAAACTTTGGCTAAAACTTTTGCTTAGAAAATTATGAAACTGAGAAATATAAATACATGAAATTAAAGTATAAATATATGAAATGGAAATATAAAATATGAAATATATAAACCAGAGGTATTAAAACTTGAAATATACGAAAATATGAATGTTTCGGTTCGGTTCAGCTAATTTTGGTTAAATGAGAGTACAAAAAAATTGATAACCGGTTTTTGGTTAATTCGATTTTCAGTTAGTTCAGTTTTTTGTTGATTTCGGTTCGGTTTCGCCAGTTTTCGGTTTGGTTTAGGTTAACGATTTAGTTATTGCTCACCGATAATCGGTTCTGGTTAGTAACCAATATGTGCGCGTGCGATGCAGCGGGAAACACAGACATTGCCATGGTGTGCGTTGTTCGGTTGGTTAGATTATTATCCTCAACCGAATCGAGGTCATCGATTAGTCTATTTTATTAACCAATCTGTTTTCAGATAATCGGTTTGGTTTATTCAGTTAGATTGATGGTTTTTGGTAGATTCATTTAGTTTCGGTTAATAGCCAAAACCAAATTTATGCTAAAACTTTTGAGTAGAAATACATAAAATTTAGATATAAATACATGAAATCAGGTACATGATATGGTGGTATATATACATAAAATGGGGGTAGATAGGAGATCCTATACAAGAGAAAAATATCCATATAAAATATTATGTATTACATGTTTTTGTTTTTACGTAATCACTTAGTGTGGTATCATATAAAATACTATAATGAAATCACGTTATCACAAAATGGGTATTCAAAATCACGTAGTCACGTAATAATACATAGCCAACAATTGTTACGTAAATACGTAATCACTTAGTGTGGTTTCACATACTATAATGAAAAATCACGTAATCACGTAATAGGAATTCAAAATCACGTAGTCATGTGATGGGTGTTCAAAAGCACGTAATCACGTAATAGGTATTAAAAATCATGTAAAACGACGTCTTTTAGTAGAAGAAGTAGCAGCATTACCAGCATGATGCCCTTTATTAGAAGAAGGTTTGCCAACTTCCTTCATATCTCCTCGACCTATCTACAACTACCTAATGCTAATTTAGACACAAACCAACTTTTTTACCCGTTACAAAACTAACTAAAGTGGCAAATTAAACACATAATCTATGAAAATCTTTGTTAGCTTATAGATCCATAAACATTGATATTAGGAATATAACAAATAATTAGGAAAACAACTTTAAAAGAACAATCTATCTAACATGGTACATTACCTTTGCTTCAGCCAAAAACAGTTGGGACACTACTTCTCAATACTCTAAAAATTAATAAACAAAGTAGTATGTAAGACACAGAGATAATAAACTATAATTATTTCAACTGAAAGTAACCTAACATACAAATTCAGTTGTTAATTTTAAATAAACACCGGTTCTTTCATTATTAGTAAAATAAATGAAGTTATTGTAAAACTTTGATGTTAAAGGTTAGAACTGGTAGAAACTGGTGAGCTGATACAAACTTATGAATCAATTAAAGTAAAAGGTGTTTTAATAACTTAAAATTACAAAGTAAATACAATTTAATATTTGTCCATGAATCATATACAAAAACAACCCTATTTTTATGAATTTTCATAAAACACCAGACCTCAACATGTGTTTTTCTTCTCAAATTGCGTTACTAATTCCTTTCATATGTAGAATTTAAAACCAAAAGCATCATATAATATGATATTTCACAAAACACTACCAAATCCCTTAAATAGACAATGGATTCAGGCTGTGAAGAGGTATTATGTTTTCTTTTTAGATACTAACAAAATAAAGAAGGAATTACCATAACCGAGTTGAATAGATATGAAAACACCAAAACTAAAGGAAAAAGAACATTGGAAAGATCACCTTCAATGGATAGTCAGAAAAGCGCAAAACAACCAAAATAGGAGAGCTAAGTAATCTATAAATATTATTAATAATGAATGAGAAGGGCAAGCTTTACAACTATTTCATAAAGAAAACCCGTGAAGCAATTCATGAAAAAAACTCTTTAATAAACGAAGAAGCATATGTCATCCTAAACAAGGGTGGACAGGCTATAAAAGTGGGAAAATATGGAAAAAGAAACCCACAAAACAGACTCGAACCCAGGCCTTCAAGATAAGTTTAAAGCGCCTCAACCACTTGAACAATAGATCGTATAATAAAAACTTGTTATAATACCTTACCAGTTTTCCGACTTATCAACAGAGAATTCACCTTGTACTAAACAGTTATCTAATGAACCTCATGGCAGTTTATCACCAAGCATTTAACTCTCATAACCATTGTCACTTGTCAACAAACACATTCTAACATGTGCTAAACTGCCATAAAACATTCGTTACTCGACCTGATGCTTTCAACCTGCAAAAGTTAAACATTTCTTCAAGCCCCACAAATAAGACGCTTAAAAAAGACAGCAACACGAAGCACATAAAGCAACAGAACCTTACAAGAAGTTAAACAACATAACCACTACAAACTAAAAGCTGCAATTTATAACAAGCTAAACACCTATTTTTCTTTCGAGTGATCGTGCGATAACCTTTTGTTCTCATTCACTTTTAGTTTTTAATAAAACCACTTAAAAGGCTCTTAAAAGGCTGAACATATCTCAGGATGGCCTTTACCTGTTGTAACGACTAACCAGAGACATTCCTTAATGCTAACCAAAATCGTTTTAAAATTCACATGATTAAAACAGGGACTTGCTTTGTATGATTTGTTATCTGAACAAACACCAACAGAACAACGAAACTAACCAGAGACACAAACAGCATAATACCTTCTCAATACATTAGTGAATAACGGAAGAAATTTACCTGCATAAAAGATGACAATGAAATCTTCCACCAGTAGCAACTGTTACACATCAACAACAAAATTTCAAAAAAGGCAATAAAGAAAACACACCATTTAACCAACCAATTACAACAAACTCAACCTAAATAATGTGTGAAACTTTGAAAATAAAAAACAGAAAACACTGAACAAAATCTCATGCAATCAAACTCTTGGAACTTTGATATAAGAAAAATATTACTGGAGAAAACATATGTTATAAAATAGACTAAAAATCAAAGTGTTATATGAAATTTCACAAAATACCAAATCTATATCACTGGACAAAACATATATTATAAACAGACTAAATATCAAAGTGTGACTAATAACATTAGAAACTTTGGTAGCGAACAAACAAAAAAACACAATAACATATGGTTAAATGGGTAAAAACCGGTAAAGTGAAATTTTGTAACAGATAACTTTGCTCTATGTACAATCATTTAAGCTTTTTGTACAACCAGAAATTGCATCTTTCTCATCTCTTTTACATATCAACTTTTTTTCAGGTAAATCATCTATAGTTCCATCATCCCTTTGTTTTTCTATTACAAGTCAGCTTCCTAGAGACCCTAAATGTGACCCGGATGTTCATAAGGCACCGCCTCAAAACCCTGCGGCGTTTCCAGATTGCCCCAGGCGCGTCTTTTAAAACCAAAACTATATATAAACTCAAGAGGAGAGAAAAAGGAACGAGATACTCTCAAGCTGATTATTTTACATGTAAAACCTTTATGACGTAAAAGTATGTTACACTGATTTTTTTAACATGTAAATTTCACCGATTCAAAAACATATCTCACATCCCTTTATACTATCTAATATGTAAATAAGCATTAACAATATACATTAATAAAACCCTACCATAATTGCAAAAAAACTTTAAACAAATTACACTTGACAAGGAATCAAAAATCTATATTATAAGGAATCAAAAATCAAAAATTACACAAAGAAACAGAGAGTATAACCACAACTTCATAAAACAGAGATAGAAATAAAAAATCTAAAACTCCTGCTGATAACCATTTAATGCATCAAAATTCAGTTTTGGTGTTATCATTTTGAGCTGATTCAGATTGTTTTACAGTCTAATATTTTACTTCTCTTGAATAGGAAAAAGATTTCTTTCTTGGAAATGAACTCCCTAAAACACCATTTCAAAATTTGATGGATTCCCGAAAACATTACAAAGATCTATAGAAATCGCGAAAAAGTAACAGAAAAAATCGACACACCTAGAACCGGCATTCGAATCTCAATCAATTCTTGGAATTGCAAATCAATCACACTAAAAAAGAAACGATTCTTTGAACCCAAATTTTAAAAATGTGTAAGACACGATGTATACCTTGTAGTTCGAACTTTAGCACTAAATCGAACAAATTCAGTTCACCAACAAACAGCCCCTAAATTGTAAGACACGATGAAGACGCATGCTTTTTAAAGAAATAAGAGGCAGATTAAAACAATGATAGAGAGCGGTGGCAACACAACGAGAAGATACGTGTACAAGCTAAACCTAACCCCTAAATCTTGGATCTGAACGTGGTAAAGAAGAAGCTAATGTAGACCAACGTGGTAAAGAAAAACCTAATATATTATGTTTAAAGCTAATAATTAAAATTTTATTATATTACACTAAAAAAAAAGTGTGCAAAGAACTGTGTAAAGGAAGTGAAGAACAATTGGAAAACTACTGTACATGCCCTGTGTATATGTAGGGTATAAGAATTTTTATTATTTAACTATTTAATTGTTAAAATAATTTTATTTTATAAGCATTTTTAACATATTTTGTTTCTTTTTTTATTTTTTGCTTATAACGTATTAAATACGATGTTTTATAAAATTTTATGTCGTTGTGATATATTTTCGTCCAATTACGTGATGACACGTGTCCAATTCTCCAACTAATCCCAACTATGTGAAAGGAGGAAAAACCCACACTCTACGTTCACTGAAACATGTCCCGTATATCTGACTGATCTCGACTGTCGGAAGTAGAGAGACTATTATTGTGCGTTAACTGAAACGCGTCCCTGATATCTAACTAATCCCTACTATGAGGAAGTATAGGGATAAATATTGTATATACCGATAACTGGTTGACCCAAGGGGTCAAATGTGCAAATATTGCATTCTGGAAGTCCTATGGACCGTAAGGCATCCTGGCTTATGGACCGTAAGGCATTTAATATGTTGCACGCCAGGAGATCTTACAGACCGTAAGGCACCTAGGCTTACGGACCAAAAAGATGTGTGCTGAACAAGTAAAAATACACTGCCTTAGGTCCTTACGGACCGTAAGGCTTGATGCTTATGGTCCATAAGGGACCTGCAGACAGTAGAAAACAGCTGGCTGTTGTTGCTATTGTCCTGCCATATTGTGGCACCTCTTGCCACCTCACTTGCCTTCATTCCACATCCCTAGACACATGGCACCTGCTTGTGATCTCTAGGAACACTTGGCACACTCACATTCACCTCTCTTGGCTATAAATAACAACATTTCCTTGAATTCTCTTCACACCTTCACTTCTCTTCTAAATCATTCATGGAGCTCTCCTTTAGACAAGAGGACTCCCTTTCTCAGTTGTTTTCTGCTTAATACTTCCAAATAGCTATTTCTGTTCATTCCAGACTATAGAACCCCCTAGATATTCGGACTTGGGTTACTAATACTTTGACTTTCGACTTTTGCTATATTAAAATCGTTATCGGTTGGAGGCTAGCAAAATACTCTTAACTTACTTTGTTTTAAAACTTGGGGTATGGCGAATACGCCACTTGGAGCGGGTATTATATAAATGAGCCCTGAGATCTGCTCATAAATATAAGAACTCAGTTTAATCCATTTTACTTGATAACTGAAACGATTGGGGGGTTATTCGTACTGTGTCCCGGCGCCCCGACTCATTAACTATTATGGCCATACGGAATAACGTCCAGGGGTAGGCATACTGACTGTAAGACATGTTTATTCAACTTTGGTGTGTACCCTTAATCATTTTAGTACTGAAAATGACCGGCTCTGATCTCTGGTTCCCATCGTATGACAAGTATGTAAATCTGGTGACAAGATAAAATCCCAAGAAATATTAAATGATTACCTACGGGTTTTCTTTATGTATAAAACTATTTTTGAAAAACTGTTTTCAAATGAGTCAGTTAATTGTATTTACCAACAAAAACTGACGTATTTTCAAAGGATTGAACCGCAGGTACCGAACCTTATAATAGGCTGGGAATCCGGGTCGGCTAGAATGAAGGTTATGGAATTTGCAACTCCTCAGCTTAAGGCCTATGATGTCTAAAGCTCTTTTTATTAGATCTCACATGTGGGCTTGTACTTGAACGCTTATATAAATGTTTGTATATATTCAAGATTTTATTAAATAAATATTTTTACTCCAATACCTCTGCGGCATTATAATTTGTGATACTGTTATTCAATTGTCACGCTTAAACCCTACCCTTCCGGGCCCACCGGAAATCGGGGTGTGATAGGTTGGTATCAGAGCTACAATTTGAGCGAATTAGACACTAGTCTTTTGTGTCTAGTCTCAAATATCACAATTGCATATTCCTTAAGAAACTCTAAGTCTAGACCCGAACTTAAGACGACTCTTATATATATATATATATATATATATATATATATATATAGTTATATAGTTATTGATTTTATAAATATTTTACAAATGCCGCTGAGACGCCGGAGATAAGACAAAGGACCTATGGTTGGTCGCGGACTCAATAACCTCTACCATTGAGTAACTTGGAGTTCCATATGGCGAACTACATTGTTTTGGAAATGATGACTCCGATACGAGGATGCTAAGCCTCGTCACCAAATACTATTTCTTTTGATATTTCCCTTGATATAACCCTATACCTAATATCATTAATCTGAAGTCGATCACATCTGATAGACACTCGGTGATACTTCACCAGCCAATTAAGCACAGTAATAAGAAGGAGCTGCATCATGGCAAGGATATATGTGAACTTGACGTGAAATTCCGTTCTTTGATACAATACTCTCTCATTCTGGAGAACAAGCAGAAAAAGGAACCACATTGCTCGGTTCTTGCTAAAAGCCTATAATCACGAGCTTTGGAAACTCGATATCTAATTTTCCAAATCCATCTGGGTATACTAAATTATATTATATAAATTCGGTAAATTTCACCAGTAGAATTCTAACTTATAATATATTCTTGGAGGTTGTCATTCTTACACCTATTTCTTCTATTCATTAAACTACTGGTAACCATAAAGTCCTCCACCTGATCAACTGGAACATGACATTGATTTCTATTTCATTGATTTTTAACAACCATAATGCTGAACTTTGTATGATAAAAGCACCATATGGTGATTGGTAGTATCTTAGTGTGTATCATAGATTGCTTTCATGTGTGGCCAATATGAAAGATTAATGCATGGAACCTCTAAGATCTCCCAACGATCATATTGTACTGATATCAACTAATAGTAAGCATCTAAATATATTTTGGCGATAACACTACCATAAAATAATCATTGATTTTATGGAGCCCTTTTCATTTTATTCCTTCAAATGTTATGAAGGTCACATTTTATTGCTCCTACCATATCAAACAAATCTTTTGATTGCTCACAAATAGACGAAGGCCAAAAACACATGTTCCCACCAATGAGTGGTTGAGAAAGTGTAAATTTATGTCCAACTATGTGACGACATGTGTCCCGAATCTCCAAATAATCCCGACTATGTGGAAGGAGAGAGACCTATATTGAATACATCGACTGAGACGTGTCCCGAATCTCCAACTAATCCCGACTATGTGGAAGGAGAGGGGCCATATTGAATACGTTGACTGAAACGTGTCCTGAAATCTCCAATAAATCCCAACTATGTGGAAGGAGAAGGACTAAAAAATGCCAAATCTATAGGGCTAAGGCAAATTGGTCAAAAGCCCGCAAGCAATCAAGAAAATATCTTCCCCTCTAAATTTATTCGGTCCACTAGTTCTACGCGACTAAGACTAGCAAATTGACCATGTTAAAATAAAAGACTATGTCTTAAGCATATATTCCCACCAATGGTAGTGGTTGAAAATGTGGTAGTAGTGGAAAACTATTTCCCTCACACCGAAATATATAAATAGTCTTAATGACTTATAAGTGATTTTCATCCAACTATGTGACGATACGTGTTCCAAATCTCCAACTAGTCCCAACTATGAGGAAGGAGAGGAACCTACATTAAATACGTTGACTAAAACGTATCTCGAATCTCTAACTAATTCCCGACTATGTGGAAAGGAGAGGGAATATTCGTCCAACTATGTGACGATACGTGTTCCAAATCTCCAACTAATCCCGACTATGTGGAAGGAGAGTAACCTACATTAAATACGTTGACTAAAACGTATCTCCAACTAATTCCCGACTACGTGGAAAGAAGAGGGAATTTTCGTCCAACTATGTGACTATACGTGTCCCGAATCTCCAAATAATCCCAACTATGTGGAAGGAGAGGGACTAAAAATCTTTAGAGCTATATAGCCAATTATAAATGAAAGCCCATTGCCAGCTGTGGTGAGTGAGGCTAATAGATCTAAGACATATAAATCTGCAAGTTCTAAGGCAAATAAATCTAAAAAGGTTCTAAGACTAGTAGATCCAAACGAATATTTTATCTCACATAAACCCTAAGACTTCGCGGGAGATTATGAAGCCGTCGATGCCATAAAAAGGGCTCGGAAAGATAGAAATCATTATAAGACATCAGCGACTATGCTATATGTGAAAAGCGATCAAATATGCATCGCATTCCGCTTAGAAGATACGCTGACCTGGTGGAAGGCACTAACCCAATCCACTGGCAAGGTTGCACTGTACAACCTAAGTTAGCCTAAATTTGTGGGACTGATCCGCGAGACATACTGCCCACTTTATGGGGTGGAAAAAGTTGAATCTGATTTTCTGAAACTAACAATGAAAAGTCTCAACTGTCGAGCTTAAGTATCTGACTACAACTCGTTATCGAGGATAGCTATCTATCTAATTACCCCTAAGTCTAAGCGCATTGCGTGATTTATTGAGGATTCACTCCAGAAATTAAAGGGGATGGTTAAATCCTCCCAACTTGCTACATTCGGATCCGATGTGGATCTTGTTTTATCTCTCACTAAAGAGAAAATAGAGTTAGGTTATGAAACTGACCAAGAAAACTTAGGCCACTTGAAGTGTATTTTTTAGGTTTTTCAGCAAGATTTAAATCTTTTATTTCAGAAATATTAATTTCTGTTAATTTGAAAACCTGTTTGATCATTTCAGTTTTGACACTTCTTATTGGAAATTCCTCATCAGAATATAATTTGTCTGAATCATTCAAAGTATAAGCCACTTTGATTGATCCGTCATTCAAATTAGATTTTGATAATAGGAATTCTTTATTGTAAACCCTTTTAACCGGCGAACTCGGACTCTTTTCTGACGAACTCGAACTTTCTGATTTAGACTCCGGTTTTGACTCTTCATCCGTATCCAACACCTGATCGACCACTCTTTTTAATAATTCAGACTCATGATCAGTGTCAGACGCTGTGAATGTAACATCAATATTGTCTGGTAATTCATCAATGATTTCAGACTTTAACTTGATGTTGAGAGCCTTATTTACACGTTCCTCATTTGGATTTCTGGGAGAATAACTTTCATGGATCAGAGGCGGACATCTGTTATACTTGACACTTGGTTTCTTACCAGTATCAGTATCTGCAGCCTTTTTCTCTTTGAATGCCTCAAGACCTTCAATAGTAGGATAAACACGATCAATCAAATAATCACAAGTAGTATAACTCAACAGTAATCGTTTAATCCTTTCATTCTCAATCTTCTCAAGTTCCAACTCCTGTTTCAGCTTAGCGCAGTCTTCAATATACTCATTGATAACGCTCTGTTTTGTCATTAATGTTGCATTCATCTTCATCTGAGCAGTTTCAACTTCTAAATTTGTCTTTTTAAGATTATTCACCGTTCTATTCAGAACATCATACGATTCTTTCACATATTTCACATCAGACAACAAATTCTCTTTCATCTCTATCAGATCAAGAATATTCTTGTCTTTCTCCTCACATTGTTTGCAAGGCTCCTCACATTTCAAGCACGGTTTAACGATCTCAACTATCTTTTCAACTTCAACAACTTTCTCAACTTCAACAATTTTATCTACTTCGACGATTTTTTCAACTTCGACCAGTTTTTCAACTTCGACTACTTTTTCAACCTCAACAATCTTCTCCACCACTTTCTCCACTTCAACGATTTTCTCTACTACTTTCTCAGTTGCTGGTTCAACATTAGCTTCTCCAGCTTCTGTCTTTGCCTTTTCATCAGCTAGCCTTCTTGCTGCTTCCAGCTCTTTCTTCAATCTGGCAATCTTCTTCTGATTCAGCATCTCCATTTTATCTGCAAAAAACAAATTAAAACTAGTAGGATCTATGCCTTTTCTAGCTTTGTTGAGATGTTCTTCTTCATCATCGGTATCCACATCACTTCCAAGATCTTGAAAAATCGGGATTCTTTTCTCACTAGTCCCATCTTCACCCATAATTCTAGCAACAAGAGCTGAACCAGGTATGTATTTGTCCCAACTAAATCCCCCTGCAACAAACTCATCATCTTGATCAATGATACCAAAAATAAGCTTTTTTATTTGCATCTTCGATCATTTTCCTTTTATCATCAACAATTGGCCGAGCATGTGCAGTTTGTGGTTCCTTTTGTTGTGTAATCTAATGAAAAATTGATTTCTGATAATAATTATTCTTTTCTTGATTCTCGGTTGCTTCTTGGTTTTTGCATTCTCGTTTAAAATGACCTTTTCCTTTGCAACGGAAACAAGTGACTTTCGATTTGTCAAAGCCTAACTGAGAAGTAGCCATTCCTCGAAACTCATCTCTGCCAGTAATTTGTTGAAATTTTTCTGCCCTCCTCCAAGCACTAGCTAAGCACCACTTCACATCCATCAACTCAAGTTCCTCTGCATCAATTTGGTCATAATCTTCTTTAGTAAGCATAGGATTTCCAATCTTGCCATCGATTAAATTTTCATAAGATTCCAACATAGTAACGAGTGATGCCATGTGTTGCTTTGCTATTTCTGGAGACAAATTTTTACCATTTTGAATGTTCAAAGTGACGTTGCATTGAAGATTTGTTGAATTCTGTTGTTGAGGACTTGATGTTGTATGATTTGGATCAAAACTTGAATATGAAGACGAAGATTCACCACTCTGTGTCATATTACTACCCTTTGTTCCAGATGAACTGTCAGCACTAAAACCAGTTTGAATCTTGGGACTAGAGCTAGGAGTAGTTTCAATCTTGTTCCCTCTATAATACAAACTAACATCTTGTTTAGCATTCGGATTTGTCATAATAGCAGTTTTCTGAATATCCAACTCGTGCTCTTCAATTTTCTGAATAAACTGTGCCAGATTCATATTCTCAGACTTTCTCATGTGTTTCACAATCATCAAATAAGTTCCCCATTTCTGCTGTGGTAATGCATCAGCAAGTTTATCCACCCATTCCTCATCATCTTTCTCAATGTCCATTCTTCCCATTTCCAATACCAAGTGACAGTATCTATCAATAGTCTCCTTTGTTGTTTCATGATTGAAAGCTGTAAACATATCAAATGATTTCTTCAATAAAGCCTTTTTATTTTTAATCATATCTGCACTTCCTTTGAACTTCTGAATCAATGCATTCCAAATTAATCTAGCAGTACCCTCATGTTGGAGCAAAACAAATATATCTTCTTTAATTGCTTGTTGAAGAAAATTAATCATCATTTTCTCACTCGTGAACTTCAACTTGTCACCCTCTGAGTAGTCACAAATAGCTTTTTCAATTCCACGCTTGTTTTTCGGTTTTTCATAATCTTTGTGTAAAGCACACCATGCGTCAAACTTATACGCTTGCACCCAAGTTTCAAAACGATTCTGCCAACCTTTGAAATCTTCAATGTACATCAGTTTTGGCGGTTTCTGATGCGTTCCCGTTTCATTCTCACTGTATAAAGTTTCAGCAGCAGTAACTGGTGCAACAGGTGTAGCAAACGCATTGTAGAATTCCTCAGCCATTCTTTGGAAAATATTTCACAAATACAAGTCTCAAATGGAAACTCTTTTCAAACGGAATCCCTTCTCAAACGAAATAACTCTACAAGCGGAAATAGCCTTGAAGCGAAATCGCCTTGAAGCGAAATCCCTGATTTCGCTTGAACTACCACAGATTCAAACGAAATAATGTCTTGAAGCGAAATAGCAGATTTCGCTTGAAACAACTCAAGCGGAATAACCCTTCTGAAGCGAAATCACGAATTTCAAGTGGAATAAGGTGTGTTATCAAGCGGAAATACGATTTCAAGCGGAATCAGCCTACTTATCTTGCTTGAAATGCTGCTGACGTCATCTATGTTCGATCAGTTTTCAAACGGAATTAGGTATATTATCAGTTTTAAGCCGAATTAAGGTCCAAAACTCTCAATGATTCATTAAAACACTGTTATCCTTATAATGTGTGAAAATCAGACCATTTTGACCGTAAAATTTTATAAATTTTCAAAAAGAAGGTGTAGAAGTCAGAAAAATGGCTGTTTTTGGCAAGAACTCTTCTTCCTGAGCTCTGATACCATTTGTAGGATCGAGATGTGACCCAAACGAGTCAATCGGAAGAGCTCTAGTCCGTTTCAGAGGCGGAAACAAAGAAACAGATGTGAAAAATAGCTTGTTTCACTAATTAACGTCTTGTATATTGATTAAAATCAGTTTACAGATCAAATGACGCTTCGGCAGCACTTCGGTACCGGAATGATGAGAGTTACAAATGATTTCGCTTGGAACCTATTTATAGAGGATGGGATTTCGCTTGAGTGTGACATGTGTCAGTTCAAGCGAAATCACTCATGTTGATTTCGCTTGAAACTGTCAATGTCTCATTCAAGCGAAATCACTCATGTTGATTTCGCTTGAAACTGTCAATGTCTCATTCAAGCGAAATCACTCACTTCAAGCGAAATTACCACTTAACCAACCTAAAATCTCCTGTTTTCTCGTACAACGCGCCCTGATCTAACACTTGCAATGAAAGACTCGATACAAGACAAAGTTGACAGACGTATGCACCAACAGAAACCAACTCTCTAGACCTGAGATTATCCTTGAAACAACTGATAGAATCTTATAAACCTGAGATAGACTGAAGGCTACCCATGATTGGTGGAAGAGCTGTCTTGATAAAAGGCGGGAGCCTCTCAAATTCCAAATCAGAGACAGTAAAATGCTTAAAGTCTCACCTTGGAAAGACGTAATAAGGGTAAGTTGAGCCCTAGATATATTAGGCCATTCGAGATAACAGAATGTGTCGTTCGATAGCTTATAGACTTAAGCTACCAATAGAGCTGAGTGGAATCCATGATGTATTCCATATCTCTAATTTGAAAAAGTGCTTAGATGATAAAGCACTTGTCATGTCTCATCATGACATTCAAATTGACGAGGGCTTAAGGTTTATTGAAAAACCTTTGTACATTAAGGACAATGAAATTTAAAAGCTCCGTAAGAAAAAGGTTTCCCTCGTCAAAGTGAAATGGGGTTCCCGTCGTAGCCCATAATACACTTGAGAGGTTGAAATCTGAAATGAAATGGAAATGACCGTATTAGTTTGAATAAATATCGAGGACGAGATTTCCTTTAAGGGGGGTGAGGATGTAACACCCCGAAAATTTTCATCCAATTACGTGATGACACTTGTCCAATTCTCCAACTAAGCCCGACTATGTGGAGGGAGGAACCTCCAACTAATCCCGACTATGTGGAAGGAGGAAAGACCCACATTGTACGTTCACTGAAACGTGTCCTGTATCTCCGACTGATCCCGACTCTGGGAAGGAGAGGGACTATTATTGTGCGTTAACTGAAACGTGTCCCTGTTATCCAACTAATCCACACTATGAGGAAGGATAGGGACTAATATTGTATATACTAATAACTGGTTGACCCAAGGGGTCAAATGTGCAAATTTTAGGATCGTGTTGTGACCCAAACGAGTCAATCAGAAGAGTTCTTGTCTGTTTCAGAGGCGGAAACAAAGAAACAGACTTGTAAAATAGCTTGTTTCACTCTTAAACGTCTTGTTTTATTGATTTAACAGCAATACAGATCAAACGACGCGTCGGCAGCACTTCGGCACCGGAAACATGAAGGTTACAAATGATTTCGTTTAGGTGGTATTTATAGGAGATCTAATTCCGTTTGAATGTGTAAATGTGCATTTCAAACGGAATTAACCAAGTTAATTTCGTTTGAAATGACACATGTCACTTTCAAGCGGAATTAACCCTTTCAAACGAAATTACCTTACTCACACCCTAAAACCTCCTATTTTCTCGTACAACACGCTCTGATCTAACAATTCTAATACTAGACTCGATACAAGACGAAGTCGACAGACGTATGCACCAACAGACTCCCCCTCGGATGTTGACGAGTCTTAAGTGTAGAGTCTTCAACGTCTTCAGTCTTTATCAGTCTTTGGGCTTCCAGGATCTTGACCTGGCTCTTGCCTAACTCCAATTCTTTCTTCAGGATCTGATTCTGGCTCTTGTATCCACATACTCTTCTTTCCTTCGGATGTTGATCTACTAGCAGACTCCCCCTTGAATTATGCTGGGATCGTAGTCTGGCTCACATCCTCATCAGATATTTACAGGTTTAGGATCGATTCCTGGCTCACCTGCATATTCTCTACCCAAAACATAAGTTTCATCAAAGATAAGATATAACAAATTTAGAAACACTGCTAACCATTTGTAAACACAAACTTAACACATCATTTTCAAGCATCAATCAATAATGATTTATCATGTTAATCTCTGATGAACCACTTGCATGTATATCAATTTTCATTTCAAACATCTTCAAACAAACTTTCCCAAACCTGTTCGTCATGTTTAGCACTCGGAATTTTGAAAATCAGCTTTCCAACATCAGTTGTCTAAAATCTTTTTGAATTTTTCAATATTTATGCTAAAACACACCGAAAATCTTTTTGGATTTTTGAAATAACAGAAATGCAGTAAAGAAATATTTACATACAATATTTTTGTGAGTCTGTGTAAGAGGATCGTATCAGTTTCTGAGACAAATCACCAACACCGTTAAGCTTTAAACATTTTAAGTTTTAAACGATTCACTTAGATTGTCAGTATACTGATCCACTTAAATTTTCACACAAAGTTCAACTGTTTCGAGATACGAGATTAGTGTTTTAGATACTTAAACTTATTCGCGTGTCCCACCTCAGATTATACTCCTGTATCCAGATCCCAATATTCAGTCTTACAGGTGAGTATACCTAGATGATATCTGTAAGGGGTTAAATTGCGAGGCCATGAGAGCTCAGGTCAGAACTTCCGTTCAGCAGAGAGATGATGGCTCGTCTTTAGGTGGGTCCCCTTTAGAGGATCTTTTCTTCAACAGCACATGATTAGCATTTTTCAATGTTTCATCATTTTTTATGCTGAGGGTAGGCTATATTTCAAGCAAGCGTAAAGTATTCTCCGGTGACTAGGCCATTGCTTCCGCAAAATCAGAAGTCCCGGGATAATACCCCAGATATCACTAAGCATAAAGACCTAGTATCTCAGAAAGAGGGGTCCTTCAAACAAGATTTTGGGGGTTACCCATATATCCGAGAGATGTTACCCACGATATAAGCAAGTTTGAATTTAGGTTTATATCTCGACACAATATACTAAATGTGCAAAAACCCACTGACACATCATCAGTGAGACCATTTATCACTTTTTAACTTTCCATTTCTTTAGCATGCTGTGATTGACCACTGACGTGCTATCATTTCCTCTTTTTGACAACAAAACTCATTTTATCATGTTTTTGGCTTTTTCAAATTTTCTAATGTTTTTGGATTTTCTGAAATTTCTTACTCCCCCTAAAATGCAAATTCATTTAAAGAAATTTGAAAACAAACTATACAAGCAAATTGACAACTGATATCGAATCACTTCAGATCGCCATCCACTTGGCATAAACAATCAGAACTCCCCCTTTCAACAAACTATTTTCCCATTGATTTCAAAACACTTAAGTTTTTTTAATCAAATGGTTTTTCCAGAAAATAAGTTTTGTTGATTTTATCTCTTGTATGTTAGGGGTTCATCACATTGTTTCTCAATCATATGTAGGAAAAAACAAGTTCAACTTAATGTCCTTGATTTACCACTTGTAAGTGAAATCCTTTCTCAACCACTTGTAGGTTCACTTTTCAACCATACCAATTGTAAATCAAAATATAACAATTTAAAGATACCACTTGTAGATTTACCAACCAAACCTTTTTCAAGAAAGATGCCGATTCCTGCTCCACTCTTACCAACCTGG
The DNA here is from genome assembly GCA_030545235.1 of Helianthus tuberosus. NCBI lineage: Eukaryota > Viridiplantae > Streptophyta > Magnoliopsida > Asterales > Asteraceae > Helianthus > Helianthus tuberosus. The sequence continues at coordinate 125,260,126 of CM060400.1, forward strand.
GAGCTCCAACAAGTCGGGATTTTTAGTTAGGAAAAACTTTCCCCCAAGCCTGACCAGCCTTGGGAGATTCTGGTACACATCTATCCCACCAACATTTTGATTTATAAAAATCTTTTGCACTTTTAACCTTCCCATCAACCATCTTCCCTGAAAATATGTTTAACTTTTCCATTAAAAGCCTTTTCAGCATCAAATTCTTTGTTACCAGCAAAGAATTGACCTGAAATTTCAGTTTTACCCACTTTTAACTTCAAATTTTCCTTAGACAATTTAGGAAAGTTTTCATCGTTCACCTCAGGAACGGAATTCTCATTCTTCTTCTCAACAGATGAATCCTCTGATTTTATGGAATCAGATTCATTGTCAGAACTACTATCTGAACTTTTAACAACCCATTTCTGTTTGTTTAGATCGACATTTCTTTTGTAAAACCGTTTTGAAGTTTCACCAACTTGCACAGTTGATTTTTCAAACATTTTAACCTTTTCTTTTAATTGTTCAGATTTGTCAACAAATTTTCTTCTCATTTCAAAGTTAGAAGACACTCCCTGTTTTGAATAAGTGGACTCTTGGCAGTTCCAAGCAATGTGTCCAGCTTTTTGACACTTAAAGCAGGTTCTTCTATCAACTCTTGGAGCAAATTTCCTCACATTCTTTTTTATTTCAGCAAGAAACTCTTGATTTGATTGTTTCCAGAATGGTTTCTTCTACTCATCTTCAGAACTTCCTCCTGCAATAAATGTTGTTTTTGGTTTATAACTTTTCTCATTTTTATAATTTTCTGAAGAATTAAAACCCAACCTTTCTTTTTGAAATTACTGTTATGGTTTGGTTTGGTTTCTTTTGAAAACCATAACCAGAACCGTAACCCATTTTTCTGTTAACTCTTTGTTGAATTCTTGAAGAAGTGTATTTGTTAGGTTTACCATCAAGATTTAAATCTTTTATTTCAGAAATGTTAATTTCTGTTAACTTGAAAACCTGTTTGATCATTTCTGTTTTAACACTTCTTATTGGAAATTCCCCATCAGAATATAATTTGTCTGAATCATTCAAAGTATAAGCCACTTTGATTGATCCATCATTCAAATTGGATTTTGATAACAAGAATTCTTTATTGTAAACCCTTTTAACCGGTGAACTCGGACTCTTTTCTGACGAACTCGGACTATCAGACTCAGACTCCAGTTTTGACTCTTCATCCATATCTAACACCTGATCGACCACTTTCTTTAACAACTCAGACTCATGATCAGTGTCAGACGCTGTGAATGTGACATCAATATTGTCTGGTAATTCATCAATGATTCCAGACTTTAACTTGATGTAGACTGCCTTTTTTAGACGCTCCTCGTTAGGATTCCTGGGGGAATAACTCTCATAGATTGGAGGCTGACACTTGTTATACTTGACACTTTGTGTCTTACCAGCATATGTGTCTTCCGTTTCTTTATCTTTAAACGCTTTAAGACCTGCAACAGTAGGATAAACACGATCAATCAAATAATCACAAGTAGTATAACTCAACAGTAATCGTCTAATCCTTTCACTCTCAATCTTTTCAAGTTCCAACTCCTGCTTCAGCTTAGCACAGTCTTCGATATACTCATTGATGACGCTCTGCTTTGTCATTAATGTTGAGCTCATCATTGTCATAGCAGCATCAACTTCTCGATTTGTTTTGTTCAAACCATCAACTATCTTGTTCAAAACATCATATGACTCTTTTACATACTTCAAATCAGACAGTAAATCTTCTTTAATCTTCTCCAAATCAGCAATCTTCTTATCTTTCTCCTCACAAGCTTTGCAAGATTCTAAACACTTCAAACATGGTTTTTCAACTTCAACCACTTTTTCACTTCTCTTTTCAATCTCGACGATTTTCTCAACTTCAACGATTTTTTCTACCTCGACGAGTTTCTCTACATCGACAAGTTTTTCGACTTCAACTATTTTTTCGATTTCAACTATTTTTTCGATTTCAACTATTTTCTCCACCACTTTCTCAGTTACTGCTTCAACATTTGCTTCTCCAGTTTCTGTCTTTGCCTTTTCATCAGCTAGCATTCTTGCTGCTTCCAGCTCTCTCCTCAATCTGGCAATCTTCTTCTGATTCAGCATCTCCCTTTTATCTGCAAAAAACAAATTAAAGCTGTCAGGATCTATGCCTTTTCTAGCTTTATTAAGATATTCTTCCTCATCATCAGTATCAATATCACTTCTAAGATCTGGAAAAATCGGGATTCTTTTCTGATTAGCCTCATCTTCACCCAGAATTCTAGCAACAAGACCTGAACCTGGTGGAATGTATTTATCCGAGCTGAAACCTTCTGCAAAAAAATCATCATCTTGATCAATTATACCAAACAGTGCTCTTTTCTCTTCAATGGGACGTGCATGAGCAGTTTGTGGTTCCCTTTTTTGAGGTTGTTGATCAATCTGATGAAAAATTGATTTCTGATAATAATTGTTCTTTTCTTGACTCCCGGTTGCTTCTTTATTTGTACATTCTCTCTTAAAATGACCATTTCCTTTACACCGGAAACATGTAACTTTTGATTTGTCAAAACCTAACGGAGAAGTAGCCATTCCTCGAAACTCATCTCTACCAGTAATTTGTTGAAACTTTTCTGCCCTCCTCCAAGCACTAGCCAAACACCCCTTCACATCCATCAACTCAAGTTCCTCTGCATCAATTTGGTCATAATATTCTTTTGTAAGCATCGGATTTCCAATCTTGCCAGCAATCAAACTTTCATAAGATTCCAACATAGCAACGAGTGATGCCATGTGTTGCTTGGCTATTTCTGGAGACAAATTTTGACCATTTTGAATGTTCAAAGTGACATTGCACTGTAGATTTGTTGAATTCTGGTGTTTAGGACTTGGTGTTGTAAAATTTGGATCAAAGCTTGAATATGAAGATGAAGATCCACCACTCTATGTCACATTACTACCCTTTGTTCCAGATGAACTGTCAGCACTAAAACCAGTTTGGATCTTTGGGCTAGGGCTGGGGGTAGCCTCAAACTTGTTCCCTATGTAATACAAACTGACATCTTGTTGAGCATTTGGATTCATCATGATAGCAGTTTTCTGAATATCCAATTCATGCTCTTCAATTTTCTGAATGAACTGTGCCAAATTCATATTCTCAGACTTCCTCATGTGTTTCACAATCATCAAATAAGTTCCCCACTTATGCTGTGGTAGTGCTTCAGATAGTTTATCGACCCACTCATCATCATCTTTCTCAATGTCCAATCTTCCCATTTAAAATACCAGATAACAATATCTATCAATGGTCTGCTTTGTTGTTTCATGGCCAAAAGCTGAAAACATATCAAACGATTTCTTCAATAACGCCTTTTTGTTTTTGATCATATCTGCGCTTCGTTTGAATTTCTAAATCAATGCTTCCCAAATTGATCTAGCCGTACCATTATGTTGGAGCAAAACAAATATATCTTCTTTAATTGCTTGTTGAAGAATACTGATCATCATTTTCTCACTGGTAAATTTCAATTTGTCACTCTCTGAATAGTCACAAATAGCTTTTTCAATCCCACGTTCATTCTTTGGTTTCTTATAATCTTTCAACAATGAACACCATGCGTCAAATTTATAAGCTTGCAGCCAGTTTTCAAAACGATTTTTCCATCCTTGAAAATCTTCAATGTACATGAGCTTTGGTGGTTTCTGATAAGTTCCTGTCTCATTCTCATTGTACACAGTTTCAGCAGCTGTAACAGGTGCAATCGGTGTAGCAAACGCATTGTAGAATTCCTCGTCCATGTTTCGGGAAATTTTTCCCACAAAACACAAGTTTCAAACGGAATCCCTTTTCAAACGGAATCAATCACTCAAACGAAATCACTTCACAAACGGAATTCCCTCTCAAACGGAATCACCCTTCAAACGAAATAACCTGATTTCGTTTGAACCAGCACACTTTCAAACGGAATACCACTTAGAAACGAAATCACCTAATTTTGTTTGAAACATTTCAAATGGAAATACACCCTGAAGCGGAATCAGGTATTTCAAACGGAATTATGTGAAATTTTCAAGTGGAATAGCAAGTTCAAGCAGAATAAGGTGCTAATCTCATTTGAAATGCTGCTGACGTCATCTTTTTCGATCTGAGTTTCAAACGGAATTACGATTTTTACCAGTTTTAGATCGAATTAAGGTCTAATTCTTTCAAGGATTAGTTAAAACACTGTTTTGCTTATAATGTGTGAAATTCAGACCATTTTGAACATGAAATTTTGTAAATTTTGTAAAAGAAGGTGTAGAAGTCGGAAATTATGGCTGTTTTGGTAAGAACTCTTCCTCCTGAGCTCTAATACCACTTGTAGGATCGTGTTGTGACCCAAACGAGTCAATCAGAAGAGTTCTTGTCTGTTTCAGAGGCGGAAACAAAGAAACAGACTTGTAAAACAGCTTGTTTCACTCTTAAACGTCTTGTTTTATTGATTTAACAGCAATACAGATCAAACGACGCGTCGGCAGCACTTCGGCACCGGAAACATGAAGGTTACAAATGATTTCGTTCGGGTGGTATTTATAGGAGATCTAATTCCGTTTGAATGTGTCAATGTGCATTTCAAACGGAATTAACCAAGTTAATTTCGTTTGAAATGACACATGTCACTTTCAAGCGGAATTAACCCTTTCAAACGAAATTACCTTACTCACACCCTAAAACCTCCTATTTTCTCGTACAACACGCCCTGATCTAACAATTCTAATACTAGACTCGATACAAGACGAAGTCGACAGACGTATGCACCAACACAAATATTGTATTCTAGAAGTCCTTACGGACCGTAAGGCATCCTGGCTTACGGACCATAAGGCATTTAATATGTTGCGTGCCAAGAGATCTTACGGAACGTAAGGCACCTAGGCTTACGGACCATAAGGATGTGTGCTGAACAAGTAAAATACATTGCCTTAGGTCCTTACGGACCGTAAGGCTTGATGCTTATGGTCCATAATGGACCTGCTGACAGCAGAAAATAGCTGGCTGCTGTTGCTATTGTTCTGCCATATTGTGGCACCTCTTGCCACCTCTCTAGGCTTCATTCCACGTCCCTAGACACATGGCACCTGCTTGTGATCTCTGGGAACACTTAGCACACTAACATTCACCTCTCTTGGCTATAAATAGCAACCTTTTCCTTGAATTCTCTTCACACCTTCACTTCTCTTCTAAATCATTCTTGGAGCTCTCCTCTGGACAAGAGGACTTCCTTTCTCAGTTGTTTTCTGCTTAACACTTCCAAATAACAAATTCTGTTCATTCCGGACTATAGAACCCCCCTAGATATTCGGACTTGGGTTACTAATACTTTAACTTACGACTTTTACTATATTAATATCGTTATCTGTTGGAAGCTAGCAAAAAAAGGTAAATACTCCTAACTTATTTTGTTTTAAAACTTGGGGTATGCGATACGACACTTGGATCGGGTATTATATAAATTAGCCATGAGATCTGCTCATGAATATAAGAACTCGATTTAATTCGTTTTACTTGATAACTGAAACGATTGGGGGTTATTGGTACCGTGTCCGGGCTTCCTGACTCATTAACTATTATAGCCACACGGAATAACGTGCAGGGGTACGCATACCGACTGTAAGACACGTTTATTCAACTTTGATGTGCACCCTTAATCATTATAGCACTGAAAATGACCGGCTCTGATCTCTGGTTCCCATCGTATGACAAGTATGTAACTCTGGTCACAAGATAAAATCCCAAGAAATATTAAATGATTACCTACGAGTTTTCTCTATGTATAAAACTGTTCTTGAAAAAACTGTTTTTCAAAATGAGTCAGTTAATTATATTTACCAGCGAAAGCTCACGTATTTTCAAAAGATTGAACCGCAGTTACCGAACCTTATAATAGGCTGGGAATCCGGGTCGGCTAGAATGAAGGTTATGGAATTTGCAACTCCTCAGCTTAAGGCCTATGATGTCTACAGCTCTTTTTATTAGATCCCACCTGTGGGCTTGTACTTGAACGCTTATATAAATGTTTGTATATATTCAAGCTTTTATTAAATAAATATTTTTACTCCAATACTTCCGCTACATTGTAATTTGTGATACTGTTATCCAATCGTCACGCTTAAACCCTACCCTATTGGGCCCACCGGAAATGGGGGTGTGACATGATATGATTATTTTTATCTATGTCTAAATATAATTTTCACTCAATAACGAGTTGTGAATAGTAAAATACGATCGAACAAAGCATAAACGTAGATGTCTTCAAAGTTGTGTTAACACTTACTTTTGTTGTAAAGTGACGTCATTTACTCTTTTTGTTATTGTATTAACAAAATATGACATTACATAAAAATTTTGAATATACAGTTGCGACTTAGTTGTTCCTTATCTATGATTTGATAAAAGTTTAATTTGGACGAGGCGATATAAAGTTGATTTCTTTTTGTTCCTTACCGTGATGAACCCAGTTGATACCATCGAAACAACAGCCATACCCATACATTACTTTTTCTTATGGTTTTCTCAACATATCGCAATAAGGTATATTTTTATTTGTACTGTAAGCTATAACAAATGTCAATAACCGAATTGATACCAATCGAACAACATGGTGCCTGTACAAGTATTCGTTTTTATAGATGTAAAACACGCATTGATATCCTCTTGGGCATAGCTTTTTCGGTTCCTATATCCAGTGCCAGGATCGTACAGGTAAAGCATGAATCATACAATTTAATAAAAACGCCAGGAGATATGTACAATAACCTCAAAAAAAGTCAGTAGATATGTACAATAACATCGACAATAAGAATGGATTTTAAAAATATTCCAGTAATCATTTAATTTGTATTTTCTCTAATAACACTTGTGTTACTTGATTTTAAAAAAATCTAAATACGCAGTTTTTTAATAAAATAAAGTTGTAAACATTCTAATATAATTTTTTTGAAAACATAGTTGTATTTAAAATAAAGTATTTTTTCTATTATAAACTATAGCAAGTGTTGGTATCATATGATGCTGTACCGCTACTATGATAATGATAATGATAATGATATTGATAATAATAATAATAAATATTGAAATAAATAAATAATTTAAATATACTAAATGAACAATTGAATTATAAAAGACTCTAAATTCATAAACTGAATAATTGAATTATATAGGACTCTAAATGCTAATGAGATGGTGCTGGAATGGTAAGCGGAAGACTTGATGTTCTAAGAAACTCAATTTCGATTCCTGCCCTCACAATTATTGTCTGCGGCACCTGGTGATGATGGGAGAGTAGGCGAAAAAGTGGAGATCGCTAGTTCGATTCTTGAACTAAGCGGGTTTTACCTCACCGCACTGTCGTGCCTTCGGGCAAGTGTTCACGGGCTTCGGCCCTAGGTGAGGGTTTTCCCCGGTTCGGAGGCGAATGACGATTGTATCCCGATATGGTGAATTTCGCCAGTAGCTCATTATAGCCGTTCAAAATATATATATAAGACTCTAAATTCATAAACATTATTGGACTCTAAATTCATAAGCAAGAGGATAAATAATTCTTGCCATTATGAAAAAGAAAAGTTTACCGAACAAAACTATACTTTTTTAAATTAATATGAAATTCAGTGTATTTTCGGAAGAAGCAGAAAGTTAGGCCTTATCCAAAATTCCAAAGTATCTCCACTCCAGTTTGGGCCTAGAATGTTTAGAAAGGGGCCGTTCCTTTTTTTTTTTAACGGAAACAACACTTTATATATATATATAGGGGAGGGTTCATTGGGGAACACCAAAAAAGTGGGGAACTGGGGAACATGGGCAATATTGTCAAATTACATAAAAGAAACACGCGCATACAAAAAAAAAGTCCCCCCTGATTTGAATCAGCTAGGGTTTCGTCGGAGAAAGACTGAGATACGGCGGAGTCAAATTAGGTTCTCCGATTGCATTAAACAACTAAAATCAATCGCTCTTCAAGTGGCAACACGGCGGTGATACGACGGAAAACACGGCGGTGATACGACGGAACTGCAATCAGATTCTAAGATTGCGCTAAACAGCTGAAATAAGTCGTTCTTCAATCAAAAATCTTAGTTTCTTCGTTCGAAAGTAAGATTCGTTGATCAATCTTCAAACACATTGCAGGTAAAACGATTATTATAACATTCAATAAACATTCATTGATTTATAGGGTATATATGTTTTATATATTACTTTTTCACTGTTTTTGCTCCTTTTTCTATTATGAATTCGTATTATAAAGAATCGAAACTTGTATGAACTTAAGTTTGTTTATGTAGAACAAATTATTATGTGTTCTTCCTGTGTTATATGTTGTTATGCTTGACAATAGTGATAATTGTGGTAAATTGTACCTGTAGGTTGCAAATTATACGGCAGAACCTGGAAACTAGGGTTTAAAACATGTAGGATGTATATAATATTATCACAAATAGACCTGTTATGATGACTTTTTTCTTTGGTAAGAGAGTGTAAGTGTACATATTCACCACAACATATTGTACTTTTTAGATTGTATTTAGGGGTAAGGGTACTTGATATGTCTTATAAGGCAAAGAGAATAAATAGATAATAAAATGTTGTTAGGATACCATCATCTGTGAACTTGAAGTCAAACAATGTTTCATATAATCGTCAACGATTTAGACAATGTATTTTTGCAAACTTACCAGTAATGCGCAATGTGCTGGCTACACTACAAAAAGGGGAAATGGCAGACGTGAATGACACCACTAGATTATGCAAATTTAAAATAGAAGAAGAAGAAAGGAATACTGAGTTTTAGACTTGTATCATGGATCGGTATCATCATCATAATCATATCATGCAACATAGGATGAGTCTAAGGTCCCAAAATCAATTTGAAGAAGAAGAAGAAGTTTTAGACTTGTATCATGGATCGGTATCATCATCATAATCATATCATGCAACATAGGATGAGTCTAAGGTCCCAAAATCAATTTGGTTTTTGTGCTATGGAGGTAAATAAAGGATGATTTTTTTTTATTAAATGACTTGAAAAGAGCTATATGCAGCAAAATGTAATTTGTATAACGTCCTGGTGCTTAAAGGTATTCGGTCATGAATCAAATTATTGTACTTTATGTGCATTTTCATGAATAGCTTGATATGACGCCACGTTGCTAACTTAAGCCCCTTTTGGGTTATGAGTAATGCATGTCGTTATAAATTAGACACTCCGTGACAGCTATACAATGTACTCCACTGTTCTATTTTTTAGGTAGCAAAACAGAGATAAATGCTCAATGTTAGCTTCTAAAAATAACGCATGTTGAGGGTTTTCTATTTTCTACCATCTACAACAATATTGTTTGGGTGCTTGATTGCATTTTAATACTCGAAAAATACCAAAACCATATCTAACATTCTTATTTTATTAGGGATTTGCTTTATTGTGTTTTAAATTTTGACAACATTTTAACATGCTCAAAATTTGAAGATTAAAAGATGCGGAGAGATGGCACGGAAATTACGGTACTTCAAAGAACAAATGTCAAAGGCGGGTTTTACACCCACAGTGAAAACTGATGCAAAAAGTGATATCAGTCTGGATGACCTAGAGGTACATACGAATCAATTGAATTTTTGTGTATATGCAGGGAAAAAAATTCCTAACGAGGCTCATCCTCGACATTGTTTAGGAGATTGATATTTTTCTAATGATGTCTAATTTATAGGTAAAACTTGGAGATCGTGAAGCCGAGCTGATTGAAATAAATGCGAATAGATATTCCAAAAGGAAGATATTGGAGCAGTGACTGAAGGAAAAGGAAAAGGAAGAGGAGGCGGCACGTAACAGTAGTGCAAGTGGTCGAGGTCCATCTTACAGCCCCCGGGGCGACCTTTTTGGCTTTGAAGTTTGCAGCTAACGCGCTTTGTTGGGTCCAATGCAACCGGAACCTAAGGACTGCTAGGGAGTTGATGAAATTGAAAAAGCGTCCAGAGCTAGACTTCACTGCTCATGGTGATTAGTTTTTTTAACATGTTAAAAAAACGTTTGCATTGATCAACTAAACTTGATTTGACTTTATTTGACCAAATATATTAAAATAAGTTTTGTACAATAAACTTTAACATGATGAAATGTTGACTTGTTCTACTAGGTTCGATTTAAATTTATTTGACCAAATTATATATTAAATTCTGGATTAGAGTTTAAAATACTAAAATAAAGTTTTGTATGGAGTTTATGCGGGCTAAAAATATTAAAATAAATTAATTTAACATGTTAAAGAAAAGTTTGCATTGATCAACAAAACTTGATTCGACTTTATTTGACCAAACATGTTAAAATAAGTTTTGTACAATAAACTTTAACACGTTAAATGAGAATTTGCCTTGATCTACAAGGTTTAATTTAACTTTATTTGACCAAATTATAAATTAAATTTTGGATTAGAGTTTAAAATACTAAAATAAAGTTTTGTAAGTTTATGCTGGCTAAGAATATTAAAATAAATAAATCTAACATGCTAAATGAGCGTTAACAATGATCAACTAAACTCGATTCGAATTTATCTGAATAAACATTTTAAGATAAGTTTTGTACGATAAACTTTAACATGTTAAATGAGAGTCTAAATTGATCAACTAGGTGCGATTCAACTTTATTTAACCAAATAATAAATTGAATTCCGGCGTAGAGTCCAAAATATTAAAATAAATTTTTGTGTGTAGTTTATGCGGGCTCAAAATATTAAAATAAATTAATTTAACATGTTAAAGAAAAGTTTGCATTGATCAACTAAACTTGATTCGACTTTATTTGACCAAACATGTTAAAATAAGTTTTGTACAATAAACTTATCATGTTAAATGAGAGTTTGCCTTGATCTACTAGGTTCGATTTAACTTTATTTGACCAAATTATATACTAAATTTTGGATTAGAGTATAAAATACTAAAATAAAGTTTTATGTGGAGTTTATGCGGGCTTAAAATGTTAAAATAAACAAATTTAACATGTTAAATGAGGATTTACACTGATCAACTAAACTCGATTGGAATTTATTTTACCAAACATGTTAAAATAATTTTTGTACGATAACCTTTAACATGTTAAATGAGAGTTTGCATTGATCAACTAGGTGCGATTCAACTTTATTTATCCAAATTATATATTGAATTTCAGCTTAGAGTTCAAAATACTTAAATAAAGTTTTGTTTGTACTCTATGCGAGCTCATAATACTAAAATAAATTAATTTAACATGTTAAAAAACGTTTGCATTGATCAACTAAACTTGATTTGACTTTATTTGACCAAATATATTAAAATAAGTTTTGTACAATAAACTTTAACATGATGAAAGGTTGACTTGTTCTACTAGGTTCAATTTAAATTTATTTGACCAAATTATATATTAAATTCTAGATAAGAGTTTAAAAATACTAAAATAAAGTTTTGTATGGAGTTTGTGCGGGCTAAAAATATTAAAATAAATTAATTTAACATTTTAAAGAAAAGTTTGCATTGATCAACTAAATTTGATTCGACTTTATTTGACCAAACATGTTAAAATAAGTTTTGTAGAATAAACTTTAACACGTTAAATGAGAATTTGCCTTGATCTACAAGGTTTAATTTAACTTTATTTGACCAAATTATATATTAAATTTTGGATTATAGTTTAAAATACTAAAATAAAGTTTTGTGGGTTTATGCTGGCTAAGAATATTAAAATAAATAAATCTGACATGCTAAATGAGCGTTAACATTGTACAACTAAACTCAATTAGAATTTATTTGAACAAACATTTTAAGATAAGTTTTGTACGATAAACTTTAACATGATAAATGAGAGTTTAAATTGATCAACAAGGTGCGATTCAACTTTATTTAACCAAATTATATATTGAATTCCGGCGTAGAGTCCAAAATATTAAAATAAAGTTTTGTGTGTAGTTTATGCGGGATCAAAATATTAAAATAAATTAATTTAACATGTTAAAGAAAAGTTTGCATTGATCAACTAAACTTGATTCGAATTTATTTGACCAAACTTGTTAAAATAAGTTTTGTATAATAAACTTTAACAAGTTAAATGAGAATTTGCCTTAATCTACAAGGTTTAATATAACTTTATTTGACCAAATTATAAATTAAATTTTGGATTAGAGTTTAAAATACTAAAATAAAGTTTTGTGGGTTTATGCTGGCTAAGAATATTAAAATAAATAAATATAACATGCTAAATGAGCGTTAACGTTGATCAACTAAACTCGATTCGAATTTATTTGAACAAACATTTTAAGATAAGTTTTGTACGATAAACTTTAACATGTTAAATGAGAGTTTAAATTGATCAACTAGGTGCGATTCAACTTTATTTAACCAAATTATATATTGAATTCCGGCGTAGAGTCCAAAATATTAAAATAAAGTTTTGTGTGTAGTTTATGCGGGCTCAAAATATTAAAATAAATTAATTTAACATGTTAAAGAAAAGTTTGCATTGATCAACTAAACTTGATTCGACTTTATTTGACCAAACATGTGAAAATAAGTTTTGTACAATAAACTTTAACACGTTAAATGAGAATTTGCCTTGATCTACAAGGTTTAATTTAACTTTATTTGACCAAATTATAAATTAATTTTGGATTAGAGTTTAAAATACTAAAATAAAGTTTTGTGGGTTTATGCTGGCTAACAATATTAAAATAAATAAATATAACATGCTAAATGAGCGTTAACATTGATCAACTAAACTCGATTCGAATTTATTTGAACAAACATTTTAAGATAAGTTTTGTACGATAAACTTTAACATGTTAAATGAGAGTTTAAATTGATCAACTAGGTGCGATTCATCTTTATTTAACCAAATTATTTATTGAATTCCGGCGTAGAGTCCAAAGTATTAAAATGAAGTTTGGTGTGTAGTTTATTCGGGCTTGTAGGATCGTGAAACGACCTAACGAGTCGATCAGAAGAGTGCTCAGACTGAATCAGAGGCGGAATTCATTGATTCAGTCTTTGTTTAGCTTGATTTCACTATTAAATGTTTCTTTTATTGATCTGCTGACAATTTACAAGCGTTGGAGACGATTCGGCAGAGTTTCGCCGTTACATACAAGACATTCACACCTGTTCTATGTGGTTTCGCTCATGGGAACCTCTATATATAAGGCTTGTGGTTTCGCTCTTATGTACATGTACATATAAGCGAAACCTCAACCTGTCCATATAAGCGAAACCTCCTCTAATTGACCCAATGAGCGAAACCTGCTCACTAAATACATATAATCTCCTATTTTCTCGTAAAACGTGCCCTAATCTATACATTTAATGTATGACTCGATACAAGACGAAGTCGACAGATGTAGTGCACCAACAGGGCTCAAAATATTAAAATAAATTAATTTAACATGTTAAAGAAAAGTTTGCATTGATCAACTAAACTTGATTCGACTTTATTTGACCAAACATGTTAAAATAAGTTTTGTACAATAAACTTTATCATGTTAAATGAGAGTTTGCCTTGATCCACTAGGTTCGATTTAACTTTATTTGACCAAATTATATATTAAATTTTGGATTAGAGTATAAAATACTAAAATAAAGTTTTGTGTGGAGCTTATGCGGGCTTAAAATATTAAAATTAATAAATTTAACATTTTAAATGAGCGTTTACATTGATCAACTAAATTCGATTGGAATTTATTTGACCAAACATGTTAAAATAATTTTTGTACGATAAACTTTAACATGTTAAATGAGAGTTTGCGTTGATCAACTAGATGTAATTCAACTTTATTTAACCAAATTATATATTGAATTTCAGCCTAGAGTTCAAAATACTTAAATAAAGTTTTGTGTGTAGTCTATGCGGGCTCAAAATACTAAAATAAATTAATTTAACATGTTAAAAAAACGTTTGCATTGATCAACTAAATTTGATTTGAATTTATTTGACCAAATATATTAAAATAAGTTTTGTACAATAAACTTTAACATGATGAAAGGTTAACTTGTTCTACTAGGTTCGATTTAAATTTATTTGACCAAATTATATATTAAATTATGGATAAGAGTTTAAAATACTAAAATAAAGTTTTGTATGGAGTTTATGCGGGCTAAAAATATTAAAATAAATTAATTTAACATGTTAAAGAAAAGTGTGCATTGATCAACTAAACTTGATTCGAATTTATTTGACCAAACATGTTAAAATAAGTTTTGTACAATAAACTTTAACACATTAAATGAGAAATTGCCTTGATCTACAAGGTTTAATATAATTTTATTTGACCAAATTATAAATTAAATTTTGGATTAGAGTTTAAAACTCTAAAATAAAGTTTTTTATGGAGTTTATGCGGGCTAAAAATATTAAAATAAATTAACTTAACATGTTAAAGAAAAGTGTGCATTGATCAACTAAACTTGATTCGACTTTATTTGACCAAACATGTTAAAATAAGTTTTGTACAACAAAATTTAACACGTTAAATGAGAGTTTGCCTTGATCTACAAGGTTTAATTTAACTTTATTTGAACAAATTATAAATTAAATTTTGGATTAGAGTTTAAAATACTAAAATAAAGTTTTGTGGGTTTATGCTAGCTAAGATTATTAAAATAAATAAATCTAACATGCTAAATGAGCGTTAACATTGATCAACTAAACTCGATTCGAATTTATTTGAACAAACATTTTAAGATAAGTTTTGTACGATAAACTTTAACATGTTAAATGAGAGTTTAAATTGATCAACTAGGTGCGATTCAACTTTATATAACCAAATTATATATTGAATTCCGGCGTAGAGTCCAAAATAATAAAATAAAGTTTTGTGTGTAGTTTATGCGGGCTCAAAATATTAAAATAAATTAATTTAACATGTTAAAGAAAAGTTTTCATTGATAAACTAAACTTGATTCGACTTTATTTGACCAAACATGTTAAAATAAGTTTTGTACAATAAACGTTAACACGTTAAATGAGAATTTGCCTTGATCTACAAGGTTTAATTTAACTTTATTTGACCAAATTATAAATTAAATTTTGGATTAGAGTTTAAAATACTAAAATAAAGTTTTGTGGGTTTATGCGAGCTAAGAATATTAAAATAAATAAATCTAACATGCTAAATGAGCGTTAACATTGATCAACTAAACTCGATTCGAATTTATTTGAACAAACATTTTAAGATAAGTTTTGTACGATAAACTTTAACATGTTAAATGAGAGTTAAAATTGATCAACTAGGTGTAATTCAACTTTATTTAACCAAATTATATATTGAATTCCGGCGTAGAGTCCAAAATATTAAAATAAAGTTTTGTGTGTAGTTTGTGCGGGCTCAAAATATTAAAATAAATTAATTTAACATGTTAAATAAAAGTTTGCATTGATCAACTAAACTTGATTCGACTTTATTTGACCAAATATGTTAAAATAAATTTTGTACAATAAACTTTATCATGTTAATTGAGAGTTTGCCTTGATCTACTAGGTTCGATTTAACTTTATTTGACCGAATTATATATTAAATTTTGGATTAGAGTATAAAATACTTAAATAAAGTTTTGTGTGGAGTTTATGCGGGCTTAAAATATTAAAATAAATAAATTTAACATGTTAAATGAGCGTTTACATTAAACAACTAAACTCGATTGGAATTTATTTGACCAAACATGTTAAAATAATTTTTGTACGATAAACTTTAACATGTTAAATGAGAGTTTGCGTTGATCAACTAGGTGCGATTCAACTTTATTTAACCAAATTATATATTGAATTTCAGCCTAGAGTTCAAAATACTTAAATAAATTTTTGTGTGTAATCTATGCAGGCTTAAAATACTAAAATAAATTAATTTAACATGTTAAAAAAACGTTTGCATTGATCAACTAAACTTGATTTGACTTTATTTGACCAAATATATTAAAATAAGTTTTGTACAATAAACTTTAACATGATTAAAGGTTGACTTGTTCTACTAGGTTCGATTAAAATTTATTTGACCAAATTATATATTAAATTTTAGATAAGAGTTTAAAATACAAAATAAAGTTTTGTATAGAGTTTATGCGGGCTAAAAATATTAAAATAAATTAATTTAACATGTTAAAGAAAAGTTTGCATTGATCAACTAAACAAACCACGCACAATGAAAACATACAACAAAAAGAGAAAACACAATGAAAAACTATCTTCTGCAGTCAACATCTTTGATCCTACACTATTGCTGAAGCAATACATCCCCATCTTCGATCTTTCGGAAGCCCACCAGTACGTTTCTTCTTTAATTTCTTCAACCACTTGGTGTGTCGTTCGCCCCACCACTTTGAAGATCTTTTGATTCCGGTTGTTCCATAATCTCCATAACTAGCGAGTAGGCATGCACTTATGCTTTTGATTCATGTCTGGTATGGATCCACTAAGATTGTTATTATAGTCTCTGAAATGACAATTTTCATAAAAAGATAACAATGATACAGATGCATAAAAGATAAAACAAAACAATAATTTACTATAGATGCCCGAGAATTTTGCATCCTTACATATACGCAAGATTCGGTATCCTGCTAAGATCAGGGATTGGTCCTTACAAGGTGCAATTCCTTAAACTCTAGACAAAGCAAACAAAAACAACTCCAAAATAATCATGAGCCTGCAAAAACTTCACAAGAAAATTGATTTTTTTTCAAAAGGTAGCAAGATCGGCGGGTTAGGTAACATGTCAAAACAAGCTTCAATGAAAAACCAAGTTAACCCATTAGCATGAAAATGGGTCGAAATTACCACCTCTACAGTACAGTGCCTCAGCACATGTATTCAGCAGATTAGAACACATGTTTCAGTATTTGATTATAACATTAACTAGTTAAACGGGAACCATCTACCTTCAAGGTTAAACGGGAACCATCTACCTTCAAGGGAAGTAAGTATGCTAATCGCCTAATCAGCACTTTAGTTCTTTAGGATCAAAGTGCAAGCGTGAAAAATAAATTAAACATACAACTTTAACAAGTGAAACATGTTGCCATAAGAGGGAGGTATAGACTTAGGGTTGCAAACTGTTGCCGCCATCACCGGATATAACATCTTGACTGAGAACTCCGTCAGTCAAAACCTCTTGTAGTTGAATCGTCTTAATGCGGAGATAAATAGCTCAAATCTTCTAGTGAGGAGCGGTCAAAGACTTCGTTTGTTCAGACAGCGAAAGAGAAGAGCTTGAATCGGATCCAGGCAGGCGGCGACACTTAGATCAGCAAAAGGTTTGGTGGTGGTTACGGCAACGATACTTAGATCCGGTGATAACTCGAGAGAGATGAGATTGGGGAATACTTTGGGGTTCCCAAAATACCCCTCTGTAGTGCCTGGTTCTGTCTTTAATACATGGTTTAAACTAAAAGTGCAAATCAAAGTTTAAATTTACCTGGTTCTGTCTTTAAAACATCATTATATCAGTTTATATGATATAATGGATATTTTTTCAACTCAGGTAGTGCCTTGCCATCCTCTCAAGCCTAAATACATGCGACACTGTATATGGTGACTAGACTAAGCTAAGACTAAGTAAGGTGATTTATATTGTTCACTTACAACTTCGCACGCAATAGCTTAAGGTCACGACTTTATTTTAAGTTGAATTCTTTCTTCTAGGGTCGAAACCTGTATAAACGAACATAATAAGAAAGCCTAAACTAACTGAAAGTACATTGAAACTGCTACTCGGCGCCTCTTACCGAATTCCATACCCTTTTCACCTGATTGAACAAAATCCGATTTCTGAAAGAGTTAACAACCAGTAGTTACAGATTTCTGAAAGACTTAACAACCAGTAGTTACTCACTAACAATAATAAGATCCACAAAGAACTTAAAACCTAATAGAAAAAAGCCGATACGATCAGATAATCTAAATCAACAACAATAACATTCAAAAGATCTGCAATTTACACAACTATTCAAAAAAATAGCCTCCTCGCATCTCACTAATAATACATCATACAATAGCAAATTATTATTGTTGTAGAAACATGTTACTAAACAATAGATTTGGTGGATTTGGAGTTTAGTTTTGCATTCACTAGTAATTCAAATTACAATTAGGTTTAACATGTAAAATATTTATAAAAAAACATTGATCGTACCAATCCTGTTGCATCTTCAGCGAATTGAGATGTGCACCTTCTTCATACTGTTGAAATATGTAATCGGAAACCGTACAATACATGGCGACGGTGAGGTCTAGGGTTTGTAAAATTGAAATTGATTTGATGAAAAAATGTTTGTTTTTTGAAACAGATATGAAACCTAATGTGGTTGAGATCGTGATTTCTGCGGTGGAGATGTGGTAACTGTGGGAGAAGAGTAGATCAGGCTTTTAAGCCAATCAGGAACTCGTTTCTTAACCGTGATTCTACAGAATATTTTGGTTCACTGGATCATAGAATATACACATAGCATGTATATTCAATCCAACAAAGGAGGTGGAGGGTGACGGTGAGAGGTGGTGGTGGCGGTGGGCAGGGCGGAGGGGATAGGGGGCGGGGGCGGTGACGGAGGAGGTGTGTGAACGCAGATGAGAGAAACCTTCTGGTTGAAGTTGTGTGACCAAAATACCCTTCCGTGTGTTTCTTAGTCATAATCAGTGGATTAAATTATAGCCGTAGATTGTTTTGATCTAAGGGCATATAAGGGGGTTCCCCGGTTCCCCACTTTTTTAGTGTTCCCTAATGAACCCCACACTATATATATATATAGGGAGAAGATCATGCGAGAACCACCTCTTATTGTGAGAACCGCGAGAACTAATGTGAACACACAAAAAATGCCTAAAAATAGCTAAAAATCACACAAAAATTTTTTTTTTGATTTTTTTAATATTTTTTAGGTTAAAATCGCTACTTTTCGAAGCAAAAAAAAAAAAAAATTATTTTTAAAATTTAAAAAAAAAAAAAAAAAAAAAAATTTGCTTCGAAAAGTAGCGATTTTAACCTAAAAAATATTAAAAAAATCAAAAAAAAATTTTTAGATTTTTTTTAGATTTTTTTAGGTTTTTTGGGGGTTTAGTTTTTAGCATTTTAGCTTGTGGGGGGGGGGGGGGTTTAGGTTTTTGGGGGGTGGGGGAGGGGGGTTTAGGTTTTTTTTTTGGGGGGGGGGGGGGGGGTGGGGGTTAGGTTTTTTTTAGCCTGGGGGGGGGTTAGGTTTTTTTTTGGGGGGGGGGGGTGGGGGGTTTAGGTTTTTTTTTTTGGGGGGGGGGGGGGTGGGGGTTAGGTTTTTTTAGCTATTTTAGGTTGTGTTCACATTGGTTCTCAAGGTTCTCACAATAAGGGTGGTTCTCGCATGAGCCCCTCCCTATATATATATATATAAAGAGCCAGCAAAAAACTGGGAACAAACAAAGACAGAACAGAAACCGCAAAAACGACAAACATTACAACAAACTAACAATATTGAAATCCAACCAATCTTCCCACACAATGGACTTCAGCTTGGTTCTATTAATGATCCAGGAGAAGACATCCTCCTTGATAAGGTCGACCGTTTTCCTAACCGGGACAAAAGAGTCTTCAAACGACTTCTAGTTTCTCGCTCCCCAAATTCTCCAAACAGACGCCAAGCCAACTGTGTACACAATGCGTTTCCATACTTTACTTCCCGGGCTCTCTTTAAGAATATCAATGAGATCCTTAAGCTTGTTACAATTGACAGGGAAGGTTATACGCATCTAGGGGTGCAAACGAGCCGAGCTGAGCCCGAGCTTGACCAGGCTCGAGCTCGAGCTCGATTAACTTTATGTGAGCTCGGGCTCGAGCTCGGCTCGATTCGAGCTTTGTTTTCAAGGCTCGAGCTCGGCTCGTTTGAATTTTCTCAAGCTCGAGCTCGGCTCGGGCTCGGCTCGTTTATAATCTATTAATTAATATATTAATTAAAAATAATATAAATAATAGACTTTTTAGGCTCGTGAGCTCGATAAGTGAAGCTCGGGCTCAAGCTTGTTTACTAAATAAGCTTATTTTTAGGTTCGACATCGGCTTGTAAACATGTTTGAATAAGCTCGGCTCGACTCCGCTCGTTTACACTAAGGCTCGATAAGGCTCGACGAGCCTAACGAGCTTCACATGCGAGGCTCGAGCTCAGGCTCGATAAACAGACGAGCTTTATTTTAGGCTCAAGCTCGGCTCGGGCTCGATAAGGCTCGGCTCGTTTCGAGCCTTTTCTCGAGCCGATCTCGAGTAGCTCGCGAGCCGCTCGGCTCATTTGCACCCCTATACGCATCCAAGTGAGAACTTGCCACCAAATGCTCCTGGCCCACAAGCAATTGAAAAAAATATGGTCAGAATCTTCGGTCTGAAACCCGCACCGAGCACAAAATATGGTCAGAAAGGGGCCGTTCCAACTGCCGGTCGGTCCGGTCTAGAAATTTTAGGAAAATAATGCACCATAATGTTAACAAATTTGGTTTACATAATTTTTATTTTAATAAATAAACGATATGCATTATTATAATTTCTACATTTTTTAATTTTTAATAAACTTCACTATGTTATTTGTGGGTTTTAAGTGTGTTTTACGTTAAAATTAAAGTATTTTATATTTTTTTACACTTTTTAGTAAATTTGGAATTTTTAGCGAATCCCACTATATATATATATATATATATATAGGGGATGGTTCAAAATAAAACCACTTTTATTGTGAAAACTCGAAAACTAACTAAAAAAAACCTAAAAAACACACAATTTTTTTTTTATAAAAATCGCTGGTTTTTATATATGAAAAAAAAAACTTTTTTTCAAACAAAAAAAAAAAAAAAAAAAATTGTAGTGCACATGTGTAATAATACACATGTGTAGTATTACACATGTGCACTACACAATTTTTTTTTTTTTGAAATTTTTTTATATAAAAAAACTTGCGAAAATTATTATGCAAAAAAAAAAAAAATTGGTATGTTTTTTTGGCTTTTTTAATTAGTTTTCGAGTTTTCACAATAACTAGTGGTTTTCATTTGAACCTTCCCCTATATATAGCCAAAAAAAACATACCAATTTTTTTTTTTTTTTTTTTTTTGCATATTAATTTTCGCCATTTTTAGTATATAAAAAAAATTTCAATTTTTTTTTCCTTTTTGTAGTGCACATGTGTAATACAGTTTTTTTTTTAAAGTTTTTTTTATACACAAAAACCTGCGATTTTTTATAAAAAATTAAAAAAAAAGAATTTTGGTGTGTTTTTTATGCTTTTTTAGTTAGTTTTCGAGTTTTCACAATAAAAGTGGTTTTCATTTGAACCATCCCCTATATATATATTAGGGGTAAGATCAAATAAAAAGTTTATTTTGCCTAAGTAGGATGAGAAGGAATCTTAACCATTCACTAGTTGTACACCCGTGTGAATACACGGGCTTGTTTAATAACGATCGAAGTCAAATACTAAAAAACATATTATAATATATTATTTAAATTCTTTGTGTTTAGTTACATATCTTTATAAAACAATGTTAAAGACAGTATGTGTTAGTGTACATGTTTGATATAGAAATAAACTAAGTAGTTTATAATGTACAAAGTTTTTTCCTACATCTATATGTAAAATATGACGTGAGTAAATAATTGCAAGAACATCTGTTTTTTATAGTTATGAATTGACAACAATATCAGCTATAAGTCATAAGTGAAGCTATAAAACATTCAGAAACAAAAGTCATCTGTCTCTGTTTCAAGCCAAATATTGACCTTGAAACCATATCTGCAAGTGGCGCTGAATTGCTTGATTTCAATACCCAACCTACCTGAAATTGACAATTACTATCCGGTAAGTCTCAAAACCACATTGAAAATCATATATAACAACCTAAGTTTCGAGATGTATTAAGGAAAACCGTTACCTGAGATGTAAACACCCGTGAAAACACACGGGTAGGTTTAATAACGATCGAAATCAAATACTAAAAAACAGATTATAATATATCATTTAAATTGTGTTCGTTTAGTTGCATATCTTTATAAATTGTGCACGTTTAGTTACATATTTGTTTTAAATTGTGAGAAAAGCATAAAAGCACTTGGCTCTCTTCGGTGCATTCGGGTCTTTGTTTTTTTCTTGGGCTTTTTCTTCTTCGACACATCATCTTCACCCCTTTTGGTTCTTTTCCGACTTGAAACAACCTTAGAGAAGTAGTAGGTTCTTTCTTTGGTTCCTTCTTACAGGTTTCTGAAAATATAATATGTTAGAAACTAAAAAGAAAGTTATAATATGATGTAAAAGAACACCCAACTATTAACCTCCTTGTCACCTTCACTCAATTATATTAGTTAGGTCTACATTCCATATAGGATGAATTAAGGTTTGAAAAAAACAAATGAAGCTGAAGTTGCGTTTAAATAAAGACGTCTGCAATATTTCTAGTGGATAAATAACATAGACATAAATCATTTGTTAGCAGGCCTCGCTTGGGTTGGTTAAATTTTAGCATGGGCAAAAAACTTAGTTAGGGTTTATGCTAAAGAAGGTCCTTGTAAACTATCTATATTTTTTAATCCACCATAAAAAATAAGTTTAAAATATAAAAAAGTTACTATAATTTTTCATCCACCATCATCAATATGATCCCATCATCAAAACTTATTATACTGTTAAATACATCAAAAGAAAACTTCATACCTCCTCAATATGATCTCATCATCAAAACTTGGCCTCGGATCCCATCACCAAAACTTTGATACCTCCTCAATAACTCCAATTATAGCAACTAAAGGCACCACAACATGTATCACAAGTGCTAACTGCCAAACTGCTACGAATCCTACTCCTACAGATCTTGCAACCCCAGCCTAATAAGTATCAAAGTTATCAAATTTTAACCACATTGTAATTTGTTAGACATGTAATTAACGTATTTGGGATGTCCAGCTTAGATTTGTGGGTCGATTCCATAACCACATTAAGTTGAACGAACCGTGTTCAGGTCGAGTTGGTGAGTTGGCCCACCTAACCTATTTATTTTTTGACTTTTAAAACTAATTAACCCTTTGTTGCAAATCTAAAAGAAACCTTTTGACACAATCGATTAATCAGATTAGGTACATCAGAATTACTCGCTAACCAGTGTTAAAAAGATATCACAGTAATGCAGGTACCTGACTTCCTCCTGTGAGTTTTTCAAACACGACCATCAAGAACAGTTCCATCTAAGTACTTGATACAACTATTAGCTAGCTACCTTGCTACTCGACATGTATACAAACCCAAACCCACAAAATTCCCGTGTCCACTGATCTATGACAAGGGGAACGTCTTCCACATGAAACGATACATTCCATCATTATGATCATATGATACCATAATTTAAGAATGGATTCTCCAATCATCATATCAAAAACTAATCACCAAATTCCATCAAAAGTTTAGATTACCATGTTTCTATAAAATTTATTGATTGATATTTACAGACATCGTCTTGGACATACCTTTCCTTCTGCAGAGAGATGCTTCTCAAGATCTCTCTTGGTGACTTGCCATGATAAACCAATCGCGTTCGCCGATGGCATCTTGAGCATCGAGTTCGCGGATGGCATCCTGAGCATCTCATTTGTCATCAAAATCAATAATAGCATAGCCAGGAGGGCGTCTTGCAACTCACACACTGCACATCACATAGAAAGCTACACATAATTCATAAAATGTTATGTTTATTTGAAATGCTGACATTTTAAGACTGCTAAGTGCATAGACAATACAAAGAACATAATATAAGGAAGCTAGTCTTCTCTTGCAAAAAAAAAAAAAACCTACCTAAATATCAGGGCCAAACTCAGGATAATCTTACCTAGTAGCTGACTTGAAAGCAGTTTTTGTTGCATCCTTGTATCTGTCATCCAAAATGCACATTAATTATCAGTTACACCCTTTTCTTTCACCATCTAACAATGATTAGATTAATTTGACTACTTTTAAAAATGTTCTTTATATAAAGAATATCAAATAACCTTTTTTCTAACAAAACTCAAACGAAATATTAGGGAAAAATATAGAAATTAGTTACTTGGGGTTAACGAACTCCTTTATAGCGCCACTAGTTTTTTGATAGCTCATCAATGTAAGGACCAAGCTCAAAAATCAACTGCAATGAAATGTAAGTAAAATCAAGACCGTGAAAAGAAAACAACAAAATAACACACATGGAAAAGAATGTCACAATACTTGAAATATACTTGGTTTATGTTCAAGGGTGGTATGGAAAATAGCCAGTTTCACAATTAACATCACCATCGGCATGACATGTTGCTCTAAGCAATGGATCTAGTTGAAACTCCAAAGAGTCGAATCGGTATGTGGTCATGGGTGAAATTTCTTTATATGAAACTTTCACAACCATCACCCTTGTCATCAGATATTGATATTACGATCTCTGTGAAACTTTTCTTCTGCAAAAGACGTGATTCGTTTGTCAAACCTATATAAAACAAAAACTAATTGCATAAACATATAAAGCAAAAAAAAAAAAGTAATATTGGATTTTTTTCAACCCTAATAAAGGCGTACATGCTCCAGATATGGTCGGTTGCCTCAAGAAGCGTTATCTTGACCAACTCTTTAACAGATCGGTACAACTTCACCAATTCATTGGACGATTTCAAGCGTTATCTGACGATTTCAAGCCATTCAAGCGTTATCTGACGATTTGAGGTAGGTACACACAAACCATTACATTGTCAAAAATAATGTAATATTACAAGTATCAAATGCACAAATAACAGTCATAAAATTATTAGTGTTACCCTTTTGATAATGTATGTATCATACTCCTAATTAGCCATGCCTTAGATCTCTCCTAGTCGCAGATTGGACCTATTATGATAGCACATAGTAAAAAAGATTCATGAAAAACAATAGAGGATGTTGTAACTTGCTGAGAAAGAACCAACAATGACATACAAACCAAGTAAAACTCACCATTGAATACAAGTTGCTCATCTTTGACCTTTAGTTGGTACTAAAGGCAACTTCCCATGAGCAATGTAAACCTACAGTAAAGTAAAGACGAATGATATCAAAATAAATGCATAATGATTAAAAATTTCCAATGTGATATGGCCAATCTCAAGACTGTCAAGAAAATATATTCAATGAAGCTTTACATTGAACATCTAGTCTTCCACAAACAAACATGCCTTAATCAACCACTAATATCACGTATCTATGGTTCAACTCAAAAATAAAATGACTTAAATCATCATAATCCTAAGTGAAACAATGATAACACATTAAGAACAAATAAGTAAGACATGACTTACACAATAAAATGTTTAGTTTCTCTAACAGCCATGACCATGGAACCATCTAAATTCTAAAGATCAATGGAGTAGCAATAGAGTGTCACTTTTTCCTACTCAAAACAAAAAACCCACCAAACCAAAAATCAATAGTGTCAATTTTTCCTACAACAGATGATAAAATTCGAACTGAAATGACGAAAATCTGACTTGATTTGCACAGAGACTTACTTCTTCTGCTGAAACGGAGATCTCGTTAGCTTTTTCATCGGCTTCTTGACGGATGAATTGGACCATTTGATGAATCTGCTTGGAGACATCTGCATCGTTCATCGTTGGATCTGAATTTGGGGAAAACAAAGGGCACTTTGGATGAACAGAGAAATTAGATGAATTTTGAAAGATGAGGGCACTTTGGATTTAAGAGAGAGAATGAGGGGATTGAAATTATAATTTGAATTTTGAAAATGAAGTCAGAACTATAATTTGTGGGGATTGAATTTTGAATTTCCCTCTCAACTTTGTATTTTAATAATTGTATTTTAAAAGATTTTAAATAGATTTTAAAATGATTTAATTGGAATGTTTAATAAAGATTATGACATCATCATATACACGTGGCATGTCTAGATTTTTCAAATCAATGGTTAAGATGAAAGTGTAGGAAAAATGAGGAGTGCAAGGGTATGTCGGGAAAATCCTATTTATGGACTTTCTCTCTCCACATGCAAGGCACATGCATATTCCACCCTCATTTTTAAACGTTAATAACTTTTTTATGCGACATTATTTTTTCGTAAAAATTTCACCGTAAAATCGAGCGTCTTTTTATCTTTAATTTGAGTACCATATTACTATATAAAATATGAAGACTAAAAAACCCCACTAAAATGTGTTGTATTTCTATGTTGTATAATATTTTTTTGTGCTGGATTTTTGTACTATATTTTTGTGCTAAATTTTTTGTGCTGATTTTTTTTATCTTAAATTTTTTTTCCTCAATTTTTTGTGCTGGATTTTTTTGTACTACATTTTTTGCTGAATTTTTTCGTGCTATATTTTTTTGTACTAGATTTTTTTGTGCTATATTTTTTTTGTACTACATTTTTTGTGTTATATTTTTTGTACTAGATTTTTTGTGCTATATATATATATATATTAGGATTAGCTTCAAGAGTGAACAACTTCTTGAGAGTGAACTGAGTAAACTAATCTTGACACTTGATCATTTTTTAGATCAAAAGGGTAAGATTGACATTAGACAAATATTTTTAATTAAAATTCTTTAATTTTCTCACATCTCTCTCTCCATAACTCTCATTTATGAAAATCAACTAATTAAATATTAAGTTATCAAAATAAAGTGTAAGTTAAATAGTAATAGGAATTTGTTTATTTTTCCTGTCCGTATAAAATGAAATAAAAATAAATAATTACGAAGAACCAATTCCACTAACTCACTTATATATAGATCACGAAATTCAATTTTTTTTTGCAACATTATTGGAGATGTTAATATATATATATATATATATATATTTGTTTTAAAAAAAATAACTTCTTAGTCAATAAAATAAGAATGATAAAATGTTATACGGAATGATAATCGGATACAAGAGCGATGGAAAAGAAACGTAAATGCAAAAATACCAAATGTTACATGTATACACATATGCATATTATGAATTTACATAAATGTGACTTGTTTCGTTTTCATTAATTTCGTAATTTTTATACGAATCTACTCATGTGAATTTATAATATACTATATGTTCTTAATATACACATATGTAACTATTTCTGAATATAAAATATGTATAAAAGTCAATACACATGTGTATAAACTTACACTTGTGTATCTTCTATAAACTGATAGTTAGCGAGACTGTAAACATGTGTATAAACTAACAGCTGTGTAATTTGTATAAACTAATAGTTAGCGAGACTGTACACGTGTATATAAACTAACATATGTGTATCTTGTATAAACTGATACTGACTAGACTGTACACATGTTTATACACTAACAACAATGTATCTTGTATAAAAGGAAACCAGCGAGATTTTAGGGATTTTGATTATTTTGTTTAATAAATGCATTGTACAAATGACGAAAATATCCTTATGTCAATTATTTTAAAGGGAAGTTATAACATTATAATTACAATCTTGCCATTGTTTAAAAATATCTAGATGATGTAATCCAATGGCCCAGATTAGTTTGCATAGTTCACTCTCAACCTAGTGTTCACTCTATATATATATATATATATATATATATATATATATATATATAGGGGATGATTCAAATGAAAACCACTTTTATTGTGAAAACTCAAAAACTAACTAAAAAAAGCCTAATAACCAACCAAATTTTTTTTTTCAATTTTTTTTTTTATAAAAAATCGCAGGTTTTTTTATATAAAAAAACTTTTTAAAAAAAAAAATTTGTATTACACAAGTGTAGTATTACACATGTGCACTACAAATTTTTTTTTTTTTGATAATTTTTTTTATATACATAAACCTGCGAAAATTGGTGTACAAAAAAAAAAAATTGGTATGTTTTTTTGGCTTTTTTAATTAGTTTTCTAGTTTTCACAATAACTAGTGGTTTTCATTTGAACCTTCCCCTATATATATATATAGGGTCAGGATTTAAAGAAAACGATGATCGTCCGATCAAAACAATCTATGGATTAGATTGGCGTGATGACGTTTTCGTAAATAATACCAATTCTATTAAGTGGACGCGCTTCATTAAAGGTAAAAGGGTATTTAGAGTTCTCTACTAAAAACGCCAAACTTATGAATAAAACGCCATTACGGACCAAAACACATCCTATATAAACAAAACATCTCAGACATTCATGAAATCACATCGCGAACCGGAAAACGCCATATTTACTACTATATACAATTCATCTTAGAAGCACCAAACTCAAAATGCCATATTTTACTATATACCAATCATCTTAGAAAACGCTAAAAACTTAAACATCAAAGATTCCAAATCGACTTTTTTTTAGATACACTATTTCCTCAGTAAAACGCCAAAAATGGCAAAGATCGTTTCTTGCATATTCAATATTGTTCTACGCGAAGTTTCGCATAATGCATTCTTAGATGAGGGGGTGTAACTCAATAACATTTTGCTGCATGAGATGGACAAATCTTCAACAAAAAGATGCTGGTGTCAGACTTATGTCATTTTTTGCGTTTTGTTGTTGATGAATTTTTGAATGGCATGAAGAGACGGATGACACTGATGAGTGGTTTGAAGATAAACATGAAGATAAAGATGAACTTCAAACAAAAAACCCACGTCATTTTGTCCTTCCAAACGGCCACAAAAAAGCTACTTCAACAACAAAAAAATAAAATGAAGCATACCAAAGTCAAACCGCCAGTGAACATGTTTCAAATAAGAAAGAGACTGATGACAGTGAAGATTTGGAAGATGAATTGTTTCTATTTTTATTTTTTTAATTTTCTTTTTCTGTTGTTTGTTATGTATTTTTCAGCTAAAAACAAAAAATACATTATTTTAATAAAAACGCCAAACAGACAAAATGCTTGTGAAACGCCATCATTCCATAAAACGCCAAAAACTCCCAACCAATAATAAAAGTAATTTGGACAAGTATTATTACAAGCTCAAATAAAAAACGCGAAAAACTACTTAAAGCCATTAAAAAACGCCAAACTTGGAAGATGACACGTCTATCACCCGAAACTCATAAAAAGTTGAACAAAAACAGTAAAAATACACACAGTAACTGAAAAGACGGTTACTTTATTAATATCATTTATTATAATAAAATCTCGCCTAAACTACGCGCCAAAAACATCCTATAAGAGAGACGTCTCTGCACATCAATTGATCACACCCAAAAACAACGCCATGTTTCCTAGAAACCACTCACTTTAAAAACGCCAAAAAATAGTTAAAAAACCACAGATGAGAAACCTCGTTTCTTCTATATTGAGTATTGTTCTGAACGAAGTTTCACTGAATGGATTCTTCTCTGAGGTGGGTACCTTTATAAACTTTTGCTGAATGAGATGAACAAATATTCATGAAAAAAGAGACTGATGACACTGATATTTCATCATGTCACTTTTTTCTTGATTGATATATTGATGGCATGAAGGGACCAATATATTCGAGCAGACGTTGATCTTCAACATGTCACCAAACAAGTATATATCAAACCAAAATACAGGATGCCACTAAAAATAAGCTTCTTCTAAAGACGGGCATTATGTAGGAAAATTAGCATCTAGGTAAGGTATTCAAAAAGGTTCAAAATGACAAAAAGGTTAAAGAAGAAGAGGCTGATGACAGTGAAGATTTGGATGACAATTAAATTAGAATTTTGATTTTTTTTTTCATTTTCTATTGTTTGTTATCTAATTCTCTGTTGTTTATTATCTAATTCTCTACTAATAAAAAAATTGAGTATAAAACGCAAAAAACTACAAACATCAAAACGCCTGATAGTATGAATACAGTAAGAACGGATGCTAGCAAAGCACGTTGTTGCTATATAAAATGCCAAAAAATGCCAAACAAAGTATTACTGGAAAACAACACTAATTGACAGATGAAACTGAACGAAACAGTAATTGCAAAAGAGTAAAATGAAGAGACGGTAACATTATTGCTAAACATTTATTATATTAAATGCCACTACATGGGAAATTGAATTTATTTATTTCTTCAAAACGGCATAATTGCCTATCACATTATAGGCCTGCATCCTACATGGCAAAACAATTGATAAAAAAATAAACATCAAGAAAATTACTGATTTTTTTACCGCCAAAAACAAATATCTACCTAACCCCCCCCCCCCAAAGCTCATTTTATAAGTACAACAGCTAAACAAAAGTTTCACACTCCACACATTCACTAAAAACGCAACGTCTTGTCTAAAACGTTATTTAATTTAAAAAAAATGGTACATGTTATTGCATGGAGGTTTGAGAGGTCAGATGACGTTTCGTCATTAAGTTCTCTGATAGGAGAAGGGTGAAAGTCAAAACAATCAAAGCCATACTTAATTAAAACGCCAAAATATTTACTATGCTCCTGATCTAAAAAAAACAATAAAAACGCCTCGTATTTGTTAAACGCCAAAAATGGAGAGGTGATGAGAGACGAATTTAAGAAAACGAATATAAAAGGACAAAAAAGCCCCTTCGCCCTTCATTATGTCGCGTGACATGTGTTACACCAGGATCCGTTCTCACCGTTCTCACACTTTTAGGCGTTTTCTCCTGATACCACACACACACACACACACACACACATATATATATATATATATGTCACAGCCCCCGTCCCCTAACAACCCGAGAACGGGCGGCCGCGGCCAGTTTCGGTGGTAACGGTGTTTATCATTTTAGCAGCGGAAATTTCATCAGGACCGTATTTAGGAAATATTTTATCAGAGTAAAATACAACGCTTTTATAATATCAAACACATGGGAAATTCCCAAGTTTCAGGTACACACATTTTCATAGGGATAAACCCTATTTTATTTAAATAAAAACATCTCTTTATTTAGATAACTTTTATTACCACTTTTCCAAGCCTTCAGTGCTGTCCAGCTGGCTTCTATTTGGCTTTCACATTTTGTTACCTGAAACGCGTTTAAAAACATTTTGTTAGTGGGGAATAATGGTGAGTGAATCCCAGTTTAATCAAAACGGGTTTTATCAGTCTACAGCATTGAGGGCGGTCGCGCAATTACATTTGTTTCCATCTACTTTAATTACCATCCACGGTACTGTCAACCCGACTTGTGGTCATGAAGAAACACGTAACTAATTTTAGTGCTAATTAGTTTGGTTCATGTTTCAACCATAAGGGTTAATCCTCTTTGGTTTCCTGAGCTCCTTAAGGACCGGTTAATCCTGCAAAACAGAAACACCGTTAGCTCGTTAAGAGGGGAATATGGGGGTTTCCCTCTTAACCAGACTCCGGCGTGAGAATAAGTATCTGCTTTGAGGAGATTAAAGAGAGTAAAGAGTGAGAGTAGAGGGAATAGAATAGTTTAACCTGTGAACTAAGGTCTCTATTTATAGCCGGAGAGGTGTAGAGGATGTGGGCTGATGGGCCTTGGGCCGGAAGGCGACAACGTAGTGGATATGCTCCTTGTCTCACTGTTGTCGACCGTTAGTGGCTTCTAGAAGCTTTCCGGTGCTGGCGCACCGTGATTGGAGCCACGTGTCACTGTTGTCGGCCTCGTTGTCCCTCTGCCATCAGCAGGTACGAGGAGATCGTGGGACAGGTGTCTCTGCCTTGTGATTGGTGCCACGTAGGCATCCTTAAGTACTTTCTGTCTCCTGCATGTCAGACGATTGTGGAGCACGATTGAGCAGGACCAGAAGGACGCCGATTGGCCCTTTTCATTCTGCCACTTGTACCTTGTGTACTATCTGAAACAGCCTTGCGCCGTAGTCACGCTTGATTCTTGCTGAACACGTAACTACCCCGCGCAGGGTATGGGTTACTGAATGTTCTTTCATAATGCTAAGTGTTGAAAGTGGAGCTTCCTATTGCTCAGGCCTCGCGCCGGATCAAAGAATGTTGACGTAGCCCGCGCGAGGTTGGCAATAAGCAATGTGTTGAATAAGGAGTATGGTCCTTCGAGTGACATGAATAAAGGTTTGTGCGGATTTTTTTGGGACCATACCCCTTCAAGACCCCCAGTCCATGCTGCACCATGTGTGAGGCAAGTGGTTGGAGCTCTGGACTTAGAAAAAGAAAGTTGCAGAAAATGCTTGTTTTTTGATTGGTAGGCGCGCACGTGCAAATGTTTTGACAGTTGTTACGGCGCGACTACATATCTGGTAGCTGATGATTCTTTGTTTTGTGTTGATGGCGCGCGGATGTCTTAGGTAACCATGCATATTGCGCGACCTGAGTAACTTCTACATTAAGTTTCTGGAAATTTGGGCAGGAAAATCCTCGAAATTTGAATTCTGACAGGTTGGTAGGAAACGTCGTTGATGGCGACGTTTGAGTTGACCGCTTACACGGCTGTCATCAAGTTGTCTCTGACGGTTGTGCTTTCCGTCAGGAGAGTGAGGTCCACGCGCGCGTGGTAACCGTCACTCCAGGATTCTCGCCCTACGCGGCGTCTTCTGATTTGTCACGCGCGCGGCGATCTCGGCACGTTTACCCATCACATTAAATGCAATGTGTATATATATCCGATGAGATGGGGGAGGAAATCACTTTTTCCTCTTCTGCTGTCGTCCTTTCTTTCCTCTTGCTTTCGAGTTCTTTGAATCTTCAAATCACTGAAGAACACGATAGCAGATCTTCGAGATTCTACATATCTTCAAAACTTCTTTCAGAACTTTCGGAGTTTAAACTCATATTCATGGCTGAAGAACATCATGAAGACAATCCCGGTGAAGAAGGTCCTGTTCCCGTCCTCAAGTGGGATCTAGGGCTGTTCGAGCAGATTGTTCGGAGTTTCCGGTTTCCACCGGAATGGGATGCCAGGTATCCCGGTCAGAATCAGATGGCCGCCGATGCACCGCCGGGGTACATCACGTTATTTGAAGATTTCTTTCATCAGGGCAACTTCCGGTTGCCGGCGATGAATTTTATGGCCCATATTCTTCAGTTTTATGGGTTTCATATCTCGCAGATGAGTCCCCCTGGGATGGTTAGGGTTCGACACTTCGAATTTCTTTGTCGATCTCATGACATAGAGCCGACCGTGGAAAGATTCAGAGTCTTTTACCAGTTGATCAGAAACATTGGATTCTACTCGTTCGCCAGTCGAGGGGCAGCGAAGAAGATGCTCCTTAACCCTCCCAAGAGTTTCCATGACTGGAAACCAAAGTTCTTTTATATTCGTGAGGAGGTGATCCCGATCGCCATGACTTTCTGCGCTTGGTCCGAACCAATCTTGAAGGAAGATTTGGCGATTCCCAAGAATGAGGCTTGGTATCAGAAGCTTACTGCCGCCCCAAACCGAGTGTTAGGTGAGAACGTCTTGGTAGCGGCGCGGATGAGTGATCAGTGGCCGGCAGATAGCAAGGACGTTCCAATTTTAAAATTTGAAGATAGAGGTTAGTTAATTTAATCTCTTTAATTTTTTGTTTTGCAGCCTGTTCTTAATTAGATGATTTAGCGTGTAGAGGCGCATCTGTGGCAAGCTGCCTTCCCCACCTTTGGTGGGTCCATGGGCATGCGCCCGCTGAAGGCTGGAGAAGAATACTGGTATGACCAGATTAAGGGTTATTTTTTGTACCCAGTTGCTGATGCTTTCGCCGATCCACCTACTGCAACCGAAGGTGCTCATATACCTAACCCTCATCCCTTGCGCGCTTTGACTTCTGCTGGGAAAGAGATTGTTTATCTTTCCAGCGAGGAGTCTGTCGGATCTTCCAATGGAGAGTTAAGTTCCTGGTCTACCATCTTTGCAGGTGTGCTGCGCGACTTGGGTATCGACCCCGAAGAGAAGAAGAAACCCAAGAAGAAGAAGGTTATCACTATTGATGCCGATGTCACCAGTAAGAAGGGTGGAAGTAGTCGCGCAACCGCTAGTGTTGCTGATAAAGGTATTGTCAGTGACTCATTTGAAGGTTTATCGTGCGTAGGCGAGAAGAAGGCAGGAGCTGCTGGTTCAAGGAGCTCAGGGAGCGCGGGTTCTCGCAACCCTGACGCTGGGGCCACTCCATCTTCTCTCACGCATGAAGAAGAAGAAGAGGACGAAGAAGTAGAGGAGGAAGAGCCTGCTGTGAAGTTGATCAGGAAAAGGAGCAGGGAGGCTGCGGTTGGTGTGTCTGTAATGCTAAAGGCTGATGCGGTTCCCTTGATCGGGAAGCAGAGCAACTTGCGCTCCCTTTATAGATTTTCTCCTGGTTAGTTTTCCTTAGTTTCTTGCTCTTTGTTGCTTCCTCTTTTTAACACTTAGCTTCTGCAGAGGCCAAGAAGAAGACCCCTGAGAAGAAGGGTGTCGTGTTTACAGAGCCCTCAAAGCTGGCGCTTAAAAGGCCCAAGGTTACCAAGGTTACCATCAAACCCTTCAAGGCTACTGAGTCTGAGAAGGAGAAGCAAAAGGCTGGCGAGAAGCCTGTTAAGTAGAAGGAGATGGAGAGAAAGAGAGCTGCTGACAAACCTCTTACTAAGCCCAAGGAGCCCGAGGTTACTGCTGCAACCCTTCCTGAAAAGGTGCAGGGTCCGGATGTCGTTCACATCACAGGGCTTGACCAGCCCATTCATGAGAGAAGGAAAGAACTAGAAATTGAGAAAGTGGTGCAATCTGCGCAGCCTGATCCTTCCCTTCAGGCTGTTAAAATAACTTCTGCTACTGGGGGATCAGGCTCTGATGCTCATCAAGACAAATCTGCTGCTGCAGGAGGCGTGAGTGCTGGTTTTGCTGCTGGCCAGGCTGGCGCGGGAAAACAAGGTGTTGGAGGGTTTGTGCCTCAATCTCCCATCGGTCCTAAGGATACTTTGGGAGATCTTTATTACAAGACTTATACTGAGGAGGCGTGTGGTAATGCTCCACATCAAGCTCCCTGGGGTCTGAAGCAGAAGGATACAAGATCTTTATTACAAGACTTTGCGTCCTGTCGTGATTGGTTCCTAAACTCTTTCCCTCCTGGTGAAGTTAACTGACAAAGGGCGCGAACCCATAATGGGTTGTATCAGGCGTACGTTGTTGGAGAGGCCAACGCTCGCTCCGCCAATCACCAGATCATGCGAGAATGGCGCACAATGGTCAAGGAGCGGGCGGAATGGGAAAAGTATCGTGATCGCCTATTGAAGCAGGTTAAAGATTATGAGAAGGATAAGGCTGCCCTTGTTGAAGAGAAAGCCCAGTTTGAATCTGATAAGAAATCAGAAGAATGGGGCCGTGAAGGCCTTAAGGGTAAGCTTCGTGCTGCTTAGGATCTGCTGGCGAAGGAGAAGGCTGAATGGAAGAAGATTTGTGCAAAAGACAACGAGCGCATGTACGCGGCTCGAGCTAAAATTACCGATCTTGATAGTCAAGTTACGGAGTTGAAAGGGAAAGTTGAAGATGCGCAAGCTGCTAAGGAGCAAGCTGAGGTGCGTAAAGCGTTATCCTTTTTTGTTCATGTGTTTTGTTTGCATAATAGCCTAAGTATTTTGCACTTTGTAGGTTGAGCTGGCTGAGGTGAATGTGCAGCTGTCTGGTAAAGACAAGGATTTGAATGCTAAGGACGTCAAGATTGCTGAGTTGAAACGTCGCCTCCAAGAGCAGGTTGACAGAAGCGAGTCCTTGGAAATCGATCTTGAAGTCGAGAAAGTTAAGGCTGCTACTGCTGAGGAGGCCAAGCAAAAAGCTGAAGAGGCGCGAGACGTTAGTACAGCGGCCCTCAATGTAGCGTGGACTAACTATTCTGAGGCTCAGAGCATCGTTGATACTCTTGTCTCTGAGGCCGAGTGGATGCGCGGCAGAGGAGTAGTTCTGGTATGCTTTCTTTTGCCTTTAAGTTTTATTTGCTAAAAGTTGTTTCTAATCCATTGCCTTCGCTGTAGGTTGCCAACTTTGTCCTTAACGCTGGAAAACTGGATCGCGCTATTGCTGCTCTTATAGATGCCTCGCGCGCGGTAGGTCATTGTGGAGGCTATCTTGAATGTGCGCAACATGCTGAAGAGGTGTTTGGACAGGAGTTTGACACTAGTCATTACTCAGTGAATGACCAGGCTGACGCTGAGTTAGTATGTGCCGAAAGTGCTTACGATCACCTGTCACTGCCTATGATGGACTTGGTCGCAAAAGCTCTAGAGCATGATGACTGGTGCCACCGTCTAAAGGCTATTCTCGACCCACCAGAAACTGTTGAATTATCTGATGAGGAAACGGCGGGCAATGATGGCGATGGTGAAGGCGATGGTGATGGCTTTGAATAGATAGTGTTGACAGGCCTTATGCCTTGTAATTTTTATCTTTAGGTTTTGAATGTAACCAGTTGCGTGGTCGCGCTTGTTTTGGATCAAATGAATGATAGTTGGTTTTTATGTAATTGTTGCGCGGTTGCGCTTATTAATTATGATGTTTTTGTTTATTCTCTGTCCCGTTAAAATTATTGCACTGTTGTTAGAAACTTTGGTTAAGTTAGCGCGAATAAATGTAAGTGTGGCTCTTGTGCGAGTGTAACTGCTCGGTCTCGCGCTATGTTCATGGAGGACCTTGGAGGCATAACTCAAGAGCTCGTAATTTAGTGAAGTGTTTTTCGTGTTAATCGAAAGTTTAACATGCATTTGTAACATAAGGGTCTTCACGATAAAGGAAAACGTGTCGTATGCTTTCATTAATTGAGAAACAGGCGCTTAGGCCAACATACATTGCATATAAGTAACATAAGGGGCGTTTAGCCATCATAGGAAATTAAAAAGGCGCGTGGCCAACATTAGTGAGAAAGGGCGCATGGCCTAGAATAGTAACTTATAGCACTTGCGCAGTTGTTGCGCATTCCATGTGCGCGGGATGATGTGTCCATCCTGGGTGCGCAATTTGTATGCCCCTTTTCCTAGTACTTCGTGAACCAAGTATGGGCCTTCCCATTTGGGTGCTAGTTTTCCTGGGCGTTCAGCGTTTGAAGCTTCGTTGTCTCGGAAGACGTATTCTCCTGGAGTGAAGGTACAAATGCGGACTCTCGCATTGTAGTACCTTTCCAGTTGTGTCTTGTACGTTGCTTCTTTAATACGCGCAATCTCGCGTCTTTCTTCCAGTAAATTCAAATCGAGACGGCACTCTGCTTCATTATCAACCGTGTTGACTGCTGTCAAGCGCGGTGAGGGGAGTCCAACTTCCGCCGGGATAACTGCCTCCGAGCCGTATACTAGGCTAAAAGGAGTTTCGCCGGTGCTTGTCTTCGGCATGGTTCGGTGAGCCCACAGGATGCTTGGGAGCTCATCTACCCAGCCTCTTCTCTTTGTGCCCAGTCGGGCTTTTATCCCCTCGACGATACTTTTGTTGACACTTTCCACTTGACCATTGCCTTGAGGATGCGCAACGGAGGAGAAGGTATGCTCAATCTTCATTTCCTTCATCCAATTTTGAAGATCCTCAGAAGCAAAATTGGTACCATTGTCTGTGACGATTTTGAGTGGAAGACCAAATCTGCAAATGATATGCTCCCAGATAAACTTGCGCACCATCATTGCAGTGGTTGAGGCGAGAGCCTTGGCTTCCACCCACTTAGTAAAATAATCAACGACCACGATTATGAACTTCACGGCTCCCGGAGCATCAGGGAAAGGTCCCACCATATCAATTCCCCACTGTTGGAAAGGCCAAGCAGTGGATACAGGAATGAGATCGTTTTTTGGGCGCAATGTTTTCGGGGAGTGTCTTTGGCATGATTCACATTTGCGTAACTCCCTTAGAGCATCGACATGCATCCCTGGCTAGTAATAACCAGCATTCATAATCTTCGCAACAACCATGCGCGGTCCTGCATGGATGCCACAGATCCCTTCGTGAATCTCTCTGATCAAGTAATTCGCGTCCTGGGGGTCCACACAGTGCAATAAGGGCCCCAAGAAGGACTTTTGGTATAGAATACCACCATTCATCTCATAATGCAGGGCCTTGTTTTGAATCTTCCTTGCCTCTGCTTTGCTCTCCGGGAGTATTCCTTCTTGCAGATATTGAATTATAGGGGTCATCAAAGATGGCTGCCCTATTTCGATCACATTTACCTGGCGCAGCAGGACTGATGGATTTTTGAGTACTTCAATCCTTACATATTTGGCGAGATGTTGAAAGGAAGTTGAAGCGAGCTTGCTCAAGGCGTCTGCTGGTTTGTTTTCGGAACGATTGATGTGAACTACCCTGGATGACTTGAATTGCTGAAGCAATTCTTTCGCCTGATCCAAATATAAGGCCATAACTTCGCCTTTTGCATCGTAAATTCCGTTGATTTGACTGGCGATTAAAAGCGAGTCGACATGTGCTTGTAGATTTTGAGCCCCCATTTTTATGGCGAGACGTAAGCCTGGCAGGAATGCCTCATATTCCGCCTCGTTGTTGGTGTTCTTGAAATCCAGCTTGATGGCATATGTAAATTCATGCTTCTCGGGGCTCACAAGGCGCAACCCTGCTCCTGCGCCGTCCTCATTTGATGCCCCATCAGTGTATAGCAACCACAACTCACTAGACGTGTCTTTTATGGGAGTATCAACAATCTCGCAATCTTTGATTTTTTCCAATGGAACTTCTGTGACGAAATCCGCCAAGACTTGACCCTTGATGGCTGGGCGCGGCCTATACAAGATGTTGTGGCCCCCCAATTCGATTGCCCATTTTACTAACCGCCCAGACGTCTCTGGTTTTTGCAATATTATTCCGATGTGAAAGTTGGTAAGTACTGTGATTACGTGCCCCGTAAAGTATCTGCGCAGCCTTCTAGAAGCATGAAGCAGCGCGAGTACCAGCTTCTCCATTGTTGAATACCTCATCTTTGGATCAGTAAGCACCCTACTGACATAATTAATTGGAGTTTGTACTCCATCTCTTTCTACCATCAATACCGACCCTACTGCCTTATCCGAAGAAGATAAGTACAGTATGAGTGGCTCCTTCTCGTACGGCGCGGTCAGAGTAGGGAGCTTTATTAAACATTCCTTTATATGCTGGAATGTGGCTTTTGCCTCGGGTGTCCACTTAAATTCTTGCTTTTTTACGCAGTTGCGCAAGGTGCTGATAAAAGGATATGACTTTGCAGCGTGATTTGATAGGAAACGGTTTAGCGCGGCTAAACGACCGGCTAATCGTTGCATCTCCTTGATTGTTTTCGGCGATGGCATTCGTTCTATTGCTTGAACCTTCTCTGGGTTTACTTTAAAGCCGCCGTTTGTGACTATGAAGCCCAAAAACTTCCCTTCTTCCATACCAAAGGAACATTTGGCAGGATTCAACTTCATGTTCACGCTTCTCAACGAGTTGAACGTTTTCTCGATATCTTTCAGCATTTGGTCCTCTTCTGGACTCTTGATTACCAAATCATCGATGTAGACTTCGATGTGTTTCCCAATATCATCAGCGAAGATTTTATCCATCAGGCGCTGGTATGTCGTGCCGGCATTCTTGAGACCGAACGACATCTTTGTATACCAGAAGATGCCGAGATCGGTTCTGAAGGCTGTCTTGTCTTCATCTTCGAGCTTCATCTGAACATGGTGGTACCCCTTGTAACAATCTAGAAAGCATTTCCATCTGTATGGTGCGAGAGAGTCTATCTTTTTATTGATCTCAGGCAAAGAGTAGCAGTCTTTGGGACATGCCTTGTTGAGATCGGTATAATCGACGCACATTCTCCATCCTCCATTTGACTTCTCCACCATTACGGGGGTTGCCACCCAACTCTGAAAGCGCACCTCTCGAAGGATTCCTGCTTTTAAGAGCTCACATACTTGCTCGTACATTGCTTTGGTCTTATCCGCTCCTAAACTGCGCCTTCTTTGTACTTTTGGTTCAACGGAGGGATAAGTGTTTAGACAATGCTCTGTGACGTCGCGCGGGACACCGGTCATGTCTGCCAGAGTCCAGGCGAAAATATCCATGTTTCTGAACAAGAGCTATTTGAGGTGCGTTCTGATGTTTGATGAGATAGCTTGGCCTATCGTCACCGTTTGTTCTAGGTATTTGCGATTTAAAACCCATTTTTCTGGTTCTGTTGCTGAGACTTTTGGCGCTTTTGTCGGGC
Organism: Helianthus tuberosus; assembly: GCA_030545235.1. NCBI lineage: Eukaryota > Viridiplantae > Streptophyta > Magnoliopsida > Asterales > Asteraceae > Helianthus > Helianthus tuberosus. Next base: position 125,300,141 of record CM060400.1, read on the forward strand.
GCAATTCATCTGCCGACATTACTTCCTTTTTTGTGTAGATAATTGCCACCCCCGTCTCGGTTGGAAACCCGATTGCTGAGTGAGGGGTGGAAGTTACCATGTTGAATTCTCCTTGGGTTTCTCTCCCAATCAAAACATCATGCCTTGATTTGACAAGCATCACCATGAAGTTGACCATTGTTGTTCTTGAGTGCTGCCCATCAGAAAGCGTGAGGGGAAGTTGATTTGGCCTAGTAGGAAGACCATTTCATTGCAGAATCCTGACAAAGGATAATCGACTGGCTCAAGTCTTACTTTATCTTCATCATCAAACTGATTAAAGCATTGCTCATAGATGATATCTGTTGTACTTCCTGGGTCAATGAATACGTATTCTGTCTCATAATGGCCGATAATGCCGGTAATGACGACGGGGCGCGTCACGCGTGGACCCCCGCGCACTACCGGGAAGATAACCTGTTGCTCTTCCCATGCTGGTTCGAAAGGTCGCTTGCCTTTATCTCTTGCGCTATATCGTGGTCCGTTGACCATATGCGTTTCCAAGCGTCTGACCTTTTTGTCTCTTCCATCATCGTTGCGCTGAATCTGGCGTGTCTCTTTGCGCACGTTCTTTACTAGATGACCCAGCTTTCCATTTTTCAGTGCTTTTTTGATTTCTTGCCTTAAGCTGATACAGTCATCAGTCAGATGACCTGTATCCTTGTGGAAGTCACAATACAGGTTGGGGTCTTGCCCCTTTTTGTTGGTCATAGGCCTTGGCGCCTTAAAGTCATGGTTCTCCGTCATGAGCACCTCTTTAGGTGTCTTTATGAGCAGAGTCCAATGCTTTTCTCGATTCTCGTTCCTGACCGCCTTCCTGTACCCAATGCGATCGATAGTGTCTCGCGCGTCTTCTTTGTAGCGAGATCGTTCCTCATAGCGAGGTCGTTCGTCATAACCGCTGGAGTGGTTGGCTTTCCACCCAGGGTTTTTGCCTTTGTTTCGTCTGTTGTTGTCGCGTGAGCTTCCCTTAGAAAATCGATCCTCAGTATAAGAGTTCTTGTTTCCAGCCAGTGACTCTTCGGTCTGCGCGACTATCTTCGCGGCTTCCATGAGCTTATCCCACTCTTTGGGCATTCCATCTTTTCCTGTGATAGTCCTGATAAGGCTATCACAGCGAATGTCTTTCTTGAAGTGAGCGCGCATGAGTTGCTCGCTTACGCCAGCAATTTCCAGACACTCTTTGTTAAAGCGGGTGATGAAATCTTCTAAACCTTCATTCTCTCTGTGCCAAATGTCCGTTACCTCGGCTGTGTCGCGCTGGTAACGTCTTTGTTGACTGAAATGATTCACAAACTGTGTTCTGAAATCGACCCACGACTTGATCTTTCCCGGAGGGAGGCTGTCGAACCAGGCGCGAGCAGCCCCTGTAAACGTTTGAATAAACAAATGGCACCACATGGGCATATTCCATCCTCCCATGCAACCAACGCTTGTGAAGACTCTGACGTGATCATCAGGATCAGTTAACCCATTAAACTTCCCAACTGTCGGAGGTAATTTTTCTCTTGATAGCGGCGCAAGAGTGATCTTTGGGATGAATTTCGAATGTTCTGCAGCTTCAGCTGGTCGATAGGCGAGGCGAAAGTCTCGCTCTGCCTCTTCAGTGTACCCCACGTGTTGTCTTGGTTTGTAGTATTCATGGTTCTTCTGCAGGCGATTGAAGATGGACGAACTCTCATCATCCTGCCAAGTTGGATCATTCGGGTCAGTATCATCCCATTCATTGTTCATGTTGCGCGGCGTGAGCCGGCTATGAACTGGACCTCTTTGGACATGTGACGGATAGTCATAATAGCTTTCTGTTTCTTCCCATGTATCGCGCGTGTCATGCACGCTTAGCCTTCTCGTAGGGGGAGGTCTGTTAGCTCTTCTTTGTATGTTTTGCTGTGGGGGTATCTGGCGCGCCCCCTGACTCTGTCCCTGAGGTGTAACCATGGACGGTTCTGCTTGCTGTGCGCTCAAAGATTGATACGCCACATTAATGGTGGCAATTTGCTTAGCGTACCACGAGGCTGGAGTTTCGCCCTCTGGTAGCCCTAATAGCGCCGAAATGTTCTGAGGTGGAGCTGGGTTTGAAGGTCCAGCGCCATTGTTTCCTGGAGTTACCGTCTGAGTGATGCGGGTGATGCTCCCGCGGGGTCCCCCTGTGTTGGTTACTTCGACTTCACCGATTTATTCTACCTGTTGGACTTGGACGTTTTGATTGTCCTCCCCCAACACCGCATTAGAGTTTGTTCCGAAGCCAAAATTAGGAACGATTCCTTGACTAGCCATGATCGAAGGAAAAAACAACGAAAGCTCAGAAAAAAGAAGATGAAAGTGATTTGCAAAAAACCGGTGGGCGCCAATGAAGAAACACGTAACTAATTTTAGTGCTAATTAGTTTGGTTCATGTTTCAACCATAAGGGTTAATCCTCTTTGGTTTCCTGAGCTCCTTAAGGACCGGTTAATCCTGCAAAACAGAAACACCGTTAGCTCGTTAAGAGGGGAATATGGGGGTTTCCCTCTTAACCAGACTCCGGCATGAGAATAAGTATCTACTTTGAGGAGATTAAAGAGAGTAAAGAGTGAGAGTAAAGGGAATAGAATAGTTTAACCTGTGAACTAAGGTCTCTATTTATAGCCGGAGAGGTGTAGAGGATGTGGGCTGATGGGCATTGGGCCGGAAGGCGACAACGTAGTGGATATGCTCCTTGTCTCATTGGTGTCGACCGTTAGTGGCTTCTAGAAGCTTTCCGGTGCTGGCACACCGTGATTGGAGCCACGTGTCACTGTTATCGGCCTCGTTGTCCCTCTGCCATCAACAGGTACGTGGAGATCGTGGGACAGGTGTCTCTGCCCTGTGATTGGTGCCACGTAGGCGTCCTTAAGTACTTTCTGTCTCCTGCATGTCAGACGATCGTGGAGCACAATTGAGCAGGACCAGAAGGACTCCAATTGGCCCTTTCATTCTGCCACTTGTACCTTGTGTACTATCTGAAACAGCCTCGCGCCGTAGTCACGCTTGATTCTTGCTGAACACGTAACTACCCCGCGCACGGTATGGGTTACTAAATGTTCTTTCATAATGCTAAGTGTTGAAAGTGGAGCTTCCTATTGCTCAGGCCTCGCGCCGGATCAAAGAATGGTGAAGTAGCCCGTGCGAGGTTGGCAATAAGCAATGTGTTGAATAAGGAGTATGGACCTTCGCGCGACCTGAATAAAGGTTTGCGCGGCTTTTTTGGGACCATACCCCTTCAGGTCATGTTACTACTCACAATGTAGTAACAAATTTTGTATACAAAACCCCAACATACCGACGATAATTGTAAAATACAAATACTCAATAACTATTTAATATATTATTAATTAATTAAGGTTTTGCAAAAATAATTTGCAAAAAGGAGATTACTCACATTGCTGTCTTAGGGTTTTCCTTTAGAATTTCCTGGTGATTATCTATTAATTACACAAATGCACACGCGTTAGTATAATAACCCAATATTTACATTAGTAATGCCCTCCCCGAGACGACGTTCCAACGACTACGTCGGGCAGTGTGACAACTGCCAAATTTGCATGCATTCGTACAATTAGTTAGACAATAATTAATGATTAATGACTGTTCAGATTTACAATTTATGACTTAAATTACTTTCCGATTACTGCCATATACATACATGTGCATCACATATTGCTTAATGTTATATCATTACTGCATAAGGACTTTATTGATTTAGACGATGCATGAAGCATAGTTAGCACAGTTACCAGACAAATCAGAAAAATGCTGACAGAACTCAGAACATAGACAGACAGTGCATTGAGACACAGAATGAGCCAGAAACCAAGTACTACCCTAGTATAGTGTGTAGGGAAGTAAGGATCCCAAAACTGCTTTTCTAGGTGATAGTTTAAGTGCCGAAAAGTGCCTAAACATGATAAAATGGTCCTGAATGCTTTCCTAAGTGTAGGGAATTAAAACTGTCACAAAAGGTAACATAAAGAACACTAAACTGCAAGTTTAGCACTTTAACGAACCAGTACCCAACCGAACAACCGGACACTACCCGAAACAGGAAAATTACACTAGAAGCACTGTTTTAATATTTCCAAGCTAGTGATGATCCCCGAAGATCAGAACAAAAAAATAAAATATCAAGTAACTAACATAACTAACTAACACTTGATATTTAACCCTAAAGTAACTAAATGGTTAAACCTACACCTAGAACCCCCCCCCCCCCCACCTATGATCGGCCATACCTCACTACCATACTTCAAGATTTTATTTCAATATTAAACTAGATATTGCCCCCTCTTTTATGGCATATTACACAAAGGTTAAGAATTAAAATGGTTATAAGTATGTTATGAGAGATCAAGAGTTTCAGTTCTACACACACACTTCACACACCACTCTCTCTTCCTCTCTTGCTCTCATTCTCGGCCGAACACAAGCCACACCACCACCACCTTCATTCCTTCACCTTCATCCATTCTAAGATCATACAAGGGTGCTAGAAGCAAGATTAAGGAGCTTGGTGGCTTTAGATCTTGAAGGACCTTCTCTAATTGCTTTTATCCACTCACTTTCTACTCTTGAATCATACCTAGCCTTGTGCTAGTGGTAAGATCCTTGTACACTCTATGTTACATCTATTTTAAGTGGTTAATAATGAATCATGATAAAAAATATCAAGAACACTAAAGAATCATATGAAGTAAACATGAATAAAAGCTTGTTTAGTAAAGATATCTTCATGAATATAAGTTGTCATACTTGTTGATCTTTGATTGTTTGTAGAAGTGATGTTAATCATCATAAGGTCTTGCTAAATCATGATTAAAAACATAGTTTAGCAAGATGTGAAAGTATAAATTGTTGTAGGATGATGGATCATCCACACTTAAAGCATGAACTTGAAGGAAATAATGTTTTCTTGAAAAACCATGATTAAAGTGAGTTGTTGATCATATGGATCTAAATATTTAAGAAGGATTTCCAAGAAACCAAATTAAAAACATAAGTTTCATATAAACTTAGTTCTTACATAAACAAACACTATTTTTAGTGATTAAACAAGTGTAGAAACACTTGTGTAACAAGAAAATTTCATAAAGAAATGTTTTTGTAAAACATGATTTCAAGTTGTAAACATCTAAGTCATTCAAGAATGATGTTTTTATATAAACAACCATACTTTAAAGGGTAACTAAACTCACTAAACACACTACCAAGTTACTACAAATTTTCATAAACTTTCAAGTTCATGAAGTGGTAGATTAAGCATGGTTTTGGCAAATTGGTAAGTGTAAGTTGTTTAGAGTTGATTGTGAATTGATTGTGATGATTTTACAAAAGAAAATGATATGCTTGAAAGCATGGAAACCTCCATTTTTAAGGGAAACTATGGCAAAATTTTCTAAAAATAATAACACTTAGAAAAATATTTATAAACATACACTTACAAGTGTATTTTCAACAATAAATGGTTACATAAACTTTGCAATATTTTTTTGTTACAAAAATACGAATATTGGAGGTTGGTTTTTATAAATAAAAGTGGTTAAATATATATTTAGAATATATATATATATACATTGAAGACACACGTGTGTGATAAATTGTATACTTTGTGTAATAGTTATATTATTTTAGGACTTGAAATAATATAACACATCAAAATACTCAGGATTACCATCCAAAATATTACCAAAATCCCAAGGAATAAGTATATAAGTTACACACAAAATATTGGCGAAACCGAACAAGAAATGTAACTTACAAAATATTCCGGAACTTAATTCACAAGTATATTTTGGTAAATGATATTTTTGGACAGAAGGAAACGAAAGTATCATTTTTATGATTATCACAAGAGTATATCATATTTTGACAAGAAGGAAATATATGAGTTTTGGTGAATTAAAATATATGTGTTTTCCTTGAAATTATTAGAAGATATATTATTTTTGAGAAAAATATATATTTTATTGAGTAAACTTGAAATACATTATTTTTAGATAAAGATAAGTTTATATATATTTTCTAAGTTAGACTTGAAAATATATTATTCTGGAACTACAAATATTTTTGCCAAAAGAAAAATTATGAATAATTTTTCTAAGTTATATTTCTTAAATATATATTTTGGAAAGATATATGTTGGTGGACTTTTATTAGAAATAATATTCCGGAAAGTTTAATAACTAATTAAGTATTAGGATACTTAATAAATACATTAAGGATACGTATTCTCGTACGTATAAATACACACCGGAATACGACACCAATGCATGGAAAAATATACAAATACAAGTATACGAATACACATGTATAAGATACCCCCATCCTTGGGATGGAAATACAAGTATTAATACTTGGGAAGTATTAGGTTAATACATATGTTTAACAATTATTCCAAAATTTAATAAATATAATTTAAGTTAAAATATTAACTATTTTGACAATAATTATATAACTTGGAATAATAACAAAGGCATAAAAGAAACGTAACTCAGAAACGTTAACACTAAGTCAAGGCACGGCCCGTTCGTCTAATAGACATTAGTACGTTGTAGGTAGTCGTGTTCATCGGAGAAGTTCGAGTTACGATTGTTGAAGACGCAAGACTGTGAGTTCCGTGTTCCCCCTTTTCTTTAACTGTTTTCAGTTTTATAACTTCGGGGGTGAAGTACATGTTACAATTGTTTACGAACGTTATTATTTGGTATGGTTAGCTAAGGAAGGGTACACTTAGATCATGTGAGTGGTGGGCATAACGCTTAAGGCCATCAATCCTCGTTGTAGGACCGAGGGACATGAGTGATAGATCTATTTGGGTGTAGCGAGCCCCACCCATGTTGGACCAGGGTTGGCCCATGGGTAGACTATGTCTTATAGCCGGAAGCCCAGTGCAAAATTTGCTAGGTTTGAGCTACCTGCATCACGCCACACATATCAATGGCCTTGCAAACCATTGGTGATATGTTTTTCCTTGTTGCTTTCATACCGGGATTTATAAACTTACATACATACAGTAATTTTAAAGGTTTATTCATACACTCAAACAAACACACGAACTCGCTCAACTTTTGTTGATGTTTTCAAACTACATGTATTTCAGGGAATTAGTAAGTGGATCTGGCGGGCGTTGAAAGTTTTATGCTGCGTTAGGAATAACGATGTCATCCATGGTCTTTGGGTTGGGCAGCGTGTCTTATTCCTGGATGAGACATGTCTTCCAAACCTTGGTTTTATTTATATCTTTTGATGAGTCCTTAGTGAACTCTTTAAACAATTCGAATGGTTTGTAATTTAAATTTGAAGTATACGTTTTAAAACAACGGTGTTATGTTTTAAACTTATTTAATGGATGACAAATTTATGGTTTTATCATATAGTTGTTGATATGATTGAATGCAATGGTATTAAGAAAGTCACACCATAATCACGCTTCCGCAAAAGTCAGGGTGTGATAGCTTGGTATCAGAGCTTCGATTGTAGCGAACTAGGATTCCTTCTCGAGTCTAGACTACAATCATTAGGGCTCTCACAAAAAAGTTTTTACAAACATGTTTTCATTGCATACACGAAACGCCCAGATCCAGGAAACAAACACTTTTACAAACAAAAGACACGAAACACATTTCAAAGTTTATGGTTATGATTCAGTCTGGGAGACTGGGGAGTTTAGTCTGAGAGATTAGGGAGTTCAGTCTGGGAGACTGGGAAGTGGAGACTGGGAAGTTTAGTCTGAGAGACTAGGGAGTTCAGTCTGGGAAGACTAGGACGGATACGTGATTACATTGTTATTGCTTACATGCTTAATGGTGATTGTTGATATATGTGCATATGTTGTGATTGTTTTGTTACAGACACTATGTCTTCGTTTGAGAGTGGAGTGTCTGATACTGTCGACCCCATGGCTATCGTTTCAGACAATGAGATCATCCCAGCGCCATAGATTCTTACCTCCGACACTGAGAGTGACCCAGAGATGGTGTCGGATGACGATGACGATTTCCAGCCTTTTGCACTACCCGACTTTGGCGATGATTTACCGCATGCTGATGGTATACCCGACGAGGATCCCTTTTTTATTCCTATTCCTGTCCAGGACCATCTCATCCTCGGACATCCCGATGGTGAGCATGTCGTGGTACCGATCCTCGCCCCTTTACCCCTCGTGGTCACTCATCCCGAGGATCCGCCTTTTGACGATTCATTGGATGATAACGTTGACTTGTTTGTTGATGATCCTCCTATTGACGCCCAGGGTGATGGAGAGATAGCTGAGGATGACGTTGTACCTCCTGAGATTCCTGCCATTGAAGTATCCTCTGCTTCCATTATACACTCGATTTCAGACTCCTTTGAGTCTGTGACATCTGCAGAATTACCGACTGCCGGGCTGCAGTTTTTGCTACTTAGTTAGTTGACGACGCCACTATAACTGCTGCACTATCACCTGCATGAGACCCCACATCTTCACACGACCCAGAGCCTGCTCCTGTTCCTTTTGGGTCAGCCTGAGATTGCACCTGCTGATCCTAAGTCCTTGTTTGATCATGACCCTATTTTCTTTTGGTTTACCAGACATTGCACCCCTTATACCTGACCCAGTGCCTGCACCTGATGGTCTTCTCTTTTGTTGAGACAATTGTTCCTGCACCCGCACCCGCCGATGTTGCTCTTTTTCCCCTATGAAGACCGACGTCCATTGCACCGACATGCCCAACGCTTCCTTTCAGGACATACCCACACACCGAGAAGGTACCCAGGTCAGCACCCGCATGATGACCCTTTTACTACAGCAACATTTTCCCCGACCTCACAGGCCGCACTGTTTGCTCCTTTCAATACTTCACCAATGGACGAGCCATTCCGATGGTTCCTACCATACACTATGCTGATTTCAGACCCTTACCATCCCTCACGTTATGGAGGCTACACACGGAATGAGTTGCTCCTGTCACATCAGCTACAGTTTGAGGTTATGAGTCGCAGAGTTTTGGAGCTTGAGCTGACACCACGTCCTCCACCCTGTCTATTGCCAGTATATTTTGATCCTCCACATTCATCACTGTCTCCTTTTGCACTCGCACCTGCTGCTCTTACACTTTTCCCAGGATTCGATACTCGTTTCTTTACTATCGAACAGCAGATCAGTTAAATACATCGATGTGTGTACAAGCTCGCGGAGGAGCTCGCACACGTAGACAGTTTGCTTTTCTTCCCTTCTCCGCCTCAGTCAGCAGTATAATTGGCTTTTGATTCTATGCGGATTGCATAACTTTGGGGTAAAGACACTACTAATGAGTCGAGATTGTGGAGACTTTTAAAGACTAGTTTTGACCTCGCGATTTTGATGCACTGATAGATTTGTTGGACAAGGGTAGGGTGGCCCTGTGTCCCTTTTGATGTAATACAATTTGTAGACAATGTGATTGTGGTCGGTAAATAATGAGGGCTCAATCGCTATGTCTTCGCTAAGCACGTTGTTGATCTGCTTGTGTGCTATAATTATGATGCTACATGTTTGCTTGTTATGATCTCATTAGATATGTTCCCATCTACATGTTTGTCTGTTATACTCTCATCTACTTGTTCATGCTATGATTATGCTGATTGTTTGATTGGGTGATATGATAACTCATTATGTGTATGTACATATGACCTTTAAACGCTATTCATACCCCCTGAGCAAATGAGACCTGACCAATCCAAGTTCTTCGTAGAAGATGTCTCATCAAGAAATCATTCGGCTGACCAAGGCAGAATGGCAAGCGCATGTCTCACAGGCCATAGCTCGGTACGAGGTCCTTTGCTACAAACACAACGAAAGTACCTCAGGGAATAACCCACCTAACGGTAATCTTTAAGTCACCTAAGATACATTACAATACGTTTGGACAATTCCAAGTGTGCTTTGCTAATGCTTTCTGTGATGATGATTGCTTGAGTACAGGCTGTACCTACAAGTAGTTTTTAGACTGCAAACCTCTGAACTTTGACGGCACTGGAGGTGCCATATGAAGTCACCTAAGATACATTACAATACGTTTGGACATTTTGTGAAATGGGTCGAAAATGTGGATTCTGTTGTACGAATGAGCGGTTGTACGCCAGAGCAACAAGTCCCATTCGTTTCTGGGTTATTTCAAGATGAAGCTCTGTTATGGTGGAACATTTGGGTTCGAATAATGGACGAAACTGCAGCATATGCTTTGACATGGGGTGAGCTGAAAGGATGATGCATTGGGAGTATTGTTCTCAGATGGAGACCCAGAAGCTGGAAGGTGAATTCCGGAGCCTGGTGATGGAAGGTCCAAAGGTGGTGGAGTACGTGTAGAGACTTCATGATTTGTCGCGAGTTGTTCCGTGCCTGGTGGAACCAGAATTGAAGAGAATGGGGCAATTCATTTGGGGACTGGCGCCTAAAGCCCTGAGTTTAATGACGGCATCAACGCCACCAACAACTATTCATGCAAGTAACACGAGTTTGGCACTCGCTAAGGAAGCACTTAGATTGGAAAAACTTTCAACCCCCGACGAGAAAAAGGAGACTCCTGTAGAGCCATCTGGAGACAACAAGAGAAAGTTCGCAAACTTCAAGAAGGGTACGCGGGTGAATAGCAAGAACAGGGCCAAAAAGGGAAAAGAGTACATGGGTATCCTACCTAAGTGCGATAATTGTCGACGTTATCATATCGGGCGATGCATATATGGAAAATTTGAAACCTGTGGCAAAGTGGGGCATGTCAAGGAGACTTGCAGGCAAGGTACTGAACATGGAAATGAAGGCCAAGTTGGTAGCAAGAATCTCGAAAGAAACAATGACAACAACTATCAAGGCAGAACGAGTGACGATAAAAAACGTGCTCGAGGTTGTTTTAACTGTGGAGACAAAAGGCATTTCAAGAAATATTGGCCGAACAACAATCAGGCCGATGTTAAGATTTACTTGGGAGCTAAGCCGAGAGGTGATGAGTGCAAGTATCACCACGAATGTCGATGTCTGAGGCTAAGTGCGGTAGGTGTGGAAAGAAAGGACACAACAAGGATGCCTGTTGGGCGAAGAGTCCCAGACAAGGAGGAAATGGTGACGACAACCAAGACGGAAATAATAATGATAAAATTCCTGGCTGCTACAGATGTGGGAACGTGGGGCACTTTAGGAAAGATTGCCCAAGGGGGATTAACCAAGGCCGTGAAGGAGCATCCAACATCGGAGTTCGTGGAGCATGCCAAAATCCATTCATGATTCCTGGTACGTTCCCCATCAACCTACACGTTGCATCGGTGTTGTTCAATACTAGTACTGGCTATAGCTTCATATTCCTAGAGTATAAGAAAATACCTGGTTTAGTGAATGGTAAGTTAGATACCTTGTACTCGATGGAACCATCTAGTGGGAAGTTAGTAAAAGCCAACGAAGTGAATAGAGGCTGTACTATAGAAATAGGAGAGCGTGAGTTTTTGTTGGATCTTATGCCAGTTGATTTAGGAAGCTTTGACGTAGTAATTAGGATGGTTTGATTGTCGAGTGATCGTGTGGAGGTTGTTCGCCATGAGAAGATTATACGCATCCCGATGGCAAGTGAAGAGACGATCACGATTCCTGGAAGAGAAGCAGGGTATGCTACTACGAGTCACTGGCTATTTGAAGCCACGAAAGTTTTTACGTAAAGAATGTGTCTCCTTCATGGCCCATAACGTGGGCAAGGAAACCGACGAATCGAAGCTCGAAGATGTCCCTACGGTAAGGGAATATCCCGAAGTCTTCCCCGAAGACTTGCTAGAAATTACCCCCCAACAACAAGTCAAATTCCATATTGTCATGGTTCCAGGCGCCACGCCTGTAGCTAAGACACCTTATCGACTTACACCTTCGGAGATGCAAGGATTGTCAGTGTAGCTTCAGTAGTTGATAGAGAAGGAAGATAACAGACCAAGTTTCTAGTTTTGGAAAACTTCAGTTTTGCTCGTCAAGAAGAAGGACGATAGCTTTCGTATGTGCATCGACTACCAAAAGCGTAGGTCAGAACTCGTTAAAGGGTGTTGCTTGGGAAACCACACCCATTAACTCAGGAAAACCCTATCACCGCGTCGTGCAAGCTATTTTGGGTACCCAAACCTGTAAAGTACTCAAATTACTTTCATTGAAATTTCCACTTTTGCTTCTAACAAGTAGATTTTTACATCTCTACTCCTCTTAATGGTAGTTGCATTACAACGATTTTCTTTATTAAAGCAAGCACTTCATTGTCTCGATACTTGATCATTTCTTCGTTTTATACTCATTGTTTCATTTCTTGGAAATTCATATGTTACGTGTGCACCGTTTGTTATGCATGTGGTTTCGTTTCGAAGGAGCGCTTCATCAAAGTTCCAGATGTCGTTTCGTTAAATCTAATTATTGAATTGTGATTCTAATGACCTACCTTATTATAATTGGTGGCTCCTTTGCTATCAAGTCAACACACTTTCTTGAAGTTTCACTTCATACATAGTTATTATTGTAATTATGCCGAAATTCCTTTGTTGATACATACGATTATTGTCAGATTGCGCTGAAACCAAGTTCAATTGCTTGAACTTATTCATTTCGCATATTCAATTCAAAATACCACATGATGTGTTGAGGGCATCATATTCAAGTTTATTCTTACAAATGTTCCCTTGTTCCGAGTCGTAGTAGACTTGTTTGGTCTACGGCTCCATTAAAGCGTTCATTAATTTCGACACCTTATGGTGATGTTTTCACTAGGTTGAAGCTTGCGCTAATCTCGTTTACACATCTCATACTCAGATTTAATTGTTTATTTATTGATTTACTCTAAATCCGTTTTGCTTTATCACGATTAAAGTAGTCTTAACACAGTTGTGTGTTAGGACAATGGTACATAAACTCATTTTTATATTCCAGTGTACCCCCTAACGATTCTTTCCTTATCGATCGAATGCCTTGCGGTACTTATTACCTTTTCATCTTCGATCAGAAACAGTAGCTCTTTGATATTATATGTTCAATTGAAAGGTCCTACTATGCTGTTTGAATCAAATCCTCAGGATTGTTTCATTACACTTTCATTTGATCTCAAGCACGGTGAACTTGTTCGGTCACCGCTGTTATTGAAATAGGTCAATTACAACACCTTGTGGTGTCATTATAAATTTGTAGTTTGTGCTAATCATGGTCAACCGTTTCACACAAAACTACTGATATTCGCTAATTTACACATATTTTAGTCCCCCATTTTATCCCCATTTTATGCGTTTTCGGCCGTAAAACCATCATTCGGATACTTAATTATGTATACTTTTGTTTACAGGCCTAAAACAGCATACCGGACAAGATGATAGTGAAAACAAGGACTTTCCGGAGAAAACGACGAAGCTGCGAACATTCTGTTAGAAAACTGACCTGGGCGAGTGGAACGGTCGTGCGACCTAATGCACGACCGTGCATCTCCGACAAATGAAAGCCAGCCCGGAAGTGAACGAGGGTGCAACACGGCGTGCAAGGCAATCCCGGTGACGCACGGACGTGCCATATATTGCACCCCGTGCGGATCCAATGTTCAGCCAAACCCCGATGATGAACGACTAGTGCATCAGTTCGTGCAACAAGATCCCGGAAATGCACGGTCGTGCCATATGAAGAACGGTCGTGCGAGACCGAAGACCGGTCAAGATCTGTGACGTCATGCAGTATGGTGCACCATACCTCCAATAATTGCATAAAGTGAACGGTCGTGCAACAGGACGCACGACCATGCGAAACCGAAATTATATTAAAAACTTGCAGAAACATTCTGCTCGTAACTCTGGAATTTTGGCAGCTTCACAGGCGATTTTATAGGCTCCGGAGGCTATGCTTTTGACCCGGATTCAAGCCACATTGTGCCATTTAGCTCCATTACTATCCGGATTCTTAATCTTATGCTTGTTTATGGTTTGGTTTTCTAATCTTTCCATGATTTTGTTAATCTTTCAAGCATTTAGATTAATGTTTATGTATTATTGTAGCCTTTGGGCAAAAACACAACAATCCCTTGCTTGATTATAACCATTAGTGTGTTAATCTTTGTTTGTAATGACATTTGGAAGTATTTTCTATGTTAATCTTTGATGATTAGTTTGCAACCTTGTTATTGATATTGATTTCTTGATTATAAGTAATTGTGTTGGATGATTGGTATTTGGTTAGTTAAGATAGTTGAAAAATGAAGCTTAATTAATCTTGTATTAGTAAACTTTAAACTTGGTTAACTAGTTTAGCTTGGTTAAAATCTGTGCACCATGATACTAGAAATGGTTAGTGGTTTAATAAAATGTAATTATTGTTAATCAAGAAAGCTTGCCGTCACGTAAGGACCTTAACGGGTTAAATGGTGTCGTTATAAATTCTTGGCATGATTTGTTAGCTTAGTTAGTAGTTTAGGCCAAAATTGCTATCTTGGTGAATTTATCTGTAAGATTTGTAAAATGAACTCGGTTGTGATTTAATCTAGTTTATGCTTGTCTCGGTGGTTGCGTTGTGTTTATCGGTGTCGCTTTCCTTGATTAAGTGCGGTTAGAAAACTCCTAACGGATGACTAACTTATTTTTAAGAGATTTTCATAGACATTTATCAATTGCACGTTAAAGAACAATTTTAGGTGGTTAAAGTGTGTTTATCGTTTTAGCTTTCCGAATGATTGTCATGTTAGGATTCCCGAAAGGGATACTAATTGTCTTAAAATGGAAAATTGACCGAATGCTTCTAGTGCCAAAACCGACTTAGTTGACATACTTTGGTTGTGTATTAAGCAAGGCTATTTATCTATTTTCTACTATGTTTTATAAGTATTTGTTTATGCTTACTTTAGTTTATTAAAAATCAAACAACTTATGTTTTTACCGGTAGTTTAGTGACAAAGGTCTAGTATTATTCCTCCGCCCATTTCCTTGGATCGATACTTGATTCTTACCGATACTTTACTACATATATGACGGGGTACACTTTCCTCTTTCGTGTGTGTTTTGATGTAAAAGTAATAATCACTTTTATAAATTTAAAACCAAATCGTGTGTAATTTCATTGTAAAAATATGTGTAGTCGCGCACACGTCAAGTTTTTGGCGCCGTTGCCGGGGAAATGGCGAGTTTTAGGAACGACCCGAGTCATTGTTTTATCGACGTATATACTTGTTAATATTTGTGAATATTTTCTTGATTATTTATTTGTTTATTTATTTGTTAATATTTCTTACTTTTAATTCATTTTATTCATTTTCGAGATTATTTTTGTACACTTGTAAATTTTTTGTTCCATTTATTTGTTCGAATCCGGATTTATTATTTATTTATTCTTTGAGTTTTCGGCTCCTAAATCATTTTTATACTAGCCGATTTGATTATTTTTATTGTGTTGATTTTTATAAAATTTCGGGCCCATTTTCGAATTTTTATAAAATTTTCAGCCCATTTTTAAATAACATTCTGTTTCTTTTCAGCCGAAAAAAAACAACATTATTATATTAATAAAATATTCATTGTGTCAATTTTTCGTTTGCAGGTTAATGTTCTCAACACCCCCTCCCGATCCTGTTGAGCCGTCAGACGAGCCCGAGCGTGATCTGAGGAGACGTCTTCGTGCGAGAGGGCGTGCGGTTGGGCTACTGCTCGCAGCTGGTGAGCAGGAGCAGGTGGTACCCGCTGAAGCCGAGGGCTTCGGGGCAGCAGGAGATAGAACCATGGCGGACGATGAGCGACCTTTGAATGTGACAAATAAGCCCGGAAGGGCAGGCCTGGAGCCGAGTATCCTTCAGCCTACTATTGATGCACCTACTTTTGAAATTAGATCTAGTATTATTAACATGGTGCAGAATTCAGTACAGTTTGACGGACGTGAGCATGAGGATCCCGGGAGGCATATTGCTGTTTTTCTTGCTATTTGTTCGACATTTAGGATTACAGGTGTTTCGGAGGATGCGATTCGGTTGAGGTTGTTTCCTTTCTCGTTGCATGACAAAGCTAGAGCTTGGCTTATGTCACTTCCAGCTGGGTCCATCAGGACCTGGAATCAGTTGGCGGAGCAGTTTATGCAGAAATATTTTCCACCTGAGAAAACAAACAAGCTACGGAACCGGATTGTTTCCTTCCGCCAGGACGAGGGAGAGTCGTTGCATGCGGCCTGGGAGAGATTTAAAGATTTGTTGATAGATGTTCCACATCATGGCTTCTCCAAGAGACAGCTGGTCTTGACGTTCTATCAGGGGCTCACTTACAACACACAGGAGCGATTAGACGTGAACGCAAGAGGAGATCTAGGAACTAAGACGCCGACTGAAGCGTATGATATTATAGAAAAAGCTGCGTTGAAATCCAGCTCGCGTCGGGAAGGAGATAGAGGCCGGGTATCATCATCATCATCTCGCGCAGGAGTTCATGCTGTAGACGACTATACGGCCATTACTACACAAATCTCAGCTCTTGCATCGAGATTCAACAGGTCCCAGATGATTGCGCAGGCTGGCTCGGTATGTGACCACTGTGGAGTGTCGTACGAGCCTGGTGCGTGTTTTAAGGGAGTCGTATACGAGGTCCATGAAGAAGTGGATTTTGTGAGTAATCAGGTGAGGCCGCAGAACAACCCGTACAGCAACACATATAATCCCGGATGGAGAAATCACCCGAATTTTGGGTAGCGAGCGAACACAGGTAATCAGAACCCACTGGGGTTCACTCAGCGTCCTCCAGCTCCGCAGCAGGGTCAGGGTCAGCAGTTCCAGCAATACAACCAATCTTACTAGCAGCGTCCATATTCATATCATAATCAGGCCACTGGGAGTAGCTCCCAGCAACAGGCCCCTCAGTCTAGTTCCAAGCTGGAGGATATGATGGCTCAGCTTCTTACTAGCTCCTCGAGTGCGAATCAGTAGGCTGAAAAACGCTACCAACAGAGCGAGGATCATTTTCTTTCTCATGAGGGAGAAATGAGGAGTCATAAGGCCTCGATTCAGAATATCGAGAATCAGGTTGGTCAGCTGGCACAGATGATGTCTAAAAGGACCCCAGGTGGTCTTTCGGGCAATACAGAGCCAAACCCGGGCGGGCACAGGGATGTGAATGCTGTGAAGACCAGGAGTGGAAAAACTACCGGACCCGTCATATCGGACTCATCACCGATCACTGAAGCGGTCCCGACTGACACACCGGACGAGGTGCAAGCCAGGCTACGCCCAGCAAGTAGAGCACAAGTCCAGGAGCCGGTCAAAGATTACACTCCTCCAGTACCTTATCCAGGCAGGCTGAAGAAGCAGAAGAATGACGAACAATACGGTAAGTTCCTTGAGTTGTTTAAGCAACTACACATTAATATACCGTTTGTTGAAGCCTTGGCCCAGATACCAAAGTATGCGAAATTCCTTAAGGAGATCCTCTCGAATAAACAGAAGCTCGAGGATATTTCATGTGTGGTGATGAATGAAACTTGTTCTGCCGTTCTACAAAACCGTCTGCCCATGAAAATAGGAGATCCGGGTAGTTTTACGCTTCTGTGTTTGATTGGAAACATGTCTGTTAGCCATGCATTGGCTGACTTAGGAGCGAGTATCAACCTTATGCCATATAAGGTTTTTACTAAACTGGATCTGGGTGAGCCGTCACCCACTAGGATGAGCATTCGGTTGGCATACCGTTCAATCAAGTATCCGCGTGGATTTGTGGAAAACATGCTTGTAAAAATCGATAAATTTGTTTTCCCCGTGGATTTTGTAATTCTTGACATGGACGAGGATTCAAGAGTACCTTTGATACTTGGACGCCCGTTCCTCAATACTGCGAGGACGATTGTTGATGTGGCAGCTGGCCAAATCGCGCTCCGAGTAAATGATGAGCACGTGACATTCGATATCAAAAGATCGATGCAGCATCCGCAAAGTCACGATGACAAGCTTTATTATGTCGACATTTTCGATGTATGTGTGTGCTCTCATTTTCAAGGTACTGTTGATGAGATTGATTCGGACACACGTCTGTCGTGTGGGGACCTGATTGGCATTACGCAGGAGGGCCACGTTTTAGAGCAGCCAGTCTATCAGATTGGTGACGATGGTTCCCAGAGTCCGTAGAGATTTCTTGAAATTGTCCATGTAGAAGAAGAGAAAGCAAAACCGTCGGTTGAAGATCCGCCATCTTTGGATTTAAAAGAACTCCCGCCACATCTCGAGTATGCATTTCTTGACGAGGAGCGTCGCTTACCGGTCATAATTTCGGCATCATTGGAAAAGGTTGAGAAGAATCAGCTTCTTGAGGTTCTAAGACTTCATAAGAGAGCCATTGCATAGAAAATCATGGATATCAAGGGCATCAACCCTTCTTTCTGTACTCACAAGATTCTGATGGAAGACGAGTACAAACCGTGTGCACAACATCAGAGGCGTTTAAATCCGAATATGCAGGACGTGGTGAAGAAAGAAGTGATTAAGTTGTTGGATGCCGAGATGATTTATCCTATATCTGACTCTGTATGGGTTAGTCCAGTGCAGGTTGTACCTAAGAAAGGTGGTATGACTGTAGTCTCAAATGATAGGAATGAACTAATTCCTACCCGTACCGTCACTGGGTGGCGAGTTTGCATTGATTACCGCAAACTCAACGATGCTACTCGTAAGGATCACTTCCCGCTTCCATTCATCGACCAGATGTTGGAACGTCTGTCGGGGAAGTTGTATTACTGTTTCTTGGACGGGTTCTCTGGATACTTCCAAATTCCTATCGCTCCTGAGGATCAGGAGAAGACTACCTTTACCTGCCTCTTCGGCACATTCGCCTACCGGCGGATGCCTTTTGGGTTGTGTAATGCACCAGCGACCTTCCAGAGATGCATGGTTGCAATTTTCCATGACATGATCGAGGATTCCATGGAGGTTTTCATGGATGATTTTTTGGTATTTGGGGATTCCTTCGATCATTGTTTGGATAATTTGAGAAAGATGTTGAAGAGGTGCGAGGAGACGAATCTGGTCCTCAACTGGGAAAAATGCCACTTCATGGTGAAGGAGGGCATAGTTCTGGGACATAAGATTTCTCATGCGGGTATGGAAGTCGATCCAGCTAAAGTTGACGTTATTTCACGACTTCCGCCTCCCACCTCTGTGAGAGCGATGCGGAGCTTTCTTGGTCATGCAGGGTTCTACAGGCGATTCATAAAGGACTTTTCAAAAATCGCTAGGCCTATGACCCGTTTGTTGGAGAAAGATGCTCCGTTCATATTTGGAGATGATTGCTTGAAGGTTTTTGACCTTCTCAAGCAAAAGTTGATTGAGGCCCCTATTTTAGTTGCACCGGACTGGAGTCTGCCGTTTGAAATTATGTGCGACGCGAGTGATTACGCTATAGGGGCCGTTTTAGGACAGAAGAAAGAAAAGCACTTTCACCCGATCTATTATGCGAGCAAGACTCTTCACGACGCTCAGGACCACTACACCACGACTAAAAAAGAGCTCTTGGCAGTTGTTTTCGCATTTGACAAATTTAGATCGTATTTGTGCTTTCGAAAACCGTTGTGTATACTGATCACGCAGCCATTAGATATCTCTTCAGCAAACAGGACGCTAAACCGCGTCTAATTAGATGGATCTTGTTGCTGCAAGAGTTTGATATTGAAATTCAAGACAAAAAAGGTGCGTTGAATGTAGCGGCTGACCATCTATCTCGGTTAGAGCATGGAGACATCGAGGACTCGCGTTGGGATTCAATCAATGACAATTTCCCACACGAGTCTTTGATGGGTGTTGAGATATGCGATGAGTCGCCTTGGTTCTCCGACTTTGCGAACTATCTTGCTTGCGGGATTCTGATTAAAGGTTGACTCACCAGCAAAAGAGGAAATTCTTTTCGGATCTCAAGCACTACATTTGGGACGACCCTTTCTTATTCAAAGTGGGTGCTGATCAGGTGATCAGAAGATGTGTATCAGGGAAAGAGGCAACCGATATTTTGCGCCATTGTCACGAGGGACCTAGCGGAGGCCACCATGGAGCCAACTTCACCGCCAAGAAGGTGTTGGATTCCGGGTTTTATTGGCCGACTATTTTTCGTGACGCGCAGAGTTGGGTAAAAGCGTGCGATGCTTGTCAGAGGGCGACGAATATATCGGCACGCGACGAAATGCCCCAGAACTGGATACAAGTTTGTGAAGTCTTTGACATTTGGGGGATAGACTTCATGGGACCATTTCCCCCCTCACGAGG
Source organism: Helianthus tuberosus (assembly GCA_030545235.1). Classification (NCBI taxonomy): domain Eukaryota; kingdom Viridiplantae; phylum Streptophyta; class Magnoliopsida; order Asterales; family Asteraceae; genus Helianthus; species Helianthus tuberosus. The sequence continues at coordinate 125,320,413 of CM060400.1, forward strand.
TAATAAATACATCCTGGTCGCAGTTGACTATGTATCAAAGTGGGCGGAGGCACAGGCCTTACCCACAAATGATGCCAGGGTGGTCGTGAGATTCTTGAAAAGTTTGTTCGCCCGATTTGGCGCTCCGAAAGCGCTTATTAGTGACAGAGGGACTCATTTCTGTAATACACAGCTTGAAAAAGCTTTGTCCCGTTACGGTGTGCATCACCGTTTATCCACGCCTTATCATCCGCAGACAAGCGGGCAGGTGGAAGTCACTAACCGTCGACTAAAGCGCATCCTTGAGCGGTCTGTTGGTGCAAACCGCAAGGAGTGGTTGGACAAACTTGATTGGGCATTCCGTACAGCTTATAAGACCCCTATTGGGACTACTCCCTTTAGGTTGGTATACGGAAAGGCGTGCCATTTACCGGTAGAGCTGGAGCATAAAGCTTTGTGGGCTTTGAAAACTGCGAATCTGGACTTGAAAACCGGAGGTGAAGCCCGGTTTCTCCAGATCCATGAGTTGGAGGAACTGCGAAAACAAGCTTATGAGAGCTCCGTCCTTTACAAAGAGTGCACGAAGAAATTTCACGAAAAACGCTTGAAGGACCACAAAGAATTCCAAGCGGGTGATCTTGTTCTTCTTTACAATTCACGACTGCGCTTATTTCCAGGGAAGCTTCATTCACGCTGGACAGGACCATACACAGTTAAGGAGGTATTTCCGTATGGTACTGTTGCAGTAGAGAACGCAGATGGCGTTACATTCAAAGTAAATGGACATCGGTTGAAGTTGTACGTTGCCGGGCCGATAGAGTCGGCGGTGGAGGTAATTGAGCTCCAAACCCCGCACACATCTTAAGTGTGGGGAGGAGAGAGTCTACGCTACTGACTCGCGGATCAAAAATGTAGCAAGAGCGTATTTTGCGCTTTAGGGGTAGTATCGTCTTTTTTTGTGTTTTTCTAGTTTTAGCGTAATTTAGATATGTTTGTTAGTTTACGTTAGTTTGTACAATTTTCTTACGTGCCGGGCGAAGGTTCTATGTTGCAATATTGTTAAAATAATTGGTGTGTTGAAAAAATGGCGAAAAACGGCCAAAACAGTTGCTGGAAATGGCTTCTGCAGAAAAGTCTGATCTGCAGCTGTTGCACGATCATGCCACGAATCGCACGACCGTGCGTTTCCGAGCAGGCCGGCACGATGAGTCGCACCCCCAGTGCATCTCCAAGAACAGCTTGTAGATTTGAAAAATGTAGGTGGCGCACGACCGTGCGAGCTGTCGCACGACCGTGCGAAAGGCAGGGGCATTTTGGTCTTTTGCACATTATAAAAACCCCCATCTGCTTCTTTTCCCTTTATTCACGAACCCTAGCCATCTGCGGCCATTCTAGAGCGATATCACTTCAAAATAGCACGGTTCTTCGCACGATTTCACACCCTACTTCGCACGGTACGTTCCTTTATGTAGATTATCTGTTTCTTCGCTTTCTAGGTTAGATTCATCCGATTCTTCAAGGCTTTTTAGGGTTCTCTTCATAAATACAAATGAAACCCTAACCCTTGTTTGAATCGTGCGTATCGTGAACATCCGGTGGATTTTCTAACCCCTGTTTGTGTAAAAAATTGTTGATTTTCGGAGAAATCTGACTGTTCAAAGATCAGGGGTCGGGTTCTGCAAAAACGCTGTCGCACGGTCGTTCCTTGGATGGAATGGTCGTGCCATTCCGGCTGTTCACGATATTTGTTGTTGGTCTCGGTAATGCACGGTTGTGCCGTTGGTCGCACGCCGTGCAGATCCGACATATTTGGGCCACTGCTGTTCGTTCTCGGCAACGCACGACCGTGCGTCTCGTCGCATGTCCGTGCCACAGGCCCAGATCAGAATGACAGTTTCTTCATAATTGTTTGCTCGGCTTTTTTTGATTGAAATTTTTCCTGTTCCCGTCTTTCTAACAATATTCCTCATACAGATGGATCACCCTTTCCTTCAATTCAACCCCGATGATGAGCGAGAGGCTCTTTGCATTCCGAGACGTGACGCCTTATGGGCAAGGCGAGGGCAATTCGGAGTCCCCCGGTGGCTGGATTGGGAAGTTTTGAGGGAGCTAAATCAGTATGATAGACTTGAAAACATGATCAGTATCCCGCTTGCAAATCTGGTCGGTATCAACCGACCCGTCTACCGTGAGCTGACAATAGAGTTCTTCTCTACATATGCCTACAAAAAACCAGTTGCTCATAGAAGGTACTTTTTTTCAGCGGATGCTATGGTTTTTGAAAACTCATTTGCATATTGTGACCGATTGTTTGAAAATCCATTGGTCAAAACTCCTTTGTTGCACCCCTGTTAACTAAGTTACACTAGATTATACAATTATACATCTCGTGTCCCTTGACATCAACTTCTAGAACATATACCTTTTAACCATTGGGTTCTTGTTGCTGTAATATATCCTTAGATTCACCTGAAGTGAATAAGATTTGATTTGGTTTTGTGGTTATCTACCTCAGTATTCTTCATATACATATACGCATAATGTAACCCTAAGGAGTTAAGGTAGTATAATTTCAAGGACGAAATTTTCTTAACAGGGGGAGAATGTGACAACTGCCAAATTTGCATGCATTCGTACAATTAGTTAGACAATAATTAATGATTAATGACTGTGCTGATTTACAATTTATGACTTAAATTGCTTTCCGATTACTGCCATATACATACATGTGCATCACATATTGCTTAATGTTATATCATTACTGCATAAGGACTTTATTGATTTAGACGATGCATGAAGCACAGTTACCAGACAAATCAGAAAAATGCTGATAGAACTCAGCACATAGACAGACAGTGCATTGAGACACAGAATGAGCCAGAAACCAAGTACTACCCTAGTATAGTGTGTAGGGAAGTAAGGATCCCAAAACTGCTTTTCTAGGTGATAGATTAAGTGCCGAAAAGTGCCTAAAACTCACCCAAAGTGATGAAGTCAACAAAATTCAGCATAAATCAGCATTTTAACAATCTAATTTTATGCAGAAACATGATAAAATGGTCCTGAATGCTTTCATAAGTGTCGGGAATTAAAAGTGTCACAAAAGGTAACATAAAGAACACTAAACTGCAAGTTTAGCACTTTAACGAACCAGTACCCAACCGAACAACCGAACACTACCCGAAACATTAAAATTACACTAGAAGCACTGTTTTAATATTTCCAAGCTAGTGATGATCCCCGAACATCATAACACCCTATAAAATATCAAGTAACTAACATAACTAACTAACACTTGATATTTAACCCTAAAGTAACTAAATGGTTAAACCTACACCTAGACCCCCCCTACCTATGATCGGCCATACCTTACTACCATACTTCAAGATTTTATTTCAATATTAAACTAGATATTGTCCCCTCTTTTATGGCATATTACACAAAGGTTACGAATTAAAATGGTTATAAGTATGTTATGAGAGATCAAGAGTTTCATTTCTACACACACACACTTCATACACCACTCTCTCTTCCTCTCTTGCTCTCATTCTCAGCCGAACACAAGCCACACCACCACCACCTTCATTCCTTCACCTTCATCCATTCTAAGATCATACAAGGGTGCTAGAAGCAAGATTAAGGAGCTTGGTGGCTTTGGATCTTGAAGGACCTTCTCTAATTACTTTTATCCACTCACTTTCTACTCTTGAATCATCCCTAGCCTTGTGCTAGTGGTAAGATCCGTGTACACTCTATGTTACATCTATTTTAAGTGGTTAATAATGAATCATGATAAAAAATACCAAGAACACTAAAGAATCGTATGAAGTAAACATGAATACAAGCTTGTTTAGTAAAGATATCTTCATGAATATAAGTTGTTATGTTTGTTATTTTGATTGTTTGTAGAAGTGATGTTAATCATCATAAGGTCTTGCTAAATCATGATTAAAAACATAGTTTAGCAAGATGTGAAAGTATAAATTGTTGTAGGATGATGGATCATCCACACTTAAAGCATGAACTTGAAGGAAATAATGTTTTCTTGAAAAACCATGATTAAAGTGAGTTGTTGATCATATGGATCTAAATATTTATGAAGGATTTCCAAGAAACCAAGTTAAAAACATAAGTTTCATATAAACTTAGTTCTTACATAAACAAACACTATTTTTAGTGATTAAATAAGTGTAGAAACACTTGTGTAACAAAAAAATTTCATAAAGAAACGTTTTTGTAAAACATGATTTCAAGTTGTAAACATCTAAGTCATTCAAGAATGATGTTTTTATATAAACAACCATACTTTAAAGGGTAACTAAACTCACTAAACACACTACCAAGTTACTACAATTTTTCATAAACTTTCAATTTCATGAAGTGGTAGATTAAGCATGGTTTTGGCAAATTGGTAAGTGTAAGTTGTTTAGAGTTGATTGTGAATTGATTGTGATGATTTTACAAAAGAAAATGATATGCTTGAAAGCATGGAAACCTCCATTTTTAGGGGAAACTATGGCAATATTTTCTAAAAATAATAACACTTAGAAAAATATTTATAAACATACACTTACAAGTGTATTTTCAACAATAAATGGTTACATAAACTTTGCCATAATTTTTGGTAACAAAAATACAAATATTGGAGGTTGGTTTTTATAAATAAAAGTGGTTAAATATATATATTTAGAATATATATATACATTGAAGACACGCGTGTGTGATAAATTGTATACTTTGTGTAATAGTTATATTATTTTAGGACTTGAAATAATATAACACATCAAAATACCCAGGATTACCATCCAAAATATTACCAAAATCCCAAGGACCAAGTATATAAGTTACACACAAAATATTGGCGAAACCGAACAAGAAATGTAACTTACAAAATATTCCGAAACTTAATTCACAAGTATATTTTGGTAAATGATATTTTTGGACACAAGGAAACGAAAGTATGATTTTTATGATTACCACAAGAGTATATCATATTTTGACAAGAAGGAAATATATGATTCTTGGTGAATAAAAATATATATGTGTTTTCCTTGGAATTATTAGAAGATATATTATTTTTGAGAAAAATATATATTTTCTTGAGTAAACTTGAAATACATTATTTTTAGATAAAGATAAGTTTATATATATTTTCTAAGTTAGACTTGAAAATATATTACTTTGGAACTACAAATATTTTTGCCAAAAGAAAAATTATGAATAAATTTTCTAAGTAATATTTTTCTTAAATATATATTTTGGAAAGATATATGTTGGTGGACTTTTATTAGAAATAATATTCCGGAAAGTTTAATAACTAATTAAGTATGAGGATACTTAATAAATACATTAAGGATACGTATTCTCGTACGTATAAATACACACCGGAATACGACACCAATGCATGGAAAAATATACAAATACAAGTATACGAATACACATGTATAAGATACCCCATCCTTGGGATGGAAATACAAGTATTAATACTTGGGAAATATTAGGTTAATACATATGTTTAACAATTATTCCAAAATTTAATAAATATAATTTAAGTTAAAATATTAACTATTTTGACAATAATTATATAACTTGGAATAATAACAAAGGCATAAAAGAAACGTAACTCAGAAACGTTAACACTAAGTCAAGGCACGGCCCGTTCGTCTAATAGACATTAGTACGTTGTAGGTAGTCGTGTTCACCGGTGAAGTTCGAGTTACGATTGTTGAAGACGCAAGACAGTGAGTTCCGTGTTCCCCCTTTTCTTTAACTGTTTTCAGTTTTATAACTTCGGGGGTGAAGTACATGTTACAATTGTTTACGAACGTTATTATTTGGTATGGTTAGCTAAGGAAGGGTACACTTAGATCATGTGAGTGGTGGGCATAATGCTTAAGGCCATCAATCCTCGTTGTAGGACCGAGGGACATGAGTGATAGATCTATTTGGGTGTAGCGAGCCCCGCCCATGTTGGACCAGGGTTGGCCCATGGGTAGACTATGTCTTACCGCCGGAAGCCCAGTGCAAAATTTGCTAGGTTTGAGCTACCTGCATTACATCACACATATCTATGGCCTTGCAAACCATTGGTGAACTGATTTTCCTTGTTGCTTTCATACCGGGATTTATAAACTTACATACATACTTACAGTAATTTTAAAGGTTTATTCATACACTCAAACAAACACACGAACTCGCTCAACTTTTGTTGATGTTTTCAAACTACATGTATTTCAGGGAATTAGTAAGTGGATCTGGCGGGCGTTGGAAGTTTTATGCTGCGTTAGGAATAAAGATGTCATCCATGGTATTTGGGTTTGGCAGTGTGTCTTATTCCTGGATGAGACACGTCTTCCAAACCCTGGTTTTATTTATATCTTTTGATGAGTCCTTAGTGAACTCTTTAAACAATTCTAATGGTTTGTAATTTAAAGTTGAAGTCTACGTTTTAAAACAATGGTGTTATCTTTTAAACTTATTTAATGGATGACAAATCTATGGTTTTATCATATAGTTGTTGTTATGATTGAATGCAATGGAATTAAGAAAGTCACACCATAATCACGCTGCCGCAAAAGTCAGGGTGTGATAGGCAGAACCACGACAGCCGTTACGGAACCCTAGATCAATCGGGCAGCGTATCTAATACGTAACCGGGGGTTATGATACTTACAACGAGGCAGAACTTCGCTAATTTGGGGGTATTATGCCCGAAAATTATGTTTACTTTGCAGAAATTCGAGAGAGAAAAAAGTTGTGAACGATTTCGACTGAACAGCCGATTGCATCTATTTATAGCGTCTGTCTAACACTTCGTCGCACCCCGCGAAGCTTGTAGCCAAGGGCTACGAGGCCCGCGAGGGTGGTTAGGGTAGGCCCTAGCTGATCCGACTCATACCATAGCTTCAACACAACACCCGACACGTGGCGGCACCAGGTGAGCTCTGGTGGCTAGCTGTCGCGCCCCGTGTAAGACCCTTAAGGGTTCTTCGCAGTCCGCGAGCAACAATTTAAATTGATTTTTATTTAATATTTAATTATATAAGGTATTTTGGGCTCGGTTTTCGTATACGGGGTATGTTTTAAGACATATAGGGATAGTTTAAATATTTTTAGGGTGTCGGATATATTTTGGAGGGTTGTTATAATATATATATATATATATATAGGGGACCGCTAAAGTGAAAACCACATCCAGTTGTAAGAACCATGAGAACTACACCGTACGGGGCGAGTTGGACCAATTTTTTTTTTCATATATGTAGATGTGTATATTATAAACACATTTGTAAAAAAAAAAAATTCAAAAAAAATGTCGTGTGTGTAGTTTTGAGCATCACAAGTTTGTGTTTAAGGGCACTGTAAATTTTCTTTAAAATTTACGGTACCCGTAAACATAAACTTGTGGTGCTCAAAACTACACACACGACACTTTTTTTTTAATTTTTTTTTCAAATGTGTTTATAATACAAGCTTCTACGTTTATGAAAAAAATTTTTGATCCAACTCGCCCCGGATCAAAAAGTTCTCATGGTTCTTACAACTGGAGGTGGTTTTCATTTTAGCGGTCCCGTATATATATATGTATATATATATGTATATATATATATATATATGCTTCGGTTCAAATGAGAAACCGCCACGAGTTGTGAGAACCATGAGAACTCCTACTTCCGGTGCGAGTTAGGCCACAATTTTTTGCACAAACGTAGATGAAAATATTATAAATACATCTGTAAAAAAACAAAAGAAATTGTCAAGTCGGTAGTTTTGTCTGATGTAAGTTTTCTTTACGCGCTGATGTATTTTCTTACAACGATAAATATTTTTTTACACCTCATGTAAATTTGTGTATGCGACATTTTTTTTTCTTTTAGCTGAAATAAGTGAATTTTTAAAGATTTTTGAGAATTTTTTTTTTTGGAAAAAACCTTTTGGATGGTCTAGTTCCCAAGGTTCTCACAACTCAAGGTGGTTCTCATTTTAACCTAACCATATATATATGTGATTCGGTTCAAGGAACTACCCCAATTGAGAGAACCATGAGAACCCCTTTGAACCATACAAAATTGAAATGCCATACACATTCGGCTTTCGAATTATAATTATATACTATATAATTATATATAAGTATAATTTACAACATACTTAGGCTTTACCCACTTGTAACTTTGGCTTTAGGCCTTTATTGTGCATGAGTTAGTTGTATGTTGTGCTTATTTCATTGTAAGGTTTGAGACCTTTGAATTTTTGGTTTTTAATGTGATCTCTATTTTTGTGATCATTTTCCAACCTAATTGTTATTTTTTACTTTTTCAAAAATAATGACAAACTGTTATTTTATTTTTTATTTTTTACCTTTTAAAAAACTAATGATTATTTTTTCATGACGAGTTTTGTTTTAATCGCCAAACTTGGGACTATTTGGCTTTGGTTGCTAAATTTACAATTGTTTTTGTCATTACGCATTCCAGATACATTTGCCCAGTTTAATAGTGACAATGGTCATGTTAACCCTGTTAATTCAATAAATAGCATGGTTTATACATTCGAGAAGACATGGGGACGCGAGTCAAGCCTGGGTACGTGGTGACGCCACTCTACTTAGGTGAAGTGGCAAATGCTTGAACTACAAATCTAGAAAGACAACATTTGTCAAGTTCACCCTATTAATTTGCATGGTCTCATGCCCGACGACTTCATGAATGTCTATGCGGTAACTGGAGAAACCGCCTACCGCCTCTTTAGTTGCGCCACATGTCACACCCCGACCACATAAAACAACAAAACGTGGCGGAAACGTCGGGGAGTGTTGTACCCGAATCATTGTTTCACAACCATGGATTAAACATTTTCTTTTTATTGAATTAAATGTATTACATTACATTGGAATTAGAACAAAACATGAACAAATAGACTTTCATTGTTATTAAGTCACTAAGGCCTCGTCCATTCCTATGTGAGCATACATCAATATCATCATCAAACATCATCAACTGTTGTACCTGAAACACATGTGAAAATACATCAGCATAAAAATGCCGGCGAGTACATGGTTTTAAGTGAGTGTTAGATTCATGGCTTGTTTTACTTGTTGCAATACTTATTTAAAAATAAACCTTATTTTGAAAAGTATAGTATTGCGACATAATTAACAAACTTAAATCAAGTTGGTTATAATTTATAAAATATCGTAGCCATGATTCTTAACTCCAAAACATTTGTTTTATTAAATTAAATTGTAAAACATCTCGTAAAAACTCGTTAATAAAACTCGTATGGTTTATATTATTCAGAAAACATCATTGTGTGATATCGTTTCAAAATCGTTTACCCAAGTGATCTAGATAACGCAACGATATATAATGTGTTAAAAGCACTTATATATAGGAAGTACCAGCGGCGTATCCACCATGCTTTTAACACATTACACCCGCCCCGTTACCTAATCACTTTCCTAACCCAATGGTTCAAACAGATACAAATGGTTCACATACATCAAACGATTACAAATGGTTCACATACATCCAACGATTACAAATGGTTCACATACATCCAACGATTACAAATGGTTCACATACATCCAACGATTACAAATGGTTCAAAACGTAAAACAATTGCACTAGCATGTTAAGTGAACATACATAGCAAAACATAATGAAATCATGTACTAATAGTGTACTAATGAAGATAGCAAGTATATGATATGAAAACATGGAAAACACGAAAGTAACAAGTAGGCACATGTGTTTCACCCCAAAACAGTTTGAAAATAGTAAAAGAGGGGTCTATGTACTCACTTGAGGATGCTTAGAAGTCTTGAATAACTACCAAGCAAAGCTAGAGGGATCACGGAAATCAAACGGCACCTAATATAGGTAACTACATTAATATCCGGATCTAAATCGGAAGATCGGATAGTATGAGGTTTCGTAAACCAAATGAGTATTGGAACTCATATGATATGGTCTAACAAAGCCTACATACTAAAATGAAACCTAACCTAAGTGCTTTCGACCCATTACGGCCCGTTTAGGTAGCTTACACTACTTTAACGCGTCGTTTGCGTAAAATGCGTTCGGACCGCCTAACTAGTCCTATGACAAGTAAAATATGGCTCAACATGTCTAATATTGTTGTCTAATCAGTTTAGATATCAAAAGTTATGTTACATTTGCTTAAAATGAATTTTGTTGTAAAAAGGGCATTTTGGTAATTTACCTAAGACATATATACTACCTATCATATAACTAACTAAACGTCGTGACCATAAGGTATAACCTCGGAAGGTTATTCCCTATACAACTATGGTCACCTAATGTGTTTGGTCGGATCCTAATGATCGACCAAACGGGTCGGGTTCGAAAGTATAAGCGATTGATTAGATCGCTTACCTTACGACCCTATATCAGCACAAATCTAAAAGTGACGAGTTAAACATGTTAAAACATGTTTAACGAATTTAGAAAATAGGTTTGGTATCAAAACAAACAGTTTTGATAGCTAAAAGTAGTTTGGTTACAAAATACGCAAGAATACGCATTTTGGCCGAAACTACGACTCGTCACTAAGCCTAGATAACGTGGTAATCAGTAGGTATAGTCACTAGGGACTATAACCATCGTGATTACGCTCACGTTATGAAGTTCAAACGAACTTCGTATTGACCATAAACTGGTCAATGCAGAAAGTCAAACAAAGTTTGACTTTTAAGCGAAAATGCATAAAAGAACGAAAGAGGACTTACAAAGGGTCCAAGCAAGGTAATCTTGATCCAAATTGCTCAGGTATGAGGTGCCAAGCCCCAACTTAGAGCAAGAAGGATCAGATTTGTGAGGAACAAGAATGAAGGGCATGGGTATATATAGGATTTCTATGACCGTTAGGATCGTTCCTCGATTCCCGAGCTTTAATCTCCACCCTACACTTGTGCCCCCTGATTTGCAATACCTTGGGCACTCAAAACCAGCCCATAGGAACTTCAAAAACCATTTGCAACCATGGGGAACAGCTGGAAATGGCTGGAAACCAGTTTTTGCAGGTCTGACAGTTTTAGGCGGGCCGCGTAAGATTTAATGGGGGCTTACGCGGGCCGCCTGAACTTCATAGTTCAGCAACAGTTTCATATATTTGCCGGTTTGGTCCCTGCAAGTGTTTAAGCCCCATTTTGACCCATTTAAGGCCCGTACGGACGCGATATTCGCTTAATTACGACGAAATGCGCACGAACGCGAAAAACGATGCAAATTACGCGACGAATTGATTTTTCTTATGCCAAACACTAAAATAAAATATTTTAATGCTTACATAAATTTTTGGATGTCCGGATGTATTAAGAACGTAAGATATGCGCGAAAATGCAAACTTATGCACTTTTTGACGCTTTTAGTCCCTGAATGAGCATAAAGTTTATTTTAGCACACCGAACCCCTCAAAGCCTATTTCTAAGCTATGTAAAGGTTATTTAGGGTGTGTTTAACTTATGATCAAGTTCCGGATTGTTCGTTACAGTACAAATTGGCATACTTTCGCAGTTTGTCGAATTTAGTCCCTGTAAGCGAATAAACTTGATTTCGGCATACCAAACAATCCAAAACTTATTTATAAGTTATGTAAAGGTTATTTAAGGTATGTTAAGCCTATGTCACTGTTCCGAAGTGTTTGTTGCATTAAACTGGTTATATTTACGCATCAGATCGCGTATAACCTTCCAGAAAGCGATTTAAAGCCCGAAATCAAACAAGAATTGATATGTGTAAACGATACACATATTTATACAAATCCAAAGTATGAAACACAATATTTCATTGATTTGGTATTTTTTTGATGGTCGCGGAGGCATAGGTGTCACACCACAAGGTCGAAGTACATAGTCATCTATGTCAACTACGTGATTAAGGTTAACCTAAGGATGCCTCTTACACATGTTAGTTCCCTACTTGTGGCTTCATAACTGGCCTTGGTACACCATGGAAGGAAGCCGCGATCTCTTTAGGAATTCGATTGCGGTTTTTGGCCTTGGTGTTGGTGGTTTTGGGATACGTACTTTGATATGTAAACAATCAACAACCGTATATATATATATATATATATATATATATATATATATATATATATATATATATATATATATATATATATATATAATATATATGTAGAGGATCCTGTAAAAAAAGGCCTAAAGTGTGAGAAGGGTAAGAAAGAATCTCAGCCATTAGATCCTTTGATCTAATGGTTGAGATCAATAGGGACCAAATTGTAAAATATTTTCATTAATTTGGACTGATTTGAAATATCTAGGGGCAATATAGTCTTTTAAACCCACTAGAAATTAGGTAATGCACATGTAACTTCCCCCCGTCTTTTTTAAACGTCAATAACTTTTTGTACGTAACTTTTAAAAAAATTACAGCATAATAACGAGCGTTTTTTATCTTTAATATGAGTACCATATTGCTATACTTATATAGAGAAAAAAATATGTTTTGATCAAATGTTTAGTCAATGAATGGTGTTATATACTTGCTGAATGGTTTTATATACTTGCTGAACGGTTTATATACTTACTGAATGGTGTTATATACTTGCTGAATAGTGTTATATACTTACTGAATGTTGTTATATACTTGCTGAATGCTGTATGGTGTTATATACTTGAATTAATGATAAAATTACTTGTTTACCCTTTTCAATTAATTTAGATCTAATGGCTGAGATTCTTTCTTACCTTTCTCACACTTTTGGTCTTTTTTACAATAACCTTACCCTATATATATATATATTTCGATACTCTAAGTTTGTTTCGTAATCTATGTTTGTTTGTAAAAACACATGCAAGTTTCCTTGTCTTGTTTAAACGTCAATAACTTTTTATACGTAACTTTTTTTTTCAAAAAAAATTACACGATAATAACGAGTGTTTTTTTATATTTAATATGAGTACCATATTGTTATACTTATATAGAGAAAAAAAATTTACGTTTCGATCGTATGTTTTACTCCATGGTGTTTTGTCTATGTTGTTTTAATTGTACAGTGATTAAAGGCATTGTGTTTTACAGTAAAACACCATGAACGTATATAAGACACCATAACATTGCAAATACCATTTACATTCAATCTTGTTTTCTATGGTGTTTTATTTTACATGACACCATAATCTGTTTTGAATTCCTAAAATAAAACACCATAGAAAACAAAATTGAAAGAATGAATGTAAATGGTACTTGCAATGTTATGGTGTCTTATATACATTAATGGTGTTTTACTATAAAACACCACGCCTTGAATCACTATACAATTAAAACAAAATAGATAAAACACCATAGACTAAAACATTCGATTGAAACGTAATTTTTTTCTCTATATAAGTATAGCAATATGGTTCTTATATTAAAGATAAAAAAACACTCGTTATTATGGTTTAATTTTTTTAAAGTTACGTATAAAAAGTTATTGACGTTTAAAAAAGACGGGGGGAACTTGCATGTGCATTGCATGTGGGTTTTTGAATTTTATCTTTAATTAGGTTTATTTATTAAATTACTTAATTGCCCTTATCCTAAGAAATTAAATAATGGCATGTGTCCTCATCATATTCTTTCTTATCCTTCTCATAAATTTCATCTTTTTTACATGATCCTAAACCTATATATATATATATATGAACTAGGCTAATGTCCGCGCGATGCGTGGCTACATCAAAACCCATATTATTTCCTTTGAAATATAATATTTTGTACATACGCATACATTGGAAGAAAAAAAACATTAAACAATTCAAATTCTGGAAAAAACTTCCTTGTAGACTACATTTGTTGTTTTACTCGTTACATTCCCATCTTGTCTAGTATAAGCAACTTCACACCGCCTCTGCTTTTAACTCTTGATAACACAACATAAAGCTGACCATGTGAGAAAACTGGATATTTCAAATACAATCCAACCGTCGATAGAGATTGTCCTTGACTTTTATTTATAGTCATTGCAAAACATACATTTATAGGGAATTGTCGTCCTTGAAACTTGATAGGAATTCTTTTATCCGACGGTGTTAAACTAATTCGTGGAATAAACGTTCTGGTCCCTATGTTTCCTCCGGATATAATCTTCGCCTCTATAACATGTTTATAAAGTTTAGTAATCCATAGTCTCGTACCGTTGCAAAAACCATTTTGTTGATCGATATTACGAAGCAACATTACAGGTACACCAACTTTAAGGACTAATCGATGATTAGGCAGACCAGAAATTTTTAAACCATTTAGAACATCGGGAGAATATAGTCTCGCATTTGCTTCATTCTTTCCTTGATCAGTTTGACAAATACTATCAGAACTCAGATACTCCACTTCATCGCCAGGAAACGAATCAAGCAATTTTTCATTTATTTCTTGAACAACCTCGTTTGTTGGTGCCAGTATAGCTCTTTCAGCAAAATAATCTTTATCTTTGTACAGTTGAAGAAGCGAAGGATATACAAATTCGATCAGGTCTGACATAGGATCCTCAGAACACTTGATTAACAAATCTTCAGGAATATCTATAACCACCTCACAATCATCACTGTCACCGATCTTTCCCTCGCCCAAGTCAAGCAACCCATCCACATAAGCTTTAATCTCCTCTATATCAGATGCGTTCGCTCCTACAGTTAACCTCATGTTTATGGTTAACGTAAGGACCTTGCAAGTACTCCAAATATACGACGACGTGATTGAAGCATTAACGATATCTCGCCTACTGCCATTTGGTACAACCGGAAGTATTTGTCTAAAGTCACCACCGAAGACCATAACTTTTCCACCAAATGTCATCTCACATTTGAAGATATCTTTCATTGTTCGGTCAAGTGCTTCAAACGCATGTTTATGATTCATCGGTGCTTCATCCCAAATGATCAATTTCGTTTTCTTCAATAAATCAGCAACGTCATCATCGGGTTTAATAAAACACATCGAGGTTTCTGTTAAATTTAGAGGCATATGAAACCTTGAATGTGCAGTACGCCCACCAGGTAACAACAGAGATGCGATTCCACTTGATGCAACATTTAGTACAATATCGCCTTTACATCTAATGGATGCAGATAATGTCTTCCCAAGAAACGTTTTACCAGTACCTCCGTAGCCATATACGAAGAACAAACCACCCGCATTACTATTAACTGCTTCAATTATCTCATCAAACACTAAACGTTGCTCATCGGTTAGGCTGCTTAAATTATTATCAAATTCAATAGCAGTAGTGCTTACATCGTACCTAAGCTCGTCAGCAATTAAACGGTTGTCTGCTGAATATATTGATTCACTATCGGGTTGAGGCATAGACGGAAACCGACTTAAACTTGAGTTGTTACGTAATAAGTAACGCTCAATTTCCAACAACGTTAGGTTCCTTATTTGTTCTTCTGGAAGAGACAAACCTATTAAAATTATGTAAATAAATTATTAAAATTCTTGTAAATAAAAAATGAAATTAATTAAAACTAATCTGTAAAACATAACTGACAAAATAGTAAATAACAATTTGCGTACCTTCAATATTCAAAAGCTTTTGCCAATTGTATAAAATTCCATCCGCAAGGTACTCCCATGTGTTTTCCCAAACATGTTCAGGCTTTGATAGTGTATTAGACGCCAACATTGTAGCAAACATATTACGAAGATAGTAACCAGAACCTGTGTAGTGCGCCTCTTTGATAGCTTCTATATACTCCTTGTCGTCGTCTAAAAGGCCTCTAGCATAACACGCATCTCTAAATGTTGGGAAGACTTATCCATTCACAGTACGAATGTCTTCAAAAGACTTAGGACCTACTACCTTATTAAGAAGAATTCTTAAAAAGTATGCCTCGTCCATAGAAGGATTCACACAATGAATATGACCAATGGTTTTGCCTATAATGTGTTTATCCCATATCCTTTCGTCCTTCTTCCAAACAAATTTAGTTGGGAACTCAACGTAAGTAAGGGTGCGCGCCAACGGATCTTTTTCGTTCTTTTCCATCCACCCCAAAAACATCGTAGAAGAAAGAGAAGGTTTTTGTAGAACACTATCAAGTTCGTCGTCAGGGCCATATACAACGTTTTGTTTATCAGGTAGATGAAACGGAAGCCTGATTACGGATGGATAGCGGTAATGAACATCAAATGCAAATATGCGCCATGAAGCTTCGCATGCCGAGAGATATCTATAATCGTAATACTCTTTAATTTCATCTTTACCATCTTCAAGCTGACCTTCATCACCATTTGGTACAAAACCAAATTCTGCCCTATCTGGTCCTTTGTTAATGTATTTAAACAAATACTTAATGGACGCAGCCTCTTTACACCATTCGACGTTAATGTGTGCTTGATAACGTCTCAATAGGGTTTTGCTATACGGAACCACGCTTCTATTATCAAGCTGAATACCAGATTTCTCAACAAAAACACCTGAATCGGCACGTCTATAAACCGGATAACCAGTCGAATCTAGACAAGTCTTATCACAGAACTTCTTAGGAAATTTCTTCGAACACTTACCGTCGACCATACACGGACAATTTGGTTTTGCAACACCATGAGGTCCGTGAATCATATAGTCGCTAACAAGAGTATATAGATCTGGTTCTAAGTTTTTGTCAGGTATCTCCGCAGAAATGAAGTTGTCAACAAGCTCAACCGACGGAAGCTTACTTTCGTTACTTAAGAACAGACAGATATGCGCATGCGGTAGACCTCGTTTCTGAAACTCTATGGTATAGACAACTGTGATAGGATAGTTAATATTAAAATACTTATTTTCGAAGTTACGGTTATGAACGTAGCATACCAAAAACAAAATATAATAAAGTAACTGATTTAAATGTATGCTTACCTGCCGATGCAATGCCGAATAAAGATTTCTCTCGCAAGTCTTTCATGATTGCGTCAAGCTTAATTTTGAACAATCGGCATAAAATGTCCGGTCTATCCTTGGGATTAATCTTCGTGTCCTTTAGAAATCTTTTAATCTCCGGCCATTTCGGATTGCAAGTGATCGTAATGAAAAAATCAGGGTAGCCAAACCATTTACAAATGGCCATCGCATCATAATAATTCTCCCTCATATAACACGATCCACCAGTAAACGAAGAAGGTAGTAGTACGCGTGTTCCAACGTTTGACATATCTGGATTACCATTTTGTCCAAGCTTTTAAAGGTTATCATATGTCTCAGATCTCAGTTTTTTTGCTGCAGACGTATGAATAGTAATCGTTCACTTTCAATCATCGTAGATACGTCAACCAAGAACTGTTGCAAAAGTCTTCGAGCATTGAGAATCAAAGAGAAATGATTCACTCTATCTTGAACATGGTAAGCAAAATACTCTCTCATTGTACATTTTGACTCTTTCTTCTTCGTTGATACCCTTCCTTCTCTATGAAGAATATCAACCCGGTAACCATCTTCACCAAAAGGGAAAAGCAATGGATACTGAAGCGCGAGATACGAAGGATGAAGCTCGCTAATACGTTGTAGACCATCTTTCTTTGACTCAACAACTACATCACGATTATCAAGAGCTTCCTCAATGTTTCTAACAATAAGCGCAGCAACTTCGGACGACGTCGGTAGGTTGTATGTACGACCATCTTTAGACCTATTTGCCTTAAGCCTTAATTTTAAGTCAACTTGAGGATTATCAACAAACCGATCTCATACATGTCTATATGTTTTCACCAGCTCATTATTTGAATCTAAAATCACCTTAAGGTACTCTATGAGTTCAGTGTCAAGCATATCAGAAGTTGCAGAAGCTAGTTTGTTTGACTTACTGCAAAGCAATTGTAAGAAAAAAACGAAAGTATAAGTAAGTGTTTATATAACATAAAACCAAAAATAAATAAAAAAAAAATGGTTTCCAGAAATACCTAAATACGGTTTTGCGATTACAGACTTCATTATCTGTGTCGTATATGTAAAGCTGCGCAAACTTTGGTTCACCACCTTCTTTAGGAAGAAGACTTCCCAGTGTATGATCATTCTCGCCACTAATTTGGTATACATACGGAGCATTTCCTCTATTATTTTCGAATCAACTTTACCACCCATTGAAGTGAACGAAAACATAGAATTAAAACGACGAATATTGAGTAAGAAATGCTTGCTCCTTTCGTCTAAACTCTTAAAAAGACTTTGATATTCCAGACACGTCTCTTTAAAATTAGGAAGATGTACTTTTCCATATGCACAACAAAGCATATAAGTTGTTCTTCCTGAGTAAAGCTTTCCTTTTCCGGCCTCAACTTTCCACAACTTAGCATTACATATGTCGCATACAACTACTTGATCACCATGATCCAAATAATCTATTATTGAGCATAAAAAAATATATCATTTTGTGCTATTCGTTATGAAATTAATATAATGACGTTCTTCAAGTGGAACTTAAAGTAGTGAGTGTGTAAGGTACTTACTGTTAGAAACTCCTTTGCATGGATCATCAGCTAATTGTTGAGGAATAATATGATCGTCAGAAGATAAGTTAACAATTGGAATAGGATATACGTTTCTACCCTGATTAGTAGAAAACCTTTGTTTACCTCTTTGTTTCCTCTTTACACCTATATGTTGAAACCAACGAAAAAAAATGTCAAAAAAAAAAAAAAAAAATGTTACAAACATAAATATATATGACCAACCTGAAGTAGATGCTTCAGACATATTTGTTAAAGGTGTGGTTGAATCAAAACGTGGATCGAAGGTATTGATATAAGAGAATGAACGCATTGGTGTTACGATCCGGCATTCATTTGGTTGGGATGCAGAAACATTGAATGACCGAGTAACGTCTTTTGAAATGGAAGATTGGTTACTCAAATTATTTCTCTTATTATCCAAACGTAATTTCCTATATTTTCTTCGTTCAGCTGATTGTTGATGCTCAACATCATTAAAAGCAACTGAAAAAAATATGGATATCCGTATACTATCAAATTATACAATAAAATTTGTATTTTTGTCTAAAAAACCAAAGAGTTTACCATTTGTAATGTTACACAAATTATAAATGAAAAAACGTATGCATATGTAAAAAATTATAGAAGGTACCATTTGTAATATTAACCAATGGACTTCTTTCAGCTTCAACTACAACAAAAAAACTATAAGTCACCGTATGAAACATGTTTATATATTACATAATTTTTTACTTAAAAAAAATCATAATCATAATAAATAAAATTTAAATATGTAAGTAAATAACACCAACCTGATGTATACGCCTCGTACGGATTTGTTAAAGGTGTGGTTGGCAAGATACGTCGATCAATGGTATTGATATAAGATGATGAAGGAATTGGTGTTACAACACGGCAATCATTTGTATCGGATACTGAAACATTGGATGATCGAATTACATTTTCTGTTGTGTTTAACTTGTTGGCCACATTATGTCTCTTATTATCTTCATGTAGTTTCTGTAATCTTCTTCGTTCAGCTGATTTTTGATTCTCAACATCATTATAACCAACTGAAAAAAATTGATATCCATAAATTATCAAATTATACATTAACAAACGAATTCCTTTATAAAAAAACAAATAATTTACCATTTGTAATGTTAAACAAATTTTAAATGAAACATTATATTCATGTGTACAAAAATAAAAAATTTACCATTTGTAATATTAGTCAATGGACTTCTTCCAGCTTGAACTGCAACAAATAAAGTCCAATGTACCAATCAAATATGTTTATGTGTTACATAATTTTTTTAAATATAAAAAATAAACACATAATCATAGTAAACAAACACAAAAGTGACTTACACGCCACGTAGGGATTTGTTAAAGGTGTGGTTGGCAAAATACGTTCATCCATGTTATTGATATAAGAGGATGAACAAATCGGTGTTACGACATGGCAAACATTTGTATCGGATAATGAAACGTTGGATGAACGAATGACGTTTTGTGATGTGGACGATTTATTATTTGCATTTCTTCTTTTATTGTCCAAATACAGTTTCCTTAACTTTCTACGTTCAGCATAGTCTTGATGCTCAACTTGATTATGATCAACTGAAGAATAAAATGCATATAATACTTTTTAAATATTTATAAAAAAACAATCAATTCATTTCTAAAAAATTGCAAACATTACCATTCGTAATGTTAGACAAAGGTCTTCTACCAACAGCACCTACAAAATTTTAAGTAAAATTAACATTACTTAACATAATTACCTAATATATTATTTTTTATTGTATTTGTAAACAAAAATAAAACTAAAGTACATACTATTGGAAGGTTCAACACCAATAGGAAGTGGAAATGAAGGTAAAGGTTGACATTTTGCACGCTTCGGCATATCCTAAAATTGTATCATATATAACATACCAATGTATTAAAATGAGTATTAGAACAATATAAACGTACAAGTATAATGTAAAAAGATAAAACTTACGTGTATGAGAAATGACCAAACGTCAAAACTTCAAAAATGATGAATATGGGGAGAGAGTTTTCTGATTAGACTTGTAAAACCTTTAGTATAAAACATTGAGTGTGTATTATGAATAAGAGTAGATGTTCTTATAGTATTGGAAGTGATTATAAAAAAGGAAACTATAAATTTTTTAAAAAAATTTCGGTTATAAATGTAAAAAAGGAAACAATTTACCATTAAAATTAAATGGAGGTAAATCTATAAAATTTAATGGCGGATTTTTTTTAAAAAAAATTATAAATTGTCGGTTATACAATTTATAAAAGGAAACAAATTCATACAAATTATTATCTTTAGATAAATTTAAAAAAAGTGGAGGTTTATTATACAATTTTATATATAGTAGTTACATAATGATTATAGTAATTACATAATGATAGTAATTACATAATGATTACAACAAATTTTTTTACATAAAATCGGTTAATAAATTTTTTATTTACAGTTTAAATATTAAAAAATATTATAAATAGTTTTAAAAATTATACTTTCTAAACAAAATATAAAGTAACAAAAGGTAAAGTTTAAAGAAGTATAAGTAATAGGAAACATTCCAAACCAACCATATGTCTCAACTAAAAAACCAATCATATGTCTCAAATAAAGAACACACAACCCATGCATCAAATGAAAAACCAAACAACCATATGTTTAAAATCCAAAATCAAACAAACAAACCAACCATGACAAAACAATCGAAACTAATCTAACACGCAAACGAAACCAAAGCAGCAATATTCGGAAAAAAATAAATTGTTTTTCTTAAACCTACTTCAACCATGAACTACTTCTCCAACTTTGGAACCAGCAAAATCGTTTCATCATCAACTTGAACATCCGAGACACCAGCTTTTTTAACCTTTGTTGATGATAGAGATGTGCTTTCTTCAACTTCATACACGCCAGCAAGGTTACGTTTCAATTCCGAAGACGAAGTCTTAGAACAATCTTTAGATGTGCAATCGGGTGTGAAGCTATCACCAATAGAATCCACGGCATCCTGAATGATATATTCAAAATTAGAAAGTATATAAAATGTTTAAAACATTAGGTATTTTGTAACATTAACTTAAAATACATACCTTTAGAGCAAAAGGGTTTTGAGTTGACATATCACTAAGTGAAACATCAGCAGACGCCTCCTCCACACCCTACAATTCAAAAAAATAATAAGGCTAGACACAATAAAACTAATAAATGTTGTAACATAACTATAATTCTAAGGTTTGTAAGTGTTAACCTGATCAGCTGGAATTCGGCTCTCCAAAGACTCAATGATTGCTGCATCATTCACCAACTTATGAACAGCATAACCATCAATATGGTTGTCAATATTGAATTGAATAATTTGAATCTTGAAGGCAAACTTCTTATCATTCAAAGATTTAAACTGATAGGGAATGGTTTTCTCTTGCAAAGATGCCTAATATACATGAATCAAATTTTTTTGAAAACAACATAGAAATAACATTTAAACATTAATAATATGTAACTTGTATATGAATTTAAAGAAAGGACTGATGTGAAATACGTTACCTGATCCACTTTACACTTCTCAAGCAATTGAATTGCAGTCATACCAAACATTTTTCTAGCTTCACGGTCGAACAAAGTCAAAGAGGCAATAGCTGTATAATCTTGTACTCTTATCGGAATCCTAAAACTAAATGCACCAAAAGTAATTCACAAAATAAATACATTTTACATTCCTAAAGTAAAATAAAGTAATCATAAATATAATATAATTACAAATAATATTAGTATCTTACATCGGCGTCGCAGCCACAACCTCCTTAGGACAATCTTGATTTGAGCAAACTAAAACCTGTTTAAACTTCGGTTCTTCAGCACCGTCTTCAGCATCCTCAATGACCATAGTTGTCTCAACCTTCCGAGTGCACTCCTCACAACCAAGGTAGTACCAATCATCTTTATCATCCACACCCATGATCGTACCAAGAACTATGACCTCGCAAGGCTGAAATTATATGTAAGACATTAGAGTTATAAAAATGAATTTTTGAAACAAATTTGTGTAATGTATTTACTTAAAATATTAAAAAGTAGACACAAACCTTATCCAAGAGCATAATATCACAGAAATTGGAAAACGGATGCTTCACTAAAAAGTCATCCGCAACGTTTATGCTTCCAGATGAACCAATTGATTTCTGACCATTAGAAGATGTTTTACATATCTTCTCAACAAACCTGATTACAATAATGGAAGCAAAAAAATTTAACATCAATAAGTAGTTCATATTATTTTAGAAACTGTTCACTTTGTTCTAAATGAACGAATCTCCTATATGTCAGCATTGATAAACAGCCTTGTTATATGGAAAGCATTAGATAGCGACGTCTTCCCTGTGTAAAAAAATTAATATCAGATATTAGGATATTCAACTTCTTAAATGATATAAAAAATTTATAAAATTAAAAAAGTATTTAATGAATTAATACCTTTATACTTGTTGAAACTACCAAACTGCACAAGCAGAACAACATGAACTTCTTTTTATGACTCTGAATGTAACCAAACATCTCATCGCAATACTCATCCCATAAAGTGCAGTTTAACTTGATACCCCTACATAAATACAAAATAAACATATCAGATCATCTCATGTAATAAAAAATATATAACACTAAAGTTACAATAAACTTAATTTAGAATTTAATTAACAGACTCTTCATCCAGCAATTGCACGTTCATGTATTTGCTATCTTTTCCCATCTTCGTTTTGGTCATCTCTGGTTCAGACCACTCATCTACATATCCAATAAAATCTGGAAAAAAAATTGATTAATAAATAATGTAATCAGCACAAAAAAAAATTAATCTATATTTATATATTTCTTAATTTAGCATGTTGTTGTTATATATGATGAAGTACAAACCAACTCGATACTTGACATCGACTTCACCGCCTTTGATGGACTCAAAAGATGCTAACCGAATACCATATAAACTACCATCAAAGTTCTCACACTTTTTAACAGATGTATCAAAGTTTAAGCTAATAGCATGATCCTTATCAAAGTGTTTGAAATTTGACTTAATGACAGAAAGTTGAGATTTATAAATGTAATAAGACTCGTTTTCATTAAGCAAAATTTCATGTTTTTTCATAAACTTGCTCCAAACAGTTGCCTGCATCCTGGTACCCTAATAAAAAACAGAAAAAATTTGGTAAGTATAGACAAAAATATAAAAAATAAGGTACATTTTAAAAAGCAAATGACATTCAAACCAACCTGCTCATCCATGACCACCATTTCAGTACCAAGGATTTCTCCTTCTCTTTTTGGATTCACACGAATCCAAAGTCTTAACACCTTGATTTTGATGGTAAACAACTTGGATCTCCAATCAAGATTGTTTAAGAAAGTAACATTATTTTCATCCATTTGTATGATATTTGAGCCGAACTGAGATGATTAATGTTAGAAAATAATTCGTAATTACAACAAATGAATGTATTAACTAAATATATATATATATATATATATATATACAAATTTAGTTTACTTATTTTTGTAAAGTTAAAAAATTTATTAGAAAACAAAATTTTGGCCGAAATTAAAGACATTATTATTTTTAGAAATGGGTTTACATTCTAAAAAAACTACAAATCACAAAAAGATTTAGGAATTTATTTATTCAAGTTAAATGATTAATTAAATATGGCATGATTGTAATGGTTTACAAAACTTCAATACAAAATATTAAAAAACGATTCTTACTTTCCATCATTAAAAACAAAACTTAGGAATGTTTTATTAAAAACTTAAATAAAACGGCCAAATATAATTTAGAATCGAAAAACTGAAAAATTAAAAATAAAAAACCAATTTGATACACAAATTTATTTATTTTTAATATTCACTTAAAAATTATAAACATTTGATTCTTTAATCTATTAATAATGTATATTTAAGAATTTCAAACACAAATATAAAAAAAACTATATTTTAATTTCAAACCTTTTAATTTCAATAACCAACATTTTTTTATTTTTAAAAAATTAATTTAAATGGAAAGTATTTTTAAGTTTATATACATAAATAAGATGGTAAATATTTTAATCTATTAATAATGTATATTTAAGAATTTCAAACACAAATATAAAAAAAAAAACTATATTTTAATTTCAAGCCTTTCAATTTCAATAACCAATATTTTTTTATTTTTAAAAAATTAATTTAAATGGAAAGTATTTTTAAGTTTATATACATAAATAAGATGGTAAATATTTTAATCTATTAATAATGTATATTTAAGAATTTCAAACACAAATATAAAAAAAAAACTATATTTTAATTTCAAGCCTTTCAATTTCAATAACCAATATTTTTTTATTTTTAAAAAATTAATTTAAATGGAAAGTATTTTTAAGTTTATATACATAAATAAGATGGTAAATATATGCGTGTAAAAAAGGAAACAGCATAAATTCAACCTAATTATAGGTAATCCGATAGAATGTGGCCGTTTTTTTAAATATATATTGTGGGTTACAAAATTAAAATAGGAAACAAAATCATACGAAACTTTATTTTTATATCAGTTTCTTTTTGAAAAGTGGCGGCATAAACAATTTTTTCAAACAAATTACTTTAATGAAGTTTAATATGATCACTAATTTTCTTAATTATCAAACTAAGAAACATAAAATTTCAAAAAAAATGTTGATTACACTAAAAATAGGATACTAATAAAAAACAGGTAGAAAAAAAAATAGAAACAAAGTCTAGTCATATAAGCATTCAAAACTAAGTACTTCGGCCACAAATATAAAAGGCCCAAAAAAATAATCACCAACATCTACCATGACATCAGATCTACATACCAACCACACTAAAAACATACCACTAAATGTATTCTAACGATGAACAGTGTATGCAAAAAAATACTACCAAATAATACCATGTACCTTCACCAACTCAGTTATAAAGCAACATACCTTTACTTTTAACAAAAACCATCTGAAACGAAGAACCAAATACCAACCGTTTGTCTCTAACAAACTCTCACATACCGGTAACATTGAATCGCAGAAAGCATTGTGAAAACTCCTTACCAATAGCCACATTCCAAGTTTGACCGCGCTGGCCTTGATGGTCAAATCCATCTTTCGATCCAATCCATGAGTTTGTGCCCACTTCTTCTTCAAACTCTACAAATCAGAATATAAAATTAAATAATAGATACCATTAAATCTGGTTTTCCTACAACTAATGACTTCAACTGGATTTACAAAACATACATTAATATTATGAAATAGTAAATAATAAAAAACTTACATAAACGTTGTCAACAACAAAAGTAACCGGTACTTCGTCATCAACACTCAGTTCAAATGCAGGCGCAGCAACCGCATTAGGCACCTCATCAGCAGACACTTAAATTAAGTCATCAATTGGTTCTTTTTTTTATAACACACACTTCAGGCGGGTAAGTAAGAAGGGCAGGCTTACAGCTAAACACACTCAAATCAAAAATCTTAAAATCAACCATTTCTAAAACCAACAAATGATCAAAATCGAAATACACTATTACAGATTCTAATTAAAAGAAACTGTACACAGGAATTAAACACCTAATCGGCTACCAACAACAGTAACATCAACAAATAACAATACATGAACAACGAATTTAAAACCCTAAAACACAAAAACAAAACCCAAACATCAAAATCGACTATTTGAGACCATAAAAAAGAAACTGTACAAATGAATTAAAACCCTAATCGGCTATGACAATCAGTAACATCAACTACCCACAAACGAACAATCTAACAAAAACATTGAATCTGAAAATCGAATCAAAGAAAACAAAATCTTATGTAACTGATGGGGTTATCGGAATGAAGCATGAATAACGTCGATGAAGAAAGTTACCTAAAAAGATTGGTTATACCTCTTCACTAAATCACCGATTTGATCCGGCCGATGTGATTTCCTGCAAAATTAGCCATATTAAAACATATAATCGATCATGAAATACTTAATTAGATAGTACCGTAGATGATCTGACTTCAAATCCGATGAGTCTTGAACAAAATTATTGGATCGATTATAGTTCCTGTGTTCGCCGTGTTCGTTCAGAGAGGAAAAAAGAGAGAGAGAGAGTTCGATTTAGAGTTTTGAGAGGAGAGAGATTGTGATGAACGTAAATGAGAAACACTCCTTCAATCCTCAACTATGAGGTGTGCCACATAGATGCTGACATGGCTGCTTAGTTGGCTTGCTCCAATGGGTGACATGTGTCCCCCATTGGTTTGCTTTATTAGATATATAGATTAGGATCATGTAAGAAGCACCAGGTTGTTTAGGAAACTAGAGAAGCATTCTGGACCACACATTTTCTCTAAGCAAAAAATGAAAAAAAAAAGTGCAATTTTCTTTTTTGAAAAATCGAAGCATTTTCTGTTAGGTTTTTCTGAAATACATACACATGTGTATATTGTTAATCTTTTAACTATACATATATGTATATACGTGTTTAAAATTGAAACATAAGTATTATAAATTTATGTTTGAGGGGAAGGATTTAGTTTTAGCTTTAGGGTTTAGCATTAGTATTAAGGGTTTAGCTTTAGGGTTTAGCTTTAGGGTTTAGCTTTTAGGGTTTATAGTTCATTTTTTAGGTTTTAAAATAAGGTTTAGTCTTAGGGTTTAGGGTTTAGATTTATGTAACACTATATACCGTTTATACCGAATTTCTTGCATATTCAGATGATTAGGTCCCATATATATTTTATTTGTTAAAAAACAATTAACTTACGAGTCTGGGTTAACTGACAACCCAGATGAACCGACATAATGGGTTATTACCCAAATAAATTACAGTCCAAATTAATAAGGTTCATACTCAAAGACTTTGTCTCGTATGATCATGCTTCAAATTTCCCATGATTGACTCCAAGGAGATAGCGATTTAATAGTGTTCGGTTCTTCACGTGCTTGGGTGTCCGCCAGGTTCGTGCCTTTGCGAATGCCTAACATCCAATTCGGTCCAGACCCAATTTTATTCTTTAAAGGTTTATTTCTCAACAATCCAATTCACATCCAATTCGGTCCAGGCCCAATTTTATTCTTTAGAGGTTTATTCCTCTATAGTCCAACTCACATCCAATTCAGTCCAACTTCAAGTTTACCATTTTTAGGACTTCTTCCCACATTTATAAGTTCAAAACCGTGAACCGAACCCGGATCCTTTAGCTTTTCAAAACATTCGTTTGGTTTGAAGTTTATTACCCAACCGACCCGCTAGGAGACTTTAAGCCTTTTTAGTTTAAGTCTGCCATATATAATAATATAATTACCGGAAGGATAAACTTTATCAAAGGACTCATTATTAAATCCATCTTGGAGGTAGTATGCCCGAACCATCAGCCGGGTGCGTTTTAGTCAATTTAACCTATTTGCAAACCAGAAATCTTTTATAAGTTTAAATGGAAACTAGCGGGCATGTTTTGCTCGTTATTCCGTCAAAACTAATTAGGTCCCTAAGGACATAAAGATTTCTAATGAACTATTATTTTAAAACTCATTTAACCATAATTTCGCGTCATAGACCTATTCTTGGCTCTATGGGCCAATTTACTCAAATACTAGTTATACCTCACTCGAAGAGGTCTATTATCCGACCCAACCATCTTTAGTGGGACTGTAAGCCATACTGAGAGTATGACCCATTACACATACTTGGGGGGACTAAAGTAATGACCTGTTATCAATACTTTTCAATTCTTTTTGCTAATTCATGGCAGTGCAAGCCCGTACATTATGCTTACCTGTAAGTATGTAACTTAACAAGATAAAGCATTGAATACTGAGTTCAAATGGTGATACCATCACCATTTGACCCATATGATCCATTTGCCCTTTTGACCATTCTTGGTTTGCCCTTTAGGCAATCTAAAACAACCCATATATTGTTTATCACCAACAACATAATTTTTACCAGTTTGACCCGTTATGGTTTACTCCACAGGGTCTGACTTATATAATTCTTTGTTTAATCACCGACATGTGTTCTATTTACCATTTTACCCCTTTTAACCCGTTATGGTTTACACCATAGGGTCTTATATAATTCTTTGTTAAATCACCGACATATGATCTAAGTTACCAATTTACCTCTTTTGATCTGTAATGGTTCATACCGTAGGGTCTTGCTTATATAATTCTTTGTTTAATTATCGACACATGATTTAATTATTTCTTTACTTATTTGACCCATTATGGCTTATAGGCCATAGGGTCTCTTTTTCACAATTCTCATTGGTATCCAACATTAGTTCGCTATAATTTTATCCATTTTGACTCATTTCACGGTTTACACCATGGGGTCTCATCTTAACATTTTTATTCATCTAACCGCATTCGCTCTTTGATAACCTTGTGATTAAACAAATACTTCCCATCACTTATGTAGTGATTCTATTATAGGAGGTGTAAGCTTTACTTACCTTGCGTTCGTTCATGCTTTCTCGCGTCTTTGACCCGCTTGACCCATTCCTTTCCAAACTTCCATCTAGTTTGTCAAGAGTCAAACTATCACATAATACCCACAAGATGATTAGATTAGTCATCCAATACCATGACCATCACCCTTATGGATACTTATATCTCTTTATCTTTCCATTCATTTTTTGGTCAGCTTGACTTTTTAGAACTCAAACTGCCAATTGACATATATACATGCGCTAACTATTTGATAAAACTCACATAGAAATTTTATCAAACACTTGGTGGACATATTTTCAGGCCATCATATTCGCTAAATTTCTCAATCAAAATCACCATATTTCTTTCAATTCAACAAGTTTATACACTTATTAACATCAAGTTAACATGAACTTTCAACTATCATACTCTAATTCATCTTTTTGCCAATTAATCATAGGTTCATCTTTCATGTCAAAATCCCATTTCTAGACATGTATGAACACCTATTCCACCATTTAAATCATTCAAGTAATTTACACATACAAGCAAGTATGATGATTATGAAAATCAATACATCATTAATTTCATTTTATCATCAAGACCCAATTAACATAAAAACTCATATATGCAAGAACACTTATCATATCTTCCAAATTTACTCAAGCACTTCACACATACATGTAAATATGATGATTATAAGAACTACTATAACATTAATTTACATTCATTAGTTAGGATTTCATACTAGCCTTTAAAACCAAGAAAAGCTAAATGAAATTTCACCCATGGGATTCCTACAACTCACCTTGGGTTTAGATGATGCTAGTTATACACAAGTCTTCAAACACGCAAAGATCTACCCCCAAACATCCCTTTGATTTTGTTGAATTTAGGAGGTGATTTGAGAGAGAAAACCCCCCTCTCTCTCTCTAATTTCGACACACACACACACACACACACACACTATGTGTGATTTTATTTTTTTTTTCAACTTTTATAAATTCAACTTTCAAGTGTTCTATTTCAGTCCTTGTAGTCTTATTAGTTGTTAAGTAAGTTAAAACCTACTTATTTCTACAAATATTAACTCTCATTAGTTAGGTTAAAAATTTCTAGTTAAATTAAGAAACTATAGAAGCATTCTGGACCACATATTTTTCCTAAGCAAAAATGCATAATAATAATAATAATAATAATAATAATACTAAATAAAAAAAAATTAAAAGTGTAAAACGAGTGATATAAGAGAATGTTATACGAAAATTGATTTGGGAAAATGAGTGAAATAAGAGAATGTTATATGAAATTGAGAACATAATGTTGATACAGGTTCATGAGTCGAGACTGATGGCGGCGACAAGTAGTTGTAGTGGTTGTCATGGCTGTCATAGGTGGCTTTGGTGGCTTGTAGTGTTTTTTGGGAGCACGAATTAACATGAGAAAAGAGCACGGATTAAGAGGAGAAAGTTTCATATTTTATTTGGCTCATTAAAATCCAATATAGCGACGACATGTCGTCACCATAGGATCAGGCTAAACAACATGTTTTATCTTTTCATTTTATTCGGAATAAATTAAAAATACAAAAAAAAAATTACATATTATAACCTATGTCGACATGTTCTCGGTATATCGTTAATTATTTTTTTTAACTTTTCTTATATATTAGTTTAGTATAAAAAAGTTAAAAAAATAATTAATTAATTAACCTAGGCATGTCATCGGGATAGGGTTTTTGAAAGGCGGGTTATTTTAAGTAATCACGTTTTAAGATATGGAGACGACATGTCGTCAGCACAGGTTAAAGTACTCCATCACTTAAGAAAAACCTTTGTTGTAGTTTGATCTATGTCGATGACCTTTGTCTTCGCTTTAGGCCTCGTCGCCATAAGGTCAAATTATTGTATTGCATATAGGAACCAGCGAATAATGAACTACTGGGTGTGTAAAAAACTGAATTAACCGAACCATAACCAAATTAACCGACAAAACCGAACCACATAAAAAAACCGGTGGGTCGGTTAACGGTTTTTTTGAAAACCGAAAGTAGTGGGTCGGTTATGGTTATTATTTTTTCCATACCCACCATAACCGAACTTAACCGACATGTAATAAATCTTTGTAGGATTTAGGACTTTTCACCATATTTTTAATATTTGATGTTTTTGACCGAAGATTTTTAGTACTTGTGAGTTTCTCATATCATTTTATGGTTTTGGTTGAATGTTTATTTGAATTTATGGAATGTATCATATCACTTTGTTTGAATATTTGATAATAATAATAATTGGTATTAATATTATAGATTATATATATATATTTTTTAATACTATGTAATATACTAATATATATAAATATGCAATAACAATTTATTCCATGTTAAAAAAAAATAAGCTATTTTTAGCAAAGCTAAATACATGGTTAACCACTCATAACCGACCCGCTATAACCATCAAAACCGAATAACCATAACCACCATAGCCGATCGGTTATGTTTATGGTTATCCAATAACCGACATCGCGGTTATGGTTATTGTTTTTGGTTAAAACCGATTCAAATCGACCCGTGCACACCAATATGTATTTTTTTATACAAAATGATTAGTGAATAGAGTAATGTAGTTTCACAAATAGTGTGTTGCAATTATTGCATGAATTCATCAGTAAATACACGAAAATTTATAGCATTTTTGATAAATAGTGTAAATCATTAAAAAAATTTATATTGATCGGTTGATCAATCGTCGCGTACAAGTTGAAATTTGATCATAATGTGATTGAATGTTTTACGAAAAAAAGTAGTACTAATCTCAATCCACTAAAAATGTTATATGCATTTCCCCTTGATTCTAGCATCTTGTAGTATTCCCGTTTATTGAAACCAGCTCAGAAATAATGTGATTAGTAAACAAAACGATCCTCGTGAATGTTTTTAACTTCTACAAGTAGCTTACAAATGGATGAAAGCTTCTTATGCTCACAGGGAAAAGTATACCTTACTAACCTAGTTACAACTTACAAGCATAAGTCACGCTTTTCTTCTCTATGTATGGTGACATATCTCGCATCCTTCTTCGGCTCAGAAAATGACATACTTTCTATTGTCAGTTTTTTGATTAAAACATTTTTCATGTTGTAAGGCCTATTTTTCTATCTTATTGCCCATTTCTTATAAAAAAAAATACATAATTGTAATTCTCATGATTTCAATGTCAGTTTCAAAAGACACGTGAAGATCTACGTAACAATATTATTTTAACTACATAACTAGCAAGATCTAACCATACGATACGGTGAGAAGTCGGTTGGTATCGTTTCGGTTCGTTATGTAGGGAAATTCGGTTCGTACTATTTTGTGTTTGTTACGGTATCGGTATGGTAACAATATTCGGCTTAAAGTCATGATATTCTAAAAGAATATGTTCTACATTGGAAACCATGAAAACTAATACCGTTACGGCTCTGGTTCTGATAGTAATTATACCGGTACCGATGTCGGCAATGGTTTGGTTCATCTCGATACTATTTTGAATAAAACTATTTTTTCAACAAAGTTTATATAGGAGCGTTGAGAAAAAAAATACTAAACACAATCTTTCAGCTTTATAAAAAAGATAATGAATGCGGGTTATCATGCGGGTTATCAGAGGAAAATTAAATCAAATAAAAAATAAATGGTTATATTTCAAAGTATATACCAATACTTGTTCCAATAATACCGATCTCGGTATCGATGTTTTTCTTTCGGTATTGGTTTCGTTCTTCACGGCATCGTTATGACATCAGCACTTGATCTAGCTTACGATACCAAAAAAAAAACTACTTCGAGCATCACCCTATTTTCAATAAAATTTATAAAATCAAACATAACTACATATTTTAGTTTTTTTTAATATAACGAACACAAGTCATTAGAGGAAAACCAAATTTGCAAAAAAAATAGACAGGTTAAAAACATATATTATATATAATATAGGTGTAAAAGAGTAATAATAAATATTAAAAATAGAGTTAAATGTCATTTTAGTCCCTGTGATTTGGACCATTTTAACAGTTTAGTACAAAAGCTTCATTTTTCGTTTGTGAGTCCAAAAAGATTTCACCGTTGCAATTTTAGTCAACTGGTTGATTTCATCCATTTTTCTGTTAACGAGAACGGAAATTTGACCATTTTATATGACCGAATTATCTTTCTAGTTAACAGAATTACATACAAAATGACTTAATTGCCCTTTTCGTTAACACAAAAAATGGATGAAGTTAAACCGTGGACTAAAATGGCAACGGTTAAATTTTTTTTGACCTATAGAAGAAAAATGAAACATTTGGACTAGACTGCCAAAATGGCTCAAACCACAGATACTAAAATGGCATTTTATTCTTAAAAATATATAATATAAATATCTTTTAAAAACATCAAGATATATAAATAACAAAAAGAATAAAATTTTTAGAAAAAAAACAAATACTATTAAAAAAATTAAATTTACTATTCATAAAACCTGTAAATTAATATATGGCCGAATTGTCATTCTAGTTAACAGAATTACCTATAAAATGACCGAATTGTCCTTCTCGTTAACATAAAAATGGATAAAGTTAACCCAGTAGACTAAAATGACAACAGTGAACCTTTTTGAACCCACATGAGAAATAAGAAACCTTTGGACTAAACTGGTAAAATGACTCAAACCAAAGGGACTAAAATGACATTTAACTATTAAAAATATATAATATAAATATCATTTAAAAACATCAAGATATATAAAAAACAAACAGAATAAAATTTTTAGTAGAAAAAAAAACAAATCTCATTAAAAAAATTAAATTTACTATTCATAAAAATTTTAAATTAATATATATATATATATATATATATATATAGGGAGAAGATCATGCGAGAACCACCTCTTATTGTGAGAACCGCGAGAACCAATGTGAACACACAAAAAATGCCTAAAAATAGCTAAAAATCACACAAAATTTTTTTTTTTTGATTTTTTTAATATTTTTTTAATATTTTTAGGTTAAAATCGCTACTTTTCGAAGCCAAATAATTTTTTTTTTTTTTTAAATTTTTTTTTTGGCTTCGAAAAGTAGCGATTTTAACCTAAAAAATATTAAAAAAATCAAAAAAAAAATTTAGATTTTTTTTTTATTTTTTTAGGTTTTTTTTAGATTTTTTTAGGTTTTTTTAGGTTTAGTTTTTAGCAATTTATCTTGGGGGGGGGGGGGGGGGGGGTTTAGGTTTTTGGGGGGTGGGGGAGGGGGGTTTAGGTTTTTTAGGGGGGGGGGGGGGGTTTAGGTTTATTTTTTGGGGCGGGGGGTTAGGTTTTTTTATGTTTTTTTTAGGTTTTTTTAGCTATTTTAGGTTGTGTTCACATTGGTTCTCAAGGTTCTCACAATAAGGGTGGTTCTCGCATGAGCCCCTCCCTATATATATATATATATATATATATATATATATATATATATATAGGGGAAGGTTCAAATGAAAACCACTAGTTATTGTGAAAACTCGAAAACTAATTAAAAACCACTAAAAAGGAGGGGGGGAGACTTTTAATGAAGGAGGGGTAAAATTGAAAAAAAAAATATATAACTTTTCAAACATTTCCCATTTCTCCATACGTTATCATTTTAAAACAAAAATGGCACCATAAGATCACAAATTTTTGTATCTTTCATTCAAGTATATTCGAGCATATTTTTTATGACATAAAAAAAGATTTATGGTGTCGTCTTGTTTTCAATACTATTATTATAGTAGTGCACATGTGCAATATAACATGTACTACAATTGCATTACATGCTTAAAATTAGCTTTTTGAGTCTAGTTTAGCTTTTAGGGTTAGTTTTTTTGGAGGTTTAGGATTAGGATTAGGTTTTTGGGTGTGGGGGGAGGGGGGGTTTAGGTTTTTGGGGGGTGGGGGTGGGGGGGTTTAGGTTTTTTTTCGGGTTTATGTTTAGGGTTTAGTTTTAGGTTTTCGGGAGGGTGGGGGGTGGGGGGGTTTAGGTTTTTGGGGGGTGGGGGGTTAGGCTTTTGGTGGGAGGGTGAATTTAGGTTTTTGGAGGGTGGGGGTGGGGGGTTTAGGTTTTTGGGGGGTGTCGGTGGGGGGTGGGTTAAGTGGTTTAGGTTTTCCGTATTAGTGTACTACACATGTGCAGTACAACCAAAAAAAAATTTTATTTTTTTTTTGAAATTTTTTTTTTCATATATAAAAACCAGCGAAATTTATAAAAAAAATTGAAAAAAAAAATTTGTGTGTTTTTTAGGCTTTTTTTAGTTAGTTTTCGAGTTTTCACAATAAAAGTGGTTTTCATTTGAACCATCCCCTATATATATATATATATAGGGAGAAGATTATGCGAGAACCACCTCTTATTGCGAGAACCGCGAGAACCAATGTGAACACAACCAAAAATGCCTAAAAATAGCTAAAAATCACACAAATTTTTTTTTTTTAATATTTTTTATATAAAAATCGCTACTTTTCGAAGCCAAAACAATTTTTTTTTTTTTTGCCACTAAAAGTAGCGATTTGAGCATAAAAAATATTTAAAAAAAAAATTTAGATTTTTTTTTTTATTTTTTTAGGTTTTTTGGGGGTTTAGTTTTTAGCATTTTAGCTTGGGGGGGTGGGGGGTTTAGGATTTTGGGGGGTGGGGGAGGGGGGTTTAGGTTTTTTTTTTGGGGGGGGGGGTTAGGTTTTTTTAGTTTTTTTGGGTGTTTTAGTTTTTAGCATTTAGCTTGGGGGGGGGGGGGGGGTTCGGTTTTTGGGGGAAGGGGGTGGGGGTTAGGTTTTTTAGGTTTTTTTAGCTATTTTAGGTTGTGTTCACATTGGTTCTCGCGGTTCTCGCAATAAGGGTGGTTGTCGCATGAACTCCTCCCTATATATATATATATATATATATATATATATATATATACACTAGTTGGATTCCCCGCGCTATGCGGTGGGAATTCAGTTTGTATTGGTTTTGAATTGATGTAATTTAGGAGAAGTGTTTATATAATCTTTGCCGTTCAAAAAAAAAAGGTAAAACCAAAAAAATAAAGTCATGATATGCTCAAAACAAAAATCGAATACCAGTACCGGTTCGGGTTCCGATACCTACATTGGTACCAATGTTGTTTGGTCAGGATCGGCACAGTATCGGCACTCGTATAGCTTATAATGCAAAAAGATACTCTATCTTTAATACAAATTTATACCGAAATGTCACGGTACTGATATGCTACCAACACCTGTATAGCTTAATAACCAATTATATTTGACGCGTTCAATTTTGAATAAAATAAACAAGTTGCAATGGTGTATTCATAATTTTATAAAGTATTTTATTAAGATAAAGAAAAAGGAAAACGGTGTTACTCTATATTAAACCGTGAGTTAGCTTTTATAACTTTTACATTGTGCTTTAATCACTTATGTATTACTCTTTACATCTCGGTTTTTTAAATATATATTTTATTGAAACGAAGATAAATTAGTATGTCATAACGACAAATTCAGACTTTTATAGAATATCATATCTCAGAGAAAAACAAAATACGAATAAAGTATTTAATATTCATAATACTAAAATGACAAGGTTCACTAAAAAGTTTCTAATGTTTTCATATATCTTTAATTAATGAAAATTTAGACCATCCTAATATTTTAATATGTGAATACTATTCATGAGGACATTTCTTTAATATATATATATATATATATATATATATATATCTATATATATAACATAATATATATAAAATGAAATAAAATTGTAAATTAATATATGTAAAATGGCAATACATAACCTTTTCTCGCAAGTCTCAGATATTCATAATTCTAAAATAAATATAAATAATTTATATTCGTAAAATTTGTAAATTAATATAGAGGGCAGTTAACGTATAATACGACTTAACGTACATCACGTACGACAGATAATTACGCACGTTCATTTGAAAATCACGCACGTTATAAACTAAAAAACCCAAATCACGCATGTTGGAAAACATTAATCACGCATGAGGAAAACATTAATCACGCACGTTATACACATAATTACGCAGGTTGTCGTACGTAATGTACGTTAAGCCGTTCTGTATTTTACACTTTTCCTATATATATATATATATATATATATATATATATATATATACACACACACTTGCAATACATAACCTTTTCTCGCATTTCTCAGATATTCTTAGTTCTAAAATAAATGCAAATAATTTATATATATATTAGGATGTAGCAAATTCCCTACATATACAAAAACCAAATGGGGGAATAGTGTCATGCAGCTGTTTGGCACTCCCCCATTGGACCAACATGTTTATTGTTTTATATTCATTCTAAAATTATGTTTTTGCCCCCAGCTCAAAATAAAATTACGTTTTTGCCTTCAGCTCAAAATAAAATTACGCTTTTTGTCATGATCTCAAAATTACGATCTTGACCTCAATTCAAAATTACGACTTTGCCTGGCACTCTCCCATTGGACCAACCAGTTTATTATTTTATATCCATTCTAAAGTCACGTTTTTGTCTCTCTCTAAAATTACAGTTTTGCACCCAGCTTAAAATAAAATTACGTTTTTGTCTCCAGCTCAAAATTACGATTTTTTCCTCCATTGAAAATAAAATTGTGGCTTTGCCCTCAGCTCAGAATTACCTTTTCGCCCCCGGTTCAAAATAAAATTTTGTTTTTGCCCCCACTTAAAATTTACGATTTTGCCCTCTGTTAAAAAATGTGATTTTCCCCGTTTAAAAATTGTGATTTCGCCCTCAATTCAAAATTACGTTTTTTCCCCAGCTCAAAATAAAATTATGTTTTTGCCCCCAGCTCAAAATTACGATTTTTTCATCGGCTCAAAATAAAATTGTTCTTTTGCCTCAAGCTTAAAATTATGATTGTGCCCTTAGTTTAAATTTATATTACGTTGTTACCCCAAGTTAAAAATTACGAATTTGCCCCTGTTAAAATTTACAGTTTTGCCCCAGGTTCAAATTTACAGTACTGCCATTACTTTAGCTTTTGTCAAATTACGATTTTACCCCAATCAAAAAATACAAAAATTACAATATTACCATTGTTTTAGTTTTTTTTTTTATCAAAACTATAAAAGTGTTTTGTTTTAATTGGTTGACTCGATTTAATTGTTTTTCGTGTCAATGAGCTGACTAACACTCGCTCATTATTCGGTCATCGCCCCGCAACGCGGGCGGGGCACCAACTAGTTTACTATATACTAATTGGCATATGTACTATTCAATTTGCTAGAACAATGGGTGTGTGTCACTAAATTGCATGGACCAACAGGTTGATTTCACATGACATCCACCATATTTTTAATTTTATTTCTTCGGTGTATCTTAACAAACGCTACGCATTACTTTGGATGCATCTGAAATATTTTAGTTTTCTTCCTTTAAAGTATTAGTAAATTACAAAATAATTGTTACGGTTTAGTTTGAATTTTAATAAATTCTATACATTATAAAATTATTATTATTATTGTTGGTCTTCACTTTTTAAACATACTAATTTTAAAGTACAGACAATTTAATTTTTGAGATTTCTAACCATGTATATATTTTCGAAAGTCATAAAAAGTAGCTCTCATCTTATTACTCTTCAAATTATTAGATTTTTACATGCCCTTCACAATACAAATCCTCAAAACTAGTATAATAAAAATTAAGAGACCGTTGATTAAAAACAATTACATTAATCATAAATGTTTTGATCGGAAAGAAACCAAGGATAAAAATACGCTAATATCATTTCAGTTTTGGCTGTTTGAAGAAAAGATCAGGGTTCAAATCATGTCATTAGGTATCATTAATATTTATTGGTGTAGTTTAGAAGTAGTAAAAATGTAACCTTTGTCGTTCCGAAAAAAAAAAAAAAAAACTTGTGGTAAATTGAAAAGAAGGAAATTCAATACAGGTAATAATTTTAATCTTAGTTGCATTTGTCTCATTAATTAAGCTATCTCTAGTCAGGTAAAATTGATACAAAGTTACTTAAAATTATGCTTCGATCAACACATCAACTTTGAAGAATAATCAGTCTATAATGATTCATCACTTTTACTCAACAAACATGTGTAGTACATTTTTTTCTCTCACGAAAATCATATGTTACTATATTATATATATTAGTTATTTACTTTTTTTTGTATAAAATATATTAGTAATTCTTTTTGTTTTTTTGTGTTTTGTGTAGGCTATATATAACATAGATCTATCAATCCAAAGAACCTATAATTCTTGCTGAAAATTGAAGTATTTTTCTCCTCCTTCTCCTTAATTGATGAAGTTCACAAGAACCCATCAACATCTTCTTCTTCTATCTTAATTGCAATCTCATACATGAAACCATTCAATTCATATCTTTGCCTCTTCCTTAGGAAACTCAATTCTCTCTCTCCACCCTTCTCTCTCTCTCTCATCAATTCCTATTAGGGTTTCTTACCTCTCAATTTAATCCATTAATCTCATCATGTCTCTAGACCACACCACACCTCTAAAACTACCCACCAATGATGACTCCTCAGCCGGTGGCGGTGACGGCGGCCAGGGCCGGAAACCATCTGCTTTGAAGCCTCCGGAACAAACCCTAAATTGCCCTAGATGTGATTCACCCAACACAAAATTCTGCTACTACAATAACTACAGCCTCACCCAGCCTAGACACTTTTGCAAAACATGTAGAAGGTACTGGACCAAAGGTGGCGCCCTTCGCAACGTCCCAATAGGCGGTGGGTGCCGAAAGAAGAAGCCGAGATCGAGTTCTTCAAGGTTCATCAATGGTGATTCTTCCTCCAAAGACACATCTTTGGACACTGGAGGGCTGAGTTTATTCACTGGTCTTTCCCCACCAGCCATGGACTTTCAACTTGGTGGAATAAACCAATACCCATCTTCATCAATCAATCCACCAACTTTCATGAATCTTGATTCATTAAGGTTCAGTATCCCTATCTTCAAACAAGATCCTCATCATCAACTTTATGGAGGGTTAGCAAGTTTTCCAGAAACTGGACGTGTTAATAATAATAATAATAATAATCTTGCTTCTTCTATTGAGTCCTTAAGTTCTATCAACCAAGATTTACATTGGAGGCTGCAGCAGCAGCGACTAGCGGTCTTGTTAGGTGGCCGCGGTGGTGGTGATGGTGGCAGTGGCGGTGGTGGCGGTGGTGGTGGAGGGGAAATTGAGCATCAAAACCAAAATACTATTATTGAATCTCAAGCTCAGAAACTGCAGCCAATATTTTTTCAGAATTTGGAGATTCCAAAACCATCACAGACTTCCATGAGCGGTGATTTAAGAAAAGAGAGTGTTGGTTTGGAGACTGAGTGGTTTATTGACGGTGGTTTTGAGCCGGTGAATGTGGATCGTGCGGCGGAGATAGGTCCAACAGATGGAAACGCCACCGGAAACTATGAAAATGGAAACATTAACAATTGGAATGATGGAATTCAAAGTTGGAATCAATTCAATCAGTACAGTGTACTTCCATAGCTTCTGCTGAAGAATGAAACGGATGGATGATCAG
Source organism: Helianthus tuberosus (assembly GCA_030545235.1). Taxonomy (NCBI): domain Eukaryota; kingdom Viridiplantae; phylum Streptophyta; class Magnoliopsida; order Asterales; family Asteraceae; genus Helianthus; species Helianthus tuberosus. The sequence continues at coordinate 125,360,893 of CM060400.1, forward strand.
AAATTTATCAGAATTGAAACAAAGTTGTCTATGTTTTTTTTTTTTTTTTTTTTGTTTGGTTTTTTATATTTTTGTTTTTTTTTTATATGTTGTGAAATGTGATCGAACAAAAAGCATGACCAAGATAATAGTTCTTGTTTTTGTTGCGATCTAGTGTATTTTTCCTTTCTATGTTCTTTTAGCTTTAAGCATATAAAATATGTATGTTGCATATGTAATTTGTTATATTAAGATTTTAACTACCCATCCAATTGATGTAAAAAACGCATTATCTTCAATTCCAAATCATCAATTAGTTAAGGCCATATTATGAGTTAGAAGGACAGGTTAGTACTTCATTCCGACCCGGGCGAAAACGTATATACCCAAAAATTTCTACAGAACCAGGGGTCGAAAACGTATACGCCCCGAAATTTCTATACAAAAACCATATATATTACACTATTGAGCGAAAAGTTCGAAGTGTCGGGCCCCCGGCCCCTTAATAGCTGTGCCCCTGCTACCGACATATTATTGAAAATTTTATAAATAATATTATATTATTGATTAATATAATAATTATTTAGTGATTAAAGTCGAAATGAATGAGAGATCTCTTAAGCTTTAGAGTAAACTGCCATTTTGGTCCTTGTGGTTTGGCCAGTTTTGCCACTTTAGTCCAAATCTCAAACTTATTACATCTGGGTCCCTGTGGTTTGCATTTTGTTGCCATTTTAGTCCAAAATCCAAAAACCCTTTTTTTTTTGCTGTTGCAACCTCCTATTTTGTCCTGTAGTGCAGGGGCATTTTGGTCCATGTTAATTTATTATAACATTTCAGTAATTAATAACATCTATCTTCAAGAACATCATCAAACTTCATCATCAAAACCCAGAAAATCAAGAACATCATCTTCAAGAAAATCAAGAACCCAGAACAAAACCAGAAACCATCACAAAAACAAAATCGACTTGTAAAAAGAAACGAGGCTCAGATCTGTATCTTCAAGAACATCATCAAACATCATCATCAAAACCCAGAAAATCAAGAACATCATCTTCAAGAAAATCAAAAACCGATTTATAAAAAGAAACGAGGCTCCAACAACAAATCAAAACTGCCTAAAACATTAACAAAATCACATATCATCATCCATCATCTCGATCCAGATCTGCAGTGCCACCACCGTCACTCCACCCACCACCTGCCCTCTCGCTAAAACCATCCAAAAAAGACGCACAGCCGCCGGAGCTTCTGCTTCATTCTTTCACCGCCACCACCATAACCACCGCCACCACCAATCTCTCTGATCTCTAACCCCCACAAACAATCAGATCAAAATATTTCTGATTTCGATTCAGATCTGAAACTCAAAGCTTTTCTCTCCAATACACACGAATGAGAGAGAAACATGAGAGAGAGAGAGAGAGGAACGCAGAGATGACGATGGTGGATCTGAGTTTCGGTAGGGACGACGCCGGAGTGGTGCTCAGGTGGGACGATGATGATGATTATTTATTTGGGGATTATGTTGATCGATTTAGGTCTCAACTTAACTGATCGATTTAGAGAGAGAAGAGAGAGAGTTTGTTAGGGTTTTATGATGATGATGATTTATTTGGGGATGAAGTTAATTAAGAAAATGTAAAATGAAAAGCAAAATGACCAAAATTCCCCTAAACTAAAAGACAAAATAGGAGGTTGCAACAGTAAAATAAATGGGGTTTTTGAGTTTTGGACTAAAATGGCAACAAAATGCAAACCACAGGGACCCAGATGTAATAAGTTTGAGATTTGGACTAAAGTGGCAAAACTGGCCAAACCACAGGGACCAAAATGACAGTTTACTCTAAGCTTTATTTGTGTTGGAACTTTAATGTGCGGGAAGCTGTGTTTGTCCTAATTTGGTGGAGAGATAAATCTTTTGTTGATATATAATTAGAATTCTCTACATATATGTATTCCTATGTGACAAGTCACACCCAGTGGCAGCCAAAAGAGTGCGAAACACCCGACACGTGCCCGCGCCAGGGACGAGGCCGATCGGCATAATGTGGCGTTTTGATGGCATTGTTCTTTATACAGAGAATAGAGAAACTCGTATGGTTCATACAACACAAACCACATCCAACAAATTCACAGATTTTTACTTCTCTTCGCACTCTTGTTTCAGGTAAGCTTTCAAGCACAAGGCGAATCCCGGCAGTACAATCTACTTTGGCTATTGTACACTTGGAAACAAATGGGTTAACATGGGTGGCCTGAAAGCTGTTTTAAGGGAATGGTGTTGATCACGTGCCTCACTCACTTTTGAGTTTTCGATTTCTCTATTTCCTTGTAACCTATTTCAGTCTTCGTTATGATTCTGTATTTTATTTTGTCTATGTATTGTTCTTGTTTGTTTCTGTATTGTAATCCGATAATGGTATAATAAAAAGTGTTATTTTATTTTATTTCTTGAGCGGCCGTCCTACATAGATTACCATTAAGGGCTGGCAATTTTACACGAATACACAACACGAACCTACACGAAGTTAACAGGTATCGTGTATAGCCTTAACATGTATCGTGTACCAAACAGGTAGACACGAGATTACCTGTTAATTTTCGTGTATAAACAGGTTAAATACCTGTTTACCTGTTAATATCCTTTAGTACACGATAAGATATTAAATTAAATAAAACTCATCAGCCATGTGCGTGTGGGTTCCTTAATTCTTTTATATTTTCATTCCTCATTCAATTCAAAAAAAAAAAAAAAAAAAAAAAAAAAAAAAAAAAAAAAAAAAAAAACCCTAAACTCCTTCTGTAACTCTCAGATAGCATGCCGTGTTCGTGTTTTTGTTCGTGTTAACAGGTATTAACAGGTAATTTTCGTGTATAACAGTCGAACAGTCGTGTTAACAGGTATTAACATGTAATTTTCGTGTATATCGTGTCGTGTTCATGTTTGAAAAAAAAAAGGACACGATAAGTTATCGTGTCGTGTTCGTCTATGGGATTTCGTGTATCGTGTCTTATCGTGTCGTGTCTTATCGTGTACGGGTATACACGATATGCCAGCCCTAAGCATCTCTATTGATGGATTACCGACGACCATTTTATTGAAGGATTATTGGCATTCTCTTTGAAGATTAGCAACAGATTTTCCATCAAATTCATCTGTAATTTCGATTTTTAAATAAAAATCATGTTATTGTGTGGCTAGGCTAGCTCACTAGGCAGAGACATTTACATCTTAAAGGAAAGGTCGAAGGTTTAAACCTACGCAAATGAAATATTTTACTATAATAGGTATAAAATAGAGTAGGACTACCATTTGCCTTCAAAAATATTGAAATATTTAAAGTTCCTTAGTTCAGATAATACCTCTGAGTCAGAGCATTTTCATGATAATTTTGATCAAAGTTAATACTCACTTGATGTTCGAAATGGACTTGAACTTCTGTTTTGTCAAACCATAAATTCACACTAAAGGTCGGTATTCCAAAGATTTATTAAGAAATATTGATAAAAATGGGTTATGTAATATAACTCGACTACATATCATATCACAAAGAAATTATGTTATAGAAGTAGAGGTTATATCTCAAAGTAGTATTGGCACTCGAACTTTCAACCCTATATTTCATTTGACACCTTAAAACAAAAGAATTCTATTAAATTCAAGAGTTAAACGCCATTTTAGTCCCTGTGGTTTTGGCCATTTTGCCACTTTAATCTAAAGGTTTCATTTTTAACATCTGGATCCAAAAAGATTTCATCGTTGCCATTTTGGTCCAACTGACTTAACCCATCCAATGAACTCTGTTAAGTCAAGGGCATTTATGTCTTTATAGTTATTATTTATGTTTTATTACTAAAATGAATAAAAAAAAACAAATTTAATAATATATACACTCACATATAACACATTCAGTCATACACCAGATCTCTCATCTCTCTCTCTCTCACTCTATGGCAACCATCCTCACTAACTACCACTTGCCGCCATCACCACCACCCGTCCACCACAACTATCACAACCACCCGGCCACCACAATTCAGAGAGCAATCTGTAACCGTCGGCCACTGCCACTGTGGGAACTCCGACGAACCCTCCGGCGTCAAATCCGATACCATTAACGGCAATTCTCTCCCGCATTCCGCTCGTTTTTTTATTCCAAACAAAACCCCTATGTCAATTTGTCATGACAGGGGGGGATTAAATGAACAATTTGGGGGATTTGAAATCTAGGGTTCTCGAGGATTGGGGGTTAGTTTCAGTCACCAACGCGGGTGATGGTGATGTTGGTGGTGGTCGGGTGCAGATGATGGTGATGGTGAAGCGGTGGTGAGGCAGTAATGGCGATGGTTGTGGTGAGGCGGCGGTGGTGAGGCTGTGATTGTGATGGTGGCAGTGGTGGTGGGGTTGGGTAGAGTGAATGACAGTGAAGAGTGCACAACCCATCATTCCTGCCGGCGTAGAGTGAATGTGGTGGGTAGAGTGAATGACAGTGAAGAGCGGACAAAATTAGGTGGAGTGACAAGGTGTTGGACTGCTGATCAATGATGATGATGACGCAGCTTGGGTTTCTGGTAGTGAGTAGTACGATGAAAATTGTAGACGGGATGTTGTTTAGCTGGTGAAGCTGTGGTGTTTCACGGTTGCAGGAGGTTGTGAAGGATTTGGTTGCTATTAGGTGGTGATTAGGGTGAGGAGTGTCGATGATTGTTCGGATTTATGGTAGTGTGTTGAACGGTGGTGGAGAAAGGAGTTATATGATGGTGGTTAACGGGTTGTTAAGTTTAGGCAATGGTGTACAGTGGTAGGTGTGGTGGTTTACGGGTGAGTGTGGTGATGGTGAAAAAAGATTGGTTGTTTGCTGGTTGTGGTCTAGGATTTCAACTTAGATTGAATATGCAGTGTTAAATAAACAAAGGGTTGGATATATATTAATGTTTTTAAACAACAAAGAACAAAGGGTTAATTAAAAGAAAAATAAAATGACTAAAATGCCATTGGCAGACTTTACACATATGGATGGAGTTAAATCAGTTGGACCAAAATGGCAACGATGAAACATTTTTGGACCCAGATGTTAAAAATGAAACCTTTGGACTAAAGTGGCAAATTGGCCCAAACCACGAGGACTAAAATGGCATTTAACTCTAAATTCAAAGAAGATAAACGTTATTGTAGGTCCTTATAATGATCTTATACAACCTATTCCTTGTTGTTAATGCATAAACAAGTGCGGAATCCAAGTTTATACACGGTGTGTGTTGTCAACGGCCCTGGTCGGTTCGAAACGGTGCGAGTTAACGAGGGCGTGAGGCGGTTTGTGACGGTTCTAGTCGCCAGCCCTGCCCGAGTCAATACGAGGCGGGTATGTTCAATCAGTGCAGGTCAAGTCGCGACGGTGCGGGTCGAAGGCGGTCTAATTTAGGTCGGGATGGTGTGGGTCAGCGGCGGTCTAGGTCGAGGCACAACAGTGTGGGTCTTTGAGCATCCAATTTCTTTGATAAATTCCAATTCCTTTAAAAAAAATTCCACGAACCGAAAAATACCCTCAAAATAAAAACTTTTTAGCATAAATTATTTAACCATTTTAAATCATGACATAAAACATATATAAAATATAAATATAAAAATTAAACTATTTAAACAGTTCAACGTGTAGACGCATCTAGTCAACCTAAACCTAAGCCCATTTTTAGTATAACAGTTATGATAACACTAGCTACAATACATCATTTTCCTTAATTCTTTTATCCATGGTTGTAAAACAAGGTCTCCAAGGCCTAGTACTCTCCGAGTAGTCGCTACAAGGTAGGTTGCCGATGCGACTTTCTTCAACTCCGACTAATTACTCGGAATCAATCAAATGCGGTCAACATTGGCCAAAATCGGATCTAGTAGGTCAACTCGAGCTGAGTTTGACTTAAAATAAAATAAAACATAATTTCTATGCCTATCATATTAAAGGATGAATATCAATTTCACGTATTTTGTTAAAAATATTAGTAAATTTATGTTATTTGACATATATTTAATTTCCGAAAACTAATTTCTTTATAATTTGGCATCTCCGAGTACTCCTCGTGTACTCTCCGCCTAGGCCGAGTACTCTCAACTCCCCGGTCGACCGACTAGGGAGCGTCTAGCGACTTTTACAACCATGCTTTTATCTATTGTCTTTTGATGAAAGTGGTGAAAGTTTCATGTACATCTCTTTAACTTTAATAAATTTAGTTTAAATTTTATTTACACCCCATACACTTTAGTTGGTTAATTATTTTATTTTTATAACCGATTTGCACAACTCATTAACGTTAATGAAAATTATCATTTTGAGTTTTTAACGAATTTCTAATTACCTAGTTTTTTAATGTTTTTTATGTTAATGATTCATTTGATTTATTTGTATCTACGTTTCGAATGAGCTTTAGTAATATTATTTTTAAACTGACCTGTTTTTTTACCCATTTTTTAAAATTGTTCGGTTTTTTTAAACCACCCGATACTCATGGGTAGTTACGCCATTGGGATGTGTTGTTTTTATCTACATTTAAACCGAGTTGTTGTAATGCACAACCATCGTGTATATCTTTATATATGTCTTAGTGTACATTTTGTTCGAATACATAACTTTCGTATACAACAACGTAACTTTCGAATTCACACCCTCTAGTACACGCACAAATTCACACCCTCTAGGCATATTTAGGGAATGCATGTGGATTTGTTTTTTTTTATTTTAATAAAATTAATAAATATTATTAATAGTTTTACTTTTAGTTTATTTATTACAACGTAAAGAAAAATTATATATGTTAAAAACAACATGTATTGCATATAAGCTAGAAACTCAGTTTGACATACATAATAACTAATATAATAATTTACAAGTTTTAGTGATTATAAGATTATATAAACTAACAAATCTAAATAATATAGCATACTTGTCGCATCCGAAAAATATAATAGTTTACAAGTTTTAGTGATTAATTTTCTATAGTTTCTTCATGATGAATTGAAGTTAATCTTTTTTTTTATGTTCATAATCACCAATTTAGTTATGATTTATTTGATGAAAGATTTAGCTAATTTTATGTGGGTTGTTGCTGATTGTTGGAAAGTTCTCGTCGACACATTGGCGGTGTGTGGTTGCAGATGAGGTGGTTGTGGTGGCTACGAGGAGGTGGTGGTGGTGTATGATGGTTATGGTGGTGATTGTTTTTAGAGAGAGAGAGAGAGAGAGAGGTGTTTGTTTCCAGAAGTTAAAAAATAGTTTTTTTCTTGCAGACTGTAGAGGTTTGGTTCACCTTTTCTGTTACAGATGTTTACAGATGTGGTACGCAGACTGTATTCGTTTTACCTCTGAAAAAACAAACAGCACCTAAGTATCACCTTGCTTTGGAAATTATTAAAATTACTTATGAAAATCGGTGATTTATTTAATTGAAGGCAGCGTATCTTTGAATTTGTTTTATGTATAGCGTAGGTCTAAATCTGGAAACTGTGCTGTTCAGCTTTCTTAATTAATAGTTTTATGTAACATAACAATATCCAGGCATCTTCTTTCCTTTTGCTACCACTAGACCTGTCATTTTGCTCCATCAACCCATACTATAATAAATTTTTGTATCACGGGGTTTTTTAATTGTTGATTTATGTAATATGTAATAGAGTAAAGTACCTAAGTAGAGTTTCAGTCTCTAGGGTTTACACTCAATCGTGGGTTCATGTAACACCCCAAAATCGGTTTAATATGAGAATAAGTAAAAAAAAATGAATAAAACATAACTTAGTTGGTGAATTATGATAAATGATAAGTTAGATTATGGAAAGTGCCTAAATTAAACACTTAATAATCATGGAGGGGGGTAATGTGAAAAGTTATTATTAGTTAGGGATTAATAAGGTTGAAACCAAAAACACACACTTGTGTGCGTGATTTGGGTCGACCAGAGCAGGAGAAACAAGGGTTTACCCTTGTTCTTGCGAGATTCATCAATCAACAAGGAAATTCAAAGTTAATCGGTTGCATGTCATCAAATTTTCGATTAGCTAAACATACTCAATAGAGTGGCGTGAAGGAAGAAGGTACAAACAGTAGAAAAACAAAAGGCGCACAAGATCGAGGTATGTTCCATTGTGTATACGAAACTTTACTTAATTTTTTGCTAATGTTCGTGAAATACAATTCTTAGTTACATTTGTTTACGGTGGTTAATAAGTTGATAGCAAATCTTTGGTGGATTGGGTTATGTAAATGAAGGTCATAATAAGTTATGTAAATTGACCGCTTCGAATTGAACAAGTCAAGTGAAAAGAATTGTTCGACCCGTCATGTATGGGTGGTTACGAATGCAATTATGAATGTTGAATGTATGATGTTCAATCCGTTTTACGGATCGAATGTATGTTGTATGTTGTAAGTAAATAACTCGATGTTAGCGAGTTGTGAATGGTATGTCTTATCTCAATTATGAGAGTATATGTTTGACCCGTTTAAATGGGTAGTTGAATGTAAGAATGAAAGGAAAGCATGTAAAGAATGAAGCTAGAAATATAGTGATTTAAAGAGAAATAGTTAATAAGACTAATTTCTTAAAGTTTTGTTGTTTGATGTAGGTAAGTCCTCAACTTAGGCAGCATCGGCGACTTGGAGCGAACACACATATGAAGCTTGCCTATATGCGCTTCCGCTACTTTTAGTAACTATGTCTATGGTCAAAAAGTGTTTTGTTGTAACTAGTTTTGGTTTAATAACTAAACTTTCGAAGTTAACTTGATGGATCTTTTAAGTGTTTCTAGATGTTGGTAGTACTTAAAAGCTATGCAATGTTTCTTTTGTTTAGTGTTTTGAATGCATTAATAATTTACTTGATTTTTAGTTGGTCAAAACAGGGATATGCTTATATTACGAATGGGTCATGTCGAATTTTTCTAAGATGATTGTTTATAATTATTTAAGTCTAAGATGTAAAGATATGGGCGTTACACGTTGGTATCAGAGCCAAGGTTTGAGAGATTCAAGTATTAAAGTTAAGATGCTTGAACTCAAACCGAAAGCTCGTGCAAGTGTGTGTTCGTCCCGAAGCGTCGTGCAAGTAAGTAAATTGTAAATTTCAATTACATTTGTAGTTGAGGTAAAAAGGAGAAATTTAGATAAACTGCTTATAAACGGAGTTTTAAAGGATATGATGACGTTAAACGGGTCCGTATTTAAATTACGGACACGTAGGAAAAATAATCGAGTAAAACGGACTAGTAGAACTATAGATATGGAGTTTTAAAGTTAGTATTTTGAGAAAAGGTTAGAGTTGGGCATATGCAGCAACTCAGATCGAATAGTCTATGAAAAAGAGGGCGTCGCGTTGCGCGACACCCAATCAGATTCATCTTCGCGTCGCGTGACATCGGTCGCGGCCCGCGATAGCCAGAATGCTATCCGTCGCGGCCCGCGAGGACCTCTAATGCTGGCATTTTTTTATTTTGTTTGTTTTGAATACGGGACTTGTTTTAAACGGTTTTTAAAGCCTCGTAATCAACGTTTAAGGGAAATTTTGATATTAAGAAAG